>JAMXBB010000012.1:40011232-40627154 GCA_024138015.1 Lumnitzera littorea
AAAACTTAGCCAATTGAGCTTAAACTTTACAACTAGATTACAAAAGTTTATTGAAGTGACCAAGTGAAGTTAGAATGTAAAAATAATTACCAAAAATCCCAATTTTGCCTTAAAAGTATAATTATATAATACAGCGTAAAACTTGTTGAAACCTCTAAAATCGAGCTTGAAATGTAACGAGAACTTAGAGATAAGTTAATTAAAGTATAAAAGGAAACAATATAGCATAATATACTATATAAATATATATGTATTTTAATGAATATACTTGGTATATATAATAATTATACTCATAAATTAACTTGAAATCATATAATTATATATAATAAGTGATAAACTTATAAAAATAAATAGGAAATATATCTTAAAAATAAAAAACTTGCTAGAAGCATGATTATATGTATGTAATTAATCATTACATGTAATATATATATAATATGCCCGTATATTAATAAAATTATCAAATATTATATAATATAAATAAAATATTGAGAATTTACTCAAAAATAAATCAAAATCTATCCAAATCAGACGAAAATTGCTAAACATCATCGTGGCAAGTGTCTAAACTCTAGGAATAGATGAGTCAAAGGAGAAAGAGCTACCACATGCTTAGAAATTAGGGAAAAAAGTAAAGAAGAAAAAAAGGAAGAAAAACCTAACCACCCTAATTTAGTATAAATAGACCCCAGGATGCTAAATTAAATACTTTAACACTTATAACTCCCAAAAAAAGTTTATGAAAATCAATTTAGAAAATAGAAAAAATTAAATCAAAAATAGAGTAACATACTAAGCTAGCATGGTTCTCAGACCAATCGATGATCTACTATTGAACCCTACTGGACCTAAGCAAATCCATCACCGCCTAGTACAATCGACAACCCCTCTTTAGTCACTGGCTACCTCATCGCTTAAGAATACCATGCCAAAAATTTGTCCTATTTTTCATTAAATTAGAAAATAATTAAATTAATCCAAAAAATTATGAAAAAATATTTCTAAGTTATTTTAGATATACTTTTGTGTTGTAATTTTATTTTTGTAAAATTATGAATATTTTATATACTTGCTTAACAAAGTTATTGTTCATCTAAAACTTCAATTTTAAAATAAATATATTAAATGATGCTGTTTAGAAGTAAAAATTTTTTGTAAATACATGTTATACCTAGTTAATTTCTAGGTAGCTTGATTTTTAATTCAAGTATGTTTAGCATTTAAAGTAATTTTTTACCTAAAAATAGATAGAAATAAGCCAAATTGTAAGACGAACTAATTTTTTCAAAATAAATTGATGAAATTAATATCTACTGACTTCTGGAGATTTGTAATACTATCAGGACTTGTTAGAAATAATTTTGTATAAAAGTGATAATATTTGCTTAATTAAGCACAATTTAAGGGTAAAAAGATAATTATGTGTATATAAGCGATAAAACTGATAACATAAAACCACATGTTGACTAAGTTCCCTGCATTTTGAGGAGTCTATAAAATTTTTTGTAGAATTAATTAGTGACTTGAGCTATTTATTATGAATTTTAGTAGTACAATAGCTTAATTTACCAACGGAGGTACGTTTTTAGCAATATTAGGCTAAAATATGATAAATATTGGAATAAATACTATACATATACATGCTAACTAGGTTTGGTTAGAGTGGGTTTTTATCATATTTTGTACTATTATTTGACTTAGGTTAGTATGTGTTAGAGTTAGAAATTACATGT
This sequence comes from Lumnitzera littorea, assembly GCA_024138015.1. Lineage (NCBI taxonomy): Eukaryota > Viridiplantae > Streptophyta > Magnoliopsida > Myrtales > Combretaceae > Lumnitzera > Lumnitzera littorea. The sequence goes on from JAMXBB010000012.1 coordinate 40,012,966, forward strand.
ATTACTAGTTGATTTTGGGAAATTATATAATAAATATAACTTACTTATATAATATGGACATAATATAATAATGATTGTTATAAGGGCATATAGGTATAATAGAAAATAGAAATACCCTTTAGAAGTTAACCCTTAAGATAGAACCCATACTATATATCGTTTAGTTTATACGAACCAAATAATACCACTTTTACCAAAATTGGATAATCTTAAGTAATATAATGAATATTTCTATAATATTATAAAAATTTATGTACTACAATAACCTTATTGTAATTGATATGTAACTTGACTAATTAAAAATAAGTTTCAATACAATCAAAACGATATGTTACAAGTAATAATATAACCATATATATTATCAATACTCACTAACTTAGTATAATTTATATAATAGAACTATAATAAATATATATTTAAATAAAACTATATTTCGTCATATAAAAATAATACTATATTTTAAATATATATTTATGTATATGACTTCATGATAATATAAAGAGTAGATAAAACCTTAATGTTTTCATAACTCTTACGAAACCTAAATTTGGCTTTTGTATACATATAGGATCTCTTATTGAGCAGAGCATCAATAATGTTGACCTTCTACAATGAGCATCAGAATAAGAAAGTTAGGATCATAGCTTTAGTGCTCATTGAAATACTATATCAAAATATCTGAAGGCTTAAGAGTACTTTTGCTTGTGGTTGTAAATTAATTGTCTATTTGCATATCATGTGCGTGATTGGTATTGTGTTTGTGACAGGACTTAAACTCCTTAGCATGTTATTCTATATCATTTCATAGTTATGTATTATGTGAACTTATCTAGCTACTCCCAAATGAAACTAATAGTGATCTGAACACTAACGTAACTGGACATATATAGCAACCATTAGGAGAATGATTAGGAGTATCAAACCAACTATCGGCTCCTTTCAATGAGGATAGTAGAAATGGTCTTTTTCCCATCCTTAATTGTATTAAGTAACAAGTAAGGGGGTCACGACAAGGGTAAGGGCCATGATTCAAAAGTGATCATGGGAGGAGGGTGTTTTCTATTGCATAAGCTTAGGTTTGGTTTGATTTTAAGTTATGGTAAACTCTTCAATCCAGGTTAGAGTAGATGTAATTTCTTTGACCATACAATGGACCAGATAAAAATGTTCGATATTTCAAGTGATTGATTACATTGTATTTAATTATAATTAATAACTTGTTTACAATTTCATAATACTCTTTTGACTCTGTTTCACTTATTAAACTAATAGTGCTTACTTCCCTATAGACTTTTTTTCAAGTGACTAATGAAAGTTCAAGATGTACAAATATCACCATCCCCAAGTTAATATACAGTTGGTTAGGAAAGTGAAGAAAGGAGAATCTACTATATTTGGGCTTTTGACTTTTATTTCTAGTTTTGAAGAAACTAATTGGGAATTCCTTAAAACGCTCATTAGTTTCATATATTATTGTAAATAAACTTTAAGACCTATAGCTTTTGTGAACTCTTAGTGTAAATTATAACTTTGTATGCGAAATGCTTATATCAACACCATTATATTATCAAATAATAGGTTGTCTTAAATAGGTATTCTTGAAAAGCTATACCATAGATTTGATAATTGATAAGTGTCAGATTGGATGCTTTAAGTTGGTTAAGTTGTATATGCCTTATGTAAACTATTTATACAATATTAATTGTGAGGCCAGCTTCTATCTTAGGTTAGTTAACACGGCGGGACTATTACAACTTCTCTTGTTCCGGGTGTAATACTTTGAAGTAATGTTTAAGAATACTTGGAGGCCTTAGTATGTGTTTTACTTATGATTGTAAGTTAGTAGCCTCTATATGTATGTAGCTCGTATGCGTGATTATTGTATTGTTGTTATAAAGTGTTGGACTTTATGTATTGATTACTTTATGGTATTGCTTTGATTGAATTATATGAATTGCTTGATCACTCTAAGAAGCAAACTAACACAAAATTGACCTAACTTCTAATTGGACATACATTGCAATCCATGAGGGGAAATGATTAAGATTCTTGGGGTAAACATGGACTCTTTGATCAAGATAGTTGAAATAGTCCTCTCCTTACTGTTAGTTAAACTAAGTAATAGGTGAGGAGGTTGCAGTAAGGTTAGGGACTATGGTTTAAAGTGAAGCCTTTGATGGAGCGTATTCTGTATTGCAGAAGCCTTGGCATGGTTTTGATTCACAAAGTATACAACATCAAACTCCTTAACCCGGATTATAATAAGCACAATTTCTCTGATCTCTAAACGGACCGAATAATATCATGCGGTGGCATTTGCTTATATGTACATAGCATCTAACTAAACTTATTTGAAAAATCTAGTTGATTTGTGTTAGATATGTACTACTATCTTCATCCTACTTACTAAATAAGTTAACACTTATTCCCCTATAGCTGTTTGGTAAGTTTCCTAGTAAACTCACCAATATTACTCCAAGTTCTAAAAGGCTAGAGAAATAGGTCAAGAAGTGAGATTCAAGACTAATGGGTTGAATTCTCATTTATTTGTCAATTCCACTAACTTATAGAGAAACTAATAGGGTCCCTATTGATGATCCTCTAGTTTTCAACTATTGATATTGCTACTATACTTTGTAAACCTGTGAACTTTAATGAATCCTTTATTAATCCATTATTTTCTCATATTAATTCATTTCTTAGAACTTTTTGTTGAAATTGAGATTTTGTACTCCAAATGAATTTTAAAGCTTGATTTTCTCGGTCATTTGAACCATAAGATTACTTTCCAAAGCTATTTTGAAAAGTTACATCTCATGTTGATATCTATTAAATTCGGAATTAGATGGCTCAAAAGAATAAAGTGATAAATGCTTTGTGTAAGCTATACCTACATTAGCAGCTAAAGTAACTAGCTTGTAACATAAGTTGGTTTATACAGTAAGACTATTACGATTTTTTGGTTTAGAGCATAATAGCATTGATCACGGATTAAAGCAGATGGGAACATGCAAAGAACAAGGCCTAGTGAAGACCATAGTGGTGGTCCCTACCCATGTTCCTTTCATCAAGTAATTTCATCAATTTTTAAAGATTTTGCACAAAGTGCAAGCACACGTTCACACTCTACAGCCATATACCTAACATGTAGACATCTTATGAGGAGTAAATATTCTATTTTTATTTAGTTCTCTTTGTAAACCTAACATTATTCCTTATAAATAGACCCTTAGACTTAGGTTTTTGGGGAGAGCCCTTTTAGGTAGAGTTGTAGGATAGAATTTTATTGAAGGTCTTTGAATTTACTGCTTGTTTTCTTTTAATCATGTTGTTCCTTTAAATATTCTTAGTAAATCATTATTGAAATCAAGTTCTTCTTGCAACAATCTTTTATTTAATCTATGATGTTTTTTGATGATCTAATTACATAGATCTTATTGTCGTTAATTAGTATTTACCTAGGTTGCTAAATCTTTGTATGAGTTTGCTATTGAGATGTAGGTCATACAGTTGAATGGATAAGTATAATTAGAAGGGCTTGAGTATACTAAGATATTAGGTACTAATTTTTTTGAATTAGGGTAACCTAGGTTAGCTAACCTAATAATGGGATATAGGTTCTTAATGCAATCCTGTAATGCTCTATTTAAAAGTGATTCAGATAGAAAGGGTTTCAAGATTAGGAAGAGACTAGAGATGTGAGTGTGGTTAATTTGGTTTAGGCATCTTTGTGGTATGAAGAATAATTGAGATTGAATTGTTGCATAGAATTATGAAGTAGATAACAATAATTTACTAAGGATTATATGTTATTTCTCTCAATAGATTCATGTTTGAGTGTTTTAATTAGTTTTTTTTTTCTATTAAGTTTAGTTTATTTTATTGTTCTTGTTTTGTTACTGTTCTTTATTCAACCTACCTATTTAATCACAATGATATTTGAGTTAGTCTTGTCAATTCAGATTAGGCATCACTACAGTATAAAAAATAATTAAGATTAAATGGTTGCATAGAACTAAGAAGTAGATAAGAACATTTTACTAAGGATTATATGTTATTTCTCTCAATCGATTCATGCTTGAGTATTTTAATTAGTTTTTATGTATTTATTTTAGTTTATTTTATTGTTCTTGTTTTGTTTATTGTTCTTTATTCAACTAACCCATTTAATCACAATTACATTCGAGTTGGTAAGTTAGATAATTGGATCTAAGGTGAATTGTAAGTAATTAGTTTCTCACACACATGAATCCCTATGGGATCGATACTTGGACTCACACCCCATTTTAACTATACTATAACTTAACTATGTACAGTTAAATGATGCATGATGTACTTAACCAATAGACTATAGAAAACTCAATAATGCTATAAGGAAAGATCACTTCCCTCTGTAATGCACCAGCCACTTTTCAACCATACATGATGGAAATCTTTGTAGATTTTAGTCAAGATATAATGGAAGTGTTTATGGATGATTTTTTAGCTTTTGAAAATTCTTTTGATTGATGCTTGAGAAACTTGCAGAAGGTACTAAATAGATGTAAAGAAACTACTCTGATGTTAAATTGGGAGAAGTACCATTGGTGTAAGAGGTATAGTATTATAACACAATGTGTCTTAGAGATGTATTAAAGTGGACAATGGAAAAATTGACACCATAGCAAAATTACTTTTGCCCACCTCAACATGAGTAGTGTATAGTTTGTTAAGTTATTAGGGAAAGACACTCTATTCATTTTCTTAGAGGAATGTTTTGAGGTGTTTAAACTCTAAAAGAAACACTAATGTATAAACCCATAATGGTGGCACTAGATTGGAATCTACTATTTGAATTAATGTGTAATGCAACTAATTATGTTGTAGGTGTAGTTTTAAGGCAAAGGAGAAGGAAACACTTCCAATCAATATATTGCACCATCAAGACCCTCATAGAAGCTCAAGAAAAATATAAAGCCATAGAAAAAGAGCTATTAATAGTGGTCTTTACATCTAATAAATTTAGGACATATCTAATCTTTTCTAAGTTATTGTTTATATTGACCATTTGTTTTAAGTTATTTATTGAATAAAATAGATGACAAGCTTAGATTGATTGAGTAGATGTTGCTTCAAGAATTCAACTTAGAAATTTGAGATAAGAAGGGAGAGGAAAATTTAGTTGCAAATCATTTATCTTGCTTGGAGAATTCAACCTTAGAAAAATTAGATGAATTAAGCATCAACAATGAGTTCTTAAAGGAGTGACCCTATCAAGTAAGTCCTTGGGCAACTCTTTGTAGACATAGCAAATTGTTTAGCTACTAGCATTTTTCCTAAAGAATTAGACCATTGACAAAGGAAGGAATTTCTCCATGATGTGAAAAATCATATTTTGGAAGGCCGATATCTATTTAAGATCTATGTAAATCAAATGGTTTGGAGATGGGTATCCCATTTAAAGGTTGGTAGATTTTAGGTCACTATCACTAAAGACCAACTAAAGGACACATTTATGCCAATAAAACTGCACATAAGATCTTCAAGTTTAGATTCTACTAGCTAACACTCTTTAGGGACACTTAAAAGTTTGTCAAGATATGTGATAGGTGTCAAAAGGCAGGCAATATTTCTAAAAGAGATGAAATGCCTTAAAATCCCATTTTAATTTGTAAGATCTTCAATATATAGGTTATTGATTTCATGGAGCCATTTCTAAATTCTAACAAATTTATCCTAGTAGCTATGGACTTTGTGTCTAAATAGGTAAGAGCTTAAGGTCTACCAACAAATGATGTTAAGGTGGTAAAACGGTCCCCAAAAGTTTATTTTCTAGATTTGGTGTGCTTAAAGTGAATATAAGTGATCAATGAACCTGTTTTTGCAATGTTCAACTTGAAAAAGTGCTTAAGCAGTATGGCGTTATTCATAGAATTGCAACACCAGATCTCCTACAAATGAGTCAACAAGTACAAGTTGCAAACAAATTGGAAAAGATGGTTGGGTACAATAGACGTGATTGGTCAAAGAAGCTTGACAATGCTTTTTGGGCATATTGAACCTCATACAAAACACCTATAGGTACCACTCCATATCGACTTGTATATGGAAAAGTGTGTCATTTACCTATAGAAATCAAACATAAAGCTTATTGGTCTATAAAGCATGCTAACTTTGATCTTGAGTTTGCAAGTGAACATATGAAACTTTAGCAGAATGAGCTAGAAGAATGAAGTGAAATAGCTTACAAGAACTTAAGAATATTTAAGGAACAAGCTAAGCGATACAATGATAGTTAGATTAAGTAGGGGAAACAATTTCATGTTTAGGATAAGGTTTTCTTATACTAATCCCGACTATGACTTTTTTAGGTAAGCTTGAATTATGATGGTGTAGATCTTATAAAGTAATCTAGATATTCCCATATGTAGTGGTAGGGATTTCACACTACGAGCGAAGGACATTTAAAGTAAATGGTTACTGACTTAAGTTGTATTTGGGAGGAGACTTTGATAAAAAAGACAACATTGAGTTCGATCTCTTCCCAATTCAAGAAAATGGGTGGTTTGTTTTTTAACCCATTAAGTAAATGACATAAAATAACAAGTCTTCTTAGGAGGCAATCAAGTCATTTAATTCTCTTTTTATTCATCTTTTATTTGTCAATAAGATTTTGATTTCTTGTAATAGATAGATCAGTACACTCTGCTTTGAACAATCTTTTGAGGTGTTTTAGGTTTAGGAAGCATAAGAAGAAGTTGCTCGTGATGAGGAAAACAAGCTGAAGGATTACGAACATGATATGGGACATGATCTAAATTGAAGAAGAGGTTTGAGAAAAAATTATGAGAAGACTATGGTCAAGGAACATGTGTGTTCCTACCTATGTTCCTCTTGTTGCGAATTTTAGTGAAAATTTGCAAGAGAAATATGCCCTAAGAATATGTCCGTTATCTTAGGCATGATCCTTCAAGGAATTAGGTACACATTGTTCAAGACAAGGCCACAACCTAAAATACGATTGTAATCTTACTCATGTTCACATTCAAGTTGTAAATTTTTGTTCACACTTAAGGAAAACATTTGTCTTCCTAACCATGAACAATCCTACGTGAAAATTCTTTGATTATATTGCTTCAAACCTTCTTGATTCAACTTACTTCTTTTGCAAAACTACTTTCTTCTTTTATTATTTTACTTCTTTAAGCTATTCCTAAGCTTAAAAGAAATCCTATTAATCTTGGTTGTTGTCTATTATAGTGATTATTTAATTATCCTGTTTATCAAGATCAAATTTTCTTTTTATGGAACAACAACATATAGGTACGTTTTTTTTTATACATGCTTTCACTAATGTGTATGAATTATCATCCTATTTAACACACTCTCATTACAATAGCCAAAACACTAGGTATGGAGAAACTCTATCTACAATGATGACTCTTAAAACCACTTGTCGTAACCCAAAAGAGCCTCTTCTTCCCACATTAGAAGAGGATTTGTTAGTTGCTTTCCCATTGCGCCCTAAACATATGCTTAAATTTGAAACACTTGAACACAAAGCGAGATTTGAGATGCAATGGTAAACCATCAAGTAAGCCAATAGGGAACCAAAAATTAGAGCTACGATTAAGAAAGGGAGTTGGGAAAAAACCTTAAGTGTCCAAGAATCGATCTATAAGGAACTAACTCTAGAGTTCCTCACTACCTTATTAATGGAACATGACCAACTATCTCGTAGACCCAAAATTCATTATCTTTTCATTTGAGAAGCACCAAATTCAAACTTTCCATAGCTAAATTTGAGGTGATTATGGGGCTTGAAAAGAAAGAGTTTGTCCAATCTCCTAATTTCTACACACTACCTTACGATCTCCTATTAGAATCACCCCTACAAGCTATTGGAGAAAACTAACCAGTGAAAAAACCTATAACCCCAAATTCAAAAGAGTATCCCACTTAAGAAATCCCATACATTGGATCCTCTATTTATTACTCACCCATACAATTAGTGGGCGAAGCAAAAGCACTAAGGTGGTAGCAATGCATGAAGTATTTTATCTTTATGGTCTTATAAAGGGATACCCAATCAATTTGGTAGTGACATTAACATTCTACATGCGACGTCAAGCCATAGCATGAGGGTTAAGCACATGGGATGTTGGCCATATGTCACTCTTTTGGCTAAGAAATTAATGCTTTTTGTTGACAATTGCTAATTGACCATGGTAAAGGATGTCGTACGAATATCACTCTCAATCTTCTGCTAGATGGGTCTCTTGTTGAATTATATTAGTAAGGAAACACCTAAAGAAAAAAGACCATGATGCCAACACTAATTAAGAGAATTTGGATCACCATGTCAAAAAGCTAATAGGTTAGATTTGGAAATTAGTGAAATCCCAAGAATTATTTAAGCAATCCTTGAAAAGATTGTTCCAAAGACAAGCTCGATTGTTGGATTTTTATAGCATCTTAACTAACCAAGTCAAAATTAAAATCCCTTTACCCATTGAAGAGGATTTGATTGATGTGGCTAAGAGAATGAATCTATGGGATGATAATGAGGAGGATAGCTAGAGTTTAGAAAAAAAGAAACCATCAATGTAAATTCAAGTGATGAAGACAGGATAGAAGCAAAAGAGAATATCACTGAAGAAGATAAGTTAGATTTCTTTTAATTGCTATATTGACTATTCTTTTGTTTAAGTTAACTATAGTCCTTATTTTATTTTTGTTATTTTATTTTTATTTATGATCCTTTTAAGTTGCAATCTCCTTTTCATGTATTCAATTTGCTATCAATAATAAAATAATAAATTTTCTTTCCCTTTGGCACTTGCCTTGTTTTTGCTAATCTATTCCAAATTTTCAAATAATCAATCAATAATTTCCTCTAAAGAAAACCTATATAAACATTCAATTCATCATTCATACTTATTCTAGGAGAGTCCCATTTCTCTCCCATGTTCATTGTACTTTTTGTTTTATTACATACCCTTGTTATACCTTATCTTATGTACATTAGAGACAATATAATAAATTAAGTGAGGGAAATGGGTATATCATGTAATTGTACCACTCATTACCATAAGAAATCAATTATATTTTATTTAACTCCAATACACCTTCCTTAAGTTCATCTATTTAAGTGATGTATGAATAGTACTTGCATCAAATATTCTTAATTACTATTCAATAGCTTACATGCTGTCATAACTAAAAAGTTAGATCCATGATAGGTAAAACGACATAGTATTTAGCTTGGGACTATTAGGCATAAATATATTAGTGTTATTGATTAGGCATTGGCCATATTCTACTTTGAAGCTTACTTGAATATATGTTTATCCCTTTTTTTTTTTAAGTTTTATAATCTTGAGCAAATAAGTAGATGAAATGTGTCTTTTATAGTTCCCTTGAAAATTAAAATAATTGGAGGTAGTTGTGAAAATAATTAATTAAATGGAAGTACAAAATGGCATGGATTGATCGTAGTCCATTAAAAGAGCAAGGCTTCTTCTTGTTGCTAATGTAAGAAAATTGATTAAGTTAGTAAAGAATAATCTTAGTCCTTAGAAGAGTAAGGTTATTTCCTATAGCTAACATAATAATTAAAATGGTATGGGTTAGCCTTTGTCTATCATAAGAATGAGGTTCTTTCCTAATGCCAACTTAATCATGCTTAATTAATTTTAATTGGAAAAAGTCCTCCACTAATGCTATATACTAAAGGAAGTAGATAGAAAAAGTGTTTTCTACTAATTATAGTGCTTAATGAGGATGAGGAGAGACTTATATATATACTAATTAAGTATAAGGAATTATATATGGTCTTTGCCTAGTTACATAAAATGCACTAATAAAAGGGTCAATCCTTGGTTAAATAGCATGGATACACCTCAACTTATATAGATTAACTGTTGAATTCTAATATTTGTGATTTACGGTGCATTAAGAAGGTGATTGGGAAGAATTTGTACAAGTTGCTACAAATGCTCAATAGGGCTTTACAGGAGTGCATTAACATGTGAAAAGTTGAGGTTTGAATTATTTTAGGGGTTACATGTTAATTCTTATGGTATCTAGAATGGTAATGTATGGGAGTTAATATTTCTTGTCTAATTTTCTTTATATCAATCCTTGATAAGGATCGATTGATTTTCTTGAGGATAAGCAAATGTTTAAGTGTGGAGAGATTTGGTAAGTATGAATCTACACAAATTTATTAATGTGTTTTATAGTAATCTTTGTCCATTTGATGTGAATTTTAATGAATTTTGATACTTAAATGAGTATTTTGTTGATTTTAAGTCTTAGAGAAGACATTGAAGAAAAAAGGATATGAAAATTGCCCATGTTTGAGTAGAATTTCACTTGATTTAAGGAGGTGATCAAAGATAACAAGCTCAAAAGAAAAATTTACTAAAGATCGGAAGTCTAGAGAAGAACATGCTTAAGAATACACTAGTGTTCTTTGGCTATAATCCCCTTGTAAAGAATTTTCGTGAATTGCGTGCAAGAATATTGTAAATAAAACACACATGGAGACCATACCTAAGTACATGTGCATATTCTTGGGGCATGGTCGTGTTACGATATCAAAAACTTTCGTATTAGGGTGATTTTGATACAATCTTTTAAATAGGTAGTAAGATACTCATTTAAAGAGAGGAGAAAGAGAAGGAGAAAGGATATTGAAGAGAAGGAGAAAGGATATTGAAGAGAAGAAGCAAGATTAAAATAAGGTAGTTATTTTCTAACATGACTATAGCATAAGTTGTAGATATCTAGACTTGTAGATTGAAATGTTAAGTGCTAATTTTGTTTAATCTAATAAAATTCCCTATTCCTTGTTAATTCAATTGTATATTTTGTAATGAAGTAGATTACTATTTGTAAAGTCTTAAACTAATCATCCGACCTTATACATTGATGTTATAAGACCTAATGTGTAATAGATTTGCTACAATTAATGAGAATTACTATGGTCCGAGCAGTAAGTTATAGAATTCTTCTAAAATTTATTATAATAATTTTTATAAAGGGAATTCATATTCTTAATGTTTTCTTAATTCATTCTATTGCAAAAACAATTCAAATAGAGTGTGGTTAAGGTTAGGAGTTAGTAATGAAGCAATTCCTGTTAGATCACAATTTGAATTCCTCTAGTTAATAAAGATAGGGAACAAATTACAAATCTTTTGAATTATTACATATTAATTCATCTATGAAATAGAGTCTTGATATCCATATGGACAATTAATGTTCTTTCTTTACCATGTTTGTTAATTAATAATCGTACAATTTTATTTCTCTTCATTATTAAAACTATAAATGAAATTCAATTGTTTCTTCACAAGTAGAATAATAGAGTAAGTGTGAGTAGTGTGCACAGTCCTTAAGGGATTGACAACCTAGACTTGTAAGTTTATTATATTATAACTTGACATGTGCACTAGAAAGCCAATCAAGTACCTTAAGAACCCACCAACTCTTCGACTCTCCTTGCTAATCTCTTGCAAAAGAGATTATCTTGGGTGGTAGTAGCTTATGTGTTAAGGATGAGGAGAGTTATATAGATAAATGATTTTGGACATGAGCCCCTCAAGTCTAGATTGACCTTTTTAGGTCATGGGCCAACTTATTCCAACCTTTAATCGACCTATTTGAGGCTATAGGAACCTATTGCCCTATACCTCTTAGTTGATTGAACTTACCCTAGCTAAGACCTATTTACTAGAGTCCTAAATCATCTACTCCAGTAAAGCACCCGAGCTTTAGCAAGATGAGTGCTTAGCTTCGAAACTAAACTGAAGGCAAAATTCAACACTTAAGAAAGACTAATGCTTAGAAAGGAATGGCAAACTAATCAAGCCATATCCCTAATTCCTTGAGATCCATATGCATGCACCATATAAATCTTGTAGGATACACTTTCCTTATGGGGAACATTCATCTTTATTCTAGTTTAGTGGTATATCTCCATGCCTACATTATAAATAGAGCTAAATCACCATCAACAAAGGATTTATGTACATATACATTCTTACTCCCTTATTATCTTATTGTCCTTTTGCCTCTAACATTTGCCTAACTTAAGCGTTGAAGCAATCATTTGCATTAGCGAAAATCTATAGGTTACAATACTGTTTATCAAAATATAGTTCATTTGAATTTAATTGTGTCACATTTTGCTTAAAAATCTTGAAGTCCTCTTAAATGGGGCAAAACAAACGTCATTTTTAATCTCAAATTCTAGAAGGCCAAGGCCGTTGTTATCTATTAAGATGAATGTTATTCTCTCAATGAGATGAAGCATATTTAATTTTCTTTTCTTTCAAAATTGTAATATGATATAGTTGGTGTGTGTGTGTGTATATATATATATATATTGTAATACTTTAGGCCTAAAATGATGAATAATCAAGTCAATAAACATTAATAGGCTCACTTTAACCATTTAGTTCAAAAGTTTTAAGCTTGTATTGATAAGATATTCATAACTATAACTTTATAAACTAGTAGCACAACATTTCCTACAATCTATATGGGATCCTTAACCATAAGGTCACACACACACATACGCATATATATATATAGAGTCTCCATTAAGTGGACTACGACAATGGATATAAAAAATATATCCATTATCATTTCAAATATATTGTAATTGATCTATGAAATTCAATTATAAATATATATTGTAGACACCTAATTTTTGCATCTCTATAGTCTTAATTTTTATTTTTACAAAAAGGGTATTAATTCAAAAATAAAAATCACAAAAAAAATTAATAAAAGATAAAAATAATAAAAAATTAACAAATGATGAAAATACCAAAAAAATAAGAAAAGAAAAAATTATTATAAAGAGTTTTGTAGATTTTTAGAAAGTAACTTATATTAGGAACAAATAGTTTTAGTTTTAGTTGTAGTTTTAGCTTAGTTAAAAAAATTTATTTTAGGAAACTGAGTAGTTTAAGTACAACTTAATTGTATTGAATGTCAAGGCGTAGGCCAATGGCCTAATGGATAAGTATTAAGGTATTTGGATTGGATTTAATTTGAGATCTTGGGTTCGAGTCTCTATAGGCACCTATGTCTTTATTTTTCTATCTTTGCAAAAGTGAGATGAAAGCGGGATTCATATCTGATTAAATCATTTGAATTTAGTTTGATCTTATTAAATTAGATTTAAATTAATTTGGATCTAGTTTAATTGTTATCGAATCAAATACAATAGATATAACTAGATGTGATTTGATTTGGACCTTAAAAATACACATACATGTGCATAAAAAGGGGGAGATACAGCAGAAAAAAAAAAAAAAACAACAACACTCACAATCAACTCACTGCACAGTTGAATCAAATTCCTACCCAGCCTTCGTCGCATGAAAACAAACAACGATTGAGCAGCAACCACTCGTCCAACGACCAATAATGAAGTCCAGCAACCAACTGCACGACTGAACAGTAGCCCAACCCCCACGCATTGCTTCATCCTTCGTCCAACAACATCTGAGTGTTACTTCGCGAATAGCAGCGAATAGGATAGCAGCAAGGCAGACAGCAGCGAACAGGACAGCAGCAAGGCAAACAGCAACAAACAGGACAGCAGCAAGGCAAACAGCAATAAAGGGGACAGTGAACAGGACAGTAGTATGGTGGACAGTAGCGAACAGGACAATAGCAAGGTGGACAGCAACACAACGGAACATACTGATCATGCCTAAATACGTACAACCCAATCCGATTACAGCAGCAACCCCTCAACTCAATTCCTCTCTTACCACAAACCGATACAATCCGAACTCCATCCTCTTCATCTAACAATACAGGCCAGCGAATAGGGTAGCGGTGGCCATTTGTACAATAGTACGTTTGCTTCACTATGCCAAGACCATCCACAACAGCACTGAGTATGCCATCCACTATCTACTCTTGCACATCACAATATCAGCACGTTACACCGTCATCGTTGAATTCTAGCCACTGCACTTTACATTCACACCTATACCACTTCATAGGCACGCACGAAACAATTCACATAAACACGAATTCCATTGCACTTCACCATCATTTACACAACAGCAAACACACACAATCCCAACCAGCTATCACCATTGCCAAACAACAACCAAGTTTGGTTTATTGCCATTTTATTTTATTTTATTTATTTATTTATATATATATTTATATATCATATTATATTATTAGATAGTATATATAGGTATGTGCATATAATAGGATATGCTTTTAGCATTAGTTTTCTCTATCATATAGATTAGGTATATTATATTAGATAAGGGATTGTTAAGATTAGTTTTATCTTATTATTATCTATTAGTTCACATAATCTATAATGCATGAATGTGTTAGTTTAAGAGTTTTAGTATTATTTCTTATATAAGTGCATTACATGGAATTGTTTTATTTTGATAGATAGTTATAGGAATTGTTAGGATTGGTTTTTTTTTTTTTTTTTTTTTTTGTTAAGATTTGATCTTGTTTAAGGAGTTATCATATAGAAATTTTTTTTAAAAATAAAAATTAATAAAAGACCTTTTTTTTAAAAAAAAAAATTATAGGATTGTTAGAGCATTTTTTATAAAACAAAAACATTCGAGAAGTTAAGACCTTTTTAGATTTTATTTGAATAAATTAGATTGGTAACAACGTAAATTCGGTCAGTTTTCAAAAATTAAAATAAATCAATACACTAGCGAGTACGCAGGCACCTTCGGGGCGACGATAAAATATGTAGAAACTTAGGATTTTTTTCTTTTAATTAATTAATTAATTAATTTATTTTTTAATTATTATAGTTAGAAGAATAATCCTAATTTTAGTAAATAGATAGTGGTACCCGTTAGGGTTTAATAGGTTAGCCCCCGAACTCAAAACCCTTTAGTTCTTCATTAAAATTGAAATCAATGATTGGCAGCTAAATCGTAATCAATCCACCCAATTGATTATTGTTTTCTTCCTTTTTCTCAACTTCGGTCAAGTGGCAACTCCAAAAATTTTTCTAAATAAAAAACTGGAATTTCCTAATTTCTTTAGTCAAAGATTAATATTAAATGGGTTATGGTTTAGTATTAATCAGAAATAGGGAAATCAATTTTAAATAAAAGAAATCGAAAAACAGGCTTGATAGTTTGGCGACTCTACTAAGGAGCGCTAGAGGGCTAGCCACTATAAGTTGCCGAAAATAGGATTATTTTTCAAAAAATAAAAAATAAAAAGATGAAATAATAAAAATAATAAAAAAGAACTTAGGTATGTTCTTTTATGTATTTGTTTATTTTATTATCTTTTTTTTACTAATATTTGTTTTTGTTGAAGTTTATTTACTAGGGGTAGCTTTAGAGGTTTACTTTATTTTTATTCTATTTTTCTACATTATAAATGTATGGTAGACACGGTTAGAACCAGGCCATCTTAGGACCTTAGGAGGAGAGCTATTGTATAAGTTTTGGATGTTATGAGGTAACTACCTTCTAGGGTCGATTAGGCTATCCCACTCAAGTTCAGATGCGACCATTGAATTGTTACTTTGAAAAACGTAGTGGTTATAGAACTTAAGGACCTTTAGAACCCACTCATTGCATCACATGAAAACATTTTTTTTAAATAAAAAAAAAAAGAAAAATTCACAAGAACCTATGATGTGTCGAACCTAAATGGTCAGGGGCAGTTGTGAAGTTGCAGTTGTAATATTTCTCCATAAATAATTTGTAATAATTCTATGTAAAGTTTGGATTAGGTGATAATTATAATTTTGATTTTTTTTTTTTTACATAACAATAGCTAGATTGAGTCAAGGGGCTTTTAAACAGATCCACGTCTACCCACCTCATTGGCCTTAAGAGATACTCTAGATATGGTTCCAACTTTTTAGCCCAAATAAATAAGAATTTATTAGGAACAAGATTGGGCTCATCTTGCCCCTATAGAAGAGCCCTATGAATATTACGTAATTGCAAACCGTAGTACATCTATTAGGGCTTGAATTTATCACTTTGGGCCCACATCAATTGAGCTTAACCCTCATGGAGTAAATAGAAAACAAAAATAAAAATAAAAAAAGGAAGGCAAACAAAAAGAATCAAACCTGTAAAATAATAAGTAGTTATCATTGTACCTAGTATTTTACCAACCAGAAATATTCATTCTTTTAGGAAAATTTAGCATTTTGCAAATAGCCTTCTTCATTTGGAATAAATAAGATTTAGATATTTTCTTTTTTTAGTCTTTTATTCTTAAGAATTCCTCATTTGTAAATAGATTCTCAGTAACGATAAGTTGTATAGGCTTATATATAGAATTCTATGAAAGCAATCCTTCATAATCATCCATTTACAATTCCATCACTCAATCTTTATAACACAAAAGCCCTAACTTTTCCTCTCTCTCTTTCAAAAATAAAAAAGAAAGAAAGAAAGAAAGAAAAAAAGAAAGAAAAAAGAAGGAAAGGAAAGAAAAGAAAAAGAAAGAAATTTGCTAACAATTACAAATCCTTATAGGGTTCGAGACAAACACAATTACTTAGCCCATTAAGGCAGCTAACCTAAATAGACCTACTTGGCCCGAGAAAATGACCAACCAAACTGAGCCCTAGCCCATCAAGATAGTTGAATTAACTCAAGGCTTGAGTCATCAAGTCCAACCATGAACTGAGTCAAAACACAAAGCCATGAAACACTATCTTAAGCTTGATCCCCTGTACAAATAAAAAGAGCAATTCATTAGTCCCTTCCACTTCAAAGGTTATCAGTGTCAGCCCATTCGAACTCTAAAGAACCTAACCCAAAATCACATATGGAAGCTCAAGGGCATTAAGATCTATAAGTTTGGGGTATAGGGCATTTAGTCTTTGAAATTTCACAACTGGGGGCATGTTCCAAGGAATTAGGGAGTAAGGTCAATACCCTAAGGTCAATCAATCCTTATGTAAGGAATTGTAAAAAGTTTTGAATGAAAAGAGGCGAGCTATATGCTATACACTAACCCTTAAACACTTTGAGAGTTAAGAGACATTATGGTGAGGATATTTTGGACTCATTCCTTAAAGGAGGTCCATTTTGAATTTGATACACAGACCGAAATGAAGTTAAGCATTCATTTTCAAATCCTAAACACAATTATCCTTTGATGACCCTATTGGACTAATTTGGAGTCATTTCAAATGTAAACCCTGTTAAGAACCACCCCCACAATGGGGCAATTTAGAGGTTAGGGTTATTGATTAGGAGAGATGGATGAAATTGATTTGTGTTTAACCCCAGTAATAACAATTCAAGGATAATTTTTGTTTTCGATAAATTATTCTTTTTGAAGAAGAGCTAACATTTTTCCAGATGCCCCAAAGGCTACACATATCTTACCTAAGCCAATGCACTCTAAACCTATGGATTTAGGGTCTTAATTCATCTAGAGACAAAAACTTGACAAAAGAGATAGTTATTTTTTGAGAGAGAAAAGAAAGATATGAAATGAAAAAAGAAAAAAAAAAGAAAAAGAAAAAAACTAGGAAAAAGGAAAATGAAGAAATACCCAAATATTAGGCTTAAGAAAACCCCCAATCAAAGAAGGCCTAAGTTGCTCTAAAAACACAAGGCCTTGAATAGCATTCCTAACCAAAAACACAAAACCTCATATTCATTCAGAATCACGTTCTCAACCACAAACCAAAAGCTCCATATTCAGTTCAAAATTACACTCCAAATCATGAACATAAACCCTTTCTATCCACTCAATTCTCAAACATAAGATCTTCCCACCCACAATTCCTCCCTACTCAAAGCTCTTCTAATTTTGAAGAATAATTTATTTAAGATAAAAATTATTTTTGAAACTGGAGGAAGCACACATCTAGTTCATTCCTAAGGGTTCTTGACTTGTACTCCTAGGTTAGACGAAAGCACTTCTTTCAAAATAGGCCCTCTTAATTAACTTCTTTTGAAACCATTTGACCAAAAGCCTAATTTACAATACTGAACTCAAAAAGACCTAACAGATCGATCAAAGTGTATCACTTACAAACTGGATTATAATTTCTAGAATAGTAATCAAGAGTGAAATCCAGACCAAGAGTACGTAAAGAAGTCCTCTTTGACTAAACGAATCGTGAGTTACCTTTCCCTACGAAATGAATGTTTAAGGCCTATCCAAGAAGCTCATTGTCTAGGTTACAAACTAAGGTAGATATGAGATACCCTACATGATTATAACGTTTGCATTTTAAATAAGAATTTGTATCCGTTAGCAAACTTTCAAGGAAAAAGAAGGAAAAAAGAAAATGAAAATACATGAAAAGGAGAGAGAGAAAGTGGAGGCTTGTTACAAGTTTTTTCATTCATTTTCCAGTCCATTTCATCCATAGTGGCCAAATTTTCAATTCATGTTATAAATAGTTTTCACCAAATTTCTCGTTTGTAAATTTCTCAAATCAAGAGTTTTTTTTTCAAGTTAGCTATGTTCCTCAATTTACTTTCAACTCTCAATAAAGTTTAAGCAAGTCCGAAGGGTGCTTACCCTTTATCCGTTTTCTCAAGGATATAGCCAGCTCATAGAGCACAGTTCCTATCCATATCTTCTTTAGTGCTTCAGTCAGCTTATGGAGCGCTATCCAGATTCATATTTTCATTTAGGAATTTAGTCAACTCATAGAACGCAGTCCCAATCTAAAGTTTCTTAAGCTTCTAGCTGGCTTCCAAAACACAGTCCCAATTTATAATCTCTTAGGGAGCTAGCCAGCTCATGAGTGTAGTCCCAATCCGAAGTTTCATAGGCTCCTAGTTGCCTAACTTACAGAATGTTCCCCAACTTATAATCTCTTAGGGATTTACGTAGCTCATGGAGTGCTATCCCAATTTAAAGTTTCCTCATGTTTTAGGACTTAGCCAACTCAAAGGGCACTTTGACCGCATTGGTTAGTCAGCTCATTAGGATACGACCAAGTTTCTTCATTCTTTAGGTCTTAGTCAGCTTAAAGGGCGCTTTGACCGCGTTGGTTAGTTGGCTCATTAAGGTATGACTAAGTTTCCTCGTTTTTAAGTCTTAGCCAACTCAAAGGGTGCTTTGACCGCCTTGGTTAATTAGCTCATTAGGGCACGGCCAAGTTTCCTCACTTTTGGGTCTTAGCCAGCTCAATGGACACTTTGACTACCTTAATTAGTCAGCTCATTAGGGCACGACCAAGTTTTTTTATTTTTAGGTCTTAGCCAGCTTAAAGGGCGTTTTGACCACCTTGGTTAGTCAGCTCATTAAGGCATGACCAAGTTTCCTTATCTTCAGGTCTTAGCCAGTGTAAGCCCTAAAGCTAAGCCAAGTAATCGTAGGATTGAACTTAGAACCCAAGATTTAGGGCGATCGGTTAAAGGATCCGATCAAACCCAAATTATAAACTATTGAGAGGAATATTAGTAAAAATGACCCAGTAAACTTAAATTTAAGAAAATAAGTAGTAAAATAGGAGATTATAAAATTTTCAAATTTTAAACATAATAATTGTTAATTACAGAAAAGGCGAAAAGTGTAATATAATAACTAAAAAATTACTAGAGATAAATTATATGTATACTAAAAATTTTAGAATGACCAAAATAATAATTGGGAATGTTCACATGTACCCTACATGTATTTACGTGTAGATAAAAATACGCGAAATTACCTAAATTGGCCAAAAACTAAGTAAATAATTAAGGAAAATTATAAATTAATTATGGAAAAATCAGAAAAAATCAGAAGAGGATAAGATGAATCAAGATCAGGTCGTAGCAGGTCCAAATCTGCAAAAGAAAAATCAGCCAATAAAAATTAGACAACCTAAAAGCTAAAAATCAAGGAAAATGGGCAAAGTCTTGTCAAATTAATACATATTAATTACAACAAATGTCTATAAATAGGGGAAAAATTTACAGAAGTCATTTGGACAGTTTAGCATTTGGGAAAAATAGGAACACTAAAAAAATTGAGAGAAAATCCAGAAAAAAAAAAAAAGAAAACTGTGCAGATTGGGCAAGTGAACCAAACCCGCCACTCATCACCACCTGGGACCGAACCACCACCACCACCCTACACTAGAACCACCGCCTGGGCCGGTTGACAACCTTGGACCGGGTTTGGACGGCCAGAAAGCTTCGAACCGATTAGTCTCTTATTTACCCCGATTTTTGAATAATTTTGTAAAATTAGTTATTTTGCCCAAAAAATTATGAAACTTATTATTCTGAGGTTTTAATGTATGTAGATTTAGGGAAAAATATTTATTTAGTTTAATTATGTCTGAAAATATAGGGTCCTTAACAAATTGTTCAAAACCGAGCATGATTAGACCGGAAAATAAATAGGCTTAGGAGTGTAGTTTGGAGCTCAAATTTTTTCTGTAGGATGCTCATATGATGTAGAATAGTGCTATAAAGCCATTTTTTTAAAATTAATTTTCAAAATTTTTGAGTTAATTTTTAGCCCTAAAATGATAGAAAAATTGGGTGATTTAGGGTTAATTAGGTGATTAAGATGTTAATTACTGATTTAGATATTAATTATATGTTTAGGGATGTTAATCTCTGAAGTGGAACCCTAATCTTTGCCTTTGGAGTATTAAGTATGGTTAATTAGCGAAATTATGTAAGTAATATAAGAAATTAGTAATATGGGAAATTGTAAATTAATAAATCTAAAAAAAATAGGGTTATTTAGATAATATTATAATAGAAATAAAATAATAATAAATCTGAAATAACATTTAATTTTAAGTAAATGTCCCAAAATGTAAGATTTTCACACATCGGGAATAAATCCGATACCTCAATTAGGGTTAGCGTGTACCAAATAGTTTAGAATATCAAATTACGACCCAATAGGATATTTGGACACTCGAGCTTAATGTGATTAATTTCACATTAGGATTCGAGCATATTTAAGGCTTAGGAATCAAAATTTAAGATCTCATTTAGGATTCAAACCCCGAAATAGAGTACAACGAATCATTAGTACGTTATAGGTATACATGGGGAAAATGAGTTACATTATGAATTAGAATAAGGATCCATAAAATATAAGTACTAAAAAGACCTATTTGTATTATAGGACACCTAGAGACAAATCAGCTCGCGACTAAGAGATCGAGCGATCGAGCAATTTCGAGCAATTTCAAGTAAGTTGGGTTATTCCTTATTGTAATAGAGTACTAGTTTTGTAGTGCTCGGAGACTTAGGCTTGTATATGCTTGTGATTGTAAGTAGTTTACGCATGTGTTTGATGTATCTGAATTCGTGCTGAAACATGCATTGTGAGTGATTTGTGACTGATTGAATTGGTATGAAATTGTTTGAACACCCTAAATGGAATTTAATCTTAGTCGATCATAATAACAAAAAATGTAATGCATTGCAACCCGTTAGGGGATCATAGGATTCTTCAACCAAATACCGACCCCTTCGAAAGGGATAGCGCATGATTACAAAATGATCCCTTCTTCATCCTCAGTCAAACTAAGTGACAGGAAAGGAGGTCGCGGCGGGGGTGAAGTCAATGGTTCGAAGGTAGTCGCGGGAGGAGCGAGGTCTCCATTGCACAAGCTTGGGTTTGGTTGTAAGCTGCTGCATAACATGGAACTCCTCAACCCGGATTGGAGTGGGTGAAATTTCTCTGATTTCACAACGGACCGGATTATGTTGTGCGATGACACTTGATTGTTGCATTGCATGAAAATAATTGTTTGATAACCTTGTTTGTGCTTGTATGCATTCATGAGTCTCCAATTCAACTTACTGAGCTGTAGTTGCTCATACCCTTATAGATCCTTTTGCAAGTTCTGATTTTTGAACATCTCAAGTACTATGCCGCCCTATAATTACCCAAAGGTTAGTTCGTTTGAAGCCAGGGGTGTGAGGATCAAGTTACTTAGTATAATGTGTAACTAGAGTGACCATGTAATTAGGGATGAAAGACTTTTAGTTATTATGTAATCTAGTGAACTGTTATGTTTATGTGAAACTTTCTGGGAAGCTCTGTAGACTTACTTATAATTATTTATGTTATTAGAAATTTGTACTACTTATCATAATTGTAGTATAATTGTTATTCGAACTGTTTACTTCAAAACGAAGAGTCGTCGACGCCTTGTGTAGATTATGTCTATGGTAGGCACTGTGAGGCTAGTTACTATCATAAAATAGTTTATACGGCGAGACTGTTGTGACTCTGCATTTTGACCACCTTGGTTAGTTAGCTCATTAGGGCACGACCAAGTTTCCTTATCTTCAAGTCTTAGTCAACTCAATGAGCGCTTTGATTGCCTTGGTTAATCAGCTTATTAGGGTACAATCAAGTTTCCTCGTTTTTAGGTCTTAACCAACTCAAAGAGCACTTTGACTACCTTGGTTAGTCAGCTCATCAGGACACGATCAAGTTTCGTCATGTTTTAAGTCTTAGCCAGCTCAAAGGGCGCTTTGACCGCCTTGGTTAGTTAACTCATTAGGGCACGACCAAATTTTTCTTTATTCTTTAGGTCCTAGCCAACTCAATGGGCGCTTTGACCGCCTTGGTTAGTCAGCTCATTAGGTCACGACTAAGTTTTCTTACTTTTAGGTCTTAGTCAGCTCAAAGGGCGCTTTGACCGCCTTGGTTAGTCAGCTCATTAGGGTACGACTAAGTTTTCCTTATTTTTAGTTCTTAGCCAACTTAAAGAGCGCTTTGACAGCCTTGGTTAGTCAGCTCATTAGGGTACAACTAAGTTCTTATTATTCTTTTTAGGGATTTTTACCAACCCACAAAGGCACTACCTCTTGCTATCCTTCATTTCAAACTAATCTTCGTTAAGTGTCTTAACGCTCCTTAAGATAGAATTGTCCCGAGGCAAAAATGGCATTTTTTTTGTCTTTGTGGTAAAGTTTTACTCAAACTTCACCACAAAGAGGGGCAACTGTAGATACTTAATTTTTGCCCCTCTATAGTCCTAATTTTTATTTTTACAAAAAGGGTCCTAATTCAAAAATAAAAATAACAAAAAAAAAGTTAATAAAAGAATAAAATAATAAAAAATTAACAAATGATGAAAATACTAAAAAAATAAGAAAAGAAAAAATTATTATAAAGAGTTTTATAGATTTTTAAGAAGTAACTTATATTAGGAACAAATAGTTTTATTTTTAGTTTTAGCTTAGCTAAAAAATTTTATTTTAGGGAACCAAGTAGTTTAAGTACAACTTAATTGTACTGAATGTCAAGGTACAGGCCAATGACCTAACTGTATTGGATTTAATTTGAGGTATTAGGTTTGAGTCTCTATAGGTACCTATGTCTTTATTTTTCTATCTTTGCAAAAGCGAGATGAAAACGGGATTCATATCTGATTAAATCATTTGAATTTAGTTTGGTCTTATTAAATTAGATTTAAATTAATTTGGATCTAGTTTAATTGTTATCGAATCAAATACAATAGATATAACTAGATATGATTTGATTTGGACCTTAAAAATACACATACACGTACATAGAAAGGGGGAGACACAGTAGAAAATAAAACAACAACACTTACAATCAACTCACTACACAGTTGAATCAAATTCCCACCCAGCTAACTTTGACCAGAATTCATGCCGCATCCTAACAACAGTACGCTGCATAGTCTACTGCAATACACGTTTGGCTTCATGTCTACAACCAGCCTTCGTCGCATGAACACGGACAATGATTGAGCAGCAGCCACTTGTCCAGCGACCAGCAACGAAGTCCAACGACCAGCCGCACAACCGAACAGCAGCCCAACCCCTATGCACTGCTTCATCCTTCATCCAACAACATCTGAGTAACTCAATTCCTCTCTTGCCACAAACCGATGTGATTCGAACTCCATCCTCTTCGTCTAACAATACAGGCCAGCGAACAGGGCAATAGTGGCCATTTGTACAGTAAGACGTCTGCTTCACTACACCAAGACCATCCACAACAGCACCGAGCACACCATCCAACATCTACTCTTGCACATCACAATATCAACACGTTGCACAATCATCATTGAATTCCAGCCACTGCACTTTGCATTCACATCCATGCCACTTCATAGGCATGTACGAAACAATTCACATAGACACAAATTCCGTCGCACTTCACCATCGTTTACACAACAGCAAACACACACGATCCTAACCAACTATCACCATTGCTGAACAACAATTAGGTTCAGTTTATTACCATTTTTTTTATTTATATATCATATTATATTATTAGATAGTATATATAGATATGTGTATATAATGGGATATGCTTTTAGCATTAGTTTTCTCTATCATATAGATTAGGTATATTATATTAGATAAGGGATTTTTAAGATTAGTTTTATCTTATTATTATTTATTAGTTCACATAATGTATAATGCATGAATGTGTTAGTTTAAGAGTTTTAGTATTATTTCTTATATAAGTGCATTATATGGAATTGTTTTATTTTGATAGATAGTTATAGGAATTGTTAGGATTGGTCTTTTTTTTTCTTTTTGTTAGGATTTGATCTTGTTTAAGGAGTTGTCATATAGAAAGTTTTTTTTTTAATAAAAATTAATAAAATACCTTTTTTTAAAAAATATATATAAGATTGTTAGAGCATTTTTTATAAAACAAAAACATTCGAGAAGTTAGGACTCTTTTAGATTTTATTTGAATAAACTAAATTGGTAACAATGTAAATTCAGTCGGTTTTCAAAAATTAAAATAAATCAACATACTAAAGTTTTTGAAAAGAACTACGATTGTTTGATCCTAGCTAGCGGGTAGGTAAGTACCTTCGGGGCGACGATAAAATATGTAGAAACTTAGGTTTTTTTTTTCTTTTAATTAATTAATTTTTTTTAATTATTATAATTAGAAGAATAATCCTAATTTCAGTGAATAGATAGTGGTACCCGTTAGGGTTTATTAGGTTAGCGTCCGAACTCAGAACCCTCTAGTTCTTTATTAAAATTGAAATATAAAACCAGTAGCTAAATTATAATCAATCCACCCAATTGATTACAGTTTTTTTCCTTTTTCCCGACTTCAGTCGGGTGGTGACTCCAAAAATTTTTCTAAATAAAAAATCAGAATTTCCTAATTTTTTTAATCGAGGATTAATATTAAATAGGTTATGATTTAGTATTAATCGAAAATAAAAAAATCAATTTTAAATAAAAGAAATCGAAAAACAAGCTAGACATATATGAGTGAAAGAAAAATATAAATGATATCAATAACTATTTTTATTGTTAATAAATACTATCAATAAATACATTAAATAATTATATAATTATTGAACACAGTTCAATCGAAGAATGTAATCAAACTCGAGTAGTTAGATGTCACGTGGAGGTGGAGGTGCATAATTGATTGAACAATAGTGGAGACATATCGATGTTATTTTCGACTTGTTAATGAAAGCAAGTCTATGTGAGCCCCATTTTGGTTTGACAATATGTAAAATCCTTTCGCTCGTATGCATATTGAATCAAAACAACACATATTATTGATCTGATCACATTCTTATACATGTTTTCCATACAAGTCTTGAACTTTGAAAACTATGTAACCGAGGACACTTTGCAAACTGAACCAAACTGTTATAGTTTCATTATTCTTTCACAACCGACCAAGTGAGTAGAACAATATGATGACATTATTATGAATTTTATTAAGATCCATTTATCTTCCTGCAATTAGTTCTGATTTCTCCATTACTTCCAGTAAGAGGGCTGAGGTTACCCATTTTGATCATTGCGTTCCCAAAATCAGTGAAGAAAGTTGCGGAATTCTGCCTATAAGTTGTCACAAAGGAATCCGTGGAGCCATTGCTGAAGAGTTGCTGGTCCGAGTGCAGAAGACCCTTCATGTTCCTCAAATTCTTAAAATACTCGTTGTCGAACACATCTCCAGTCACAGCATCCAGACCCGCCAGATTGTCATCTCCACCGGCACTCGGACAATTCGCCTGTAGAGACGAAGCGAAGGAGGGGTCTATGTTAGTCTCATTGTAGATGCGAGTGCGAAATGTGACGCACCTTGCTCGACCAACCGTGTGCGATCCTACAAGAGTACTTGAAATTAGCAAATTCTATATCTAGTGTTTCATAAGTATCACATTTTTCTAGTACAGCCAATGAAACCTTATATAATTTATACAAGAAAAAAGGTTACATGTGTGTGCTAAAATCGTTATGAAACTAAATAAAGAAATCTTTCATTTCTTTCGTACATTTACTTTTAGAGTATAATGAGTATTAAAAAATATGATTTTCTTTTTTCTTTCAAATCCCTAACAATTGCACCACAAGCACCCACTAAGGGGACTTTATACAATGAGTGGGTCAAGAAAATTACTTGAATGATCAATCAAATGATATTTTTGGGATGTATACTTTAGATCTCTACCTCTAACATCCTATTAAATTATATATATTATCGACAATCAACAAGTTTAAAACTATAGATATGGATAGTATTGGTTAATTAATATATTTCATGTTAACGGATCAAGGGCAATCCAGAAATATTTATTGTTTTTTCGATGATAAAATATTTATTGATTACCTGAAAGTACAACCATTTCTTTGGCAGTGAAGCCCTTACTTGAGAAGGCTGATATTAGATCATTAAGGTCCAAGAATGGGGAAGGGAGGTCGTTATTGGCTGCATTCAGACTTGCCGTAGTAGAATCTCGTCTGCCTAATTGAACGGTCCACGTGCTTCCACCCAACTGTAGCAAAAGCAAAATTTTCAATGCATGGACCCCTCGAGTTTTTCGTCACCACGTGTACGATAAAATCTTAAAACGGAAATACTTAAGTTTATCGGTAGATTACAAGCATGAACGACAAGGGCGATATAGTGACCTAAAACATATTTATCAATTTATTATTTCAACTTTTAATTTAATTTTTTTGCTGCGCCGAATTTACTAAGTCAATACATATAAGATTTCTAAACGAGGAAGTCATTAATGCCTAACATGTGAGAAATGATTCATTAACTAGTATATCTCACGTGTTAGTATATGTAGTGTATATCTATTAATAGAGTTAAAATATGTGAAAAATGATAGTGGATTGGACACACCAAATGTCCAAAAAAACAGTTGTTGAATCAGAAACAAAGAATAAATTTGCTTTGGTTCCTTGGACACCGTCAGAGAGATGATTTTCGAGCAATATTTGTCAAAACTTACGGCAACAACTGAATCTCGAGCAGCAACAGCTAAAATGTCTGCACATGAAACGACTCCAGGACATTGATTCTCAAGTTGGGTCTTGATTGTGTCGATAACGTCGAAACCTCTGACTGAATTTGCATTTGGTGATGCAGTTTTTTCGCCGGTAAAATTATCAGTGTCGTCCAACAATATGGAACCATCACAACCCTGTAGCAACATGCAATTGTGATTCCCACAATTTATTCACAGTCTCTAAGTAAGCAAATTTTTACATTATAAAGAGTTTGAAATATGGCAGCCAATAAAAGTAGGGATTATCCATTTTACGGAAAACCCATTATTTTTTTTTTAATTTTAATTTTTGCAAAATCCTACTCCCTACAAAAATTGGAAATACATTTTAAATTTATAAAGTGAAAAATAATCCAACTTACGAGAAAAGATACTATAAGTTTTTTTCTTTTATTTTTTCCTCTTTTTCCCCAGCGAAAAGATACTATCAGTTTAGAATGAGAAATGATTGTTGTGCAGATTGTATGAGAATATTAATTCCTTCTCCAGTCCCAAAACTATGAATTATTCATTTTCGACTATTAGATATGCAGAATCCGCGAAGGAAGAAGCGGTGGATTCTAGAAAACCAAAATGAGTAGTCCATCATGGATTAGGTCTGTACGAAAACTGTTTTGATCCGAAGAATTTTGCCACATAGGCAAAGTTACATTTGTATTGATGCTAGACTATTAAAGCTTAAAGGTTATTCACAAAAAAATTATGTATTTAAAGCTTAATGTATGAATACTAATACATTATGTATCTAAATGATTAGTAGCGTTACATGATAATGATATTTAAATATATACTAAATATAAAAGGTAAATTTTTTATAAACTTTCAAGATAAAGATTCAAAATTTACTTAGCCTAAATCAACAAACTATTCACACATTATTAAATTCCAATAAGGAATGTCCCTCTTTGATTTTTTGATAATTTAGTCATCATCTAATTATCTAATTGTTTTGGAATGGGTTTATTTAATGATGTCAACTATCATAATGTGAAAAAAAAAAGATCAATTAAAAAAAATCGGATAATTCAAATTAAGAATTCAATTGACACTTTAGAAATAGACCTTCAAATTTTAAATTTTTATTCATTTTACTATTTAACAATTCATAATCTAATCTTGATAACTGAATATTTGTAACTTGAAAACCATTCATATTTCCATATGTTAGAGTTTTATTAGCACTTTAATACCACTAATCTATGTATATGGTGTGTTAATATATTTGAAGTTTTTTTCACTAAAGGCACTTGGAGGACATTCCACTTCAAAAATAGGCACTAAAACAGAGAGTAACATTTGCTTCCATATATAATCATGCTGATAATGTCCAAGTCTAAAAACATGCATGTAAGCAAATATTATAATTAGGGTTGTATGTAAACTAAATTGTCTATGAGCTATTCAAACTTGGTTTACTTTAAACGTTGTTCAACTTGATTCAAACTCGATTGATAAATGAGTCGATCTTGAGCTCACAACAAAACTCATTTATATAAATAAATCAAGTTTGAGCTTATATTTAGGTTTGCAAGTCATTTAGTGAGTAAATTCGTTTATATTATTAATAAGGTAGCTTACGAATAAACTTGCGAGCAGGCTTATGAATAAGCTTATAAGTCAATACATTATAGTAAAAATCATATTACATGAAAAACAATATAACATAAGAATGTAAGAATAAGAATAATATAATAAAGAAAACTATTGAAATAGGTATTAAAATGAATAGTTTGAATTAATTTTGAGATTTAGTTCAAACTCGAACTTAAGGTTAGACTCTATTAAGCTTGTTTTAGGCTTGCTTACTTTGATGAGTCGAGTTCAAGTTTCAAATTTCTTAATGAGCTCAAGATTGAGCCCACAATTTTTAGGTTTGATAAAAACTCAACTTAGATTAAGTTTCATACTTTTTAAATGTGTCGAGCTTGAATCTTCAAAAGTTTAGCTTATAGTGGCTCATTTATCGTGTTAATTAAAATAAACTTTCTTTTCACCTATCCTCAACAATAGCTAATCATGCACGTGCTAAACAAAATACATATGCATATTGTTAAACAGAATACATGTATGGGAATATATATATATATATATATAGTGCAAGTAGTGGAAAGGCAAACATGCATTGACAAAACAGTCGTGGAAATGAAGGCGCAATAGTGAAGCTCCCATCCGTGGCTCAGTTGAGACAGAACTGCTGATAGCGCCTTGAATTATAGAAAGAGCAGATGGACATGAACTTGCATAGAAGTTCGATGAGAGTTGAGCTGAAGCTAACACAAGTAGAGAGAGAAAAATGGATAAGATGGGAGTAAAGGAAGACATGATTAGTTAGCTAGCTAGCCAATTGGAAAGATATATGGACAACTTCAAATTTGGAAATTGAAATTGCTTGTGGTGAGACAAGTTCCCAGAGGCACAAGCTATTTATAGCCAATTCCAGGGAACAATTTGGCATTACAATATTTGGAGACTGACAAAACTTCGTGCAAGTAGTGTTATTTTACATCTTTATTACCAAGAGTGATTATATATGCACGTTTTACGTACATCAGAGAAACCGCCCAACTCTCACAGGTCATAATCAAACCTTGGCGTAAAAATGTCATTATGCCATGCAGAAAAGGACGAAGTAAGACTAACGAACGTATATGATTATAATAAACCTACACTTCTATAAAAAAAATCAAACATCGCTGTGTACTTTGTTATTAAATGTATATACTGAAGCATCAAATAAACTTTATTGGTGCCAGCTAAGATGGGCTCTAACCAAACTAAGCAGATTTTGCTTGTTTAAAAATTATCAAGCTAAGTTGATTCAAATTTTTATTGAATCTAAAAATTATAAGTTCGAAATTGAGCTCGTTAAAAAATTTAAAACTTGAGCCCATTTAGATAATCAAGTCTAAACAAATCCAAGCTTAAGCTTAAATTTGAACTAAAACTTAAAATTTTCAAAACATACCTTTTTTTAAATGATCTTTTAATTATATTATTTTTATTATCATATTCTTATAATATATTTTTTAATATAGTATGATTTTTAATATAATATATTAACTCATGAGCCAGTTCATGAGACTACTCATGAATTTGTTCATAAGCCCACTCATTAAAAATATAAATAAGTCTAGCCAACTCCTAAACTTAAACTTAACCTCAAGCTTCAGCTTGCTTATATAAACGAGCTTCATTGTAAGTTCAAGTTCGATTTGTTTATAAATCGAGTCTGGGCTAAACCAAACCTAATGTACGTTAAGCTTTAGTATTTCATATGTAACTCGATTTATTTATTGCCTTATTACAAAGAGAAGATTTCTTGTTTTATTTTACAACTTTAGTCAAATTTGCCTACTTTTAACACGATTCGAGGTGATATAAAATATAAATAAGACTAGGATGATTTCTTTTTATAGAATTGCCATGCATTTCGTGAAAGGTCTCATAACCTTATGATGTGAAAATTGTTTTTAAAGTTAATGGAATAAGCTGGAACACCTCTTCCTCCTTTTCCCATTAATATATAGTGTTTCCATATATATTGCATTTTTTTTCTTAAATTTTTAGAATTGTAGAGGGTATTGTTAGATCGCTGAATGTTTATCCCGATATCTTTATCTGTGTAACCAATTATTAATTTGTCATTATTTTATTTTATTCTATAAATACATAACGTACCCTTATTAACCTATGATGTAAATTGATATTCCATACTACTTAGTAGATATATTCATACAAGAAGGAGAAGCGAATTTTAACAATGTAGAGAGTCAAACATGAGAGGAACATGATAGAGGACTTAACTTGATGTGATATGTAAGGACAAGACATGACATGGTAACGGAGCAGGGGACACATGAATTTGTCATTCCCACTTTTATATGTGCATATAACAATGTAGTTATATAACTTCATTTTTTCTTTCGTATAGACATGTCTCTTTTGCTTGTTATAACTACTATAACGTGTGCTCTTTAAAAATTATATATATATATAAATATATATGTACATATATACAATTATAAGTTTATATTGTATGTATATATAGATATTGCTAAAACCATGTTATGCAATGCAACTGTAAGATATGATAGTGAGCCACATCTTCCTACATTTTTAGGAACATGCAATGCTAAAAAAAAATGATCATCAAATCCATGATTTCATTCATTTTGCAATTTTTAATTGCATATAATATTATGTAAAATCTATTGGAACCAAGTCAAAACCAAATAACTACACTAGTGTTGCTTCTATCTTAGTTAAGTGATAAAGTCAGAGTCATTTATATCCGAAGCCAAAATCCTTGATGGCTAAGCTAAAATGTAGCCAGCACATAACTATTACACAAGTATATATAAACACCAATCCCACTATGTTTTACTGAATGCATTAAAGAGGTTCATTAAGATATATCACTTGTGTAAACATGATCATAATCTTGGTAGTTCAAGATTTAGAACATAAAGATCCCATTTCTCAACATATCAAAATCATAGCTTAACACTTGTGGTAAATAATATAATAAGGTCTAAAAACCCATTGTCTATGACAATAATATGATTAGGCCTGCAAAACTATCATCTATAGTATAACGTATATGTATTGGGATCAATATTATTACCATTTGCTAAAATATTAATGGTAACATGCTAAGTTTGTCACACGAAGGTCTATCAGTCTCTTACTCTAATGATTAGCACGATGTTGTAATTTCCTTTTTACCCACTAATTATATCACATGTGACTCCCTCGCATTGACGACTAATAAAGTAACTATAGCAACCTTAACACCTACTCTAACCACTTTATTTAAGATCTAGGATCACCATCCTCTTGTTGATGGCTACCATCTAAAGGTCTACCATACACAAACAATATAAGTATATAATATGCCAAATATTTGTTAGTTCAATTTATTAAACTAACACATGCCTTAAACAGACAATAACAACTATGTATTTGGATTGTATGCACACCTTTATACAACTAAATAATATTGTTAACACATAAATGCAATGCACTCAATCAATTAGTATTTAAATATACTTATGGATCATAAATTTTAAGTTTAAGCTTAATTCTCTTACTTACTAAAATGATTATAAGCCTACTACATTCATTGGAGATCATTAAAAGGGTTACTTAGTTAACCTAAGGACCTAAGGAGGTCGGCCTTAACTTGGAAAGAGGGGAGTGATAGATCTTATTACATAGGCTGATTAACCATATGCATTGGCAGTTGACCATTTTGTTAGGGGTTATTTATTCCCTCAAATTTCACTCTAGTTTACCTTAAGGTCTCAAGCATCTAAGGTACCTTCAAAGAATATAATTTCTATGTCAAATTAAGTTTTATTTTCCAACTTATCTTAAGAATTTCATGATTTTTAACATTGAATTACAATCCTATTGATTCCAACTCTAATACCTCATTACATTGATTATAAGTACTACATACCTTAATGAATCTAATCCTTTAGACTTTGTTTTATTATCCCAATAATCAATTCTAAGGTTTAAATAGCTTCTTAGTTAGTTAATATTCCTAGACAGTTAAGTCATTAAGTAAAAAGGGAATGGTTTATTCACCTTGATTGTAAGAACTTATATTATTTCAGGAAATTGTCATTAGATTCTCATCAAGGAAATTGTGAAAGGGGTGAGAATGTTGATTTACTTAATAGCTTATAGCCATTTGTTAAGAAATACTTAATTTCATTGAACTAAGATTTACTTCTATTAAAATGAGATTTATCTAACCATCTCCCAATCTCGTATCCATAGGATCTAGTTAGTTAGGTACCAACTTTTATATCAATAGGTCACTAAGCAAGGTAACATAGACGGTTAGCATTTGATGCAAGCCAAATAAAACATCAATGGCCTATATAGTGTTTTTGACATTTTCAAATCAATTGGAACCCTTATCATTTTCTATAACTAGAAATTAGCTATGTTTTTGTGGAGAAAATATCATAATATTGCAAGTGTTCTTTATTAGGTAATATAGGTGAAACCAAAAGATGTACAGTTATGGTTGGCAATTTGACATACCGATCTGCTAACTTAGACAAGATATGATATGATTGTACCTAAATGGATTTAACCTAGAAAATTCAACACAATTGATAAATGGGTTAGATCATTTGAAGCCTTTTGTAAACATAACTAAACTTAGTTTGACACCTACACCTAACCCAATTTAATACATAAGCCTGATAAATAAGTCTAAGCCTAACTCGCTAATGTATTCATTTATATTTTAATCCAATGTCCTAATTAAATGCTACATATATGCCTTCCCCATCTTTCTCTATGAAAGATCTTCGCTCTAAAAACAAATAGTAGTGTAACCACTTCAACTTCTTCTTAGTGTTTATTTAACACATGTAATGGTCTTCTCTTTATATCTTTTGTAATTTTCATCCGTTGATTCTACTAAGAAGGGAAAAAAAAAAAAAGATTTGGTGAAATAAATGTGTGAATTATAGTTTGGTTTTAGTTTTTGTAATATCTTAAGTTTCGAACAACTAATTTAAGGCATGGGTAAATGTCGTCCGATTTGGATGAAATTTTAGGATACTGTTATGCCTTAGGTACCTATATCATAACAGTCCTATCGTGCATATCAATAGTCGATGATTGCATAGGGCCTATAGCTACCATTTCACCATTGATATGCATAAGGCTTTAGATTTAAGTTGGCAATATTTAGTGGAAACATAGCGTACTTACCAATAACTCTAAAAAATAAGGCTTTTGTTACCTTAAAATTCCTATTTCAATTGCCTAACAAAGTAATTTGTCAACTTTTATTAATTAAACCTCATTCATATATCCCTACCAAAGCTTTTGTAGAGTCAACTTATAAAAGAATAACTATAGAGGTATGAGCAAAACCACGTGCTTAGTAAGTGACAAAGGATAAGCGTTATAAGTAAACAAGCAAAACAAGCTTTTAGAGTGCAATGCAATAGTTGAAGTGTCATCTGCATGACATTGACGATACATCATAAGATTAAAGAAAACAACCTAACCCTAGCCTAGGTTCAAGGGGTTTCTTCTGCTTACCATATGTAGGCCCAAAATATTCCTATCAATCAAAGGATGTGCAATGGACTTTCCTTCATCCCTTCTATACCCATTCCGACTATCCTTTTTTGATACTTTCTAACCTATCGACAACCCCTCTCTTGTATTTTTAGTTTTATAGGATTAAAAGAAGGAAATCCTATTTCCATTTGTTGTATCGGTGGTATTGATGGGAACATGTAGAAATCTGGGTATGTTATACATGTACAATTTTTAAAGTCAGATATTATATTAGTCAAGTTAATTAAGCAATCAATTAGTGATTAAAAACCATATCAGAATATTATATTTTCAAGTTAAGCAACATAAATCATCATTTAGAATTCTTACACCCATACATACTATATTTGCAAATAAAACTAATTTACAAGTACAAGTAATATAATGACTTACTATCCCCTTGTTAATATATCAAGAATTGCCATGACGTAGGCCACTTACCTAGTTTATACTTTCCTAACACCCTCTTGAAAGTTATGTTAAGATATTGGAAAAGATTTATTATTAGTTGTATTTTAGAGTTCAGTTATATTATGCGATTAGTAAATTTTACCTTGTAAATATTCTATAGATCTTATTTTTTCGCTTAGTACTTATAAAAGAAGCAATAATAAATATCTACTAAAAGAAATCTTAACATTTATAAAAGAAAAAAATTGTAATTACTATATATAGTTTATTCATACACTCACACATAAAGATTTTGGAACGTAGTTTTAAGATAGTTAATGTAAAAGAATTAAGATAAGATCTTGCTATTATTTTATAACTCTTGTAAATGATACTATAAGGTTATAGGAAAACTTAAAATATATGGTAATTAACAATGACTAATATTTAGGAGTATTTGTATATTATATATTTTATCATATATTCAATATTACAAGTGAAAATTAGGCTATAAAGCCAAGAAAATCATAAAATAATTTAATAATTATTAAGAATGGAATAAAAATGTCATATTAGATATAAGAAAGCATGTAAAATATTTTGGGGATTTTAGGAAGTTAATAGATAGGGTTTTATGAATTTTGTTTAAAATAGATATTTTTTTAATAAAATGGGTAGATATTTGGAAAAATTATAAAAAATAGTATGCTAAACTAATTCTAGGAAAATTACTATAAGAAGGTAGGCTTATAGAAGTACAAAGACTCCTTGAAACAATAAGGATTGAAAGCTCCAAAATTATTAAATAAAAAACCACTGAAATGGCTAAAGCCAGTATTGAGTGGCAGCTACTACCACTCCAACCTTATCTAACCTCTTAGGAAGAATATGGAGAGGATCTAGAAATTTTCTCCCAAATTTTAGAGACTTGCTTTAAGTGATGTGAATTTTTGAAGTGAGGAGAAAAGTATTTATAGTGCTCAAGAATTATTATTAGAATGTACATACATCCAAAAATCATGGAAAATTAGACAAATGTTCCTTATATTTTTACATGTCTCCTATTAAAGTTTCACCAATTTTGGAAAAGTGTGCAACTTTTGGTGAATTTTTTAAAGAAGTTACCTAATTTATTAATAAGTATAAATTCATGAAAAAATTTACATGTATCCCTGACCTAACACATGTGTCTAGCTAAATTTTAGGCAATTTTTGCCACTTGTACAATTTTTCGTAAATTCTTGAAGAAGTTATCAACATATTTTATTCATTTTATGATATTTCTAAGTTTTATAAAGTTTTGTTTGCTTTCCTTACAAGTTGTTGGATATTTTTATAACATGTCTTTAGTTTTTTGACATTTTTAAGGTTGAGTTGATATTTTGTTGGTATTTTACGATGTTTTATAGAGTACTTTTATCATATTATATTATTCTATCCAACTATTTTATTATTTGATTTACTTTTTCAAATATACTTTTTACTTTTGCTTGGGAACATATCATGATAATGTCTTATATGTAATGGGATATAGATTGTTATCTTACTTTTTACCTTTATTTATTATTTGTTTACCTTACTTTATTATTACTTTACTATTTACTATTCTATTGTAACTTTTTACCATCTATTTTTACTTCTAGGAGCAAATTAGTCTTTTTCTTACTTTTTATCATCTTTAATCCTTAGTAAATGCTTTATAATTAACTTCTTGACTTTTTCTCTTATAATAACTAATTCCTTTTACTACTTATTGATAATTTCTTTCTTTTGTAGCATATTTTACATATATATTAAACTATAACATTACCACTCCTTTTGAAAGTTAATGCTTACGTTAGCTTACTCTAGATTGCTCACTTTAGGTGGCTTATACTTTACTTCACCAAGTAACCCTTTCCTAAGTAACCTTCTCCCAAATCACTTCTTTTCCAAGCCACATCTTCTATGGGATTGGGCTTTTAATGAGAGCACCAAATGTTACAACCTAAGTCCAAGAGAAGAACCCCAATTTTTTTTCTTTTACTAATCTAATTTGTGCTATCTTTTTTTATTTTTTTACTTTTATCTATTCTATAGACCCTAATTCTACTAAGGCATCAGTGTTCCTAATCAATTATTATATTTTAGGGTTATTTAGGGCTATGGGTTTAGCAATTGAATTCATTTTAGGTCCTTAAAAACATAGGGTTTAAGGTTTATATCCTTATGTTTAGTTAAGTTAGCAGGTCTTGCAAATATGTTATAGAAGTTAAACGAAGTAACCTTGTAATATTTGTTTCATGAAATATAACCTATGAATAAGTTAATTTTATTATCACAATGCTATAACGATTTGGATCGTTATTTATTGAAAACTTGAAAATTGAATTGCAATATATAGTGAGATATTAGAGATAGTAAATCATATTTATTAATGAAAATATGCTGCTAAAGTTATGCAACATAAGTCATGTAATTACCTATGTAACATCAACATACATTACATATCCAAAGTGCTCTCAAATATTTCTTGTAAGCCT
The DNA here is from genome assembly GCA_024138015.1 of Lumnitzera littorea. Lineage (NCBI taxonomy): Eukaryota > Viridiplantae > Streptophyta > Magnoliopsida > Myrtales > Combretaceae > Lumnitzera > Lumnitzera littorea. The sequence continues at coordinate 40,050,217 of JAMXBB010000012.1, forward strand.
TAACCATATCAAGTTTAATTTTCTTGGAAATATTAGCATAACAATCTTAGGTAAGTATTAGGAATTGATCTTAGATAACTAACTCTATATAATTTTTTGTAAATAATTAAGAGAGTAGGACAAAATTCATAAGAAAAGTGCTAGACAACAAGATTATGTGTGCTAAGCCATGTTTGTTGTTGAGGCACTTAAGTAGCTAAAGGAGGGCATTGTAATAAGTGATTTCTATTAAGAGGGTGGCTGGAGAAGGTGGCTAGAATAGTGAATGCCCATGACTAGATTTTTCTAGCCAATTTTGATAATTCAACAAAACTTTTAAATTTTGCTTAATTTTTTTTTTTTAATTTTACTCTAAGCTAATTTTTTACATAGATTTTGGATACAACTTTTGTTTTACAAAATTCTAAGAGTGGCATATGTATGCTTAATAAATCCTTTGAATCTGAACATTATTTAGGTTTTCAAATATCTGAACAACATAGTCTTGAGTCGATTCTTGATATATAATTCCTTAGATAATATTAAATTTAAATAATAAGACAATATTAAATTCCTAATAAGAACTTTAACTTTATAATGTATTTGATATTTACATTGTAATTTTTTATTGAAACTATTGATTTGAAACGAATTCTAATTTTAGCTAAAGTAAATATATTATAAGTAATTATTACATGTTATTGGCTAACTGTGGGATCAAGCATTAAGATGAGTTGATTGGAAGATTTGATTCATATATAATTGGTAAACATGATAATATATTTAATCCCGAATTCCATTGTAAACACATAATTTTAGAATTAGCCTCGAAATGATTATCTTATTAATATGATGGTTAGGTTTGAACATGAACGATTTTATGGGGTTACATTAAATACTATAGAATTAATATGGTTTGTTTAGTATTTATTATGTAATTACATGAGAAAATTGCTAAATTTAGTACTAGAAGTATAATTATTCGAAAATAGGTATGCTCAATAAGGTTTTTCCAATTGATAATAAGGTATATCTATGTTGGTCAATCATAAATGGTGTACAATTATTAAATTATACTAATTCAATAAGATTTCTATTAATTTGTACTTTTGAATATAGGAAATAGTATAAATTAGAGTTCACCAAAGGGTTATTTTTGTATTATTTTCATAAAGAACGAACTAAGTTAATAATATATTGTAGACACTCTATTTTTGCCATCCTTTATTTTAATTTCAATCTCTTTTTACTTTTGAGCTAGGTTTATAAAAAATAAAAATAAAAAAAAATAAAAAGAAATTGAAAGATTGAATAAAAAAACTTGAAAAAAATAAATAAATATTAAAAATGATAAAAAAATTGAAACAAAAATTTTAAAAGTGTTCGAGTTGAGTTAAGTCAATCAATCAATTTAGGGTTGGATTATACAATAGTCGAAGATGTATGTACGATTGAATAAATTCTAAGTCTTAAATAATTGAGTCTCATTAGAAAAAATATTTTTGAAAATAGTCTAATGGAATATAAAGCAGATTTTTTATCCAATTTATATTGGGCTAATTAAAAAAGACCTAAGACTTATTAAATGGGTTAGCGCATGTATTTTGGGCTATATTAAAATGTCATGGTCAATTTAAATTAAGTTGGACTGAGTCGGTCCCAAGGTAGAAAGCCAAGAAAGATTGTGAAGCTTCTAGTATTTCAGAATGGATTAGATCAAATCACGATTAGATAATTCGAGAAATTAATAAATCTAAAGTAGATGTTGTCATATCTTAAGAAAATTAAATTTGTTAAGATCGAATCTTCATGACAAAAGATTTGAAAGATTGAAGTTCATGGTTTATAAACAATAGACTTCGACTGCAAAAAATCACATTCCATATACAATCACTTCCAACTCTCACAGCATACAACCCAAATCCTTCACATAGCATTATCATACACCACACATCCTACTTGCATGATTCTTAATCCTACATAGAGTAGCCTGTCTATGCCCCTAGACGATCCACTTCACACAACTCCACGTACATACTCTAATTCCATACATGCATAGTGCACACACGATCACTCCTACACACAATTCCATACGTATAGCATAGACTCTTGATCACCTACACTCCATACAATCCAATCCAGTCCCATGTACACACTTTTGATCGTATATAGGTCCACGACAACACATATATGCATAGTAACAACTCCATGAGATTAACAGCCACACAATCAGCAACCTAACGAATAGCAACTCTACAGAATGCAATCTATGTAAGTTTTCTTCATGATCCAACTCGCTTTGTAGAGTATAGGTGGGTTTTCATTTTTCTAGTATAGTTATATTTATTTGTTTTTTTTTTTCCCCTTCTTGTTTCATTTGTGTTTTTTTTTTTTATTTTGGTTTTGATAATTTATTTTATTAATAACCCATACTAACTTTAGTTTACTTTTATTTAGGTTTTATTTTAGTGATAGTTTTAGTTTTTCTTTAATATATGATTTATTTATTTGTCGTGATTTTGTTAGTTTTATTTTATGGATATATTAAAGTGTTCTATTAGTTTTATACGATTAAGATTTTGTATAGAATTATTACTAATCTAATTCTTCACAAGTTTTTATATCGATTTCCATTGATTTGTACCTTTCACATCTCTCACGTAAATTGCATATTTTAGCATAAAGTTACATACCTTTAGTCAAAATTGCATGTAAAATTCAATATTTTTATTAAAAGTTGCACTTCTATAGGAAATTTGCATCTTTTATTTAAATTTACATGATTTTCATTAAATCTACATTTTTAAGTAAAATTGATATTTTATGGATTTTCAAAAAAATCATTTTGTCACTTGTTAGTTTTTCATAAAATAAATTGATGTCATTTTCGTGGTTTAGGCTTTTTTTTTTCCATAATTTAGATATCTTTTCTATCGGTTAGACTTTTTTTTTTCTATGGTTAAGTATATTGTTAATAGTAATTATATATTTTTTTTTCATAAAAGGACACATTTTTCATAATAATTGTATATTAGCATACTTTCATAAAACTTGCATCTTTTATTTATTTTTCTCATTTGGATGTTTTAGCATTTTTAAAAGTTTTATCACATAAATTTTTTTTTTCAAAAATAAAAAAATACTAATTTGAAGTTTTTTAAAAATTAAGTTTTTAATTTTTTTAATTCAAAATAAAAATTAGTTTTTTTTTTAGGATTTTTCATAATAAAAATAAATTAGTGAAAAAACATAAACTTAGCACAATTTTTAAATTAAAAAGAATCAAATCACTAAGTTTTTTCTAAAAAATCGAAACTACGTTGGTTTAATCTGAACTAGCGAATATGTAAATACCTTTGGGGCAATCATAAAAAAATGAAAATTGTTTTTTGAAAATTCATAATAATAATTACTAAAAATTCATTTAAATTGCATTTTGTACATTTTTGCATATCTTGACATCTTTAGAAAAATTATAAAATAAAGGCTCATTAATTAGTTTTTTTTTTTTATTTATACGTGGTAATTTGATCTTAAAAGATTAGCCTTCGTGCTTAGGTTTTCGACTTAAATTTTCTAAAAAAGGATTTTTTTTATTATATTTATAAACTAGTGGTTAAATTAGGGTTTTTTCACTCGAAAAATCATAATTTGATTTTTTATCAGTTTAGCTGATTGGCGACTCCATGTTATTTTCCGAAGTATTTTTCTAAATATTTTTTTTAGAAAAATCCTTTTTCCTCAATTTTATATTGAGTAATCTATATTAAGCGAGTTAAGCTTAATATAGGTTAAATTAAAGAAAACCGAAATAAGGCTTGATAGAATTGATAACTCTAGTAGAGACATTTGGTGGACTAGCCATGTAAAAATATAAAAATTAATTAATAGGCTTATGTTTTTTTATTTAATATTATAATCTAGTTATACTAATTGAGTTGTAGTGATGTAGGCCTATTAGAAAGAGTCAGCCCATTGAGCCCTATCTTGAGGAATTTTAGAGAGTTATTTTCTTTTAAAATTCATATGTGTGTACTTAGATGTAGTCGGACTTGTGCGATTTCAAAAACTTAGGATAGGCCGCCATTGTATAGCCTTCGAGTTGTTAAGGTCTTTACCTTTGCCTAACATTAATAGGCAGGGCTACTCATGTTTTGATGTGGCCCACTAGGCATTTCCTTATGAATGCTTGAGGTTACAAAGCTTAAGACCTATAAATCCTAGCTTTCTACACCATCTTAAATAAAAAAAAAAAAGGTTAGTAATTTTTTAAATTATAGGAGCTAGAAAAAAAATTTGTTATAACTTACAGCGAATTGGGCCTTATTTTCAAATTTTAATATAATTATATATATAAATGTACATAGGCTTTATTTAAAAAAAAAATTATAGAAATTCACACACTTATATATGTATGTTTACACGAATATTGGCCATAGGTTTATAATAATTCTGTTCCTATTTTTTATTAATTAGCAAAGCCATTACATTGTACGTATGTATAGCATATTACATTGCATTCATTTTATAGTTTTAATTTTCATATTTATCTGTATATGCTATCTTATGTAATATATATGAGTCTTTTAGATTTTGTTTTATTTCATGAGTAATAGGTAGCATAACATAAGATTTAATATAAAAAGTATAAGATGATTAATATTCCCTTTATACCATAATGTGCCAACATTAAAAAAAAAAAATTTGGTATCAACTTTTAATTTGTTAGACATGTAATTATGGAAATTAACTATGTAAAGATTATTATGGAACTATCATTTTTTAAAGTTTTCTAGCAAATTTTTATTTAAAAAAAAACTTTCAGAAAGATATTTTATGTTAAAAAAACTAGTTTTGTAATAATTTTATTTACTTGATCAATTTCTATTGCAGTGCCTCACTTGTACCATACTATTATGAACTAACAAAATCCAAAAAAAAAAAAGTCAAAAAATGAAAAGATTTAACCATCAAATTCCCATTGTAAATTGTTTCTCACCTCAAATTCATCAATCTTGTAAATGTCTAAGTTCTTGTTCTTCGTGTTTATCCATTAAGTTGTCACGGTTTTTATAGAGCTTTCTCCATAAGTCGTTACCCTTATATAATTTTTTATTAAGTTTCTCATTGTAAAATAATTTCTACTTCTCTATATCACTCTTATGTCATCTTACGTCTTCGATCATTGTCCTAATGTTTCCAATTTTTTTTTAGATTCATTGATATCAATATTAGGCTTCTAGAACATAAAATCAACATTAATTTTTTTTTCAATAAAAGTTTCAAAAAACAAAAAAAGGAAAGGTTTTCAAAATTAAAAAAATTGATTTTTTTTTAAGGTATGTAATGTTGCTAACAAGAAGAGATTCTTGTTGGCTTTGAAAAATTACTTTTTAAGTGATTTGGCTTAACCTAAAGCCCATAATCACTCATTTTAAAAAACAAGATATTTGAAACTCTTGAATAGAGAATAGCCACAATAGAAAGAGATTTGAGCAAGCATGTAAAGCAAGTCGATACCATGGTCCATACCTAAGCCTAGGGGCTTATTGACATATAATTTCAGGTAGACAAATATGAGGAGTTGCTAGTTCATGAGCTCAACAATAGCAACAAAGGCTTAAGGAAGGAATTAGAGTAGAATTGTTGAAGATGGAAGAAGAAATCTTTCAGAAAATTAAAGAGAAAATGAGAGTTCTAAAGGATCACAATGTGTAAAGTGATTTGGGCTTAAGTAATGTTGGTGCTTTTGAGACCAAGAGTTACCCAAGAAGTTTAAGGTACTAAATTTCGAAAAGTATGATGGATTAAGCTATCCTAAGCTCCATCTTAGGCTTTATGTTTGCAAGATGGCCTAATTCTCTAAACATAAGTAGTTGATGATTCAAACTTTCTAGGATAGCCTAACTAGGTTAGCGTTGATTTGGTATGCCCAACAAGACTTAGTTAAGCTTAATACTTAGGATAAGCTAGCTCAAGCCTTTTATTAACAGTACAAGTCCAATGAAGAAGTGGCTCTTTCCCTAATGGATATGAATAACATGAAAATAAAGCCAATTGAGTTCTTTAAGGAGTATACCTAAAGCTAGGGATCTATAGCCACCCAAGCCATATTACAATTGCCAAAAAATTGACCAATCAACCTATTCATCTGCACATTAGGTGAACCTTATTATAATCACCTCTTGGGTCATACCACTTCCATATTTGCTGACATAGTCATAGTTGATAGTTGCATTGAAGATGTCATTAGAGTGGAGAGATTGATAGGGAAGGGATTAGCCCCATTGGATTCAAAGGCTACTATGAACACTATTATGTCCCATCTAATGATACACGTGCCTAATGCCCTAAGAAGTAGTTCAAATCTCAAGGAAAATAAGCTAAGCTAGAAAACACCTAAAAGGAGGTTCACTCATATCTTAATTCCTATGTCTCAAGTCTATTGCCACCTAAAAGAAGAGGATTTGCTACATCTTAAGACTCCAACACTAAGGTATAGACCTCAGAAATACAATTTTGATATGTAATGTGAGTACTATATTGGTCAACAATGGCATGCTACTGACAATTACTAGGAGTTGAAGAATAAATTCCAAGATTTAATTGATGAAAAATTAGTCTAGTAGGACTTCGTTAAGGATCCAAGGCCCAAATTCCATACAAAGCCTATTATTAACATGACAAAAGGTTTGGAAAAAATGCTAGATACAAATTTGAATGGTTAAGTTTAGGGGGCATGTTACTACCAGGGTTTGGAAAAAAGGATTGCTGCCTCAGAAGAAAGGTTAGCAAGGTTAGAAAAAAAACTCATGAGTACAGAAATGACAATGGGTTATATGCTCTAGCAACTTGAAAACTTAGATCTTAGTATAGATAAGATATCATAGCCCAAGCATGAGGATGATACAAAGAAAGAGAAGTTAGGAATGGGTGCGCCAATCGAGAAAGCCTAGGATTAAGACAAGCTCATCCACAACAAGAGGAGGTAGCTTACATAGTTCAAATTCCAATGGCCAAAGTATTCAAGCAAATGAGAGAGGCAAGGTTGCTAGCATGTGAAATCCTAGCAAAAAAGAATAAGTTGAAGGATTATGACCCTAGCAAATGTTGTGAATATCATATAGGCTAAGTGGGGCATACTATAGAGAACTATTGGAAACTAAATTATGAGGTGCAAGATTTAATTGATTCAAAAATTATCCAATCGAGCTTTCTAAAAGCTAATGAGTCTATTGGCAATAGTATGACTTCCTTAGGTTTTGAAGAAGCATCAATTAAACAACCTCCAGCATCAGGTATTAAGGATTTACTATTACTATACGATAAGGTGGCTCACCATTTGAAGCAATTGGCCATATCTCTGGGAGATCAATTCAACTAAATGGGCTAAGTTCAAAGGAGTCATAGAAATGGGGGCATGAAGTGGAGAAGAGTTTTAGTTCTTATATTTATTTCTTTTTAGAATAATCTTTCACTTTAGATATAAGATCTATTTGAATAAAGAGTTTTTCTTGTGCATTTTGTTTTTCCAATGATGTATACTTAGCTCAACTCAATAGGGGTATATCATTAGCCCTTCATCAGGGAAATACTTCATGCTAGATTTGGGGCAAATGAAAATGGATAAAATAAATGTGAACTTGAAACATAAAATTTTTTATTTAAGGAGATATAATATATTACTTAAAAGGTTTAGGATGAAAAGAGACAACGCATGTTCTAAACAATAACCCTAAACACATGAGAGTTGAGTGACATAATGTGAATACATGGGCTCATTCCTTAAAGGAGGACTAACTTGAACTTGGTACACATGTTAAAATGATATTAGGCATTTATTTCAATACTCTAAACACAATTATCCCTTATAAACCTATTTAAGCCTTTAGGGGATTTTTCTTAAAGTTAACCTTATCAAGAACCATCCCATATTAAGGCAATTAGGAAGTTAGGGTCATTAATCTAGTGAAAAGGAGTAGACTAACTTATGCTCCTCTTAGTTGTGCTAATTTATGAGCAAATATTGTCATAGATAATTTAATTTTTTTAGGATGAAGAGGAGCTTTAAATCATATACACTTCACTTAGGGTTATATACTCATTCAAACACCTTAAGCCTATGGATTTTTCCTAAACACTCTAAAGCCACATATACTTTTCCCAAGCTTATACTCTTTGAACTCATGGTTTTAGGGTTTTGAATCTCATCAAGTGAAAACTCAAAAATGGAAGGTGACAACCTTGACAAAATAAATAAATAAATAAGAGAAGGAAAAAAGAAGAAAAAATAAAAAAAAAAAAGAAAAAAAGTGAAAAAAAGAAAGAAAAAATATTAGCAAGGTGATCATCTCTAAAGATGAGCCAAATTGTAGATAAACTCGAGTTTTGAACTTATGAAGGATATTGAAAGGCTAAATATTTTAAATTCCGATGCCTAAAAGAAAAGCCTTTATTTTATGATCCTACCCATTATACCACTCTTGATGAAACTTTTTTTATTAAAGAAATAGACTTATCTTTAGCAAGATTTGCTTAAGAAACTAGGACAAGATCATGTTTAGTTTCTCCTAAGTTATTAACTTGTAAACTCAATACGGATTGTATATGATTTTTTCAAAATTGGCCGAAGCACATTGATATTCATTTGCTCAAACTATTGACCAAAAGCCTTACATTGTAAACGCAAGAAAGACCCAATTGATTGACTAGAGTGTATCATTTATAAGATGGACTACGATTTTTAGAATTGATACCGAGAGTGAAAATAGACTTATGAGAGTGCAAGGAAGTCATGCTTGACTAAACATTTCAACTAATGACATCTATTCCCTTAGTAGAAAATTAAAGAATAGTTGAGTGCTTTTTCAAGAACATATTGGTCTTAACCTCAAGTTTGAAATCAGTGCTACTAAAAAGTTCAAGAATTATGAATTGTGCTCCAAGAAATAAGACTAAAAAATGAGTGATCAATAGGCAAGGGACAAGCTAACTCCTTATTTGTGATCTTTAGAGTCTTCGTGATTTTCTTACTTGTTAGCAACACAATTTTCCACTAAAGAGTGTTTTTCTAAATCTTTTGTAAAAAAAAAAAAAAAAAGAAAGCCTTTTCAATAGAGAAATGAAACTTTTTTCAAAAATTGTCTAGAGAGAATTCTTAAAAAGAAAAAGTCAAAATTTTCAAAGAATCATCAAAATCCTCAAATTTAAGTTTCAAATCAATTTGTCAAAACTCATCAAAGACCTTGAAATTTTAGGATTGCCTACAAAAAGAAGCATTATCTTATCCTTGTTGGATCACTTACTCAGTAGAGCACCATTTAGTCCTTTTTAGGATCGCTTACTCAAAAGAGTGCTGTCTTATTCTTTATTAGATTTCTTAGTCGTTAAAGTGACATCCAATCCTTTCTAAGATCACTTGGTCGTTGGAGCACCATCCTATCTTTTATTAGATCGCTTGCTTGTTAAAGCATCATCCAACCCTTTATGGGATCGTCTCCTCATGAGAGTATTGTCCTATTTTGTCTTTAATAAAGTATCATCCTATCTTACCTTCGAAAGATCTATCATTTCAAGCAACAAATTCTTAAAGAGATCTATCTTCTTAAGGATATCTAACCTATCATGTTGAGACCTTATTTGTCTAACATTCAAAGTCTTTACCCTACCAATCCAAGTAAGGATCCGATAAAAATAAATATGTCTTTTTTGTCTTTATAGTCAAGTTTTTACAAACTTCGCTACAAAAATGAGTAACTGTAGATACCTCATTTTTACTACCTTTTATTTTAATTTAAGTCTCTTTTTATTTTTGAGCCAAGTTTACAAAAAATAAAAAAAAAAGAGAAATTGAAAGATTAAATTAAAAAAAATACTAGAAAATGAAAAAATAGAAAAAAATAAATAAATGATAAAAAAAATTGAAAAAATAAACTTTGAAAAGTATTTGAGTCGAGTTGAGTTAGTCAATCAATTTAGAGTCGACTTAAACAATAGTTGAAGATATACGTGCAATTTAGTAAATTCTGAGTCTTAAATATTTAAGCTTCATTAGAAAAAATATTTTTTTAAATAGCCCAATGGATTATAAAGTAAATTTTTTTTATCCAATTTATATTAAGATAATTAAAAAAGACTCTAGATTTATTAAATGGTTTAGAGTGTGTATTTTGGGATATTTTAAAAATTTCATGGTCAATTTAAAATAAGTTAGACTAAATTAGGCCCAAGATAGAAAGCCCAAAAAGATTGTGAAGCTTCTAGAGTTTGAGAATGGATTAGATCGAATCGCGATTAAATAATTTAATAAATTAACAAATTGAAAGTGGATATTATTATATCTTATGAAAATTGGATTTATTAAAATCGAATTTTCATGACAAAGGATTTGAAAAATCGAAGTTCATGGTTTATGAATAGTAGACTTCGGCTATAAAAAATCACATTCCATACATAATCACTTTTGACCCTCATACCACACAACCCAAATCGCTCATTGTCATATAATACTGTCACACCATAATCATAGCAAATAGAATTTTACTTGCATAATTCCCAATCTTACATAGAGCAGCGTATCTATGGCCTTACACGATCCACTTCATGTAGCTCTACATACATACTCTAGTCCTACACAAGCATAGCCCATACATGATCACTCCTATGTACAATTCCATGCGCATAGCATACACTCCCAACATATACACTCTACACAATTCGATCCAGCCCCATGTACACACTTCTAATCATGTATAGCTCCATGATGCATAGCAGCAACTCCATACAATCGACAGCTACACGATCAATGGCCTAACAAATAGCAATTCCACTCAAAGCAAAACAACAATACAATCTACGTAATTTTTCTTCCTAATCTAACCCACATTGTAGAGTATAAGTAGGTTTTCCTTTTTCTGGTATAGTTATATTTATTTGTCTTTTTTCCCCTCTTGTTTTATTTGTTTTTCTTATTTTGGTTTAGATAATTTATTTTATTAATAACCTACACTAACTTTAGTTTATTTTTATGTAAGTTTTATTTTAGTGATGGTTTAAGTTTTTTTAATTATATGATTTATTTATTAATTGTTATTTTGTTAGTTTTATTTTATGAGTATATTAAAGTGTAATATTGGTTTTACATGATTAGGATTTTGTATAGAATTATTATTAATTTGAGTCTTTGGAAGCCTTTAAGTCGATTCCCATTGATTCATGCCTATCGTATCTTTCGCATAAAGTTGCATGCTTTTAGTTAAAATTGCATGTAAAATTTAATATTTTTGTTAAAAATCACACTTCTATAGGAAATTTGCATCTTTTATTTAAATTTACATGTTTTTCATTAAATCTATGTTTTCAAATAAAGTTGATATTTTATAGATTTTTAGAAAAATCATCTTATCAATTGTTAGTTTTTTGAAAAATAACAAAAAATTTTATTAGCATTTTTTTTTATAGTTTAGACTTATTTTCTATGGTTTAGATATTTTTTTTCATGGTTTAGGCTTCTTTTCCACAATTTAGGTATCCTTTCTATAATTTAGTCATTTTTTCTATAGTTTAGGCTTTTTTTTTTCTATGGTTAAGCATATTGTCAATAGTAATTACATTTTTTTCATAAAACGTCACATTTTCCATGATAATTGCATATTAGCATATTTTTATAAAAGTTGCATCTTTTATTTATTTATTTTTTCTCACTTAGATGTCATGGGAATTTTTTTGAAGTTTTGTCATGTAGCAGTTTTTTTCATAAATAAAAAAAATAATAACTTGGAGTCTTTTTAAAAATTAAGTCTTTAGTTTTTTTTTTCTCTTTTTTTAAATGAGATTAAAAATTAGGTTATTTTAGGATTTTTCTTAATAAAAATAAATTGGTTAAAAAACATAAATTTTGTTTAATTTTCAAATTAAAAAGAATCAATCCATTAAATCTTTTTTAAAAAAACAACATTACGTTAGTTTGATCTCAACTAACGAATACGTAAGTACTTTTGGAGCTACCATAAAAAAATGAAAAGTTTCTTTTAAAAAAATTTGTAATAAAAATTATTAAAAATTCATTTAAATTTCATTTTGTACGTTTTTGTATATTTTGACATCTTTAGAAAAATTATAAAATAAAGGCTCATCAGTTAGTTTCTTTTAATTTTTATATAATAACTTAGTCTTAATAGGTTAGCCTTCAAACTTAAATTTTATAGTTAAATTTTCTAAAAAATTAGTTTTTTAGAATATTCATAGACTAATTGCTAAATTAGGGTTTTTCTAATCGAAAAACCTAATTTGAATTTTTTACCAATTTAGCTAGTTGGTGACTCCAAGTTATTTTTCAAAATATTTAATAAAAATTTTTTTAGAAAAATGTTTTTTTTCTTAATTTTATGTGGAGTAATTTGTATTAAGTGAGATAGGTTCAATAAATGTTAAATTAAGAAAAACCAAAATAGAGCTCGACATATGTTCATGTAATACTTTTAACTAAAATCATAATGTCTAGAACATTAAAATGGATAAGCAACAGAAAACCTATGGATATTTAAAGTTAATCAAACAAAATAAAAGATCATAGGTGTGAAATTATGTATTTTGATAAATAGTTGTAGTTTACTAACATATTGAAGTGTGTTTCAACAATTATAGCAAGAGGACAAATCTTTGGGGTTTATTTACTACTTTGTTTATGAATTGTTGCTTATTTAGGTGGGTATGTTTTTCTTACATAACTGATTGTATTGTATTGTGATGAATACTATAGACCACTTGTTTAATGGCTATTAATCCTATATAATCACTTATTGTGACCATCAAAGGAGGTTTTGGAATGATTTTTAGACTCTATTGATGACATTTGGTGCTACTTTAATGGTGATTGCAATATTTAATTATTAATTAAATTTTGAATACTGAGTTAATGAATCACCCAATATAACTAATTTATGAAGTGGCATGGGCATTTGATTATCTATGCTTAGTTTAATGACTAAGTTGCAATGATGATTAATTTGTATAGGTTAGCCATTTGCATAAGCTTGGTTATCATTTTGCATATCTTACATAATAACTGTAACATGTTAAGTGCTAAGAAGAAGTGACTTAAGTAAATCAAAGTCCTATTCACCACATGATATGTTTGAAGTACAATCTTTAAATCAACCAAGTTAGTTTGTGGTACCACCCTTAAATTGATCTAGTAATGAGAACCTATTGAGATTATTCCCCCAAATTTGTTTGTGGTAGGTAAAAGGCAAAGAAAAAACAAGTGTTGACTCAATATGTTGCAGCAATTTAAGTTTGAGCTTAGAAAACAATCGTTGAAGTAAAAGTAGTAAATGAGTAATTGAGAGTCAAGATGGATGTACTCTAAGATAGTTCAAGCTATAGAAAGGCATAAAAAGTGTATCATCAATTAAAGTAACTAGGTAAGCAATTTTGGTCCATCATGTAGAGGGTTAAATTCAAACTTCGGCTTTAAACCCATTAATCAATTGAGTTGAACTCTGTAGGAAAAGGTGACAAGGCCTAAGGAGTCAAGCTTATATATATTTAGGGTGATCATGGGAGATTTAGCATGGTAAAATTAGAGTTGGGCCCATTAGATCAACCCATTGGATCTAACCTTTGTTCATATTGGCTTACACTAAGAATCAAGCCTCTGTTGGGCCTAAACATATGAAGGGAACCTGCTTAAGGTCCATTAAAGGGGAAAGATTAATTATGACCATTGATAACCATCACAATCCAATGCATGAGATTAATGACCAACTCCTATATCTCCCCCGTTTGGACAAGAGGAGATTTTGGTACAAAAACTATTACTTTATTGGATTCTTTCCATGAAAAGATTAATCCCCCCCCCCCCTACTAATGAACTTGTCTTTATCAGTTGTAGAGTTTGATGCCATTAAACTCATTTACCTATCAATATATGTGTTAGAACCTTATTAAGATAGCATACTCCTCCTCCTTATCATTTCTCTCTTGGTCATCCCATATGTACAATTCAAGTCATTTTCTTAGTCACGTGTAATGTAACTTGACATGCAGCACTCACGTGATCCTTGCATTTTGTACTATTACACATACATTTTTTATGACTCTACTATGAAGGGAAGACTTAACACTTGCATGATGGTACCTTTAAGAAGAAGATCGGTTGATCCTATTAATAGTAGTAAACGAGAACTAGATGGCACTAGTATGACAAATGACCAAAATCTACCTATATCTAGAGACATGAATCAAGGGTTAGCATGCAAGAAGCATCCCTTGATAACATACAACCGGTGTATGATATTTAAGAGATAAATCGAATATTAAATAAACTCATAACAATGTTTGCCTAATGTAAGCCTACTATGGCTACCTATATAGCTACGTAATAAGGTGTAACTCTAAGGATCCCACTAATGTTATACAACACCAAACTCTACAGTTACCTTAGCCACTTAATCCTCCTCCTACTAATGAATAAAACATTCTTGGGATTGAGAAGCAACATCTTATAGTAAAGCCCATTACTACTTTATACTCTCATCTTGAAACAAGAAACCTAAGAATTCGAATTGGAAGATCTTTATCCTTACATGTTTCAATCATTGAATTTGCAAATCCGACATCCCTAAATCCTATACATATGAAATATATTCTTATGGTGTCAATAGAGACTGAAATGTCCACTTAGCAAGGTTCATTCATTACAAAGGAAAAGGAAATACAAGCCAAGTCTACTATAGAGGTACTGGAGTTGAAGCTCCCATACCATCAGTGTATTGCTGTAAAGTAATACCCTAAGGATTATATGAGCTTAGAGTTTGTGTTGCTCAATGGAAAGAAGGGAAGTACCAAAGAACACTTTTTGAAGTTCATTGAAACCTTAAAAGTATATGGGTTAGATGATAATTTGAAGTTGAAGGAATTCTTTAAGTCAGAGAAAGCGTATACATACTATATCAACCTTCCTTTAGGATCATTCAACTTATGAGGAAGTATGTGTAAGATGTTCTCAAATAAGTTTTCTTTGTAGAAGAAAGGGTTACCTTTATTGACATGGGAAAGATTCGTTAGAAGCCTAAAGAGAATCTTTTGAACTATATTAAGTGTTTTAGAGAATGTTCCTTAGATATTCACAATGTATGTGATTTAAAGAAGTTGGTGAAGATTTGTATTCAAGGAATGTATACTAAGTATATTGTACACTTAGAGAACCTTTCCTTAGCCTCATTTGCTACATTGGTCAAAAATACGCAAAAGATTAACAACTTAGTGGCACAACAAAGAGGTGAAAATGCAAGGTTTAATAAGCATGCACCCACTGTATTTAGCTTAAGAGGAAAATCCTAAAGTATAAAAGCTCAAAAGTGAGAGGGCCACTAGCACAAAATAGTCTTTGTCATGCCCATGCCCAATGGGGAAAGTGTATGCAATATTCTACCAATGGCGATATGATAGTAACATCAGACTTCCAAGAGTTGAACACATGCTGATGAATGAAGAAAAGAATTACCCCATATTTTGTAGATTTCATAGGAGTATAGCTTACTTATGAAAGACTGTTGGACTTTAATGAAAGTATTTAATGAACTAGTTCAGAATGGTGAATTGATCATTAGAGACAATGATGTCAAGAATAATCCACTTTGGACTTGTAACAACTAGTATGGTGCTGTAAGTGTTATCACTCATAACCCTACAATGATGGAAGGTATAGACATGTAGCCAGTTGAGGCGTATGAAGTTAAACATAAAGGACCCAAGATCAAGATAGAAGGATATGATAGCGTTGTCATTATTGTCATTTTTCTTTTTTTTTTTTGTTGAAGATAGCTAATATTAGGAATTTCTTTTATCTATTTGGCTTTGACAATGTTGCATGATTTAAGGTAGTCATCACACTCATAAGGATCAATCTTAGGATATGCCATAATATATCCCATAGAGGGAGTTATCTCAATTAATGAAAGTATAATTACATTCACTAGTGCTGACATGTGCAAAAGGGATCCCAATTACAACTGTCCTTTGTATATAGAAAGCATACTAAATAGTTATCCCATCAAGAGAACACTTATTGACAATTGATCTTCACTTAATATTACACTAATGTTTACTTTTAAGGTTGCAAAGATGGACGTTTGACACTTGGTAAACAACCCCTCATGTTAAATAGTTTATATAGGTCCTCCATGAAGATAATGGGGTGTATTAAGGTAAATTTAAATATCTGACCTATTTATTGCTCTACATGATTCCATGTAATTGACACAATTGTATTTTACCATCTCCTCATAGGAAGGACATGCGTACACAATTACAATGTGATACCCTCAATATGGAATCAATGCAACAAAGGTAACTAGATTAGAATGGACTTCCTCATTCCTATAACAAAGAACTCATTCATGTGTAATGAGTCCCACTTCATTAAAGTAGCCTTCTTTAATGAGTATGTAAATGAAGGAGAGACATCTATAGAAAAACCTCTTGAGGTACTGCTACTCGTATTGGAAGAAGCTCAGACTTGAGTATTCAAGAAGAAAAGGATGTACGGTTATTGTGGAGGCATAAAGAAATGTATGTGAGCTACTAAAATTATGAAAATAGAAACATCATATAAGGTAGAAAACGTAAGAACTATTGACAACTAGAATATCTCCACATCTGTTATACTTTGGTTTCCTTATATTTTGTATGTAAACAAGGCGACACCCACTCCTTATCAATGAAAGGAGTATCATTTTCTATCGCTGATATTGTCCATTAAGAATGTGATAAGTGTTTGTTTATACTTCTTTTATTGCCATTGTCACCACAAAGTAAGAGACTAGTGTCCTTAGCAAGCAAAATTAATTTCACATAACAATTTACATTTAAATAGGGCTAACTAAACCCCTCAATTGATCAAAAGAGGATGATAATGAACATAAAATATAGTCTACACATTGTTGCTAGCTAGTAAGAGCCTCATCTCCCAAGCACTCTATGATGAACTTGGCCTATAATGTTGCAATATGGTAAGAGAAATGTCTCATAGGTGTACATCACCCTATGACAATCATATATAACTAATGAAAGAATTATTGATCCTAATCAATCAATGCTACTATTGCTACATATGCATGATTGAACACTTTTGGAACGGAATCTTTTACATACTATGATTAGCAAGAAAAAGTTTTGCTTCAATATGTGAGATGACTTCTAAGATCCCTTAGATCACCAAGTCTAAACAAACTCACAATTATGTCTATTCTATGAAGGTCCCTTAGATCACTAAGTCTAAGTAGCCTTAGAGTTAGCATAAGAGATCCCTTAGATCATCAGTCTAAGCAATCTTACCATGTCTATTCTATATGAAGTCCCTTAGATCACTGAGTTTGAATAGTCATTTGGTTATATCTATGAGAGGCTTCTTAGATCAAAGAGTTTAACTAGTCTAGAAGTTATGTCAATCTAACATTTGAAATTCATATCACTTGACACTAGTATGACTAGGCCAAGCCTTTACTCCTTATTGTATGGTGTTGTTAAAAAGGAAAAAATAAAAAAAGGAGATATAACAAGGCAATATTACTACTTTGCACTAAAAAATATTGCTGCTTAGTTGATAAATTGCTCCTAAGAACATAAAGACTTTAAGAACAAAGTATGTTCTTGCTCAAATGAATGCCTTCTTTAGTAATAACTACATAATCCTTGGTCATGTTACCACTGAGTCAAGATATTTCTCTCATTATCTATCAAGAAATTAGAAGTTGTTAAGGGGATTAAAGCAATCTTACTACATTATTTTCTAGCGTACTACCACTAAAAGCTATTACTCCCAAGTGCACAACAACAAGACATCTTCAAAATAGCAAAACAAAAGTGCTAAGGAAAATAAAGTATACACAATGTTAGTAAATGGCCTTTATAATTATTGATTCTACATGTTTAATTATAACTCATGCCTTTTTTTTAAAAAAAAAAAAATTAAGTTCTATTGGTATGATTGAGAAGATTGTAAAAATGCCTGTTGCTACAAATAGTTAGCTATATAATTGCTCTTATGCAGATGGTGTTGTCACAAAGTTACATTAATGTGCCCTGTCAAGATATCTTTCTCAAAAATAAAAAAAAAATAAAAAAACTACAAGACAAATTGGTTTTCCATAGTATCATGAAGGAGTGAAATGCTTCAAGGCTTGTTACTTATTCCTTTTTTAAATGTTAAAAATTAGGAGAAGAAACTTATAAATTGATATAGTATATGAAGAGGTTAGCCTTGTATTGTAATGATTGTCACTCATAACACTTGCTTCGTATAACACTCCTTGTATGTGACCACTTGATGTGCATGTGTGTACATGAGGTTCGATGAGCATACACAATGGTAAAAAGATATGTGCCCCTGACATTCAATACACTACAATGGTTTGTGACATCTCAATTGTTCGATATGAAAGATCGTACCATTGAAGTTATTCATCACATGGGACTATTCATATGCAATGCCATGTTACATTCTCTTGATTCTTAAAAATGGTAGCGATGTCTACCTCATTACCAATTGGGGGAGGATAAATAAGTGATCACCTGCAAAAGTAGAGAAAAGTAAGAAAGTTAGTAAAATGAAGCACGTTCAACGAATACAGCATCTACTTATGTGAGTTGAGCATATTATGTATGTGTGTCATGTTCAAGGCTCGCGCCATGCTAAGTTCAAGACTTTCAAGGCTTAAGTCACGTCATGTTTAAGGCTTTTGAGGATCATATCATGTCATGTTCATTGCTAGCTTCACGTCATGTTCAATGCTGGCTTCACATCATGTTAATACTAATGTTGAAGACTCATGTTATGTTCAAGGCTTACATTCAATTTACATGATGAGACTTATGTTCAACTCATGAATCAAGACTCATGGTCAACTCACTCATCAAGACTCATTGTCAACTTATACATTAACATTATTATTTAACTCATATGTCAAAAGTATTATGTTTGATTTGCATGTTCAGCTAATAAGTTCTCATGTTATAAGGGCTCATGTTCAATTTACATATTCATCTCATAAGTTCTCATGTTAAAGAGGTCATGTTCATTTCATATGTTCAACTCACATATGCTCATGTTAAAGAAGTTCATGTCTAGTTCACATATCTAAAGGAAGGGAATGACGAGGTGGCTATGGACTCTTATCGCTTTTCAAAAAGTAGAAAACCAAAGGAGTTTGAACGAGAAGTCTTGAAAAGAAAAATTTGCAAAATTATGAAAAAAGGAAGAAAAGAGGTTGAAAATGGCAATATTAAGAAGAGAATGGAAGTCACAAATGGCAAGCAAATTGAGCAGCTAATATGAACACAATCCTAAAGTTATGTTAAATGTAGACACAAAGGTTGTCATGGATAAGTACTTGCTACTGAATGCTCTTTGTCAAGAGATTTAGAGAACCAACTATGCAATATTATGAAGGGAATGGTAGTTGCAAATGGTAAGCAAATCAAGCAATTGATATGAACATGAGTAAAGGATTGTTAACTCGTAAATGCTCAAGCTCAAATGCAACCACCATTCGAATTCAAATGTCATTATCATTTAGAGAAGATTCGAGCTTAAACGAATGGATATAGTATTAAAGAAGGGGGAAGTATGGAAGAAAATCGTAAGACGAACAAAACATGAACAATAAAGAGATGTCAATGTAACAATTTAAAAATTGAGTTGGGGATGAATGGGTAGGTGGGGGGAAGATGCAAGAACCAATGGTATTGATATAAATGGTGGCTAATATGAATGTAAAGACACATATGAAGGCATGAATGCTAAAATTACAAGATCAAGGGTATTGAGTGATGAGAAGTACCCTATCGTTCATTGCATAGGGGAAAAAAGAAGAAGCAAATCCTATTATAACATGGAATTTAAAATACATGTTTAAGCTATATGCATTCATTTATGTAGCAAGCCAACACATTATATTATAACCTAGTTCATTTGACTAGCTAGTCTGCTACATATAAACTCATTGATCAAAGGAAAAAAAGGGATTAAGGGAGAATAGATTGAAGTCCATTAACCAAATACACTATTTGTTTAACCACGACTAGAAAGGTTTGGGTTCCAACTAAGCTCTTTGAGTGCCTCTACGACTATAGCTCCTTGAAATCGTCTAAGTGAAGACAAGAAATAAATTCATCAAAGTGCACTTTCACATTAGAGTTAAAATGAAAAAGCTAACTAGGGTGAACAAAGTAAGACCTACAATAGTTTGCATAGTATTTTGAGCAAGACCATGGGTGCCTTGTTGCCACACTACATAAAGTTGAGCTCTATATTATGATAAGCACAAGCATCTAAAGTAGAGATATCTCTATACCAAGCAATGCTCCTACATGTAACAAACCAAAAACTTTTCTACATAGACATTTAAGCCAAAAGGATGATGATTTAGGCTACTAACTTGAATAAGTGCAATAGCTAAAGAAATCAAGAACAACACAAGTTCCCATGACCAACATCATTAAGTGCCAATGTGGTACTCCACTTACACAAATCTCTAATCGATTAGAGAATACCTGTATAGAAGCTTCAACATCAAGTGGCCTATTGAGTTGGTTATATGCTCTTCTATGTACTACACAATGGCACGTGCAATTGGTACATTACTTGTTAATAGTAGTCGATACAAAGCATATGATGCAACCGACAACACTAAACACATGAACATGGAGCATTTGTAAACATTGATAAAACCAAGATCATGTCTAAGCTACCACCAACATGCCTCT
Organism: Lumnitzera littorea; assembly: GCA_024138015.1. Taxonomy (NCBI): domain Eukaryota; kingdom Viridiplantae; phylum Streptophyta; class Magnoliopsida; order Myrtales; family Combretaceae; genus Lumnitzera; species Lumnitzera littorea. The sequence continues at coordinate 40,070,965 of JAMXBB010000012.1, forward strand.
TTCCCTTTCCCCTTGACAGTCTAGTAAGCTCCCTTTCTTCTTTCCTTTTTCTTAAACAAGCGGCAACTAGTGTAGTGTAGTGGGGAAGGATTTCAAGGTAGGGTTTATTGAAGGTAAAACTAGAGTATAGTGAGTTAGGAACTATTTTGGAATAACTTGAGCTGATCAAATGTAGACAATGGCAATGGTAATGGCAATGGCTTTGAAAGGAGTTTTTGAGATAGATTAGGGTAGGTCTTAAGTTTGTGAAGCCTGATTAAGCTTTGAGCATGAAAAGATTTGGTTGTACAAATATGATGATGTTGGCAGTGTGTTCAAAACTTTAAATTTCATCCTAAAAGAGAATAAAAAGAAGTCAATCCCTAGACCTCATGAAGTATTGACTTTTAAGATTGAGCTCTCAAAATATTACCTTTAATTACAATTAGGGTCTTGCAACCACAATTTAAGACATTCAATGGCGAAGTATATATGTAGATTTCCTAAGAAGAATTCTCCTATATATATAGAAAATTGAGGCAATATTAATACGTAAGGGTTAGCTTAACGAGATTGCTAATGCAGAGTTAGTGTATGAAATTTAACTTAATAGGACAAATAGATCAAATGGATTAAATTGAAGGGGCAAATCAGCTTATAAAGAGAAAGTCATCAATTAAAGAAGAGTTAAGGCTTCAAGAATGCCTTCTTGAATAGTGTGACCCTACAATTGTCTTGGAGGTAAGAAGATTTAATTGATTTAGCCAAGGCAAGACACACAACTAAGAAGTGTTGCGAACTTGAATAACAAGGCAATTTGCAAGTAACTTTGGCAGTGGTGCAGCTATTTGATTGTGTACACATACTTGGGCCATCTAAAATGCTTATTTAGTGCCCAAACCCCCTTCAACTTCATTTAAAGGACTTTGGTTAGTAGGCAAAATATAGAGGGTTAAATTCAAAATTAGGCTTTAAGCCTATTAATTAATTGAGCTTGACTCTATAAGTCAAGGTGATGGGTATAATAGAGTCAAGCCTATATATATTCAAGATAACTATGGGAGATTTGACATGGTAGGCTTAGAGTGGGTTACATTGAATTGACCCATTTGATCTAACCATTTACAATATTAGCCTACACTAAGAATAAAGCCTCTATTGAGCCTACACTTATGAAGGGAACATAATCAACATCCATTAAAGGAGAGAGATTAATTCTAGTCATTGACCATAATCATGATCTAACGGAAGAGATCAATAGCCAACTCCTATAAATACTTATTTTCATCCCTTGTTTGGATAGGAGAGAATTTTGGCATAAACACTATTATTTTGCCAGATTATCACCATAAAAAGATTAAACATGAAAAAGTATTTCAAGAATACTACCTTGGTCTTCATTGGTTATGGAGTTTAGTGTCATCATCAAGCTCCTCTACTTGTCACTATGTATTTTAAAGCCTTATTGAGATTGCCTACTTTTGATTCCTATAATTCCTCTCTTGATTGTCCTATATGTGCAACTCAAGTAATTTCCCCAATTTTGTATAGCATGACTCCACATATGTTTGCATGTAACCTTTGCATCCATGCTATCACACCTATGCATCATATGCATTCGCATCCCTACTTGCCCTATTATTACCCGTTGTTGAGGGTCACCTTAAGACTGTGATGTGTTTGATTGTTTTGTTATTGATTAATCTTTTGATATTCACTTTGCTCTATAAGGAACTAAGGGGCTAATATTAAGCAACCTTTAATACAACTACTAAAGACTAAAGTGTTTTGGGTGGGATTTTAGGACATTTTAGGAGCATTAGCTAGCCTTTTGAAAGTTTTAGTGTTGTCCTTGATTTATAAATATGTAGATCAATGTGTTATAGTTAAGTAACTAAATATAAGCATAAGGTATGTAAGTGATTTTCTTCTCTATGTGACATGAACTTAATATAAGTGGACCTAATTATTTCTGAAGTCATGAAATTTGGTAGGTAAGTTGGAAATTTTAGGGCCTAGTAATCTAAATGGTTACATGTATAAACTATGTGCAAATCTCAAACAATAGGTGAAATACACCCTACAAGCAAATAATATATGATCTTAATTACAGTTTAAGTGCTTTGTAAGCACCCTAGCATGATCAAATAAATTTTTTTTTATTATGTTGAGATAGTATTAATTGTGTTATAGAAAGTTTGATTTGAAATTCTTCTAAGCCTTATCCTTATCTCAAGGATGGCTTAAGGATTTTACTTCTACATATCCTATTGGAGTGAATGCAACTTACTATTCATAGGTTACTTTAACACCTAAGAGGTAGATCATTTTAGTTTTGATAAGGGTCTTGCATAATTAATAATTGATTGTCTTGCTTATATATACTTTTTAGCCTTATAAATTAAGAAAAGCAATTTCAATGTAGATATTGAATGTGTAAATGGTTCAAAATGGAATGGAATAGAGTACAATAGAGTTACAATTTCAAGCCTTGTTCTTAATAACTACTATGGAGTCACAATTATATTATCATGCTTTATTTGTTTTGAGCATACTATGAATGAATAGAAAATCCATATTTATCAAATATATGGTCCCCCCAAAACTAAGGATGCATGGCTCCATTATAAATTTCTACTCATTTTAGAAATATGCAAAGGCTAAAATTAACTAATATCTACAAAACATTTTTATTCAAAATCTCCAAATAACCCTTCTATGCCAATCATCAAACTCTAAGAGAACATATCCACTATTAGCAATATTTTCCTACTAAATATTCAAAAGGAAAATAAAAAATGGAGTCTAACATTTATCAATTTAATAAAGTTTAATATTTATCAATCTTTCTAAAAATATATCTAGTCATCACCATCTGAGTCACGACATCTATTTTATATCCCATCCCCATTGTAGAAGACATATCTCATCTCACCATATAGATTGTCAATTCACCTTAAATATTTGAAATGAATGCTAGGTGAACCATGAAACTCAATATGAATATTGTAATAAACAAAAGCATATGTGATTCACAGGCAAAGCTAAACTAAATGTAACAAATGAGATTCATTAAGTTTTTCCTAATAAGCTATAAAACCCTGTAAAATTATTAATAAGAAAATAGTATTATAGGTAAGGGAAGTCAAATAATTTTTAAGCTATGGGTAGTTTTGGAAAAAAAAATAAATAAATAAAAAATTCTGCATATAATTACCCCTTTAAGACCACTTGGTCATTTCCTTTTCTCCCCTTGACAATTATAGATTCTCTACAATAGTACTAACATCAAAATAAGAATGGATATCTAGAAGGTAAGGCATAATTTCTCCAACAATATATCTTATAGGAACCAAAACTAATCATATAAGGTATCCAATTTTTTTTTTTAAGGTTTCTTTGGAGTTGTGGTGAAAGTTTTGAATTGGCATTTATTCAAAAGCCTTGATTAAGTGATCCTTTAGGTACCTTCAAACGTTTGGCGTCGATCGTTTTGTGGAAATGTATTTGAGTAATCCTATTGTTGAGGTCTTTAGAGTCATAAACATTGGATCTTCTAGAGTTTTAAGGTTAAGAGTAAGAAGGGTTTTTGGTAGATTAGATCAAAGGTGAAGGGAGGTAAAGGAAAAGCATGAAGAAAGGCTATATTAAGGTGAACCATAGGCATGTTTAGTTAAAGCTAGTAGCTAAACAACTACTGTTGAGCAAATAATCATTCAGGTTAATGCAAGAAGCTAGAGGTTCTAAGTAAGGTCTTAAGATACAAGTTAGGGGCAAGTGCTCTATAAGATAGGTAGCCTCTTGATTACTAGTAGTAGGTGATTTCTTATAGAGTAGTAAGGTTGACTTGCTTTTCTTTCTTAGAAGGAGAAGCATGGTTCTTAGTCCTTATCTCAACATTTAGCCAGGGTAGGCTACTAACTTGCTCGTTAGAAGTAGTAAATAAATGGAAATAAGTTCACTTGAAAACTATTAGACAAGATTGAACAGATGCTCGCTCTCATTAGGAAACAAGGGAAATCGAACTATTTCATTTGATTCATTCTCAATAGCTATGAGATGATCGTCTTAGGGTGATCTTTTTGTTGATGGATGCTCTTATTATACATGTAGTTTCTAAAGGATAAGAACCAACTATATAGCATCTACATCGAGAATTCAAGTATCGTATATGTCATTGGTCGAGTCAGGGTTTGTTGGTTAAGCATATGCATGCTATTGTGAGCATGGTTGTGTTAGTTTAGGTTAAGGGCCTATATCTTCCTTTTCTTTTGTTTTATTTAAATTTCCATTAACTTTTCATTTCTTTAACTTATTTGATTGGTATTTTATTTACCTTATGTAGTCATAGCATAATAAAGCCCTATTAAAGGTCTTTCATTTGACATCTTAATTTATCCTATAAGATTTAGGCTAAAGTAAGATTGAGCAAAGTTAAAGTTAGCAACTAGGATTTTAAGAATAGATTATAAGAGAAGTTATTCTATGTGTAAATCTCCAAGCATAAAGGGAGTTTCAAGTTCTGAGTTAGAAGATTTCTATTTTGCTAAACTAGGTATGTGTTAGCCCTGTAAATTTATGCTAGTGTAAATTAGTTAAATATGAAATAGATAAATAATGATTTGGATTGGCAAATGCTTGTTGCTTATGCTTAACCACGCCCTAGGAGTTGTAGTGTTAGTACTCTTAGGGTGGCACTTTGATAATGGATATGTAGTGATGTCCCAAGTGGAGTTGTATACTGAAAGGATCTGAGGTATATTAAGGTGGTGTTTAAGGATCACTAGACCAGTATCATGGTACCAGTTTAAGTTTAAGGGGCATCCAGGGGTCAAGGTATTAGTGTCCTAGTACCGATAGATTAGATGCGGTTAGGGATCATAGTGCCATTTTAGAATGTTAAGCCCCATAGTGCATTTGTTTTGGCTTGTTGGGTTTCATGAGAATCTTTGTGTTGTTTGCTTGTCAAATGAAAAGATAATAAATTAGTTGCATGATATTTCTATTGCATTTATGCATGTGATTACATGGCTTATGTGGTAAGTGCATGTGGTTGCAGTTTTCACGTACTGGATATTAGCTCATTCTTTTTTCTTTTTTAGTTACATGTACCCTAGATGTACAGGTAGACTACGATGAGTACGGTGACCCTTACTATTACTACTATGATGAAGATAGTAGTGAATACATTTACTACTACAAGGATGAGATTTAAGATAGGAGACATTTTGAGTGAGACACTTATCTAGCTTATTTGTCAATTTATTGTTTTAATGAGATTGTTATTAGAATCTTCAAATTTATAAACATTGTTGCTTGTTTATGATTTGAAGAGATTCATTTATGAGTTATGTTAAATTCAATTAGAGAATCACTTTATAAGATTATTTATAGACAAATTTATGTGTTCATGGAAAATTGTAGAATATAATTAGAGTTTTAATGTGTCATTAGCTAATAGTAACATGTTGCATGGTGGTTTGTGGCAGTTTGTGGTGTCCTGAATTTGAGGCATTACATAAGCATAGCAAAAAACACAATCTCGAAGTCTCAAGAATCAAAGAAACTTAAACACTAATTAAAAAACCCCAAATTAATCATGTAAGGGTCTACAAATCCCTTCACCCAAAACCAAAACAGTGTAGGAGATCAATATAACATATTTTGTCAATTTGATGAACTTTTACTAGTGACTTCAATTTGATGTAGAAAGTAATACCTTAGGATAAAAATTTTTGGGTTTGTTAGTCTATGATTATATAAACTCTCCCTCATCTTTTCTTCTTTAACTTTGTTAAAGTTGTTGTAGTTCAAGAAATTCTTCTAATAGTTGTTCATTAAAAGGGAAATGACTTGTGTAACTGACATTCATTTGTTGTGGTTTTATGTATTTACTCCTACGACATCATTAGTTATTGGAAGATGGAATCATCCTACTTAGAAATTGAAGCGAATTTCCGTTGAAATTTCCTACACATTTTTTTTCCTTTTTAACCTTCCTACCATACTCTTTCTATGTCTCTCTAATATTTCCTTTTACTACTCCTTTAAGATGCCTTATTTATCTTATTTCTCTCTCCACTATCTCTCTTTTCATATCTACTTGAGCAAATTGATGTTTAAGTCATAGCGATTAGGCAAAAAGACTACTCTCCCTCCTATCGCTTCCTCTTCTTCATTTTTATAAATCAAGATCCAACTTATAAACCTTGGGGGCAATCACCCCTTATCGGTGCCTATTTTCCACCTTTTCTCCACTTTTTCCCTTTATCTATCTCATCTCATCCAATAAGTGTTGGGTCATTACTTTCATTTCCACCTCCACCTCCATCTTCATCTCTACAACTTCGATGAAGACTATTGCTACCATCAACTCTTCAATAGAAGCTATCTCTACAATTAGCTCTTTAGCAGTGGTTTCATTCCTGTCTCCCCACCATTACCCTCTCCATTCCATCTTCAAGCTTGTAGTTTGTCTTTTAATATTAGTATTATACCCCTTTATGTAGGTATTTTCTTCGATTAGAGTGCATGTTATTCGTTCTCTTGGTAGAACTTTTGACGTTCAATGGTTAATAATACCCTTTTGTAGGTTAAGAGATGTAACCTTTAGGTTTAACTCTATGATCCCTTTGAGTTGTTATGTAATCCTCTTGTTCTATTATTAAAATGAATACTTGTTCTCTAGACAAATATATATATATATACTCTCAAGCAAATAAGAACAAGTACTTTCTTTTCCTCCAAATCTTTTGTAGTTTATTTACTCATTCTCAACTCCTTGTTTCAATCGATCCTTCACTTGTAGAGTTTGTTTATTTAGGCTAAAAATTTGTCTTCTACATTTGTTATTTCGGTGTTCTTCTAAATTAACTCACTTCCTATTTTGCTTATCAAGAATTGAAAAAATATAATTTTGGTGCCTTTGATTAGGAGATAAGAATAAAGGTGAAAATTTATGATTTTCCTTTTTGGTGTTTACAAATTTTAACCAATTACTGGGTAGTTCGCATTGACTGAAATTGGCTTGCAGTGGAACTCGTCGATGCCAATGATACATTGAAAACCCAATGAGTAGTGTGTCGTACTCTCTTATTTACTCATTTGTTTCACTTCTTATTATATATCTTTTCATCCGTACCCTAAAATCTAGAACCTGTCCTAATCATTTTTTCAATAAGCAACTGAAATTAGCTAGAGATCTATTTTAGAAGGATACAAAATCAACGACATTTATAACCAATCTTCTTTATTTCATGTTTTAAATATAAGATGACTATTAAAAGATTGTAATATCGTAACCGAAGAGTTTACTTTAAATTATCCTAATTTGTGGATGAGAAACAGAGTAATTGGTTTAAATTTAAAGCATGATTATCTGAATTTTAGCTAAAGATTATTATCATATTACTAATCTAAATTACATTATTCCTTGTACATCTTTCTGTAGTACCCATTTTTTCAATGATCGTGATATCCATTCTTCATATAAACTCACAAATAAAATAATTTACTTTTAAGCATCATTGGATGTATCCAAAACCATTATAATTTAATAGTATCAATACTAGTAGCCTAATGGATGGATCAAACTTGAATTCTCTCTTCTCTAAAAATTATAATATGTATGGTTTTTTTATGAAAAGAAAATCCTACTTGGTGGATAAGAGATAGGGTAATTAGTTTTAATTATGCGGGATAATTATTAGGATTTTAAATAAAAATGTACTTGTTATCATATAAGAGAACATCTATTTTGTTTTGGAGTACAAAATTGCTTGTTTATCTTCTTCTAATACAATTTCTTTTTCTCTTAAGGACATGAATTACATTTATTGAACCAAAAAAAAAAAAAAAAAATTCCTGTAAAATGGCAAACTGAAATCAGAACTCATTTCCTAAATAATAATGGATAGCATCATGCTTATATGAACTAATAATGCATGAATTTACAATATAATGTATCCTAAGTTGTGGATGAGTGGAAGAGCAATTGGTTTAAAATAAGGAACAATTGTCAAAAATGTACGCTAAAACTTACTCATTATCGTATTACAATAAGACAATTATTTTGACTTGAAGGAGATAATTGCATGCACGTCTTTTATTTATTTATTTATCTATCTAAAGTCAAGACACTAAGAACAGTTTATCGTGGGGTCATAATCAAGCTTCCGCCTTTACTTCGCTAAAATATATCAAAGTTTCAAAGTTCATGCCAAGAAGTTTTTGACAGTCCATAATATGCCAGAATATGGACATGCTCTAAGGGTAGATTTGCACACTAGTAGTTATTTGTTTATTTTTCCCGTAAAATCCTGAATGTTTCCTTCACTAACAACTAATATAAAAGGGAAGGAAGATTTTTGGTGTAATACATAAAATTATCAGGTTAGCCTTTATCCTCTACAAGAAAACGAGCAAGTAGATAACATAGTTATACAGAAATGATAATTTAAATTTCTAATGTATTTAAGTAATTTTATAATTAGAAATTTGCAAATGAAAATCTTTTTCTAGAACATGATAAGACACTAATAAACATTAAAATTTAAACCTTTTTCTAGGATTACTTTATATTTTTCAAATACTAATATCGGACATACTCATCATTAATTTAAAACTGAGACTACTTTGTTCTCGCTCATCATCATCATCATCAGTATGAGGAAAGCCCCTCTTTTGATGTCTACGGGGGGAAGAAAGATTATCCTTGTAAGTTATGGACAACAACAAAAGCCCCGCTGTTGCTCGTCAAAGTTGTTATCGGTGTTAATGCGTTCGTTACGCCGAAACGTTCGAAGGATATGTAGATAAACGACAAGGCGACGGCCAAAAGTAAACGCTAATGTGATGCTGCTGCATATTTTATCGTACAGTTTCATCATCCCCAGAAGACCCAATCGTCTTTCGGGTGGTGGAATTTTGAAGATTTTAATGGATGTGTTACTTTAACAAGCTTTCTTCTAATTGGCCCCAAAAAGGATAAAAAAAAAAAAATTCTTTGGACCTCAATCAACGTTCAACATCCCCATACGTCGTTATTTGGCGAACGTAATTTTTTAAAAAGAAATATAAGATCCTCATTTCTCCGTAGTTCAATGACATTTTATGTACAAACAAATAAAAGTGATTGGAGAGACAACGTTACATGTCATATCAATTTTAAATCAATTTACAGTTAATTGCCTTTACAAATTGCTTGGTATATCTACTACATACGTTTACAATTGACACCATTAGTTGAAACTTTAATGGTAAATATAATTTTCTATACACATGCATTTTTACTTTGTTGTTATTTTATGTACCAACATTTTTTTAATCAAGGATGCATAATAAATCCTGGTTGATTCATAATACTTAATTTAATAGAGTAGTATTAATAAATATATTTGATTCAATTGTATAATAAATTATTATAAAAAAGAAGAAAATAAAAACTGTTTGTCTTTGTTGGTGCGCTACAACTCTGGGTTTAATCCATAATAATTAACGAAGTCAATTAGGAATTCAATTCTAACCTCGTCAAATGGCAATTTTGTGTTCCAAAATTATAATCTATCAAATCATAATCTTGACTGAAAGGTAAAAACACACACACATAATTAAGCCTACATTGTCATTCAAGCCCAATACCGCTACATGTCAACCTGTTTACGCCTTTTAACTATACGCTGGTTTAATTCCATTTGAAGATAAATTCAAAATGTTGCAAAAAATAATTTCTTTTTTTTTTTCACCAACTATATTACGATTTGGCCAGGAGATTGAAACCTAATCTATTCCCTACAGTGTTCCTACCATCAAGTAGTTAAAGGAAGCATTTATTCAATATTTCCACAACCATAACGAAAGCATTCAATTTGCTTAAAGCCTCATCACCTTGTGAATAAGATATGTGTTCGATTATTAGTGGGTCGCGACAAATTTTCACCTTGACCTCTAACCCTTCCTCTTCATCTCCAGCAACGGCAACTCCAGCGCAGGCGAGATTCGTGTCTGCCACTGCCGAATCCCTCTTTTCTAGCTGCCTTCTACATCGCGACGCTCACTTTTACTGCCAATGCCGCCATGTCCAACGCCATGAGTATATGCTGGAGCCCTGAACTCCGAGTTCAAGCGCGTCAAAGAAGACGAGCACCAAATATTGTGGTTTTTATTTTCTATTTTTTCTACTTTCTTTAAATTTTTTATTATATGATTTAATAGAAAAAAATTTATAATGTTTTGACTCAATGTAATTATTACAAAACAAGTCAAAAGTTGACACGTGCATATTCTTAAGTAGTGATGAGTACGTAAAAAATTAAGAGCGAAAAAAGAGCTGCAAAGAGATAAAAGATGAGAATATGTAAATTGAAACATACCAAACTTTAATTTGGCCAAATAACAATACATGAGTTGGTCTTTGTAACAATTCTCCTATGACATGTCGATAACGATCACTAAAAAGACCTACATGCAATTTGATATCTCATTTAGACAAATGTTTACATACTTTCACATATTCAATTAGCACTAAAATAAAATAATTAAATCTAGAATGAAGAAATCAAAGAAAAATTAAATTAAAGAACAAACAAAAGGGAAAACCTATGGATAGTTATCTAGTGGTTCAACCTTTCTACAACTGCCCACATTAGAAGCAGGTTTGGCAACCATCACCGGTAGCCTAAATATTGTGGTGGCAAGGAACCTTTCCTACCTCATGGCTGATAATTTCACAAAACAATGATAGCTCACGACTTACTGACTAGTGTTATCTCTCTCATATTAAAAGAAAAATAATCCATAGGATTCTCACATCACATAGAAGCACCCAAAATGCCTTCCTTTAGTTTTTTTGTTAAGGATCGTATGTTGGTGTATACATTGATAACCATGCAAATGTCACAGTTTGTGTTTTAGAAGGGAAACATAGGTATTTAACTTGGGACTTAATGTGAAGTGAGTAACGTTAATAGGTGATTTGTTTATGAGGTAAAGAAGTCTCTTGTGAGGTAAAGTAGTCTCTCCATTCGGGGTTGGCTTTTTGTAAGCAAATTGGTTGAGAGACGATGCTACTCTCCTAATAATAACCATGATAAGCTGAAACCAATAGAAAAGTAAGATCTTCTAATTATAAGGAGGACAATGACAATGCCGATCATCACTTCTAATGATAGAGGGGCCAAGAATGGTTCTATACAAACAACAAAGGAAAAGACTGGCTCACCCTCCATAATATAAGTAAATATGGCAAGTGACAAGAGGATTGAGTGCCACATGATTACATGAGGAGGGAGTGAACCTTCTATTTTGTAACACAAGATGGAAGGTGGTTCCTTATTGAACAATACGCTTTGAGCGATGGGTTGGAACTTCCTACTCTCACAATCCACCTCTTATGGTCCAATGTCTTAGATAGAGGACGTTTTCATTAGATGCTTGTCCATAAGTTTTGGATTTTCTTTTTTTTTTTTTTGTTCCTCCTTAATACTTACTTAGAACCTATCTTATGATTATTAATACCCATTCAAAACCTATACAATCGAGTAAAGTGTAGATGGATACCTTGTATAATAGGATAACTTACTCACACCTAATTTTCATGATGAATCCTATGATACTTGAATATTACACTACATCTTAGAACTTGTTCACATGTTTTCAAAAGCTCCAAGGAGTTTCAAAATTTTTTCCCTTTTATTCTATAACTATTTAATGGAAACTTAATTTTACATGTTTATTAGACTACAATGACAAATTTTCCAAAATAAAAAGTTATTCAAATTTAATTTAATAAATTAAAATTTTTTGAAGTAACAAAAAACCCGCAAAATTTAGGGCTTTTAGGTGCATTTTTTCTTTACATAATCATTATTTATACTTTTATGATTGTATCTTAACAATTTCCTTATATTTCATTTCATGTGGGTTGCCGTATAAGTGTCATGTGGCATGCCATGTTAAAGCCATATTGTGAAGGTAAAATATATTGAAATCTGTCTATTCACTTGCATGGTTTACGGACGAGTGTTTAGGGTTATTTCTAAAGGATAACCACACATAATTACTATTGGATGTATTCAAAAATTGATACCACTACTTAAAGTGTGGCATGTGATTATTAGTGGAAAAGGGAATTATTAATTGCAAATGGATATAATATAAGAACAACTTAATTCGAAATTGTCCTTGTACTAAATATTATTAAGGCCTTCTTAGCCCATATGACATAATCATTTATCTGGCGATGGAAAGGGAAATGATTGACTTCCCTTCCCTTTGAGAAAAAAATAAGTCTAGTTGCTACGTTAATTTAACGGAAAAAAGAACCGGATAAGTCTTCATATTAATTCAAACTAACGAGTGATACACCCACGTGTATGTGCAGTATTTAGACATCAAACATATGCGTTAGGTCAAAAATAAGAAGTAGGAAAGGAATAACCATAGGAAGTTTTAGGAAAAAGTTCCTATGATCCACCCATAGATTTAAGAAGGTTATTGGAGAAAAAGAAAAAATAAGATAAGAAGATAAACGTACTCTCTCGTTTTCTATGAATAATGGTAAATGAACCTTAATAATGTGAGGAAAACACATTCTTTATTTAAACGCATGGTTTTAAAGGGTTATGGAGATAAATACATTGCAAGTATATTTACAAAGGATGGATAGTTTCAAGCATCCATCGGTCGGGTAAAACTACCGTAACTCATGCCTATTTTACAGATTACTCTAACCAACAAAAATTACATAACTAAAATTATAACAATCGAAATGGGGTTCTAAGAATGCTCGTCGTAATTTACATGCATCATCTCTTCACTAAAACAAATTCCACATGTAACAACTGAGTGCTCACGTGAATATCAAATTGAGCTAGCAGAGATTAACTCATCATGCGCATTCATCAACGGCAGATGTTAAATTGAAGTGATTGTAAAATAACAGATGATTGTGTGTGTGAGAGAGAGAAGAGATAATTGGTTGTTAGAAGTGAAAAAAGCTATTCACTTTTTCCGAATGGAAAGCAAGACTTTTTGTCACTCCTTTTCTATTTTATGGGAGGGTGCAGAATATTTTATTACAAGAAATGTCAAAATACTCCAAGTTATTGAAGCATCCAATTTCAAGAAACAGCATCTATAGTACATTAATGCAAACATCAAATTATCTTCATCAATCATAGACCGATAGATATCAACAATAGGTGTTAACAACTGAAGTAGTCCAAAACTAAGTGGATAGAACTACATCAAATGGTAATAGAGTATAAAAATAATTTATTTTGGAAAGAAGATATCTATAGTGATACCAAACCAATCAATTTCTAAATGAATTCATGAAAAGAACTAATCCACCGACAATAATGTCTTTTTCTTATATATATAACTTTTATTTTAAAAGAATAAATAAAAGAGTTCGTAATATGTTCTGGCTCTGGATCAAAGATATTTTAGAAACTAATCAATAGCTTACTATGCAATAATAACTTAAAAAATCTAACCGTCATTTGCGAAAAAAAGATAGGAGAACAACTTTCGCAACAAATAAGGGTGAGCACAAACCTTTCAGTCAAATATTGACGTTTGGATTTCCTAAAGTATGAAATGACTCCATTTTTAATAAAATCCTAATTTTGTGAATTTAGTTGCAATGCAACAACACAAATCTAAGACATTAGGACTTAATTATGTATCAACAAACAATTACAATAATGACCCAAAACATATTAGAAAACAACGTAACATAAAACAGTTATAGAGTACCATAATTCGACAAAGTGCTAAATAGAAACCCTACCAAGAAGTGCAAATAAAGAAATGCACCAAATAAAGCAACGAAACAAAAGCTATGATTTCAAAATTTCCAGAGGATAAAATAAAGCAAAACCTTAGAAAATTCTAACTTTCACATTAAAAACTTCACCATTTAAAAAACACACAACACTAAATTAGGAATAACACAAAAGATTTTGAAAAGAGAATTACCTACGATTAGCATAAGAGTGGATTGACAAAGTAAACCAATCACAGTACCTTCTATATTCACATGTATACCAAGGTGACTGCTAACTTCTAATCATAATCTCAAACAGTGTGAAATAATTATATATAGAACTCAAACCCAAGTATCAATATTGAGCAAATGAATCACACAAATTAATTATCAATCTCGAACACAATGTGATGGAGCGAGATAGAGAAGTACCATGGGTAAGATAATAAATGGCAACAATTAGTCTACCGGGTTAATAGTAGTTTTTATGTAAGTTTTTTTAATTGTTTTTTTTTTTTTTTGGTAGAAAATTTTTCTTAATGGTTACTATAACAAGCTATGTCAACCTATTTTTTTCTTTTAAAATTATTCATGGTACAGTCTTGAGAAATAAAATTATAAATAATTAGCTAAGTACATTATAAAAGAGAGAAGGAAGACCAGATGTAAATAGTTATTTAATGAATATCTTAACTCTCTGATTAAAATTAACCAATTGCTAGTAATATTTCTCTTTATTTTCATTTAACATATAAGTATATATTCGTGTATATATTTAAATATATAAACATATATATATATATATATATGTGCACATATACATTTTGAAACTATTTCAAAAAGGGTGGAGAGGGAATAATTGCACATTTACCTAATTTGATGATATAATTATGATTGATAAATGAGTGATACTTTAGGCTTCAAACATTTAATTTACAAAGAAAATAGAGAAGCATAGTTACTATTCATCAAAGTCAGTGGAGCTTTACAAAAATCTAAATCAATCATTCAACTTTGACTTTGTTTGATCCCTCTCATAAATTTTGATAATAACAAAAGTAGATGAATACTAATGTAATTACAAGTGTATAGATATTCAAATAGTTCAATAGAATGTTTAAAATGCAAATTAAGTTTCATTCAAAAACCTATTCAAAAAATCCAAATCACTTGAAAAAGAAATAAGTCTATAAACTATTCAAAAAATGTTTCAATTGCTTATATAAGAAGAGTAAGTACAATACTTTAGAAGGTTCTTAAGAGAATTTAAAGATAAATAAACTGAGATATCTTTAGAAGGTTATTCAAGCGGTTGACTTGAAAGAATGAATTTGGAAAATATAACAACACAACAAATTTTAAGTGGACAAGGCCGAGATCCATTAGATTGGGTGTATTAAGAAAATACACTTAATTTTGTTTCACTAAGATGGTATTAAGATCTACAGGGATTTTTAGGGAAAGTTAATTTTTGAAGATATTCAAACAGCAAGAAAATATTTAATATTGGATAAGGATTAAGCTAAGTTAAAAAATGCAGGGATATCAATTCTAAATCTCAAAATTATTTGGAGTTGCTGATCAAAGTATATCCATGAAGGAGATATGATCGAGATAAGATTAAATTCAAATTCAAACTCCAAGATTTTCTCAAAATATCTATACATTATCCTTGAATGTTTAAGGTTAAATAAGCTTGAGGAGATTAATATCATTAACAATCTAGCTGTTGAAGGACTCTAGTATAAAAGAAGAGATGATTCTAAATATTAAACAATTCTAAGGAAAAAAAAATACTACATATTGATTGTGATCATTGTCTATTAATTGAGAAAATACATAACACTTCTCAAAGGCTACTTTAAAGGGTTGAATTGAAGTTGCATATTCAACAATCTTCATTTTTATTTTCATGCTAAATTATTTAAGATTAATATTGCTCTTCTCATTTCTATTTTGTTAACATTACTTAATGTTTGAGAGTTGATTGAGAGGGGTTTGATTGTAATCTATAGATCTCTAATTAGCTTAGATTGTAGAGACGCTAGATAGGTAGAGTAGAAAATTGTGAAGGCCAAGAGTGGCAAGAATTTGTAAACTTTTCTTGATTTGTTTTTTATATAATAGATCAAGTGAAAAGTACCAATAAGGAAGACTGAGTCTCTAATAGTAGAGTTAGAAGAGAGTAGTAGCCATAAGATCGAAGCTCTTAAATTCTAAGCTTAATTTTCTCCATCCTATCTTTTTTATTTTAACCTATTATGTTATTTATGTACTTGAATTATTAAAGTACCATTATGCATTAAATTAAGTTAATAAGAGGGGTGTAGTAATTTTAACTCGAAAAGGTTTTTAAATTACTTAAAGATATCAATTTATCCTCCTCTCTTGATATCTTATATAGGACTAACAATCAGTATCAAAGCCATGCTCTAATATCTAGAGTTTATGATCATGGGTGAACTAAATAGTAGTTTAATAGCTCAGCTAGGCAAGCTACTATTTTTTAATGGAACTAACTTTTCTTATTGAAAATTTAGGATGGAGATTTATATGAAGGCATTAGACAATCAAGCTTGGCAAATCAACTCAATAAAAGATTTCAAAGTTCTAACCATTATTGCATTAAATCAGGATATCACTAAAGTTGAACTCAACTTAAAAACTAAAAATTTACTTTTAAGTACTATTGCACATTCAGAATTTTATCTAATTGCTTCCTATACTACAACTAAAGACATTTAGGACACCTTAATACAAACTTATGAAGGCACTGAGATAATTAAGGATATAAGAATCAATTCACTAGTTTACCAATATGAAACCTTTCAAATTCTTTCCGATGAGTATTCCTTTAGTAGATTCACTACTATGATTAATAAATTAACTTGGCAAAGCAATTAATGATGTAGATATGGTATGCAAGATGTTAAGAATTCCTTCTAAAGTCTAGCATGCAAAGAAAATTGCCATAGAAGCTTGTGATCTAAGGAAACTAATATTAAGCCAATTGCATTGCAAACTTATGGCATATGAAATCGATTTTCTTAAATCAAAGAGTACTTTAGAGGACACAAAGAAGAAGACCATAGCTTTCAAGGTTAAATAAATAGATATTGATTTTGAAAATGAAGACTCATCTAAAGAAGGAGACGAGGATATGATACTTCTAGCTAGGAAACTCAACAAATAGATGAAGAAGAAAGATAAGAAAACTTTTACTAAAAGATTTTCATCTAACAAAGATTAGTCTAATGATGCAGGTAAAGTGATCAAGGAAAAGGAAGAGAAAAAGTCTAAAAAGGAGATTGTATGTTATGAATGCAAAAAGTCAAAACATACGAAGTACAAGTATCTTATGTTAATGAAGAAGATGGAGATATATAAGAAGAAACAAAAATCTCTTATAGCTACATGGAATGATTTGGAAGATTAAGAAATTGAGTTAAAGAGTTCAAAAGAATGTGAAGAAGCAAATATATGTCTTATGGCACTATTTGAGATAGATTTTGAAACCGATCCTAACTTTAACATAGAAGTACTTGATGATAAATATGCTGAAATCAATAAATTACTTAAAGCTCTTTCTAAGGCAAATGACAAGATCTCTAAGCTTAAATTAAAAGTGAAGACACTAAAAAATGAAAAGTAAGTTCTTAATCAAATGAATCAATCATTGGCAGACGAGAATGATTTCTTGAAAAATGATTTTGAATGATTGTATATTGCTTGAGAAGCTTTATCAATGAAAATCTTATTCTGAAAGAAGAAATTAATAAATAGAAAATCATTTGGAGGATTTATCTAAGTCAATAAAAAACACGCTTCAAAAGTTTGATAAAAGTGATAAGAAGTTACAAATGTTGATCTCTAGTTAATGAATGGATAATTCAAAATCTGAACTTGTTTTCTAATTTAGAGAAACATCTAAAAAAGAGAGAAATAGTATTTGTCAAATCAAAAAGTGAAAATCAAGAAACAGTCAAAGAAAAAGATAAAGGCAAAATGATTGAACCTATTAGAAGCTACAACAGATAGTACTCTTAAAACATCGATAAGTATTCTTTAGAGGGTACAATAGAAGGTTAAATAGAAGCTATGTTAGAAAGAATCTAAGTCAAAGGAAAGTGGTTAGTGATGGGTATAATGAACAAAAACCTTAAGGGAAAATGCATAAAACCCTCCTAAACTTTAAATTAGGTACAGTTTGACCCCTTTAACTTTCAAATTATGGTTTTTAGCTCCTTAAACTTTCATAAATTAACAAATAACCTACATAATCCCTTAAAACTTTTATTTTAGTATGAAAACACCCTTTAAACTTTTATTTCAATACATAAACACACCTTAAACTTTGATTTTGATGTGTAAATACCTCATAAACTCACATAGTTTACGGATTGTTTATACATTAAAATCAAAGTTTAAGAGGTTATTCTCAACTCTGGGGGTTATTTGCTAATTTATGAAAGTTTAAGAACCAAAAACCATACTTTGAAAGTTTAGGCAAAAAATCTGCACTTGAGTCAAAGTTTAAGGGGGGGTTTATGCATTTTCCCAAAAAACTTATGCTTGTTTTTTTCATAATAAACTAAGACACAAAGAAATATAGCTTTTTTAAAAAGACCAAGCTCTACAAAAATCAAGGATCAATTCAAAAGTCAAGCTTAAATTTTCATGAGCCCAAGCTTTGTTGGGTTTGCAAATATACTTAATTATATTGTAATGTGTGTAAGAACATGAAGCTAAGTTAAAAAAAAAAAAAAAACATGGTATCTTGATAATGGATGCTCAAAATACATGACTAGTGATGCTTTATTGTTCACAAGCTTATAATGTGTGCAAGAACATAAAGCTAAGTTAAAAAGAACATGGTATCTGATAATGGATGCTCAAGATACATGATTAGTGATGCTTTGTTGTTCACAAGCTTAAAATAAAAGGAAGATGGGTATGTGAAATTTGATGATAATAGTAAAGGTAAAATAATTATGATAGGTACAATTGGTTTAGCACCACACACAATTGAAAATGTATAATTGGTTAAAGGACCGAAACATAATTTGTTAACAATAAGTCAATTGTATGAGAAGGGGTATAGAATAACATTTGAATATAACAAATGCATTAAATTTAATAAGGATGGATTAAAGTTGTTTAAAGGCTTCAGAAGAAAGAATATTTATTTAATTAAACTATTTGAGGTATCTTCTAAAAGTTGCTTTATCTCTATGAATGATAATACCATACTTTGGCAAAAAAAGGTTAGGACATGTAAATTTTCCTCAACTTTAGAAATTAACTAAACAAAATTTAATTAAAGATTTGCCAAAATTGCATGCTCATAAAAATCTTTATTGTACTGCTTATCTAATGATTAAGATGAGTTTATCATCACACAAAAGCAAGAAAATTATATTCACTCAAAGATCTATAGAGTTGTTGCATTTAGATTTCTTTGTTTCATTTCAAACTCTAAGTCTTGGAGGAAATAAGTATCAACTTATTATAGTAAATGACTTCTCAATATTTACTTAGATCTTGTTCTTACATCATAAAGGTGATGTTTTTAAATGTTTTCAAATATTTTTCAAAAGAGTTTAAAATGAAAAAGGCCTCTCCATCATTAGTTTATAAACTGATCATGAGAAGGAATTTAAAAGTTCTGATTTCATCTCTTTTTGTGAAAAAAAGGGCATCACTCATAATTTTTCTATGCCTTATAGTCCATAAAAAAATGAGGTAGTAAAACATAAAAATAAAACTATCTAAGAAATGACCGTAACACTACTTAATGAATGATGTATAGTAGATCATTTTTGGGTTGAAATAGCATCAATAGCTTGCTATATCATTAATCAAGTATATGTTAAACCTTTGACAAATGAAACTGCATATGAGATTTATAAAGGAAGAAAACTTACTGTTTCATATTTTCACACATTTGGTTATAAGTGTTCTATAAAGAAAATAGAAAAAGTATCGAAAAATTTTGAAGAAAGAGTTGATGAAGCCATCTTTCTAGGCTATTCTCTAAACTCAAAAGCATATCAAGTGTAGAATAAACTAACAAAAGTGATAGAAGTATCAATAAATGTCAAGTTTATTTAAGAAACAAGTAGTGAAGAATTAGATGGTGAACCTCCAATTGCCACAAATAAAAGAAGTTCTATACAACAAGATCTAAAAGATAGGTTAGAACCTCCATCAGATGGAACATTAGCAACTTTAAAGATGCTTGATGCACCTAAAATAGAACTAGGATTGTAAGGTTCTTCAAAGACTAATAACAGGTTTGTTAAAACTCGTTTAGAAGGTGTGTTAGAAGGTTCTAAACACTTTTATACACCACCATCAACACTTAGATTTAAAGCATTTCATCCTCCTAAACTTGTGATTGGTGATGTAAAAGCTAGGATAAAGACAAGGTCAACATGACAAAATTTTGAAAATCCTTTTACTTTAATATCTAAAATTGAACCTAATTCAATCGAGGAGGCTTTAAAGGATAATAATTGGATTTTAGCCATACAAGAGGAACTTGGTCAACTTTAGAGAAATCAAGTATGAAACCTAGTTCTAAGCCTTAAGGATAAATTAGTTATAAGCACTAAATGGACTTTCAAGAATATGCTAGATGAATAAGGAAAAATAGTAAGTAAGAAAGCTTGTTTAGTTGCTAATGGATATTCTCAAGAAGAAAGAATAAACTATGATGAAACTTATGCTCCTGTAGCTATACTAAAAGCTATAAGATTAATTCTTGCATTTGCTTGTCTGAAAAATTTCAAATTGTATCAAAAGGTTGTTTAGTTGCTAAAGGATATTCTCAAGAAGAAGGAATAAACTATGATGAAACTTATGCTTTTGTAGCTATTCTAAAAGCTATAAGATTAGTTCTTGCATTTGCTTGTCTGAAAAATTTCAAATTGTATTAGATAGATGTTAAAAGTGCTTTTTTGAATTGTTTTATAAAAGAAGAAGTATATGTTTAATAACCCCTTAGATTTGGAAATTCATTTAAATCAAATCATGTATATAAACTGAAAAAGACCTTGTATGGTCTCAAATAGGCTCCTTGTGCTTAGTACAAAACATTAAGTTAATTTTTAATTAAAAATGGTTTTCAAAGAGGAAAAGTTAACACTGTACTATTCATGAAGCATTATGGAGAAGATATGTTAGTTGTAAAGATTTATGTTGATGACATTATTTTTGGTGTAACTAATGAAAAGTATTATCAAGAGTTTTCAAGCTTGATGTATATTGAATTTGATAAGTCACTTATGGGTAAATTAAACTTATTTTTAGGATTACAAATTAAACAAATAGAGAATAGGATATTTATTCATCAAGAGAAATACACCAGACAAATATTGAAGAAATTTGGTTTTGAGAATACTAAGGATTTTTCAATTCTTACAAGTACCTCAACAAAGCTTGATATCACAAGTAATGGTAAAAAGGTAAATGAGGAATTATATTGAAACTTAATTAGATCTTTATTGTACTTAACAGTTTCTTGACCTGATATTTTGTTTAACACTTGTGTTTATGCTTAATTTCAAAGTTCATCAACAAAGACATACCTAATTGCAATGAAAAAAATCTTTAAATATATAAAAATGTCACATCCTGACTTAGCCCGGAATGCAC
Source organism: Lumnitzera littorea (assembly GCA_024138015.1). NCBI lineage: Eukaryota > Viridiplantae > Streptophyta > Magnoliopsida > Myrtales > Combretaceae > Lumnitzera > Lumnitzera littorea. The sequence continues at coordinate 40,092,368 of JAMXBB010000012.1, forward strand.
CATTATATAGGAATACCTGTTAAAAACTAACTCAAGCTACTTATTCATTAAAAGAAAGCTTTATCTATATGATAATAGGGTTGCTAAATCGGAGTTTAACTGGATATTTGGTTATAACTTATATGTACAACCTAATATTTATATCAAAATATGAGCCATCCTTTTTGTTTTTTTTTTTTGTCATCTTGAAAATAATAGGACTCTTGACTTAATACGGGTTCCTTCCAAAAGTCGTTGACTTCGACTAATGCTTTCAGTATACATACTCCTTGGTGTTGGGCCTTTATGACGCTTCTAACATGAGGATAAAATATTTTATTCCCTCAACTAATGAAGCTAAGTAAGAGTAGATAACAAACAATACAATATAGGCAATATCATAATTGAAAACATTTCAATCATAACCAATACATTCATCTTCTCACATATATTAGCCTAACTAGGCATTTATTACTAGCAATACAGCATGCTATGCTCATTTATGTGACATATATCGATACCAATATCTTATGCCCTTCCAATATACTCATCCAATTAGTTGACATGCTTAAGCATCTGAATATAATATCCAAATACTTAGGGTAACAAGGAGTTAGTAGGACCCCCAACTTTGATTTACTAAATTAGACTATATACTGTAGTTTACCAAATTAGAGAGGCAACAAGGAGTTGCTTAGGAGTAGGACCCTCAACTTTTTTTTTTTTACCAAATTAGACTACATACTATAGTCTACCAAATCAGACTATCAAAATAGTTAGGTTACTTAGGCAATTAGAATCTATATACTTCAAAAAATTGAGTTTATAAAGCTATGGTTTTTCCTTAATTGCTTAGAAGCCTTATTTTGAAAATTCAGACCCATAGGTCCTTTTTTTGTGCTATGTTGTGTTGTATCGTATCATTTTGTTATGCTATGCTATGTAATAACAACTCAAGTATATCATTCAACACAATCAATCTTTAAATTTTCTTCAACCTAGCTATTTGATTCTAGTTTTTGAACTCTCCTTAGTGAAAATCTAGTATCTCACTTAGGTGAACACTTAGAAGATTGGGTTAATAATCACTCAACTTTCCAACATAATAGAATAATAGCAGCATAACAGCTTAGCTAAGATATAGTTACTATTATTTAAAATCATTACATCTTGATCCACTATAGTAGCGTATTAGTTCGCTCAAGATATAGTCATATTTAATAAACACGCTATCAAACAGTATGCAGTGTTATGAGTAGTAATATATCTAATCCAAGTATGAGTTAACTCCACTTCTTAGGCTTAGAAAAAGCGTAAAATCTTAAACTTCATGGCATAGTCTCTTCCTTTCTCATTATGCCTAAGAAAATATAAACATAATCTCCAAGTCAACTATGGGTCAAACCTAAACTTTCATAAGCTTTCATTACTGTATTTTAAAATTCATTTGATTGTATGTTACTTATTCCTCATCAAATTCCAGTAAACTTTATATTATCACGATTGTTATTTCAAGTACTATTAATATATCCTAAGAAACAATATTGGTTAATATGGCTACAAGCCTAAAAATATCCTTTCTCTCTAATGACTTGATCGTACATTATCATAATTTCATAAGTAATGCGAATAAAGTTTTGCTATAAGTTGAAAAATACTAATCTTACATTATCTTATCAATTATAATAATAGTACTATTTACTATTTCACACATTGGTCAACATATAAGCTTATATTAGGACAATACGTAATAAATAGTATATGAGCTTGATTAATTCTAAGAAAAATCCTATAGATTCTAAAAAATATGTAGTTTAATTAATGATTACCAATTAAACTCAGCTAGTTATTATCTATTTTTACCAAAATAAAAAAATTTATCTATGAGATAAAAACCAAGTGTTCCAAATATCTTTGTAAATGTCCAAAAGTCAAAACATATAGGGCTCATTCATTAATTTCATCAAAAGCTAATTATTTCAAAATTTGATAAAATTAACAGTTTTATCTAAAATAATTATAAATAATAAACATACTAAAGTTTGAAAATTCTTGTTACTAAAATTAAAAATATATATTAAGTGTATCATATATAAAAATTGAGCATGAAACAACATCATCTATTATTTCTAAAAATTAATTCAATTTTCGCTCAAATAAGATATTTTCTTAAGGATCTTGTATTTCTACTAATTATTTAATTAAAATAAAATTATTATATTAATCTACACCTAAAATAACCTTAGAAAACCAAATTTCATAATTAAATGACATTATTTAATATTTTTAGAAAATTACACAATTTACAAGTACAAAATTGGTTCACCTAAACCAACCATCTCTAGTTGTCGCAACTTATTCAAAAAGCTTACCAAGCCACCCTCTCTTTAACCCTAAATGGCCACCTTAGTAGAATGTCAACACCCTAATAGATTAGCCTATATCAGATTGTGCCTTGTTTTTGTCATGTTTTTTCTTTTTATTTACTGATTTTTTTCTAAATTTTTCATATCCAAATTTTGTTTGCTAAAATGTCTAATATTTGATGTTGGGGGTCTATTTATAGTTTTATTGTTGGTTGGGTTGATGAGTCATTATTCCATATGTCATTTTCCTAGCTTATGTGTCATTTTTGTACTAATCCAATATGTTAGGTGTCATTTTCTTAGGTTTGGGGTTGTTGGCTCATGTTTTTAATTTAATCCTATCCTACCACATCATTTGGTGATTCACCAAATTATTTTCTAGAATATTTTCCATTATTTTATATTTATTTACCATATTTTGATCCTTTATTATTATAATATGTATATATTTAATACATATAATGTATATTCTATGTAAATATATGTATATTATATATAATTCTACTTCATTTGATATTTTTATAAGTTAAATAACTTATCTTTAATATCTCGCTATATCTCAAAGCTTGAATTTTCACATTTTTTATAATTATTAGCTTTATTGATAATTTGACATTTTTCTCAAATTAATTCTTTCATATAGCTTATTTTAAGAAATTAATTTTACTAAATTACTTCGTTTAGCTTTTGTAGCTTTATTGTGAAGTTTGAACAAAAATGGATATTGTTGTTCGATACGCTAAATTTAGAGGCTTGAATCGTAAAGTTATTGTATTGGCTCAAAATCTTAAGGTATTATAAAAAATGCATAGCAAAGCTAGGAATTTGGTATTTTAAGAGTAAAAATTTTGATCTCATAGGATATTCAGATGCTGATTATGTACATTGTAAAGTGAAAATGAAGAGTACTTTAGCTACTTGCCAATTTTTAGGAGATAAACTAGTTTCTTGGTCTTCTAAGAAACAAAACTCTGCTATCCTTTCAACAATAGAAGTAGAATATGTTTCTATTGGGGATTGGTGTGTTTAGATACTTTGGTTAAAATAACAATTAAATGATTATGAGATGAATTTTAAGTACATACCCATAAAGTTTGATAATATAAATACTATTAATTTAACAAAAAATCTAGTTCATCACTCATGGTCGGAACATATAGAAATAAGGCACCATTTTATTTGTGATCATGTAGCAAATAATGATATGCATATTGAATTTACACCAACTAAATATCAATTTGCTAATATATTTACAAAACCATTAGTTAAATTAGGATTTGAATTTATCCATAATGAAATTTGTGTGTGTAATCCTTTTTGTTAGCATGGAGAGTATTTAATTATCTCCCCCTATCCTCTAAAAATCTGACATGTGCTAATAGAGAATTTTTTAACTTTCTTTAAGGTGGCCATTTGCAACTAGAGAATATTTAATTCTCCTTAAGTTCAAAAAAATTTGAATGTGTGTATAGGTGGAATTTTCTTTAAGTCCTCAACTATCTGAACATATGTAACATACGTGAAAAGTGCTTTAGTGGATTTTAAATGCTTAGTTAGTGGGTCCTAAAATATCACAATTGTGGGTCTAATAAACTAGCCTACACATGTATGAATTGGATCATGCTTATTGATAGTTATTTTTCTTTTCTGAGTATAAGTCTACTCATCTATCTTCTTCTTCTCATTCATTTAGACCCTTCATTTCCTCATTCTTTTTCTAATTCAAGAACCCATGTCGCTAGGAAAATCTACCCATATTATAGATCAAGTTCCCAAAATAATGACTCTAAGCAATCTAAATGATCATGTTGATTTCACTAAATAAGAGATTAACAACACTAACCCTCTAGAAACCTAATCTACTCAACCTATCGAACCTTAACAAGGACCATATGAGAAGACCTAAACCCCAGAACTCTATGGTGCGATTTCAAATGAACCAGTTCAAGAAGTCACTTAAAAGAATGCTTCTAAACCACCTTTAGAATAAGCCCAAGAAGTCTCTTATAAGACTTCTCATGTTGAAAAAAAATTTGTTTCATCTTCTTCATTTGAAGAAGTAGCTAAAATTGAGGACGAGTTCTTCAAAAAAGTCATTTGAAGAAGAGTTTGAGACTAAGTTTGGATGTCTTCAATAGCTCCTTGAACTAGAACCCAAGTAACCAGTTCAAATGACTAAGGCCTCTTAATCTATGTAGAAACCTCAAAAGGTTGTGAAATCAAGAAATCCACTCACTAAACAATGAGACAAACCAAAGAAAATGTACACTGTGAAAGGTGAGAGTGTATCCATCAAAGAATCTTTTTTCTTGGACATAGAATTCTTTGAGCAAAATGGATTTTATTAGAAGGAGTATGTAGATGCTCTAAGACTTAGTAATATGGCAAATCTGAGAGGACTTAAATATAAGGAGTTAGTTGATGAGTTTTATAGAAGGTTAGATCATAAGCACCAAAATGTGTAGAAGTCTGTTGTTTTAAACTAAAAAGTTGAAATTTTGAAAGAGGATGTTATGAAATGTTTTGGTGTTAAAGAAATTCAAGAAGATGATAATCTGATGGAATTAACTAGAGAGAATGTCTTTACTAAGCTGAATGATGGAATTGAATTGGGTGTTGGTAGATACATTTTTAGTACTAAATTTGAGTTACTTGTTAGAATCTAGCACAAATTTGTGAACAAATTCATTTTTCTTAAGAAGGGTAGACTAGAAGATGTTATGGTTGTATAGGCTATGATGGGTAGAAAGAAGGTAGACAAAGTCAATATGCTAATGAGACATATATGGAAACATCAAAATGTTAAGCCATATGGAAGCTTATTAATGGCTCTTTTTAAGTTTAAGAAATTGAAATTCCATAAAGACACAACTTGTCTTTACTATCTTACTAGGCTAGGACAGAAAATTTACGAGTAGATGGGAATTTATGCATTTGATAAACTTTGGAATTATCATAATGGAGGCATATATGTTCATTCCTTAAACATTGGGAAGAGAGTGATCATTATTGAGAAAAAGAGTGATGAGAACTAAAGCTTGAAAAGGAAAAGAGGAGAAGAACCTACTGTTGATGAAGAGAAAAAAAGGGAATGTGGTTACAAGGACTGGTGGCATTAAATTTGGGAAAGTGATTAGATCACTTTCACATGGTGATTCGAGAGTATAAAACTACAAATTCCTCCCTCTAAACAAGATGAAAACTCTATCTTTGTTGAGTGACTTTTTTAGGGAATTAAGGAAGTACTTAGGAAGTTTGCTAAGGATCATATTACAAACATGAAGGATTTGCTCAAAGTTTAGGTCAAAGAAACTATGTCTGAGTTCAAGGCAGATGAAGAGGCTCAATCTACTAATCTACCATCTAAACCACCTACTCTTGAACCAAATCTTCAAACTCTAGAACTTGAGCATCACTTTCCTATAACCACTCCACAGCAAGATGATCAAATTGATCAAGAACTTGAGAAAACTCTTGTCATCTCCCCTTAATCATTCGAACCAAAAGATCCTCCTATTGCACCTCTTGTCCCTAACCTTAAAGGATAGATCACTCCTAAAGAAAACACATAAACCATATCTATTGGGTCCAACAAGGATAGTAGAGCATCAAGTCTAGCTTAATCTTCTCTAACTTCAATTAAAGATAATGAACCAGCTTCTTGTATGCAACAATTAAGTGAAGTCCATCCCTCTTCTACCAAGCTAGTTGACACTTTAGCATAATGAAACTTTGTGCTAGGAAGAAAACCAAAAGATTTCAAAAATAATTTCAATGCTCAAATGTCTCATCTTCTAAATTTTATGTTTTTAGTTTTTTTTTTTTTCCGATTAAACTCATGTTATGTTTTCCTTGGGTCAAGTTCTCATATAGACTATGCTTATGTAATTTCTTCCTAATTATTTAATTGTAAATATTAAAGCAGAGTAATTAATAGTCTTTGATGATAACAAAAACGGGGTGAAAGGCCAAAAACAATAAGTAATAAATGTAATCAGCAAACATAACAGTTCAACAGCTTGCATATAAAGTTAAATTTTTATTAAGTAAACTTCATGCTATTTATGTATTGTATGTTGATTTTTTTTTTTTTTACTTTTTTGGATTTATAAGTGTTTTTTTATTATAAAAAAAGGGGAGATTGTTAGGTCTCCCTTGTAAACTTTGATGATAACAAAAGGAGAGCAATACTGATGTACTAGCAAGTGTATATGTATTCAAACAGTTCAACATAATGTCTAAAATATAAATTAAATTCAGAAGATTTTAATCACTTGAAAAAGAAACAACTTATTCAAAGAATGTTTTAGAAGCTCATATAAGAAGAGTTAGTACAAAACTTTAGAAAATTCTTTAAAGACTTTGAAGATAAATAAAATGAGATATTTTTAGAAGGTTAATCAAATGGTTGACTTGGAAGAATGAATTTAGAAAATATAACATGACATCAAATTCTAAATGAACAAGACTTAGTGCTATTAGATTGGGTGTATTAAGGAAATATACTTAATTCCATTTCACTAAGTTAGTATTAAGATCTATAGGTATTTTTAAGAGAAATTAATTTTTGGAGACATTCAAATAACAAGAAAATATCTAATATTAGATAGGGAATAAGCTAAGATTGAAAAATTAGGGATATCAAATTCAAATCTCTAACTTATCTTGAGTTCCTGATCAAGATTTTTTTAAAATATCTATGCATTATCCTTGAACGTGGAAGGTTGGATAAGCTTGTGAAGATTAAAATTATCAACAATTTAGTCGTTTAAGGACTTTAGTATAAAAGAAGAGACAATTTAAAACATTAAACAATTCTAAGAAAAAATATATATATATTACACACTGATCATGGTCATTGCCTATTATTTGAAAAAATACATAATACTTTTCAAAGATTTCTTTAGAGTTTTGAATTAAAGCTGCATATTCAACAATCTTCATTTTTATGTCCATGCAAAATTATTTTAGATTGATACTGTTCTTCTCACTTTTATTTTATAAACATTATTTATTGTTTAAGAGAAGTTTGATTATACTCTATAGATTTGTAATTAGCCTAAACTGTAAAGATACTAGATAGGCAAAGCAAAGAGTTGTGAAGGCCAAGAGTGATAGAAACCTATAAACTTCTTTTGATTTCTTTTTAATATAGTAGGTCAAGTGGAATGGGATTGTAAGGAAGACCAACTCTCTAATAGTAGAATTAGAAGAGAGCGGTAGATATAAGACCAAAGCTCTTTAAATCTTAAGCTTGATTTTCTCCTTCTTGTCTTTTTATTTTATGCTATTCTGTTATTTGTGTGCTTGAATTATTAAAATACCAATATTCACCAAATTAAGTTATTATGAGAAGTGTATTAATTTAAACTTTAATGAAAATCACCATAAAGTACCAATATTTACCAAATTATTAAAATACCATGATTCACTAAATTAAATTATTAAAGTATCAATATCTCATACAGAACCAACAAACTTTAACAAAGATCACCTTAGAGCGTTGTCAATTAGCCAAATCAACTAATACAGACAATTTCCTTTAGAAAATGTGCAAGAGTTTAGTGTTTGATTTTGGAAAAGGATTGTTTGAAAAATATGGAAGAAAAACCTTAAGGTAGTGTTACCTTGGTTTTTTTAAAGCTTAAAGGGATTAAGTTTTCAAATAATTTATCAAGTATAAAAAAATCACAAGAATGTTGAAAGCCTTGCTTTATGCAAATGGAAATTTTTGTCCATAGGTTGAAAAAATGATTTTTAGATAATAAAGCTCTATTTTATAAAGTCTTCCTTTATGACTAAAGTAGAAGCAAATCATCTAGATATAGAAAACAATGAAAAATCTTGAAAAGGAAAAAGAAAAGAAGAAAGTATGGCAAATCAAAGTAGAGATGCCAAGAGGTGAAAAGACATTGATCCTTTGAAAAAGTGGCATTTCAAGGATATAATATTCTTCTAAAAAGAAAATTATCATAAAAGAAGAAGGTATAGGAGCTAATATAGAAACTACCTATAAAAATACAAGATAGTTTACCTATACAAAAAGTAATTTTTCTAGTGAAGAAGTTATTAACCTGACTGTAGAAAATCAAATTTTTGATGCAAAAATGAGCAAGTTTAAGTGTGAAATGGTTAAGCAACTTCAACTTGTGATGATAAGGATAAAACAAAGTGTTCATGAAAAAGTTGAGAAAACTTTTAAAGGATTGAAATGGGATTATAAGGAAAAGATGGAGAAGATAATATAAATAAGAAATTAAGTTGTTAACCTTGTTAAATAGCAACCTAACTAGTCTAAGTCTAACAAGGTTAAGGAAAATGTTGTAAATAAGAATATTAGAGTTTGAAAGTTAAATTGAATTCATCGAAGTAAAATAGATTACTTGTTCTCAAGCTTAATCAAGTATCTCAAGTTGTAGGAGACATTCTATTGAATGTTTTATTATATAACACGTTAGTACTTACATTTTAAAAGAGTTTGAAGGTGTATCATCCATGCTCGGAGTGAGAATGATTTCTTAAATTTACCTTTCTTAATTTTTCTTGACCTTAAGGATGAATTATCATAAAGAAGATTAAGTTGAAAAAGAGACAAGAAATGGAACGGTGATTTTACAATTGAGTATTACATGAAATGAGAAAAATAATTTTGATTTTTTTTTTTTTGTTAAGAATTCTTTACCATTGCTTAACTATTTCATTTTGTTAGGCATCAAATTTCATTTATTTGTTAGATTTCTCTAGGTCATTCATCATTTTCAAGCTTATCAAATATTAATGTTATGCTAAATGTCTATCGGAGTTTGCTACTTATATTCTTTTTCAATATGAATATCAGAATTTGATATTGTTTTGTCTCTTAATATGTTAGAACTTGATATGTTTTCCCATGACTTAATTTCTTTTATTGATACTTCCACTTAAAGATCATGACTTGAAGGAGAGAATGATGTATCCTATAGGGAGCTACGAGAGTAAAAGTCTCATAACTTTTGAGAAAGAATTGATAATTATGAATTTTCTAGACATTGTTTTGTTCTCTTGATGATAACAAAAGAGAATCAAGTGATAAAGTTAGATAAATTTAAAAAGGTATCTTTTTAGATTAGAAAAATTACATTAGAGAATAAATATCTAAAGTGAAGAATAAATAAAGGATGAAACTTTTTTGTGGTTCAAATAAGAAAACTTTATATAAAATTGGTGTAAATATAGGATGGTATTACAGCTCCAACATAATGCCATTAGATCTTGATGACATGGCATATTAAATACATAAAAGGTTCATCCTTGAACATATAATTTTTGTCCTTTATTTGAATGTAATGTTATCCTCTATCTACACCACTTATATAACAGTTTAATCTTTATTTGAATGATTAAAATTTTCATCATCGATTTAAACTTAACCACAAACATTTATCATCATATGTGTAATTTTCCATTGTCAAGTTTAATGAATAAAGTAACATTCTTCAAGATCGTCATATAAAATTGAAGCTTTACTAATGAATTAAACTTAAACTTAATCAAGAGTATTTCAACTTATTTAAACTTTCAGTTTATTACAAGTATTTGTAAAAAATTTTGGATGAATCACTGATACTCAATATAATACAATTGGTTAGCTTGAAAAACACATTTAACTACTAATCATTACTATGTTTAACCATACTGTAAGCCTCAAAGTTAAGTCAAGAGACCGTAGAATTGAACTTAAAATACAAGGTTTAGGACAATCGTTTAAATGATCCAATCAAACCCAAATTATAAATTATTGAGAGAAATATTAGTAAAAATGACCCCATAAACATGAATTTAAGAAAATAAGTAATAAAATAGGAGATTATAAAATTTCCAAATTTTAAGTATAATAATTGCTAATTACCGAAAATGTGAAAAGTATAATCTAATAACTAATAAATTACTAGAGATAGATTATATGTATACTAAAAATTATAGAATGACCTAAATAATAATTACGAATATTCACATGTACCTCACATGTATTTACATGTAGATAAAAATACGTGAAATTACCTAAATTGGCTAAAAACTTAGTAAATAATTAAATAAAAAATATTAATTAATTGTGGAAAAATCAGAAAAAAATCAAAAGGGTATGGAATGTTCCAAATCTAGTCGTTGCAGGTCAGGATCTGGAAAAAAAAATTACCTAATTTGAATTAGGCAACACAAAAAGCAAAAATCAAGGAAATGGGGGCAATGTCATGTCTAATTAAAGCATATTAATTACCAAAAGTGTCTATAAATAGGGGAAAAATTCAAAAAACACCTTTGGCCAGTGAGGAATTAGAGAAAAATAGAGAGACTCAAAAGTTCAAGAGAAAATCTAGAAATAAAAAAAAAAGAAAAGGAAACTGTGCAATTATGGCTAGTGAGCCAAAACCATACCTCACCACCACCTGGGACCGAGCCATCATCACCACCCCACTCCAAACCTACCATCTAGGCCGGCTGACATACTTGAATCGGGTTTGGATGGCCAAAAAGCATCAAACTGAGTGAGTCCTTAAATTGCCCTGATTTTATGTATATTCGTAAAATTAGTTATTTTGCCCAAAAAATTATGAAACTTGTTATTCTGAGGTTTTATTATATGTAGATTTAGGGAAAAATAGTGATTTAGTTTAATCATGTCTAAAAATATAGGGTTCTTAGCAAATTGAGTAAAACCGAGCATGATTAGAAGTAGAAATAAATAGACTTGGGAGTGTAGTTTGGAGCTCAATTTTTTTCTGTAGAATGCTTATGTGATATAGAATAGTGCTATGAAGCCATTTTTCTAAAATTAATTTTCAAAATTTTTAAGTTAATTTTTAGCCCTAAAATGATGGAAAAATTAGGTAATTTTGGGTTAATTAAGTGATTAAGATAGTAATTACTGATTTAGATAGTAATTAGATGTTTAGGTATGTTAATCTCTGATGTGGAAAACTAATCCTAACATTTGGAGTATTAAGTATAGTTAATTTAGGAAATTAGGTAGTTATTGCAAGAAATTAGTAATATGTGAAATTGAAAATTAATAAATCTAAAAAATTAGGGTTATTTAGATAATATTATAATAAAATTCAGAATAATACTAAATCTGAAATAAAATTTAATTGTAGGTAATTGTATAAAAATGTAAGATTTTTTCACATCGGAAATAAATCCGATATCACAATTAGGAATAGCATGTACCGAATATTTCAGAATACTAAATTAAGACCCAATAGAATATTTGAATACTCGAGCTTAATGTGATTAATTTTACATTAGGATTCGAGCATATTTAGCACTTAGGAATCAAAACTAGAATCTAATTTAGGGTTTGAACCTCAAAATAGAGTAGAAAGAATTATTAGTATATAATAGGTATACATGGAAAAAGGAGTTAAATTATAACTTAGAATATGAATCCTTAAAGTATAAGCGCCAAAAAGACTTATTTATATTATAGGACACCCAGAGATGAATCGGCTTACAACTAAGTGATCGAGCGATTGAGAAATTCTATGTAAGTTGGGTTATTACTTATTATAATAGAGTACTATTTGTATGGTACTCAGAAACTTAGGATTGTATATGGTTGTGATTGTAAGTAGTTTACGCATATGTTTGATGTATCTGAATTCGTGCTGAAATTGTGGTATTGATGGATTTTGTGTTATGATTGAATTGGTGCGAATTGTTTGAAAACCCTAAATGAAATTTAATCTTATTCGACTTTAATGACCTAAGATGTCATGCATTACAACCTATTAGGGGGTCATTAGGATTCTCCAACCAAATACTGACTCCTTCGAAAGGGATAGACCAGGATTGCATAATGGTCTCTCTCTTTATCCTTAGTCGAACTAAGTCACAGGAGAGGAGGTCGCGGCAAGAGTGAAGTCAATGGTTCGATGGTAGCCATGGGAGGAGTGAGGTCTCCATTACAAGCCTGGGTTTAGTTCTGAGTTGCTACATAACATGGAACTCCTCAACCCGGATTAAAGCGGGTGAAATTTCTCTCATTTCACAATGGACCGAACTACGTTATGCGATGACACTAGATTGTTGCATTACATGAAATTAATTGATTGATAATCTTGTTTGTACTTGTATGCATTCATGAGTCTCCAATTCAACTTACTGAGCTGTATTTGCTCATACCTTTATAGATCCTTTTGCAGGTCTTGATTTCTGAACTCTTCAAGTAATATGCTACCTTACAATTACCTAGAGATTAGTCCTTTTTGAAGCGGGGGGTGTGAGGATCAATCTATTTAGTAATGATGTGTAGTGAGAGTGTCCTTATAGTTAAGGATGAAAGAGTAATATTTATTATGTAATTTAGTGAACTATTGTGTTTATGTAAAACTTCCTGAGAAGCTCTGTGAACTTACGTATAATTATACATGTTTATTAGAAATTTGTAATATTTATCATAATTGTAGTTTAACTGTTAATCGGATTGTTTACTTCAAAACGAGGATTCGTCAACGCCTTGTGTAGATCATGTCTATGGTAGGCACTATGAGGCCAGTTACGACTCTACGACTTCAGGGCGTAATAGTTCTTGGTTGGTATCAGAGTGTAGTTTTAGTGGACTTGCTTTGAAGCGTCATACTTTAAAAGAAATAGATATTATTGGAATATTGAGAGTAGGTAATATTAATTAGGCAATAAAAGATTGTATTAAGCATATGAAAACATAAGTAACCATAATCTTTAACATAGAAAATGTTAATTGGTTTAACTATAATTATAAGGTCAAAAGGGGGAACTAATCCATAGTTGGATACGATTTGGATGGAATTGAGAAGTATCCTCTATTGATTATAGCGTTAGATTATAGCGGCTATTGTTGGAATTAGCCGATTGGAATATCTTTAGGACTGTTGATGAGATTATTGATAAGTTTCATAATACGATGTGCTATAGTTGCAAGGATGAGTGGGCATGGATGGAGATGAGTCTAGGACCTTAATATAATAGATATACTGCCATAGCAGCTTTTGAGCAGAGATGGTTGGAGATAGAGGGAATTATAACCTTGATGATGCCCTTACGGTATTTTCCCTCTAGGTTGGAGGATGGGAGACCATACCCTGCTAGTATTGCACACATCCCTACTGATGTTCCATACATTCCTAGACAATACCCACCAGGGATTATTGATTGGTTTCCTCAGTTTCCAGAGCCTACTGGGGATGGTATAGAGATACCATTGAACCCTAACCTTTAACATGAGCTTGAAATACCAAAACCACCATTGAAAAACCCACCTCCAATTGAACCCCAAGTGGATGGAGTTCATGTTAAGGAAGACCTCGAGGAAGACCCAGAGGAGGACCCAGAAGAAGAAGATGTAGAAGAAGACCCTAAGGAGGAGCAAGGGAATGAGAATGAACTTGGTGTAGATGCACATACCATAGTTATGCAAGTGATTACAGATACTGTGATAGCTAGTGATACAGCTGAGTTGGATGATGATGATGTGCAGGAGGTGATTGTGATTCCTGAGACTCCAGAGATAGTATTTATGGACTTTGCATCAGATAGCGAGCTTGAGGATCACTCAGTAGGAGGTTATACAGATCACGATTCCTTTGATGGAGTAGCTACCACGGATTCAAAGGAGGATTAGCTTAGTTAGATGACTGACTTGTTTTGGTTAAGTAGATTTTTAGATATGATCCAGTAGCGATTTTGATGGAAACTGATGTATTTTAGGATTTTTTGATGTATTTTGACTTTTGATGTACTTTTGTAGCTTCTGGATCAAGTTAGATGTATGTTGTAATTAAGTTTGATGTAGCCAGTTGATGTAATCTTTTGTCTTGTACAATTGTAAAGATCGAGTCTGTACTAAATTATGTAAGTAATGATGTAATCGAGTTGTAAATTTGATGTATGTATTCGAAAGTTATCGAGTTGTATCTTTTGTTTTGAAGTTGTAATGATAATGATGTAAGGTTAAATGAAATATATTGTAGAAGTTAAACTACTAAGTACATTGACTTCAATGATATTATCATTACTATTGTATATGAGTACATATTGCAAGCATTTATTAATTTATAAAAATTCTCTAAACAAAAGTAAGGATAATTTATAGATAAATATGAATACAGGATTATAAATTAAACTATTAAGTAATTATGGTTGAAGCTGGAAATGGGAGTAGTCAAGGAGGAACTGAAGGAAATCAAAACCCTCTACCACGAGTACCATCACCACCAAGAGAACAATATAGATAAGATTTACCCCCGTTGCCTTCATAAGAGAATATGCCTATTGGACAAATACTTGCCAGTATGCATACGATGATGAGACAGCAAGGAATGTTGATTCAACATCTTATGACTGGTAGTAATGTGGGAAATAGGAGACCTCAAGAAGTTGAACAACGAATGGAGCGACTTCAAGAGGTAAATAAACTTCCTAAATTTATAAAGGCCAACTATTATTTCGAAGGGGAGATGGGTAGGCCGAATGTAGCTGATGATTGGCTAGCCTAAATCGAACAAAGTTTTAAGGCTTTCAAAGTCCCTGAATCTCAAAAGTTATCTAATGGTACGTTTATGTTAAAGTTAGCTGCGAGAGTATAGTGGGACTTGAGAGTAAGGCAACTCGGAAATAACATTGATTGGCAACAATTTAAGGATGAATTAAAAAAGGAGTATTTTCCTTACAGTGTGCAAAACAGAATGGTACGAGATTTGTTTGAATTGAAGAAGGGAAGTATGAGTGTAACCCAGTATGAAACTGAATTTAATTGATTGTTACAATACGTACCTGGCTCATATCAAGATAATGTTGAGTTGATGAAAGATTTGTTTCTTACCGGATTTGACCCCACAATGTGTTGCAAGTTGTTGGATTATGGTTTCACCACTTACAATGAAGTGGTAGATAAGGTAAGACAATTGGAAGATAATCATGTGAGGATGCAAGCAATGTGGAGTCAAAAGATCAACAAAGGATATCGACCTAGTCCATCATTTAAGAGATCATATCCTGGTGCCGCTAGTAGCAGTTTTGGATAGAAGAGAAGGAGACCAGTAACTCTGGCTAGTAGCCCAGCGCAGTTAGTACCTAGTTTGAGTTTTTATGACAAAGATGGAAATGTCAAATGCTGGAAGTGTGGTGCAAATCATTTCCTAAGAAATTATGCTCAGCTTAAGGGAAAATGTTTTATATGTGGGGATCCGAACCATGTACTAAAGGCATGACCTAGGATGAAATTAGTAAAGTGTAATAAATGTGGTAAGAAGGGCCATTTCTCCAAATACTGTCTACAGTTTGTATAAGGAGCTAAGCGGACAGAAGGTTTTGATAACACTACTTCACCTGCTCGTATCTTCGCTCTAGAGGATATGGGAGTTGAGGAGAACGAGGATTTGCCAAAATTTATGGAGGAATACTACCATGATGTCAAGGAGATCATGGGAGTTGAAGAAGAGAATGATGAAGGACTTGTAACTAGTACGTACTCAGACTATCTATTGTAATGATATTTATAGGTCTGAATTAAATTAAAGTATTTGTATTTCAAGATTTATGAATGCTAGTGTAGTTAGTAATCATAGTATTAGTACATTCTAGGATATGTGTTGATAAATGGACAACCTGCTTTTATGCTGTTTGATACAGGTGCATCTCATTCCTTTGCAAGTCAGAAATTTGTACATGAACAAGAAATTAGTGTGGTTACTGTTAGTATAACTTATAAAGTTAGAACTCCGATTGAGGAGAAAGTAACAACTCGAGAAGTAGTAGCTGATGGTAGAATAAAAATTCAGGAAAAGGAATATCCTATAAGTCTGGTAATATTACCTTTATATAGTTACGATGTGATAGTGGGAATAGATTAGTTGTCTAAAAATAAATCCATTATGGAGTGTAGGAATAAAATTGTAAATCTTACTGAGGGGGAAACGATATTTCAAGGAAAAGCTGGTAGAAGTAAGTTGAATTTATCAGTGATGGAGATATGTGATGAACAATTTGAGACAAAAGTAAAGGGGGATGATTGGAAATTTTGTTAGGTGTTTACTGTTGATGTAAAGAAAGAGATACCCAAAGTAGTAGACATACAGGTAGTGAAGGAATTCCCAGTTGTATTTCTGGAGGATTTACCAGGTTTAGCCCCATCTCAAGAGTTGGACTTTACTATAGAGATTGTTCCTGAAACTGAGCCTATTTCTAAAGCTCCATATCGGATGTCACTTATGGAACTTCAGGAACTAAAGAAGCAGGCTCAGGAGCTATTGGATAAAAAGTTTATTCGACCGAGTGTTTCACTATGGGGAGCACCAGTATTGTTCGTGAAAAAGAAGGATGGTACTATGAGATTTTGTATTAACTATCGGGAGTTAAATAAGGTTACCATTAAGAATAGGAATCTATTACCTTGCATTGATGATTTGTTTGACCAACTATAAGGTGCAACTGTGTTTTCTAAAATAGATTTAAAATCAGGATATCATCAATTACGAGTTAAGCCGGAAGATATACATAAGATTGCATTTAGAACTCGATATGGTCATTATGAATTTTTGGTGATGCCATTTGACTTAACGAATGCTCCAGCTGTATTCATGGACCTGATGAATCGCATATATCAACCATATTTGGATAAGTTTTTTGTGGTGTTTATCGATGATATTTTGATTTATTCAAAAACTAAGAAGGAGCATGCAGAGCATTTATGATTAGCATTACAGAAGTTGAGAGAAAATAAATTGTATGCCAAGTTAAGTAAATGTGATTTTTAGTTAGATAGAATTTCTTTTTTAGGTCATATTATATTGGGTGAAGGAATCTCTGTAGACTTGGATAAAGTGAGAGCAGTAATGGATTGGAAGCAACCAACCACAGTGATTGAGATAAGGAGTTTTATGGGTATGGCTAGATACTATCGACGATTCATAAAGGATTTTTCCAAAATTGCCAAATCGTTGACTCAATTGACCCAGAAGGATATAAAGTTTGAATGGAGTGAAGATTGTGAAAGGAGTTTTCAGGAGTTGAAGAAAAGACTGGTTACAACACTAGTATTAACATTACCTGATCTGGATAAGCCTTATAATGTGTACAGTGATGCTTCACGGAATGGATTAGGTTGTGTATTGATGCAGGATAGAAAAGTTGTTACATATGCATCAAGACAATTGAGGCCACATGAGAGAAATTATCCAACTCATGATTTAGAGTTAGCGGCCGTAATGTTTGCCTTGAAAATTTGGAGACATTATCTTTATGGACAATGGTGCAAGATGTACACTAACTATAAGAGTTTGAAGTATTTCTTTACTCAGAAGGAGTTGAATTTAAGACAAAGAAGGTGGTGGGAATTGATTAAAGATTATGATCTGCATATAAATTACCACCCTGGAAAGGTCAATTTGGTGGCGGATGCATTAAGTCGAAAGAATTATGAACAGGTTGCCTTACTGTTAACACCTCAACATGAATTAGTGCATGAATTTGAGAGGATGCAAATTGGGTTTGATTGGTGTAAACCTAATAGCCAGTTGATGAATTGGGAATTGTAACCTACTCTATTAGAGAGAATAAAGCAAAAGCAAGAGGAAGATAAGGGTCTGATGGAGATGAAAGAGAAATTAAGTAACGGATAGGACCCTGACTTTAGGGTGGATGATAAAGGTATAATAAAGTTTAGAGGAAGAATATGTGTACCACAAGATGCTGACATAAGGAAGCAAGTTTTGGATGAAGCACATATTACAGGTTATACTATACATTTGGGAGGAAATAAAATGTACTAAGATTTAAAACTCATGTATTGGTGGAATTGGATGAAGAGAGAAGTGGTACAGTATGTATCAAAATGCATTACGTGCCAACAAGTTAAAGCAGAACACCAAAGACCGGGTGGATTATTACAACCTTTAGAAATACCGAGATGGAAATGGGATCATATTATAATGGATTTTGTGGTAGCATTACCAAGGACTCAAGTTGGATATGATTCCATTTGGGTAGTTGTGGATAGACTAATGAAGAGTACACATTTCTTACCTTATCGGACGGGCGATTCAATGGAAAAGATGGCTAGGCTATATGTCCAAGAAATAGTAAGGCTACATGGTGTTCTTGAGAGTATTGTTTATGATTGAGATAGTCGGTTTGTATCCAAATTCTGGAAGAGTTTACATAGAGCTTTGGGTATAAAGTTGTAGTTTGGTACAACCTATCACCCACAAACAGATGGGCAGTCTGAACGAACAATTCAAACTCTAAAGGATATGTTACGAGCTTGCATGCTAGATTTTAGAGGTGATTGGGATAAATATTTGCTATTGATAGAATTTGCCTATAATAATAGTTATCAGGCAACCACACAGATGGCACCTTATGAAGCATTATATGGGAGAAAGTGCAAATCGCCACTATATTGGGATCATGAAGAGTATGCCATGATTGGACCAGACATGATCAATCAGACAAGTGAGAAGATTAAGGTTGTTCGACAACGGATGAAAGAAGCTCAGGACTGTTATAAAAGTTGGGCTGATTTGAAGAGAAGACCATTAGAATTTGAAATTGGTGATCATATTTATATTAAAATAAGCCCATTCAAAGGACTTAGATGGTTTGGTTCAAAAGGAAAACTGAGTCTACGATATATTGGTCTATTCGAAGTATTAGAAAAAGTTGGCAATGTATCTTATCAAATAGCTTTACCTCTAAGTTTATCGAGCTATCATAATGTATTCCATGTATCCATGTTAAGAAGATTCATTAAAAACCCAAATGCGATAGTGGAAATAGAGCCAGTGGAGTTAACGAGAAATTTTCAACTAGTGAGACAACCCATAAAAATATTGGATAGTCAGGTTCAGAAGTTAAGGAATAGAGACATAGAGTACGTGGAGATTCAATGGAATGAAGTTCTAGACTTAGAGATGACTTGGGAACCAAAAGCCACGATGATAGAGTAGTATCCATGGCTTTTCTAACTTCCAAGTTAGTAAAAGTATGCAAATTATTGTATTTAGTCATTTAAGTGCAAATTAGATATACAAAAGTTTTGAGGAAAAAACTTTTTTGAAGGAAGGTGGAAATATAAGCCTTAAAGTTAAGTCAAGAGACCGTAGAATTGAACTTAAAATACAAGGTTCAAGATGATCGGTTAAATGATCCGATCAAACCCAAATTATAAATTATTGAAAGAAATATTAGTAAAAATGACCCTGTAAACATGAATTTAAGAAAATAAGTAATAAAATAGGAGACCGTAAAATTTCCAAATTTTAAGTATAATAATTGCTAATTATCGAAAAAGTGAAAAGTATAATCTAATAACTAATAAATTACTACAGATAGATTATATGTATACTAAAAATTATAGAATGACCTAAATAATAATTACGAATATTCACATGTACCTTACATGTATTTACGTGTAAAGAAAAATACGTGAAATTACCTAAATTGGCTAAAAAATTAGTAAATAATTAAATAAAAAATATTAATTAATTGTGGAAAAATCAGAAAAAAATTAGAAGGGTATGGAATGATCCAAATCTGGTTGTGGCAGGTCAGGATCTAAAAAAGAAAAATTACCCAATTAGAATTGGGCAATACAAAAGCCAAAAATCAAGGAAATGGGGCAATGTCATGTCTAATTAATACATATTAATTACCAAAAACATCTATAAATAGAGGAAAAATTCACAAGACACCTTTGGGTAGTGACGAATTATAGAAAAATAGAGAGACTCGAAAATTTAAGAGAAAATCCTGAAAACAAAAAAAGAAAAGGAAACTGTACAGTTAGGGCTAGTGAGTCAAAACCACACCTCACCACCACCACCTGGGACCGAGCCACCACCACTACCCCACTCCAAACCCACCGTCTAAGCCAGTCGACATACTTGGACCGGGTTTGGATGGCCAAAAAGTATCGAACCGAATGAGTCCCTTAATTGCTCTGATTTTGTGTAATTTCGTAAAATTAGTTATTTTGCTTAGAAAATTATGAAACTTGTTATTCTAAAGTTTTATTATATGTAGATTTAGAGAAAAATAGTGATTTATTTTAATCACGTCTAAAAATATAAGGTTCTTAACAAATTAAGCAAAATCGAGCATGATTAGAACTAGAAATAAATAGGCTTAGGAGTGTAGTTTGGAGCTCAATTTTTTTCTATAGAATGCTTATGTGATATAGAATAGTGCTATGAAGCCATTTTTCTAAAATTAATTTTCAAAATTTTTAAGTTAATTTTTAGCCCTAAAATGATGGAAGGTAATTTTGGGTTAATTAGGTAATTAAGATACTAATTATTGATTTAGATAGTAATTAGATGTTTAAGTATGTTAATCTCTAATGTGAAAAACTAATCCTAACCTTTGGAGTATTAAGTATAGTTAATTTAGGAAATTAGGTAGTTATTGCAAGAAATTAGTAATATGTGAAATTGAAAATTAATAAATCTAAAAAATTAGGGTTATTTAGATAATATTATAATAAAAATTAGAATAATACTAAATCTAAAATAAAATTTAATTTTAGGTAATTGTATAAAAATGTAAGATTTTCTCACATTAGAAATAAATCTGACATCCCAATTAAGAATAGCATGTACCGAATAGTTTAGAATACTAAATTAAGACCCAATAGAATATTTGAATACTCGAGCTTAATGTGATTAATTTTACATTAGGATTCGAGCATATTTAGGACATAGGAATCAAAACTAGAATCTAATTTAAGGTCTGAACCTCGAAATATAGTAGAAAGAATTATTAGTATATAATAGGTATACATGGAAAAAGGAGTTAAATTATAACTTAGAATATGAATCCTTAAAGTATAAGTACTAAAAAGACTTATTTGTATTATAGGACACCTAGAGATGAATCAGCTTGCAACTAAGTAATCGAGCGATTGAGAAATTCCAAGTAAGTTGGGTTATTACTTATTATAATAGAGTACTATTTGTATGGTACTCTGAGACTTAGGATTATATATGGTTGTGGTTGTAAGTAGTTTATGCATGTGTTTGATGTATTTGAATTCGTGCTAAAATTGTGGTATTGATGGATTTTGTGTTATGATTGAATTGGTGCGAATTGTTTGAAAACCCTAAATGAAATTTAATCTTATTCAACTTTAATGACCTAAAATGTCATGCATTACAACCCATTAGGGAGTCATTAGGATTCTCCAACCAAATACTGACTCCTTCGAAAGGGATAAAGCAGGATTGCATAATGGTCCCTCTCTTTATCTTCAATCGCACTAAGTGATAGGAGAGGAGGTCGCAGCGAGGATGAAGTCAATGGTTCGAAGGTAGTCGCGGGAGGAGCGAGGTTTCTATTGCGCAAGCCTGGGTTTAGTTATGAGCTGCTGCATAGCATAAAACTCCTCAACCTGGATTAGAGTGGATGAAATTTCTCTGATTTCACAACAGACCAAACTACGTTATGCGATGACACTTTATTATTGCATTACATGAAATTAATTGATTGATAATCTTGTTTGTGCTTGTATGCATTCATGAGTCTCCAATTTAACTTACTGAGCTATAATTACTCATACCCTTATAGATTGTTTTGCAGGTCTTGATTTCTGAACTCTTTAAATAATATGCCGCCTTATAATTACCTAAAGGTTAGTCCTTTTCAAAGTCGAGGGTATGAGGATCAATCTATTTAGTAATGATGTGTAGCTAGAATGTCCTTGTAGTTAAGGATGAAAGAATGATAGTTATTATGTAATTTAGTGAACTATTGTGTTTATGTAAAACTTCCTGGGAAGCTCTGTAGACTTACATATAATTATATATGTTTATTAGAAATTTGTAATATTTATTATAATTGTAGTTTAACTGTTAATTGAACTGTTTACTTCAAAGCGAGGAGTTGTCAATGCTTTATGTAGATCATGTCTATGGTAGGCACTGTGAGGCCAATTAGTATCATAGAATGGTTTACACGGTGGGACTGTTGTGACTCTGCGACTTCGGGGCATAACACACACAATATTTGTAGTTAACCACTAAGCCATTAGAATTGAATTTTGTCTTATTGCTTCTTGCATTTGGTTGCATTTCATTTATTATCTACCTTACGTTTCTTCTAGGTTCTTGAGACACCTATTTATGTTTTTTATTTTTGTTGTTATTTTAGTTTAGTTTTTTTTCCATTATGTTATTTATATCATAATTAAATTAAGGTTATATTCTTGTGCTTATAAATAGGTAAGTTTTATTAAATACTAACAATCTAATTTTGTCTCTTTGTTTAAGCTAAGTTCCTATAAATCCATATCTTGATGATAGTGAAATTGCTAAATTAATCCATGAAGTATATTATTATCCTTTATTGCTTGTTGATGATTCGATAAGTTTTGCATAATATTAGTTTGTAACTCTATACAAAGTTAGTTTGTTTTCAATATTTACCCCCAACATGGAGTATTGATTCCATCCATATTATTTTATTTTCTAGTTTCATAAATACATCAAGACTAAAAATATAGTATTCCTTTTATTTCTATAAACCTTAAAGATAAAAAATATGTATTAATGTACCAAAGTAATCTACTAACACATTAGCAACAACTTTAAGTCTAAAAAGATCAGTATTTTTAACTATTTTTATGGGATTTGATTTGTCAAACAAACTTATACAAGGATTTCAAAAAAAGTGTAGAAGAAATTATGAAATGATTTGAATGAAAAGGTTGGTAATATTTGCTCTTATGATAAAATATATCTCAACAATGATAGAGCTTATGAAAAGTAGAATATTGAAAAAGAAATGTAAAGGGTTCTTTGCACTTTAAGTAATGTGTTGAAATACATGATAATCCTAAATTAGGTAAATAAAAAAGCAAGTTATATAGTGATTTTGCTCTAAGCATCAATAAATTTTTTTTTCTTTTTACTATACAAATTATGTTCCAACCAACTAAACCGATTTTCTCAAAGTGACAAAGTTTTCACAATTCACAAGAATAAGAGACAAGAATATATGTCAATGTATTTACTTTTTTAAGGGAAAAAAAAGGATTTTCATTCTATCAATTCGATCAATTTAACCTCCTATTAGTTGCCTTTTTAGGACTTATGTGTTTTAAATGTTGGAAACATCATCTTTAATAGCTAAAAGAGTATTCAAATTCTTGATTTCTTTGATCTGCTCTTGTTTAGTCATCTACATAAGTTTGTTCTATTATGTTCACTAATCACTATCGAAAAGAATTAAATTGTACTTATATGTTATAAGTCATAAAATTCTAAAAGTGTATTACACAACAATTATTGATGCTTAAATTACCTAACCTACCTACAGATTATAGCAAAAGTAGCATATTTGATCGTATCCCACTCAATCTAATTGGTTAAAATCCTTTTAATATATACAAATCAATCAGATGTTAAAACCCTCTAGTGTTGTTTTAATTAAATTATAAAATGCACTTCCTTTTTTAGTAGTAAATTTAAATACTTGTATAAAATTAAATTGCTATAATTCATATATACAGATCAATCATGATTGAAAATTACATTAACTTTTTTTCCCAACATATAAGTATGTAATCAATAATAAATTTATTGTATGTCTTATGATGTTAATACATCCATCAGGAACACAAGCTATACTAGATTTTAATTAGCTCTAGCATTAAAGAACTCCTAATTTCTTCTTCAAAATTATTTTATAATGACACAATAGATCTTTATGTAAACATAAAACTCTTTTCAATACTTAAATATAATAAATGGTAGATTTAGCTTACAATAACACAATCACATATCATATGTACACCATGGGATATCAAATTCCAACACAAGTAATAAATATCCTAATATAAATAAAAATGTCCATAAGAAATATTGATAAGAAACAATTAAATACAAGAAACATAAGGAACCCTTGGAATATACTACAACTTTAGGTGGCGAAAAAATTACTAGCTTATCAAATTATCTATTGAGCCATGAGCCATTTATTGAATTGTTGCAATTGATGTTCGAACCCATACTGGAAGGTACGGTTGGATCACCTCTTTTTTAGGGGGAGAAAGGCTATAAGGATTTGAAAGGCATTTAGGAAAAAAAAAGTAAGAAAACTAGATAGAATTGTTTAGAAGTTGTTAAGAAATCTAATTATGAAGTGTTTTTTTCTCTAATATAGTAAATACCTCCCTTATTTTATTCACTAATGCTTGACTTAACCTACTACTTATTAATTTCTTTTAATTCATTCTTTATACGAACATCATATTCAAGCTTTCTAACTACATGTGCTCGGGTCACTTTGATAAGTTTAGCCCTAGTTCATTTTATTAAATTGCTAACCTACTCTTCCATTTACATTTTTGCTTAACCTAAACCCCTTGTATGCTAGTTCTCTTATTTTAGGAAGGAATAAAAATAACCTACTTTCTCTTTGTTCTTTTCTTTTTTTTTTCTTTTTTCTCATTTCAATTTTCTATAGATCCAAAAAGACATAACATATGGATTTTCAATGACAAGCAATTGGATTTGATAACTATGAATCATAGGACATCCTAGAATTAATTGATACTCATCTAACATCAACCTCATCTTGATTTGGGACTTTGTAAAAATGGAAGGCTTGAATGTCTACTCAAGCATAAAGCCTAGCGAACCTTAAAACCGAAGCAAATTGTTTAATGTTTAAATAGTTTTATCTCTCCTTTGTAATTGTAATATGAATAGTTGTTGGTAAAAAATTATTACAAAATGTACCATTCTTTTGCTTGAAAAAAAAATCACACAAAGCATTATGTTGTTGAGAGTTCACCATTCAATTTACATTGTGAAGTAGTAAGTGGTGATGGATTATTAATTTAATAAGCCACCACTTTTTATTTATTTATTTTTTATTTTGTTGGGACTAAAAGACCATTGCATTAAAGTAAATATTTGGAATTTGTCCAAATTATACTAGTAATTTTCTAAGTAAGTTATTTAGACACATACCTATGCAAAATGTTTTTTAATATCTTCAGAATATCTTTTGACCTTTGTGGTATTGATCTATAAGTACCTTAGCATCCATGTGGAACACCTTAACATTATATTTAACTTTAATTTTTGGGGTTGCTAGCCCATCATCGGTCTCTAATTCCTTTAAATATGAGGTTTTGATTGGCTTAGCCTTGTTCGACTAGATATTAAGCTCAACATCCAACCTAACTACTAGCCACTTCTTTTTTTAGTAGATGGACAAATGACTCTAAACTAAGAAAAAAATTTCCTTTTACATTAGCTTGTCAAGTAATACCAACCTTCATTATGCTTGATGAAAAAAAAATGTCTAAAGAGCAAAACTGGGCTCTTGCATTGACTATCTCGGATATGGTCTCAAACACCACCATGAGACAATATGAATTGGGAGTGAGCATACTTAGACTTACCTAATGGTAGTAGAAAAAGCCTTCTAGAATTTTGAGAATGATGTAAGGAGCCCAAACTCAAAGTACTTTAAGTAAAGGCCTAATTGCCTTCAGCCCTTCAATGCTACACAATTAACCCCTTAAGGCATCTTAATCCTCTAACCATGAGAGATGCTCTTGAAATAGTAAGATATTTTATAATTGCATTAAGCTCCATTTAAATCATGGTATACGATATTGTGCAAGTACTTAAAGGTGCATCCACTTCACCATTATCTAAGTAGTTATCTAATGGAATTTTGTTCATATCCTTCAAAATGATGATATACTCAATTATACTTTCATTATCAGATTCCATCTTGCCTTGAGGTTGTCAAATGGGAACCGCCACCTTGTCACTACCTTAGGTTGGTTGGGGGGGTATAGTGGGCGAGGGAGGGAATGGTGTGGGGAGTAATGCTCTTTGTGCATCATGCTTCACTATAGGCTTAAGAAGAACTTAAGTTTGAAGGTGCTCCTTGCATACTTGTCCAAGAAGTTGAAGAGGCAATTAAAAAATTGAAAAGTTTTTATTTTTAATGGAGAAGTTGAAGGGAGATTTGATATTTTAGCAAAATTGAAATACTACAGACAAATGGAGAAGATGAGAAGTAGAAAATTCAAAAAAAGTGTTAGGCAATTTATGTTCTCGATACTTATAAGTAGGCTTATGTATTGATTTGATGGTTATGGGGATTTAGAGTAGCTTTAATGCCCAACATGTCTAGCCATAAGCCTCATATTTAAAAGGAATGGCTAAGATCTTATGACTCCCTCTATCACTCAAACGTCACATTAGTCATATAGACAATCTTCGTACATTTTAAATATGAAGTAATGTACCAAGAAAGCTATGCTCTTTTGAGTTTGGTGGTTAGTGGTTGAATAAAGGTAATAGCATGGATAAATTAGAATCTAGAGCTCTAACATCTCAAAGTAAAATGTAAAATTCATGAATAGCTTGGACATAAATCTTGTCAAAAATTCCATACAATTGAGTCCGTGGATCAAAGCATAAGGCATGTCTAACCTAGATTACCTACCTACTTAGCTAGATCATTTGCAAGAACTTATCAATTTGGCTAAAAACCTTAAGAGCTTACCATAATGTTTACTTTCCTTGTGATCCATCACCAACAAGGGTTAAAGGGGCAAGTATTCATAGGTAATTTTAGTTAAAGGCCATATGCCTAAACTAACTTGTGTGAGGACTAAGACAAGTCGTTAATGCCTAGTATGACATATTTAATCAACTTAAACCACCTATTAATAGAAATTAAGTCCATGGACCCATTACTCGAAGTTGAGCTAGAGTTCTTTAAGGACTAATCTAGTGTATCTTAGCTTGTAAACTAGCTAAGGACAAGATTCCCTACTTCATTTAATGCCTATGCCATTTCCCTAGGCCCAAGCACTTAATACTTATATAAGTAAGGATGACTCCCAAGACCTTCGACTTATCTACAATTAGCCTAAGCTCCTTAGCAAGTCCTAAGAAAATCTAACCTTACAAGCTGACCTTATGCAGGTTGGTCAAGCTTATTACCCTCCTATTCTCTTCATTTTTGAGCTATCCTAATGGGTTGCTGACCTATTGAAGATCAAAACATCACATTCTACTTAAGGCAGACTAGATATGCTTTACTTCGCCTTTGTTAGAGCGTCTTATGCTAACCTAACACATGTTCCAATTTACTAATTCAAAGAACAATTCTTGAACAATATTCCTTTTGTCTTTTCCCCATTTTATGCTTTTGTGTTGTGTCCTAGATTATGCATTTTGCTTGTTTTGTACAATTTACCCTTATTGTCATTTCATGCTTATGTAATCTTAGTAGCTAGACATATAAGGCCATTCTTATGTAATAGCAACCATTAGCATCTCGAACATACATCTTCCATTTTTCTTTTTCTAGATAATCTTGTGACATTCTCTTGAGTATTTCATAATTCTTATCTACTCCTTTAATAAGAGTAATGGTGAGACCTTTAGTAAGTGCTCGTATGTAATATCAAGTAGTTGTTAGGTTGTATACAATTTGATGGTGCATCACATCCATTAGATAGCTTATAGATTTGCTAAACCCCTATAGCTCCATTTTCCTTTTTGTTCTCTTATTGGCAGTGTAAGTGCTCAATACCTCAATGTTCTATACCCTCGAGTGTATCACCTATAGTAGAAGCTTTGTAGCTAAGGATTCATAAACTTAGCCAAGTTGTATATATATCTCCAATAAGAGCTCTGACTTGCTCGAAGTAGCTTGGAATAGCTTGGAACATGCCAAAATAAGGACAATAGGAACTTAAGTCCATAGGACCAAGTCAGTTAAGCCTAGCACAAGCATTCAAATATTTAAACTACAATAAAGGGTGCAAATAGCTTGGCCTAATCCTCACACATATTAGTTTAGACTTGAGGCCTCTAATTAAAATTCTACAAGCGTTAGCAACAAAAGGTTACTATTCATTTTTTTTTTTTTCAAATTGTTATAATAGCTACAATGGGTTTTTCTTTTTCAAAGGTAAAATCTTTCTAATACTCAAATATGACATATAATAAATCAAATTATAAAAATAACACTAAGACATATCACATGCACACTAGGGGAGATCAAATTTCAATATAAGTGGTAAATCATAATGTAAAAGCATGATAAAATTAATTCCATAAAATGTATCATTCTTTTACTATGAAAAAGTTAAACTCATAAAAGCATTTTGCTAGTAGGAGTTCACTATTCAATTACATTGTGAAGTAGTGAGTAGTAAGGGATTGTTAATTTAATAAGACATTAATTTTTTATTTTTCCAAAAATAATAGATGATCACAAAAAAGTAAATATTTGGAATTTCTCTAAATTAGATTAGTTAGTCTCTAAGTACGTAATTTGTACACATAGATGTAGTCTCTATGTACGTAATTTGTACACATAGATGTAAAACCACTCTAGAAATTGGATCAAGTTAAACAAATAGCTTCCTTAAGAAATGGGTAAGCATATCTTGGTAGAATTGTAAAAATCCTCTATCTTTGTAAAAAAGAAAAAAAAAAATGGTTTTGTGCATGTTTCTTGATGGTTGATGTGCAAAAAGGGTTTTAAGTACTTCTCATTACAAAATTATTGAAAATGAAATTAGTATTCTATAGTACCCTTCGAATGTTCTTACGTAGAGTTTTGAACATTCTGTTAGACTTATTCAAAGCCATACTATTCATGGCATAACATTTACACCAAGCATTCTTTTAAGGTACGTAGGGGAAGATGCTTATATGAGCAAAGAGATTATAAAATGACAAGAATAACCTGCATGTAAGATAAAAAAACATATGTGAAAAAATTCAAGTTATAATGAGCAAATCCATTTCATGCTTCCAAAAATAACCAAACTATGAAACTATGAGCAAATTAAAGAAATTGAAATATTTGCATCTTCATGGAAATGCTTGAGAACTAGAAGTTTTTAATATTTCTTAATGTAACAATGTTTGTTTGGAAGAATGTAGCTATCAGAATTCCTATTACTATTGCATTTATATATGAGTAACAACTATACTAATAGACTTTACAAAAGCTACCAATATAATTAATACAAGCATAATAATGAATAAAGAACACATGGACACAATGGAGTAGATCTAAGACCCAACTTAGAACAAAACTTTATATGTTTGGTTGTTGAAATAGAGTTTGTGAGTAGATTTACTAATGGATTACGTGAAGAAATGTAGGAAGTCTACAAGAGACTACTTACAATGTGATCCCTAAGGAAATGAACATCTAGCTCTATATGTTTAGTGCAAATATGAAAACACATATTAGTTGCAATTTGACTAGCAAGCTTATTATCATAATGTAAGGTGATAAGCAACTCCAAATCAACACACAAACCATGTAGAATATGAGAAATCCAAAGGAGCTCTTTAGTTGAAGCACTCATACTTATATACTCTACTTCCATATTTGATGTGTCAATTGTATGTTGTTTCTTGGTTTTCAAGGAAATGAGTAAACTTCCAAGAAGCACATGGTACTAAGACAAAGACTTTCAATTTATCAAAGAGGTACCCTAATCTACATCACTATAACATGGTAACTATAGTAGAGTAGAAGAAGAATAGAATGGACAAAGAGAAGGATTGCCTTTAAACAATGTAAGAAATGTAATACTGTAGTATAGTGACCAATACAAGTTCGTGAAAGAAAACTAGCTTTAGTGATGTATTGCATAAGCTAACTCTAGGCATTCGAGAGTGAGATATAAAAGTTTGCCAACAAGTCTTCAAAATGGCAATGGATCATCAATAATTTATTGTCATCTTGAAATAGTTGAATGCATGTTGGAAGGGGAATGGTAGCTAGCCTGCATCTAGTCATGTTAGCATCTATTAAGATATTGATGTGCCTAGGAGCTTAGTTATCATTATGACTTACCAAGGTAGAATTGAACTAAAATGGGTCATTTGAGATATCGAAGAAAATTGAAAGGAAACGGTCTACAATCGAACAAGAATAGTTAACGTGAAGCTGCTTAGAGGATGTAACTCACCAACGAACACAACACGACTTGACACCTTACTTGATATGACGTATAAGTTGATATCAAGGTCTACCTCCCACTAATCTTAAGCTACGTGGCAAGATTAGATAAGAGTGTAAGGGGTATGGACTTAGAGAGGATTGTCTCACAAGAATGGAGTATTCAGTATTAAAATATAAGTTATCTCCGACTTATAAGAGAAAAGGACTATTTATAGTAAGTTACTAGGGTAGAATTATAAATAAAGAAATTAGAAGAAAGTATTTACGAAAAAGGAGATTCCTAGTACATACGAAAAGGGTAAAAAGGATAACAAACCAAAAATGGAAAAGTAAATGTCAAATGATGTGGATAGCTAGTAGTACAGCATTGGTCCCATACGAATATTCTCTGAGCACAGTAAGCTAGAAGGGTCAAAATGTTATGGCACTAAAGGGGTTAGGACGAGAGAGGAAAGTATTTACAAAAAGGGGATTCCTAGTACATACGAGAAGGGTAAAAAGGACAACAAACAAAAAATGGAAAAGTACTTAAAAGTCAAATGATGTGGATAGTTGGTAGTACAGTATTGGTCCCATACGATTATTCTTTGAGCACAGTAGGTGGGAAGGGTTAAAATGTTACGGCACTAAAGGGGTTGGGACGAGAGAGATGGTGGTATGCCAAGAGAAAACTACTTGGCCGTTTAAGTGAATTTCTCGTCACCCAACAAGTGATTCTTGGTAGCAGATGGTCAGAGTACTCAGTATAGGGTCCTCGATAAGGGAATAGTCGGCATCATCACTATTGAGTGTACAGATCAATATATGACAATATAGGGAGCTTAGGGAGTTTAACTAGCTTTCTTCGATGTATAGTTTCTTGTCATCATCAGGTTTTCGAGAGAGAATTCTTTAAGAGAGGGATTGGAGGCCTAGGAAGCATGTGCGAGTAATGGGACCATTGATCGGCAGTGCATCAGTTTCCCAGGGTTATTGAAGATTTACCCTTAAATCTTAGCCTTTGTCATCATCGAGTACATATGAAGTTAAGTCAGTGATGTTAAATGTAATGGATACATCGAAACCTTTGGGTAACTTAATCTTGTAGGCATTATCATTAAGGCACCTCAAGATCTTATAGGGTCCATTTGCTCTAGGTGATAGTTTGTTCGTTCTCTTACTAAGAAAGTGTTCTTTGCTCAGATGGATCTAGACAAGGTCCCTAGGAGCATAAATGATATGTTTCCTTCTACGGCTTCCCATTTCCTTTTGTCGAGCTACAATTCTAGTCAATTGCTTGGCAATTCTTTGGTGTAACTTGTGAAACTCCTCGGCACGCTACAAGCCGGATTGACTCTCCCCTTGTGTAGAAAAATTGTTAACTAAGTCTAAGGATAGGTTCGGGTTAAATCCATAAACAACCTCAAATGGTGATGTTTCAATGGAGCTGTAAGTTGAGCAATTGTAGGCAAATTTAATTATGGGTAGTCATAAATCCTAGTCACAAGAGTTCTTTTCAATAGTGGCATGCAAGGGAATATCGATGATTCTGTTAACTACTTCAGTTTGGCTATCTATCTAAGGGTGGCAAGAGGTACTAAATAGGAGCTTAGTACCGAGTTTCCTTCATAGGGTTTTCCAAAAAAAGCTTGTGAATTTAAAATCATGGTCAAACATAATACTTCTCGGCACTCCATGTAGTCGTACAATTTCTTGTAAAAAGAGGTTAGCGATGAATAATGCATCATTAGTCCTATGGTAGGGAATGAAGTAGCCTATCTTGCTGAACTGATCGACCACCACCATGATCGAATCATATCTTCTCGACGAATGGGGAAGGTCGAGCATGAAATCTATGCTTATATCAATCCATGGCTGCTTGAGAATTGGCAAGGGTATGTATTCTCCATAAGGCTCTCTCTTCCCTTTAGCATATTTACACACCTTGCACCCTTCAAGTATTTGGTGCACATCCTCCATCATCTCAAGCTAGTAAAAATGCTCCTTCAATATTTCAATCATTCTCTTTTCCCCAAAATGGTTAGCTAGAACCTCAGTATGAGCTTCTAGAATTAGTAGCTCCCTTGCAGAACTACTCGACATGTACATCTACTTGCCCTTCATCAAGAACCCCTCACTTGAGTAGAATTTGTCCACAGCTCCTCTATTATTGCACTTGGCTACTAAAGGCCCAAAATGTGGGTCATGCTCATATCGATCAGGTAGAGTGCCAAATTTAAGCACTTTAGCTTGCAATGTTGTGGTGAGGGTATGATGATGAGAAAGTACATCGACTACTATATTAGTGCTTCCCTTCTTATACTTGATGACATAGCAAAAGGTCTCTAGGAACTTGACCCACTTGGCACGATGCCAAGAAAGCTTTTGTTACTCGTGAAGATGCTTGAGAGATTCATGGTCAGAATAAATGAAGAATTCTCTCAGCAATAGGTAATGCAGCTAGTTTTGGAGTGTACGGATAAGGGCATAGAACTCCTTATCGTAGGCTCAATAATTCAGGGTAGTATCTCAAAGTTTTTTTACTGAAGTAGGCAATAGGTCGGTGCTCCCGCATAAGTATAGCACCAATGCTGACACCAAACGCATCACATTCAACCTTAAAAACCTTATCGAAATCTAATAGGGTAAGTACTAGAGCAAACGTCAGCTAATACGTCACATCTTCAAAACTCCTTTGAGCCTTTTTTGTCCATTTAAGCTCAACGTTCTTCTTAGTCAATTTAGTCAACGGTACAATTATGGAGCTGAAGTTTTAGATAAATCTTTGATAGAAAGAGGCTAGGCCATGGAAGCTCCTGACTTCGATTGCACATGTCGGCATAGGTCAATCATTAATAGCCTTGACCTTTTCCTCAACAACATAAACTCCACTCTCTGAAATGACAAATTCGAGGAATAAAACCTCGCTTCGACAGAGCATGCATTTCTTCATGTTGTTGAATAATTTCTCGGCATGGAGTATGTTAAACACCAATCTCAAATGTTCGATATGAATAAGAAGGTTAGTATTGTAGACCAGAATAACGTCAAAATAAACCACAACACCTTTGCCTATCATTGCTTGAAGCACATTATTCATGAGTCACATGAATGTACTTGACGCGTTAGTTAAACTAAATGGCATAACCATTTACTCAAATAGACCATCTCAAGTCTTAAAGGTTTTTTTCCATTCATCTCCCATTTTCATTCATATTTAATGATAGCCACTCTTTAGATCTATTTTCGAAAAGATGTGTGCATCATGTAACTCATCGAGTATGTCATCTAACTACGGGATCAGGTATCGGTACTTAACAATAATCTTATGGATGGAATGGCTATCAATGTACATCTTCTATGATCCATCTTTCTTTAGTACTAACATGGCTGGGACGGCACATAGGCTCATGCTCTCATGGACATATCGACGATCTACTAACTCATCAACTTGCTTTTTCAGCTTAGCTGCCTACTCAAGGTTGAGTCTATAGGCAAGACGATTTGGTAAGGTTACTCCAGCTTGAAGATTGATGCAATGCTCAATTCCTCTTAAGGGAGGTAATCCTTTTAGTATCTCGAATGGAAATAAGTTGGCAAATTCCTGAAGTAGTTGTAGCACTTCAGTAGGTAAGTTCTCAGCCTCTTTAACCTCTAGGAGTCTCTTAACCAAGAGGAGTACATAGTCGTCATGTGTGACCTCTCGTGCAAATTGAGCTCAAGAAATCACTAAGGACTTCCGTTACAGAGATCTCGCAATCATTTCCTAAGCTTCTTGTACTTCCTTAAGACTCATCAGTGTCAATATGACTTTCTTCCCATCCTTTTGAAATATATAGGTGTTTCTATACCTATTATGTAACACCCTTAAGTCAAATAGCTATGGTTGGTCGAGTAATATGTGGGATGCACACATGGGTAGGACATCACACAACACCTTGTCCTTGTATCTATCATCAATAGTAATTGGCACCCTGACTTGCTAAAAAACGTGTAATCCTCCTCTCTCACTCAGCTAGTAAATCTTGTATGGCTTGGGGTATAGAAGAGTTGGCAATTTCATGGCCTTAACTACTCCTTGTGCAATGATGTTGGTACAGCTCCCTCCGTCAATGATCACAGTGCATAGCTTACCATTCACCTAGTAATTTGTATGCAAGAGGTTCTCTCTCTACTTGTTCTCATTAGCCACAAAAGTACTGAGAGATCGTCAAACAACAAAGCAATACTTGGCACCACCTTTTAGAGAGTATCTTGGCTTTCGAATCTTCCTCAAATTCTTCTAGCATTTGATTTATTGCCACTTCTTCCTCTCCTTTACTTGCACTTTTTACTTCAAACTAGGGCTTATCTGCCTTGATGGTCATGAATCGGTGGTTCAGACATTAACTAGCCACGTATCCATAGCTAAGACACATAAAACATTTAATTTCTCGAGTTTTCCATCCTAAGCTCTAACCCTAGTCTCTTCACATCTCAGGTCCCTCGTTCTTGCTCTTACCTTGGCCCTTGTCTGGTCGGCTCAACATGTGACCTCAGCGTTCAACCTCGAATCTGTTTGATGCCTTATAACTCCCTGCTTTCTTCAGTAAGCTATTCTTACTCGGCATCATTGTTTTGTTACTCAGCATTCAGCTAGCTTGGTTCCACCGTTGCCTTTCAACGCTTTAGGCTATATAGATGGTTTCATCTAAAGTTGTGAAGCTCTGTAATTCCATAACGTGACCAATCTTAGCTTAGAGTCTCGAGATGAACTGTGCTATAGTTCAGGTTTCAAGCTCGTCGACATCACATTGTATCTTGAGCAACTAAAACTCTCGGACATAGTCGTCTATGGATCTATTACCTTGCCTTAAGTCTTGGAGTCATCGAAAAGTGTCTTGCTTGTAGTGTTCAGGAACAAACCTACTTCTTAGAACTCTCTTCATCTCATTCTATGTTCGGACTTTGCATCAAGCCTTCAGATAAACATTCTGTAGCTTCTTCCACCATATTGTTGTATACTTAGAAAATTCTAACGCGGCCACCTTAATACGGATAGCATCTTCGTAATCATAGAAGTCGAATATCTTTTTAATCTTCTCTTACTAGTTGAGGTAGTTATTAGCACTACTAGACCTATTGAAGCTAGAAATCTATACTTTAAGATGCTCAGCACCTTTTGGCGCTCTGAACTTACACTCATCCATCCCATCATACTCGTCTTCTTCCTTATCATACTCGTCTTCTTCCTCTTCATACTCTTCCACTTCATCTAACTCTAACCTTCTTCTCGTGACTCTATCGACATCTCGTGGTGGTGCTTTGTTTACAGGAAAACCTTCCGGAGCTCACTTGTTCCTGCCTCTTCGGCCTATCTCTCATTTCTTGGCCTTGCTCAGTAACTCTTTGACGCGATCCAGCCTTTAAGATCCTATTTACTAAGATGGCCAAGTTAGCTATAATAGCAACAAGATTTTGTATCTCCTCATCAGTAGTACGTAGTATTTGTTGGCTAACTCGACCACGACTATGAGCATCACTCTCGACATCATTAATCTCTCCCTATACACTAAGGTTTGACATTCTCAATACAAGCTTAAGTAAGGATAATGCAAATGCTTTCTATACACAAATATCTTGAATAGTAGACATGGTAGACTAACACTACACAGCTCTCGGTCTCAACCTCAAGCTTTGATACCAAAAATATATGGTGTGCTTAGGAGTTCAGTTATCACTATGACTTATTAGGACATAATTGAACTGAAATGGGTCCTTCGAGATATCAAAGAAAATTAGAGGGAAACGGTCCACAATCGAACAAGAGTAGCTAATGTGAAGCAGCTCAAAGGATGTGACTCACTAACGAACACAACACGACTTGACACCTCACTTGATATGATGTATAAGTTGATTTCAAGGTCCACCTCCCACTAATCCTAAACTATGTAGCAAGATTAGATAAGAGTGTAAGGGGTATGGACTTGGAGAGAATTGTCTCACAAGAACGGAGTATTCAATATTAAGATATAAGTTATCTCTAAATTACAAGAGAAAAAGATTATTTATAGTAAGTTACTAGGGCAGCATTACAAATAAAGAAATTAGAAGAAAGTATTTACAAAAAGGAGATTCCTAGTACATGTGAGAAGGGTAAAAAGGACAACAAACTAAAAATGCAAAAGTACTTAAATGTTAAACGAGGTGGACAGATGATAGTGCAACATTGGTCTCGTATGAATATTCTCTAAGCATAGTAGGCGGGTCAAAATGTTGTGGCATTAAAGGGGTTGGGACGAGAGAGATGGTGGTATGCCAAGATAAAACTACTCAGCCATTTAAGTGAGTCTCTCGTAACTCAACAAGTGATTCTTGGCAACAATTCGTCGGAGTACTCGGTGTAGGGTCCTCAATAAGGGAATGATCAGCATCATTACTACCAAGTGTACAGATCAATGTATGATAGTATGGGGAGCTTAGGGAATTTAACTACCTTTCTTTGATGTACAGTTTCTTATCATCAGTAAGTTGCCGGGAGAGGGATTAGAGGCCTCGAACACGAGTAATAGAACTGCTGACCGGTATTACATTAGATATCAAGAATAAACATGTGTTAAATGACAAATATACTATGAGAAGTACCACAAATCACTAAACCAAAATGAACTAAGCTTTACCAAGATCTTCAATGGTAAAAACATCATAAGCTCATGCTTAAGTTATCGTATAACACTAATATTTGTTCTTGTGAGTAATTAAATCATCAAGATATAGCAAAATTACTATAAAATCTTTGTTTATATGTTAAACAAAAAGAGAACAGTCATTTTTAGACTTGCAAAAACCATGCTTTAAGTGGAATTAATAAATTTCAAGATTTTATTGCAGTGAAGCCTATTTTAACCCATATAAAGATTGCTTAAGTTTACACACTTGACCTAACTATGCTTTAGTATAACCTTCTAGTAGTAAAATGTAGGGTTTTTCATCAGGAAAGCATTGTTAATGTCTAATTAGAAAAGAGGTGAGCCCCAAAGCAATAGCAACTAGTATTTTCATTATGCTTAGCTTACAACAATTGAAAATGTATCATGATTATCAATTCCCTCAACTTAATTATATCCTTTGACAGCTAACCTAGCTTAATAACTCTCTATACTCCCATTTAATCTATATGCAACCATATAAACCTACTTATAACCAATTGCTTTCTTTCCATAAGGTAAAGTTATGAATTCCTTAGTGTTGTTAAGCTCCAAAGTTTCTAATTCTTTATCCATAGCAGTAACCCAATCTTTAATGTTTGTTGCTAGTGAATAATAGTGAGGCTCTTTATTGTTAACATCAATGTTAATGACTTAACAAAATCATAAGGGTGGTTAGTGAATGTGTGTGTACTAAAGAAAGGATAGGATGAGAAAAAGATGAAGTAACACTATTAGTATTGCTGCTAACGATGTTAGTAACAGTCTTTTAACCAAAGAAGAGGTTTAGAAATGCAAAATGACCTACGTATAACACTAGAAGGAATATAAGAAGGAGGGGGATTAGAAGCAATGTTTGCACTACAAGAAGACAAATCAAAGATGAAAAAGATGTTGGTAAGGAGTCAGACATAGGATTAGTATCAAATGGAAAACATGTATGTGGAAAACTTTGTGAAGATGGTGTAAATAATGAATTCAAATTATATAATGAACCAGTATTGCTAGTAAAGGAAACATGTCCTCATAAAAGCTACTTCCCTACTAATAATGATGTTCTTAGATCCTAAAGCATAAACTTTGTAAGTTTAGCATCCATATACATATCTAAGAAAGATACATTGCATAACATTGCGGTTAAATTTATCAGAAGAAACTGAATGTTGTGGTATAAAATACAAACATCCCATTACATGCAAATGATCAATGTTAGGCTCTTCTCTAAACAAAACTTCATGTGAAGTTTTTTTATGCACTTAGGAAACAAGAAATCACTAAGGCTTACCAAGGAATGGAGATAAATCCTTCAAATATCGAAGGAAATAGTAATGAACTAGTAAAGTAATTAACTATGAGTGACTACCATATATATGAACTATCACAATGGTTTAACACGACTTAATCCTAACTTGATATGACTCATAAGCTATCACTGAAGTCAACTTGCTAGATACCCTCACTACTACTAGGAAATGGCAAGAGTGTAATTACTTAGAGCTCACTCATAAGTAAGTAAGAAGAAGTATATTATGTATATATGATGCAATGATGAAATAGTTTATAAAGAAGAGATTATTTATAGTATGTCTCTAGGATAAAATGTAAAGGAGTATAATTATAAAAGTGGTACTAAATCTATTTCAAGATAAAGTAAAAAGGGAAAAAATGAGGAAAGACAAAAGGAATAATATTACAATTACAGCCAAAAATGAAAAAAGAAAAGGCATGTGCAAGAAATCCATTTGCTTCATACTCTACATGGGATTTGTATAGAGAAGGAGTAGGGGGCTCCTTACTAGCTAAGATAGAGAAATTTAGGAATAGGTAAATCATCAATATGTTTAACCTAGGGTGAGGTAAGAACAACTATTGGAACTCAAGATAGGCTATTGGTAGAGCTTGCTGAGCTATTGAAGAGGTTGGTAAGAGGTTCCAAGAATAGCTCTATCTAATAAGTGAAGGTGATACTTAGACATAGATTGGAGTCTGTTTAGCCTTTGTATAGCTTAGGGTTAGTCCATCCCTATGTAGTTTGGGGTTAGTGTTCATGTGGTCAAAGGTTAGCTTAGTAGGTTAGTACTTCCTTCATTTAACTCATAATATCTCAAAACTAGATCTTTAGGGGATACATTAGCTCAAATGGTATACGATTACTAAGATAGGACAATAATTTATGTAGAGGGGTGTTATGCATGTAGATCGCTTCATCCTTGATGGGCTGAGCATTAAGGATGTACCTAGCTAAGTTTTACAGACCTCATAGTTTGGCTTTTGTGATGGGACCATAGCTTGGAACAACCTTAGATTAGGTTAGAGTCCCATCATCTTCCAACTACGAATTGTTAGGGACATTTCTTAATTAAATAAGTGGTTGTTAACATGCACTATCCCCAAAAGGATATAGGCAAGTTTCCATGAACCCTTAAGGCACAAGATGTATCTAAAATGTGCCTATGTTTACAGTCAACCAAATCATTTTGTTTCGGTGCATAATTGGTAGTATGTTGATGAATAATACCTAAGTATCAAAGAATCTTTGATAGTCATATGAAAAAAACTTGGTTCCATTATTCGATCTAACAATTTTTTATGTGATAGAAAAATGATTGGACACATAACAAAAGAATTTCTGAAGAATAGGAAGCTCTTGAGACTTACTACTCATAAAGTGAGACCATGTGCTCCTAGAAAAATCATCAACTATACTAACAAGGTAAGTAGCACCTATAATAGATGGCACTCAATAGGGCCCCCAAACATTGATGTGCAACAAATGAAACAAAGCAATGGAATGAGATTCACTTCTATTAAAATGTAGTATATGAAACTTTGATATCTAGCATGTACCATACAAAAAGTGAGAAGTACCAAAGGAATGACAAGAACAATGTGTTTAAGTTTTGCAATGGAAGAGTGTCTTAACTTACATGTAATAATGCATAGAAGAATTGTGCGAAAAAGGGAACATGCTTCATAAGCATCCTTACTTCTAAAACACTTGCTAGCTGATTGCTTCAAGACATATCCATTATAGACATGAGCAATAGCAATCACCTGCTTATATCTTTGGTCTTCAAAGTATAGATGAGAAGTATCAATGGTAACTATCAATTTGTCATCAAGAACCGCTTTGTGAAAAATAAGAGATTATGGTAAAATCTTAGGACATATAGTACATGATGAAGGGTTAAGTTCTAATTTATGATGATTGAACTAGCCAAATGAAATAATTTTATAGTTCCATTTGGTAAATGCATTGACATAAGTTTGCTTGAGGGTATAATGTTTGAAAGTAAGGTTTTAAAAAGAGGTAATGTAGTCAATAGCACCAGTGTCCACAACCTAAGAGCACAAATTGTTAGTGAAGGAGTTAAAATCGAAAGTTGAATCACCACTTCAACATTAGCTATTGTACTTATTGAAGAATCTCTTGGCTTGCTTGACATTTTAATACTTGATCATCTCATTGCAAACATTATGAACAACTTGCTAATTGTCGAGTCTTATTTTAATTTTCTTAATTTAACTTATATTAATCTCAGCCCGTTTAATATAAATTACTTGACATTAAATTAAGAAAATATTTTTTTAAAAAATTCAAAAATTGGAGTCGCTAACTAGTTTAATTGGCAAAAAATGATGGAAAGCCATAATTTGACCACTAATTTACTAATTTTCTGAAAAAATGATTTTTAAAAAATTAAACTAGAAAAAACCATGTTTGGGAACTAACTTATTAAGATTAAGTCACAATGTAAAAACAAAAGAAAAATTGATAGGCTTTATTTTTGTAATTTTTCTAAAAAATACTAAAATTATATCTAAATGTACACAAAAATAACTAGAGTGATTTTTATATTATGAATTTCTAAGAAAAAAGGGAAAAAGTTTTTTATTTTTTATGTGATTGCCCCGAATGTGCTTACGTACTTGTTATACGAGATCAAACTAGCCATAGTTCTCTTTTATAAAATATTTAATGGGTAGGTTATTTTTATTTCGAAAACCAAGCTAGGTGTACGTTTATTTATCAATGTATTATTTAAAAAAAACTAAGAAATATAATTTACTTGAGTTAAAGAAAACCCTAACTAACTAAGTCCTTTTGAAAAACTTGATTAAGATTTTTTTTTATTTTTAAAACCACTACGTATCAAAAAAATATCTTTTATAAATTCGAACTGTAAGATATATTGGAAATACAGGTAGATACGTATCCTTTTTGTATCTTAACTACTAGATACATATCTTGTAAAAAAAAAACACGATGTTATTAAAAAATGTAAATTTTCAATTAACTAAATTTGCCCAAACACCCTAATTATCTAAAAAAATCCAATGATATAACAATAAAAATAATAAACCTGCACTAAAAGAAAATGAATTAGTAAAAATAATTAAATAAACTAAGTAAAATAAAATAATTTTTATCTAAATGAATTGAGTCGCGTGTGTTGATCGTGCGTTAGATTTTGTCTACGAAATTGGATTGTTAGACGTGGGCTTCTGGATTTAGATTGTAGAAATTGGCTTCCAATCTTGTCGTGGAATTGGCGTTAGATTTGTTGTTGTTGTTGGTCTGCGTGAGTAGCTTTATAGGTTCATGTTAGTTAGATTTTAACTGCTTCAGTTCAATGTGGTCAGTGTGATTTGTTGGTCGTGAGTGGGAATTTGGCTATATAACTTGTGACAACGGATTGGAATCAGGGTATGTTGGTCTTCGTTCAAATTTGGATGTCAGGGAATTGAGGAATTTCGTTTTGGTGAATCGTTAGGTTTTGGATCAGGGGGTCAGTGATTGTAGCGCAAAATTCAGAACATGGAGCGTGGCATCTAGTCAGGAGATTATGTAAGGTTGGTCGATGGACGTTGGGGTCTAGTGAAATGTAATTGTGTGTAGGTGAGGATGACGGCTGTCCAGCGTGAGGATTCGGCTGCGTCGGGAGAATTGTGATTTGGACAAGGGGATTTGTTTTGTTGAGGGCGTGATGATGGCAGTTGCGTGTCCAGCTGTCGGCGTGTTGAAGATGGCATATATGAGGGCTTCGGCTGATGCTGGTCGGTAAAGGAGGAACGTGGCTTCGATAGACTTTTTGTTTGCGGTGCTTGGTTGGTACTAAGGGGGGGATGTGGCTTCGGTTAAGGGCAACTATGTCAGCATGCAGTGTGTGTTGTGTTTCAGTGGATGGGGGACACGACTTCGGCAAGTGGATCGATTGGATTGAACAATGGAGTACACGTGTTGTTGCTGTTGGGTCTATGTTCGTTTTGCAGAGTGGAGTTCAAATGTTGGATTATTGATTAGTTTTGTTGACTTGCGTTTGTGAAGTGGAAATTTCGATTGGACTTGCGAGTGAATTGTAGGAATAAAAAACTCTCCTTTTATGTTGCATTGTGTTATTTATAACTCACGATGGTATCTCGCGTATCAAAGATATGATTATAATTCTTTGACAACTCAACTTATTTTTTATAAACTTTACTTAATTCGGACTTTCTATTTTTTAAGGCTCAATTTGATCTAATTTGATTTAGCCCAATTAATAAATTATAAATTTAATTTGGCTCAATATAATTTAAATAAAAATAATTTATTTTATATCGAATTGGACCAAAATTTCTTTAATAAAACCTAATTCTCCAATGACTTAAAGTAATCATACATCGTCATCTAATTTGATATTAAATGATTCGACGTGACTCAATTTATTATGACTTGATATGATTTAACTCATCTCGATTCGTTACGATATGACTTTATACAATATGATATAACATGACTCTATTCGATACGATGCGACTCGATATGATATGGGATGACTCTCTCTTTCTTTTTGTTTTTCATGTTTTCATTTTTCTTTCAATTTTCGTTTTATTATTTTTTCTATTTATTTATTAACCTAGCTCAATTAATGAAAAATAAAATAAAAAAATAGTAAAAATGAGATGTCTACGTTAATCCAAACCTAAAATAACCGCTAAACATGAAGAATTAGCACCTACAAACTTGAGTTTATCTAATTTTAATTTTCTCAAAATCACACTACTACCAAACCAACGAAAAGTGACAATTATATTTTTAATGCTTGAAGTAAAAACTTTCGCTAATATTTAACGGTTGGAACGACATAAAAGAAGGAAACTTTTTTAAAATTAATTAGATATTGGAGCAAGGGAGATGTGGCAACGTAAAGGCAAGGCCATGCTTGTTGCCAGAAGGGGAAAGCTTGTAAATTGCAAGCATAGGCTTCTGTAACGAGCTAATCGCTGCACTACTTGTACTCGTGGTTCATGTAGGATTTTTTATGGTTAGCAATTTAAGATCCAATTTGCCAAATCTACAAATAACATAACATGATTTAAATGGGTTTCATTATAGAAAAAATTAATATAAGACACAAATAAGTCAAACCCATCTAAACACATTTGAATTAATATTAAAGTTTGATTACATATCCTATACTTACTTATGAACTTGTTTATTAAATAGGTCAAGTAAATAGGTCATTGGTTCATTGCACAAATCTGTTTATTATTAATAAGTTTATATTTTCTTTTATTCCTTTTATTTACAATAAAGAACAAAGTAAAAATACACATGGTTTAGTCTGATTTATAATCCACATGACAATTGACACGATTAAATTAGTCAAACACAAATATTTTTTAATAATTACTGTTTATTATGGTTGAATTAACTAGGATTAGTAGGGAGTCGATTTAGGTCCAACTAGCTAAGCAAAGGCCTTGAAGTTTGTAGGGGCAATCCTAGTTCCTTGCTCCTTGATACCTATAAAAAGCCTCATGAGGGTGTGTTCATTGGGGCCGTTTGACACTTAAGTCAATAAAAAAGGTATAAATGAATGAGATGAAGGGTACTCAAGCACTAATGATTCGTAAGGATAGTGCTTGGGAAATGAGGGTTCCTTTTTTATCTCAACTATTAGGGTGTCTTAGGTTCAAAAATAATCTCGTCGGAGGAGGGTTAAGAGAGAGAGATATATATTATATATTACATAATGGCCACTTACATTATTTATAGTATAAAAAGGGTATGATTACTTAAACACATGGAGGTCTAGGGTTCGCTCATATTGGAAATTGGTAGGCAACATGCACTACAGAGCTAGCAAGGTGGCTCTAAAGTGTAGTCGATCACGATTATGGTAGCAGCTTTTTTTATGATTTAGGAGTTTGATATCCTTAAGGGCTGTTAGGTATGCTGACTATACAACAAACATCAAATGCTAATTAATGAGTTATGGTTGGGTGTTGATGCT
The DNA here is from genome assembly GCA_024138015.1 of Lumnitzera littorea. Classification (NCBI taxonomy): domain Eukaryota; kingdom Viridiplantae; phylum Streptophyta; class Magnoliopsida; order Myrtales; family Combretaceae; genus Lumnitzera; species Lumnitzera littorea. The sequence continues at coordinate 40,136,636 of JAMXBB010000012.1, forward strand.
AATGACAAAGAAGTGGTGAGTATACTAGAGAGGCCTGCAAGTGCTTAGCTAAGGATAAGCTGAGTCTTGGGGGGGCATAAGGGAATGTTTATCCCTATTGTGTTCAAGCCAGGTGAGGATTGCATACTAGGTTAGGTGCTTAGAGGCAAGTCTGCTTAGATTGGTCGCCTGGGTGTTCATAGTGAGAATGTCCAAGCAAGTCGAGATACTTGAGAGAAGTAAGGGGCTTATCCCTATGCTTGTTGATGGGCTTTCAAGTCTTATTTGTGAGCTGGATCTTGGGTTAGAGGAGAATTGGGTGTCAACAACTACAATTCTTTCTATATTTAGCTTATGTTTTTTCTCTTTCCTTCTAATCTCCAGTAGTAAGCCAAGCATGTTCTAATACAATATTTACAAGCTCTCAAATTTAAATCTTTTCGTAACTATCAAAGTAAGTGTGAAGTCTTGAGTCTTCTCTACATAGCAAGGTACTTTTTTTTATTTTATTTGTTTTCATCACATCATATAGTGTGTCATATTCTTTATCTTTATAGTCTTCTTCTTTCTATTTTTATTATGCTATGATAGTAAGTACTAAACTATTAAATTGCATTTAGAAACCATCTATTGGAATTTCTTATAAGAAAATAGTATGGCCTATTATTTTTTCCGTTCTTTATAATGCATTATGATTAGATTTTTTTTTAATTAGAAAAATAGATTATGGATAGTAAAATAGTATTATACCACAACTATTTGTTAAAGTAATCCTTTATATAAAGTAAATTGATTGTGAAGATAGTAATTCTTTTTTATATATAAGAATTTAATCACTCTTTAGTTGCTGGCAAACAAAGTTTTATGGGAAGTACTAAAACCATAACAATGAGATGATGGTAGTTAGGATTTCAGTAAATCCTAAAATAGGTGTAGTGATTAAAGTGTAGAGAGATCTAGTTAGTTTTCCCTTTTCATGCTATTGTTGTAGCAAAATGAAGAAGAAAAATATTCTTAGTCTTTGGAAATGGAAAATGAAATCAAATGGATTTCATTTCTAGAGGTTTTTGGTTGTAAAAAGATGAGTGTGTAGGCAAGTGAATGAAATAGAGTATATATACCATCTTCACCTAGACTGGTATTAAAACTTAGGTTCATACTTTAACTATGAATAAGGAAACTAGACTCAAGGATGCCCTTTGCCATGAGAAGGAATGTATCCATAGAAATGGAATAATCTACATCTTAGTCAAGTTAGCCCATCCGGGTTGTTTATTTTGTGCATCTTATTTTTCATTGCTATGATTCCTTTTTACGTGTAGATTCTTTTATTATTTACCCTAAAGATCTAAAAGAAAAGGTGGTGAATTTGAAAATCAATGTTGCTAGTAACATCCCATCAGGCTATGGTTCTATTTAATTAAGTGATAGTATATAATTTAAATTTTAGGATTTTTGTAATTTGATTAGATTTTATTTCACTAAAATTTTGAATTTTGTTGTAATTTTATGTTAAGTGTTGAGACTCCATGGTATTTCTATTTGTAAAATTTAAATATTATTATCATTTATTAACCTTTTGTATGTGTAAGAAACTTATAGATTTTTTATAACTTTTTATTGATAAATAGGTTCAACTTGGATACAAAATGCGCTTATTAAACGAATTGAGTTATAGGTACCTATATTCAAACGGAATTAATAAACGGATTATATCACAAATTAAGGTTTTCTAATAGTCACAAACCATTTAAACAGGAATATGGGACATGATATGATAACACCAATTACCTACAATTTTTTTTTTTTTTTTTTGGGTGTGACGTGGTTACATTGGAATACATTGCTGCATTTAGAAGACCGATTCTCATAAGAACTTGAGTATAGCATGCCGACTTAGAAGTTTCTGAGTAAGAAATTCAAACATCGTTTGCATGTAACTTACGTGGTTTAGTGATTAGAGTAGGCCCATGGTCAAACTCAATAAAGGAGTATACCATGAATTTTGTTTTTTTATAACTATCTTTTCCCCGTTGGAGGCTTTCTGCGGTCTGTTTAGAAGCTTTTTCGTTGAGAACATTTAAGAATTCAAACTAGGGTAGGGTGGAGATACATTAGTTTGTTGCTGAAATTCTTCATTCATTTGATATGATTTTGGAGATAGTAAAATCTGCCAGAAGTTGTTTTTTAGGAGTTTGGGCATGTATACAGCCGACCATGTCCATATGGAGGATAAGCTAATTGGTCCAAACGATGGCAGCCAAAGATAGCAGTGGTGGTCAGAAGACCGAGGGCTACCTCTTCTTACATTATTATTTCGCCTTTTTATTTTTTCCCCTAACTAATGTATCTTTTACTCTTATCTTGTATGAGTATACAAATTCTAGGTTTCCTTTGAAGAAATCTAGACATTTGTTAAAATTGTGTATCCTCTTTAAAAAAGTTTATGTGAAGTAACTCTTGTGTTCGTTCTTCATACACTAATTTCATCTCCCCTGCTTGAGGGATTTTCTTTACTTTATTACGGTCATTGTGACTTAAAATTTTGTTGCACTTCCTTTTTTCTCATTCTCATTTACGTATTAATATTTGATTATTTGCCATTATTTGTGTTACCATTCTAAGCATTTATTGCACTTATGCGCAACAATATGCATTTTAAGGATGAATTGTTGAACAAATGCATTTATGAAGTTATAACATGGTTAAACTCATGCGATATTAACATTTGTTAGTGACAATTGCAGCATTTCATTGCATTAAAACCATATTTAATTAAATTAAGATTAATAAATTTATTTCTTAAAAGATAAAAGCTATTTCTTGTAGCAGTGAAAAGATTCCCTAAAAAATTGTTCTCTAAAGGTATCTTTTTAACCTCTCAATTTAGGCGTAATCGATATGTGTATCTCAAGAAAGGAAAGCAGGAATGTGATGGTGAACTTTATTGGGTTGTTTGGTTCTTCTTTGTTTTTTTTATTTTCTTTTTATTGTACTTTTCATGTCTATTTAAATCTTATGTTTAACAAAAATAAGAAACCAAAAAAATAGAAATATAATCACATATGTACCCTTATTCTAAAAATTAAATACCTAATAAATTTTTGTGAACTTGAATCAATCTACCCTTTATTTTATTTTTTTAACACAAACACTAACTCTTTTATTTTTGGCCAATTGTGTTGCAATTTTGAGCCGGAGGAATCAAATCCTAGTCCATTTTAATGGAAAACTAGTAGTGATGTTACTAGATTACAATAATTTTGGCACACAAACACCAATTCAAATATTATTTTCCAATGCATAAAATATATACTTTTAATTCATTTCTCTTAAAACTACATGAATTTTCACTTTCCAATTCTTATTTTCTAATAACCACTTTCATCATTATTATGTAATAAAAATAAATAAGATATAGATAATATAGTTTATCAAATATCAAATTTGAAATAGATAAAAATAAGATTAAAAAAAAAAACAAACAATCTAAATAGGCCCATAGTTCATAGAAAATCTAAGATTTACCTGTCCTTAAATGCACTCATAAAGGGGGATAAATAAATTCCTAAATAGACGTATCGTGTGAAGTTTTATACTAATCATACGAGATCCGATTCCTGAAGATTCCTGTGCATGGAAACTCTCTTGACTTATGAATACTCCTACCACCTGCATATTCTCCAAAAGGAGGGAAAGGACATGATGGCAAACTTTATAATACAAGAAATATATGCTACGGATCCAATATACATCCTTGTATTACACATTCGATGGTATAACTTTTCCATTCGAAACACATGATGTTTTTCCAATAAGATGTCAACCATACCATTTCAATCATATTCTTTCACCTTTTAAAAGCAACTACATAAACTATACCGACATTAATTATAATTAGAATCTATTTTACAAAGCCACATGCGTCATGGTTGGCCTGGTTGATTCATTTCCGTTTCCGCAATTGGCTGGGGAGGTTTTTTGTTGTTCTTAATTTCTCCATAGAAATAAGAAACAAAACCCCACAAAGAAAGAGCAAGAGAAACACCTTTTTCCACTTGAAATTTCTCTTTGTAAAATATAACTGCAAGTACCTCGGTTACAGGCAAAAGGACTGCAATGATTATCCCTGAGAATAAGGAAGAGGCACAGAAGATGACTCCTATAGCTCCTAAGAAGAAGAGTTGCCAAATGATTGCACTCCACACCAACACCATGTAATATTTACCTTTTCCTTGGTCATAATTTTTTGCTTCTCTCGGTATTGCCTGCACAAAAACATTAGAGTTGGAGCTATATGAGTCTGCAAGTACTAGTCGAATCGCTAGCTTTCATTCCGTTCGTGAGATGAGAGTTATACTCGTATCGATTTGTCGCTTTTTTATCTTAGACAAAGTTAATACAAGTACGACGAATAGAGTTCTTTGCGTATAACTAGTTAAAATTGCATGAAACAAGTAATGAATATGCTATGTGCAATCATCATCAATATGGCTACTTCAGAATTGAACTATTACACCGTTTAAACAAATACATTTTCATGTCTTATCTGTTTTTCTCCTTCCAATTTCTTCTTAACCTCTTTATGATAAATATCATATATACCATTTGTAAATGTGAGGGATTTGATTGCAGTGGTCACACACGATAAAAGGGGATCAATTTACACCAAGATGGCTAATTGTTAGAGATATTCTATTTAATATATTGTTAGGGGGCAATTTAATTTAACCAAGCTTAAAGTGATGAGCCCAATTAGGTGGCTTTATAGGCTCAAGCATTAAAGCATATAATAGTAAATATATTTATAGTATTGGTGCTACACATATATTGTAAGCTGCTTGTAAAAGGAAAAAGAAAAATTCTAAGCTATATGAGTACATTTGGAGGGCTAATTTCTCATGGCACACAAGCATTGAGTAACAACTTAACATTCCACAGTGTGCAATTGATACCTAAACCCCTTCAATTCTGTCCGAAGAACTTTAGTAGGGGGGAAAAAGATGTAAAGGGCTTAAAATCGTTTTTAAGCTTTAAGCCCAATAACAAACATAGGCTTGATTATTTAGGTCAAGTGATTGGATTTAGGAAATCAAGTCTATGAATTTGGGATGACTTATAAAGATTTGGCTTAGTAAGCTTAGATTAAGAACTATTGGACTGGCCTATCCTCTTGCAACTATTCTCAAGGAAACTTATGTCCTTATAGATGCTCTATATGGGTTTGGATTTAGAGGAGCTCATGTGAAGATCTATTAACAGGAGGGCTAGTCTCATTCATTGACTGTCTACGCAATCTTAGGGATGTCATTAATGGCCAAGCATTATAAATACTCAAGAGCTCTTCTTCATTTGACATATGAGAGAATTTAGAGATTGAAGAAATGTTATTATGCTATTAGGCTACTATTTGAGAAGACCAAATAGATCTCAAAACAAAAAATTGAACACAGGCATGCCAAATGCTCAATACTCCTCCACTTAGCATGCTTGATTCAACTCCCTGTGATTGCCTATTCTTCCTCGATACCTATTCCTCTCCAAGTCATTTTTATGTGTTATTGCCAAGTCATTCTTCTAAAGTCACGTGTAGAGCATGACTCACACAATATACATGTGGTTACTTTAACCAAAATTGCTAATCTTCAACATTTTTTCTAGGGTTTATAAATAGTTCATTTATTAGGAGACTTTGCAACAACATATTGAGGTTTTATAATGAGAATTGGGTGATGTAACGAATAATAATCAATGTTACATAGTAATCATGGTTTACCGAGTATTGCTATATAAATCATAAATTTCTTGTGATTCTTTAGCAAAGGAAAGTAGTTTGTATTTGGAACAAAAATATAATTAGGTACAAAAACGAAAATAAAAGATATGTCTACGTAAAGTTCTATTACTTCTAATAATTGTAGATATCCTAATGAGAAATTGCTATTGATTTCACATTGTGAAAGCTTTCATTTCTTTCTATATTCATCTTTGGGTTCCTATCGGCAAATTCATAATATTCGAAGGTTATGTTTATTAAATATTAGACATATGTGCTGCATTAGAAGTCACGCTACATGTGACTAGGGGAATAACTTGAGTAGCTCATACGAGATGGTCAAGAGACAAGAGTAGGGAGGAAGAATAGGCAATCTTGATGGGGTATTAACATGTATGGTGATGGATGAAGGAATGTGATGGCATCAAACTCCAACATTAATGAAGAACAGGGTAGAGTTCTTAAGGTATTTAAGTGTTTGATTTTTTAGACAAGGTTCTAGCAAAGTGACGGCGTTAATTGGTCGTTTCTCTCCTCTCTAAATGAGGATGTGAATGGGGTATTTATAGAGAATGGTAATTAATCCTATTCGTTGGATCATGATGGTGATTAATGGTTAAGATTGAAGTCCTTTATTAAGGGATTTATTTATTATTTTAGTATAAGTCAAACTAAGAAAAGTTAGATTTGATGGATTGATCTAACGCACCCTACTTCAAGCCTACCATGCCAAAACTCCCTTGATCATCCCAAGCATCTAAACTTAACTCTTTGGGCCTCATTACCTTAGCCTAAAGAGTCAAACCCAATTAATTAATGGGCTTAAAACCCAAACTTAAATTTAGCTCTCTATATTTTGCCACTTAACCAATGTCCTTTAGATAGAGTCGAAGAGGTTTGGGCATCGAATGAGACTTTTAAATGACTAAGGTGCATGTGCTATTGAACAGTTATACCGTCGCTAAATTAATTTGAGAATTATCTTAGTGCACGAATTTATAACATCCCTTAATTGTGTGTTATGCCTCAACTAGATTAGGTTATATGTTGCCCCCCAAGGCATCACTCTAAAATAAATCTTCTTTAAGCTATCTCTTCTTGAACTACTTTATCTATTCGATTCAATCCATATGAGTTACTAGTTTTGTTGAGTTGAACTTATACGGTAAGTTCATATTAGCAATCTCATTAGGCCGACTCTATGTATTAATGTTGTCTTGATTTTCTTCTCATATAAGAGCATTCTTCTTATAAGGTCTTCATATATCACGTAACACTTTGTATTAACTAAATTTTATTTGTTGCAGTACGATTGGTAAGCACAACGGTCCTACTAATCGACTAGTGGGCAGGGGTCAAGGGGATAGTATCCCCTATGGGGTTTTTGGGGAAATGCCCCGGACGCTGAATGAATTTCTCAAGTCTCTATTTCACTATCCTTTCTTTACTAGTATGGCCAATGCATCATCATATCTATTCATTGATTAGCTCATATTCTCATATTATACAGAGTTAATTTTTCTGATCATGGCCTAGACTTTAACCTTATAAGGCATAAATGTAGGTTCCTTCAAACTAAATTTACCTATGGCCTATTTAATGATTAAGTTTGGATCACCTCGAATACACAATGATGTGCTCCGACTTCTTGTGCAAACAATAAACTAAGTAATAATGCCTCGTACTCAACTTCATTATTAGTGCATCAAAAATCAAATTTAAATGCCAAAGGTACCTCTTGACCCTTAGGTGATGTCAATATAATTCTTGCTCCCTAACCTTGATTTCTTGTAAAACCATAAAATTGGAGTGTCCATTCACCATTCACCTCGACCATCAAAGTATCTTCATGAAACTCATCTAGTATTGCATCTATATTTTAGCCCTTTTGGGTGTTCGGGAAATGTGCTAATAGATCGGCTAAGGCTTGTGACTTGATGGTCCTGGGGGATTGTATCGAAATGTCAAATTCTCTAAGAAGGAGTAGGCACTTAGCAACTCATCCCGATAAAGCTAGTTGTGATAATAAATACTTGATCAGAACTGAACAAGTTACCAAATTGATCTTATGCGCAAAGAAGTAATATAGGAATTTTTGTATGGAAAATACCAATGCGAGACAATATTTCTTGCAAGTTGGGTAATTGACCTCGCTCCCTTGAAGTGTTTGGCTCAAATAATATATAGGTTACTCTCAATCATTTACTTTTTGTACAAGTGAAGCTCTAATAGACTTATTGGTAGAAGTAAGATACAAAATTAATAGCAATTCTTTGATAGGCATGGTCATGGTTTGAATCATCTCGATCTTTTGAATTGCCTCCTTATAGACCTGTTCCCATTCAAATGAAATTCCTTTTCATCAAAAGTTGGTGTAATGGGTATGAAATCTTAGTAAGTGCTAGTATAAACCTTCTAATATAAGAGACCTTCCCATGAAAGTTTTTAGTTTGTCCAAAGTAGTAGGGGATGGCATTAATCTTATAGCTTACACTTTTGTAAGATCAACATCAATTCGTTTTTGATGGATGAAATACCCCAAAAACTTCCCTGAAGATACTCCAAAGATATATTTGAGAGGATTCATGAAAAGCTTATATAGCTGGCATCATTAAAAAAACTTTTGTAGATGACCTATGTGATCATGTACCTTTTAAGACTTAGTGACTATATCATTGACATAATCCTCCATAAAGTCATACATCATGTTATGGAATATAGTGGTCAATACTCTTTGATAAGTGGCATCTACATTCTTAAGTCCAAATTGCATGATGGTGTAATAAAAATTTTTTACTAGTATCCGAAAGGTGGTACACTTCGTATTCCCAATTGCTGTCTTAATCAGATTATAACCATTAAATCCATCCATAAATGAGAATAAGTTATGTCCTGTAGTCATGTCTATCAAAGTATTGGCATTTGGTAGAGGAAAGTTATCTTTAGGACAAGCCTTGTTTAAATCCCTAAAGTTTATACATACTCTTATCTATCCATTCTTCTTTCTTACAGAAACAATATTAGTGAACCAAGTAGAATGTTAAATAGGCCTTATGAATCTAGTTCGTAATAACTTCCCGACTTCTTGCTTGATTTGCACTTCAATTTCAGGGCGAAAAACCCTTTGTCCTTACTTTACAGGTCTAACTCTCAAAGTAATACTTAATCTGTGCACTATGAGACTAAGGTTTAATCTTAATATCTCTTTGTAGGTCTATGCAAACACGTCTCTATATTCTTTTAGCAACTCAATAATATGACCTTTTATTTCTTGTGGAAGGCTCTTGCTTATGAAGATTGGCTACCATGACCCTCTTAGTCGTACTAGATCCAATTCTTCTATTTTCTTAAATTGTAGCCTCATTTGGTCTTGTACTTGTTATGGGGTGGGCTGGACTTCTTGTACTGGTATGGGATCTAAAGAGGAGAAATACACCTCTTCAAACCCTATAGACCATCATAAGTGATACACTCTTCCTCTATCTTCTCGAGTGAAGCTTTCGATTCTCTTAGCCTACTCGTTCTTCTTCTTTCTCCTACGACATCTACATGTCCTTCTTTTCTTTTGTTGGCCATCTTGAACTTCTTCCCATGTAGGTAAAGGGATATTAGATAGCTTAGTTATCAAGGTTTCGCCCTCTTCAGCAAATTCATCAAAGTAGGTTGACTCAGTAAAGTATGATCCATGTTGCTTGAAAGGATTCATAGTAGCTAGAATGAATACATCCTTCCCTTTCCATTGACCCTTGATACATTGATGCAATGTCGATGGGATCAAATTGTGATTGTATAGTTACTTCTTACTGATGAGCAGATGGTATTGAATAGGCACATTAATCACGCGAAAGGTATTCATACCATAGATAGGGCTAACCTTAAGATCAACATTAATATACCTAACAGAATTCATAGGGGCATGGTTAAAGTCATTTATTAAGATAGGTTGTTTAACTAGTCATCAGATGTCCATTCCAACAGCCTTAAAAGTACTCATTGGTATGCTATTTAGTGAAGAACCATTATCAATAAATATTCTCTTGACCGAGGACTTGTTAAATATACCTTCTATATATAAGGGAAGATTGTGATTGAAATTCGTCACACACATGTCTACATCAGTGAGTAGAATCACATTTTTGTATACCGTAACCATCCTCTTCATCGGCCGTGCTACACTACACTCTGCATATTAGCTCTTAGAGATTTATGTGAGTGCAGTTACTATAGCAAGTGGAGATTTTTTGTTGAATCCAAAAAGATCAAAGAAATTCCTAAAAGTAGCTGCCTTTAATAACACTGCAACGATAGGTGAGTGTTCATCGTCCTAAGCTCCAGTCGACTTTCCTTTATCTTCATGACTTCCAGTAACCTAGGCATCGATTACTTTAGTTATGATAGTATCATGGCTCATGGCATTGATAGCACTCCTTCGGTCTTTGTGGGTAGGAAGTGGATCATTTCTAACATCATTGTTATCGATGATCAACTCCCCACGCGTAACTTAATCACTGAATATTCTCTTCAAAGCCAAACAATCTTTAGTCGGGTGACCAATACTCTAATAAAATCTACAATACTTAGGATCATTCTTTTCTTCATTTGTGGGGAGGTGCTCGACCCTCAAGAGCTTGATATTTCCATCATGGAGTCACTAGTTAAGCATTTGACACACTTTGGCCATGGGACAAAGATATATCAAAGATGTCCTAAAAATAGTGGGCTTATCGTTTCTTTGCTTCTTTGCTCCCCTTCGTGACTTACCCTAAGCTGTATTTACAAACAAAGTGCGTTTGTTGAATCTCCAAATTTCACTTCTTTGTCGTGCCATCGAGTTGTTGGTCTTTCGCATAATCTCAACTAACATAGTAAAGAAAGTCAATGAAAAATTTTTAAGGTAGACTGTGTACTCAAGAAACATTCCTTAGATACAGAACTTAACTAACTCCTTATCATCATAAACATCTTGTATATTTAGTAAGTGCACCCTGAAGCACTCAATATAGTCCATAAGATCTTCTTTAGACTTCTAATGGATCCTTCTCATATCAATAAGTGTAACTCTCTCTTTTGTAGATAAAAACTTCTCTAAGAACATTTTACACATATTACCCTAGGAATCCACCCTTAGAGAGAGATTAACATACCATATGTATGACTTCTTAATGAGTGACTTAGAAAATTCTTTCAATTTCAAATCGTCACCTAGATCATATACTTCTAGTGTCTTGATGAATTTCAACAAATGTTCCTTAGCACTTCTTTTCTTGCCATTAAATAGCATGAACTTCGGACTAACATAATCCTTAAGGTACGGCTTTGCAACAATACGTTGGTGATATGGGAGCTTTAGTTCTGGTATCCTAACTGTAGATTTTGTTAGTATTTCCTTCAAATACATGTTTAAATCTTCTTTGGTCATAAATGAAACTCTTTAAGTGGATGCTTCTACCTTTAGTGACATTGTAGGAGCAGGGTGATGGGCATGTGATTCGTATGTATAGATCTTATAGACATGGGATTCATTAGTGTTGGTTGTGTAAGGCCAACAATCGTGATATATGGTATAACATGTGAGGATAACAAGCCTCCAATCTGAACTCCATAGTTCCTTAATTTAACTAATGAATCTTGCATAACTTTAGGTTCTATAGTAGGAAGCTGTTCCTCAACTCTAGGAGTGACATGCTCATGGACAATAGGAGGGCTGGGTAAGGTGTGTTGTTACACTATATTAGAAGGATAGAAGAAAGTTGCTCCTTGTTACGTAGTAGCAAAGGCAACTAAAGCAGGTTTGCATTGAGCAAACATCACCATAAGTTCACCTAGGTTCCGGTTAGTCTCTCATAGCTTACGTGTTAATTGCACATTATCAAGGATACCTTCCTATGTGCCATATCCTTGATTAGTGTCTCCAGCTAGAGGTAGATTTTGATCATTAATCATAGTAGTAACATTTTGCTCTTAATTAGTTCCTTCAGTAGGATTGGTTTGTCTTTACCTTAGAGGTACCATTATGTATGTATCAAGTCTTCCCTCCTTAGTGGAGTTGCAAAAAAATGTAGGGGTGTAGGTATAAACATAAGGGTCACGTGCATGCTGCATGATAAATCGTACTGCATGTTACTAGGGAAATGACTTGAGTGACTCGCATGAGATGATTAGGAGAGAAGTATAAGGAGGAGGAGTAAGCAATTCTAATGAGACTTTAACACATATGGTAATAGGTAAAAGAGTATAATGGCATTAAACTCCAAGATTAATGAAGAATAGGATAGAGTTCTTAAGGTGTTTAAGTGTTTGATCTTTAAGACAATATTCCAATAGAGTGACAACATTAATTGGGGGTTTCTCTCCTCTCCAAATAAGGATGTGAATGAGATATTTATAAGAAATGGTAGTTGATCCCATTCGTTAAATCATGATAGTGATCAATGGTTAAGATTGAATCTCTATATTAAAAGATTTTAAGTGGACTATTTTCATGGGTTTATGTCTAAATAAAACTTTTATTTATTATTTTAATGTGAGTAAAATCAAGAAATGTTGAATCAAGAAATGTTGGATCAAGTAAACGATTCAATGAGCTCTACTTTAAGCATACCATGCCAAAACTTCCTTGGTCAACCCGAGTATTCAAACTTAACTTTTTAGGCTCTATTGCTTTAGTTTAAAGAGTCAAACCTAATTAATTAATGAGCTTAAAACCCAAACTCAAATTTAACCCTCTACAATAGCTAACTAAAATACCTGAGATTTTTATTCCTTCCTCGTATTAGTTACTAGAACTTCACACCGAATTTTACAATTCCCACCCTTTAGTTCTCTATTCTCTTGTTAAAAGAGGAAAACTGAACGCAAAATCCCACTGCATTTACAATAGATGACCTCAGGTTGCGTTTGTTTGATTAATAATGTCTTCTTCAGGTTTTCTCCTTTTAGTCATCTAATCCGATTCAAATTCTACTATATAACGGTCTTTTTGCAAAAAAATAAAAATAAGGAAAAGGAAAATAATTCTACTATAATAGTCTGAAGCGACTATATATACTGTTTTAACTATAGGATTCTTAATTTGTGCAAAAAAAAAAAAAAAGAAACTTTAGGCTTCTTAGGCATTGAAACCGGTGACATTCCAAAGTTAATCCAACTTTCAAGTAAGTTCCCAAGTAGTTGTTAAAAGTCACTATGTAACTTTCTCTTTTAAATTTTTAATTTTAGAACTTCTTGTTATTGGGTTAGGAGAATAGGGTATGCCCTCTTATCCCTCTAAAACTTGTACGATACTTGTGCTTCGTACATCATATATTTCTAGTCTTGAGATACTCTATAGCTTCATGACATTTGCAAAGGCCATGGAATCGACATGTACAATATCTAAAATAAATATAACTTACCTGTAGAACTTTATTAACTTACAATTTAAATATTATAACTTTGACTATGAGTGATTATAACATTAGTTTAACTTAAAAGAGTTTAAACAAACTGTTATCTATAATTGAATACAAGATTGGTATCCTACCCTACTAAGGAAATGCTAGTGGCTGTAAATGTAATGCTAGTGGCAGATAATTGCTTTCCATTATTTATATTTTTGTCATAATTAATCACCACCATCCATAACAAAACAAACTACTATTGCCTGCCGACGTTAGTTGTTGATAAAAACGACTAGGAATGGATAATTGTTCCTACTACATACAAAATGCGCTTTCTTATGTTTGGTATTTTTGTCGGATTAATGAATAAAGTTTGTTTCGGTGAACCGTAGAACTGCTGTCTTTCATAAATAATTTGACACGATGACATAGCTGAAGTGGTAGTAAACATATGGCTTAATCCATGGGTGTTCGACTAAATAATTTCTGACCGATCGAAAACAGCGGACGATTTCAAGGATAAATCCAAAAGCTTTCTACTCAAACAGATAGGACATATCTTATTATTATCGCAATTTATGTCTTTCGTGTATGTATGCATAAACGGGGACAAAGCAACAGGGGAGAGAGTTGGGAAAGAGACCTGAAAGTCCTCGTTGATCAGCAGTCCGACAGTGCAAAAACCAGTTGCAAACAAAGACATCACCAGCTGGATTTCCATCACCAACGAATATGTAATTATCTGTTTGGCCCTTTTATACATAGGTTCCACTGAGGGAAGTATGAAACCATACAAGATGGCAGCTCCAAGCGTCATGATGAATCCTACAATGTATTCCTTGTTCGATTCATCCTTTGGGCGATCACTACTGGTATGTAGTGCCAACACACCAGCTCCGACACTCAACAGAAACACCGAATTCAAGGAGTAAAAGTCGAACTTCTGCTTCACTAAAAGAAACGCAAACCCTGCCGTAAAAGCAAGCTGGGTGGCAATGATCAAAGCCGGCGTCGAAACAGGAAGCCAAGCCACCCCATAAGCATAGAGGTAGTCGTCAAGGCCGGTTAGGACTCCGATAAATGCGGAGGCCATGAATAAGAAAAGTTTCATGGAGAAGAGCTTGGCAGTACGGCCTTCTGTGGCGCGGCGCTGCCAATAAGTGATTGCCAAAGGGATTAGGATCAGAGGAAAGCCCGCAGTTTCGAGCCAACTTGACAGCCACTCCCATTCACCGCCATGGATGAAATAGAGCCGCATGACTAGTGGACCACCTGATGTGCCTATACATAACACTATAGAGTTGATGACTAAAAGAACCCTTTTTAGCGTTCTTCCTTGAACTTCCACCATTGTTTAATTAATTCCAGAAGAGATGCTTATATATATATATATATATATATATTTCGGTCCTGAGGATAGGTGGGATGGAAATAGGTGTTTTTGGTTGTGTATGCGATACGTGATTATATTTGTAAGGAATTCGTGTCAGGATTGGTCATACACAAATGCCACTAAAAAAATTAGTGGAGTCAAGTCAAAAGGAGGTGTCTACAAGGAAACGAGTACTCCATTGTAGTTCATGCTGATTTTTATCAGATGTAATGGCAATGATGAACACAATAATGGGTGAATTGATTTGGATATGAAATAAAAGAGGGTTGCGGGACGTAGCAAAAAGAACAGCAGCTCAAATACGTTAGCTAATTGGGATAGCAAAGGTGTTTGTTGCGTTATGAATGGTGGATTGTGCGAGTGAAATTAGATAAGCAAATATCATACAATTGGTGTGATCCCCATTGAAAAGTAAATGCTTACTTTGGTGCTTTACTTAATTCGACAATAAATACCCACAAAGTGTACAGGTTTCAAATAAACTTTGATCGAAATATTTGACACCCTCCTTATACTGCTAGCAAGATTGAATGATAGAAATAGAGGGCTATTGACATACTACTTTGGATTGGCTCGAGGCTCAATCCGAGAAGGGGTCCTCTAAGACTTATAAACAATCAAGTAGCTAAACACCTTGACTTGCTTGAACAGTTTGAAGCCCTCAAGCGCTCAACCTATAACCGAGTACCTTGGAGGCTTGTCCCCAAGATTTCGAGTTATCAAGCACCCAACGTCTTGCTCGAACTTACCCAAGTTACATGACCTCTTTCAAACTCTAAGAACACATTTGCTACTAGAAGATGCCCCCTCCACTATGGGTGCCTCGTACCCCTGCCTCCCCCTCCCTCACCAACAAAGAAGACTAAGCCATAGTTTATGGGCCAATGAGGGCTTCCTCTCTTTCTCTCAAGGTTGTTTGCCCTTTGTACTTCCTCTTCTCCTCTACTCATTTATTGTAGCCTAACATTCATGGTTTGACTAGCATACCCGATACCTTCTGAGAATGTTAGAGCTCCATTCTTTAGATGTTGCTATCAGCATGTTCATGGCCAACCAATGCCTAAAGCCACTCTATTAACTCCTCAGCATGTGTTCCCTATAAGCAACTAGTATGATTGAACCCTAAGCTAATACATGGACCTAGTAGGTAAGCTCCCTATACTATAAATAATGCAAGGAGCTAAAAGGTAAAGGGATTTTAACCCTTGAAGCCTTAAACCCTGAATCTTTACCTCTCTATGAATCATTCAAGACAACACAACCTGAGTACCTTCTCCCTTAGGCAAAGAGCGCTTAGACACTTCCCAATATTCTCTTCTTCTTCCCTCTTTACTAACATGAGTATCAAAGTGCTCTATCAAGGGTTTTTTTATAGGTACTCACGAGTAAGGACCTCACTTGACACCAAAGCAAAACAACACACTCCCTCAAAGGATTTAAGCCCATTTCCACCTATTGTTGATAGTTGATTCCCCATAATCATCATTTTGGTGCTTACCGTTACTAGCCAATCTACTGTAGATGGCAAAAAACAAGAACAATAACCTTTATGCTTCACTTTAAGCTAATAGCAAGGGGTTAGCTCTACCTTAAAATTGACCAACTCCCCCATTTTCAAGCACTCAAGCCTATGAAATGCAACAAATTAGGATACTTATTCAATAGATACTTAAAGATAATCGAAGGACTTAAGATTCCATCACTGGCCTTGAAAGGGATGTAACTCCCTTAAAAAATGCTTCCTAAAAATGGCCCTACGAAGAAGCAACATTTAACTCATCTACATGGCCAAGCAAATGTAACGAAGTATGTATTGAGCAACCAGCATGTCCATGTGACTAGGTTCAATATGATCACTAGGCCTTAAGGACCTATGTGATATGGATCGAAGAAATAGCAGCGGATCTTGAAATAAGGTTAGAATGGGTCGAATGGGTTTGACATACAAGAAGTGAGATGGTTAGTTTAGATGGTGAATGTAAATGGATATAACTCACCGAGACATAAACATAATTAGGGGTTTGAGCTCGAAATAGGGTTCAATACAACTTATGAACACTAAATATTGTTTGGGATTCAAATGAAAGTTAGATGCAACTCATTAACCAGTTCAAATAAAAGGGTTTACCACAATCTTGAGGATAAGATCAATAAGAACACGGGATAGATTAAAGAGTTTGATCTACACTCGATAATCTGACAAATGCTAGCTCAAGAGTAGCCTTGCTAAAAAAGGGAAAGATTCCAAAACATAAGAGTATACTTTCTATCTAGTTTCGTATAATGATGTCTATGTATATCTCCCTTCGTTGTTTATAGATGTTGCTATTTATAGCAAGTCTTAAACCCTAGTGGAAAAATTGTAAATAATGCATAAGGCTTTATACCCTAAATAATTGGGCCCATAAATAAAATAAAGAAAAATATGTATAAGAATACAAAACAGTACATTTTACAAAGGAAGTCAGCATGTAGTCACTCGGCATGTCTTCGAAGGAGCAGTATCCAAATCGAACGAGGTTGGCAGTTGGATGTGTAGGTTTAGGAAGGAGTCCTCGAAGCTTTATAGTGTTTGGTTGAGATACTAAAAATGTTAGCTCATAATTGCCGAGTTTTAGAATCGTTCGGTACAAGTCTCTCAATGCTGTACTAAGTAGTACTTTGGTCTCGAGTACTCGACCTTATGGTATCTCGGCTTCTCAACAAACGATAGACTTGTTGCCGAGTGGCTCCTTTCCTTCCCCTCGATCTTTTGTCAATTGCTGAGCCTCGGTGAAAGTTGTTTAGCCTTGGCCTTGAACTATTCATCCTTAGGTTAGAATAAGTTTGCATCTTCTTTCGGAGGGTCAGCGTCGGCGTTGGCATCAACTTCGAATAGGTCAGCCTCTACTTAGATATAGTCGGAGGCTGATTCTCATTATTACCATGAGTTTGAAAGGAAGTCTTCCTTGACGTTAAGTGTTGAGCTCGAGCTGGGATTCCAAATAAGCTCCTTCTCCCTTTTCGTTTTACCATGGGTACCGAGTGTCTCTGGATTTCCTCAATGCTCAACAGAGTTAAGAGATAACTCTTCCCATCCTTCCGAACATTGTAAGCATTGAGGAATCCATCATGGATCACTTTTCAATCAAACTCTTATGGTCAGCCAAGAAGTAAATTTGTGGCATTCATTGGGACCACATCGAAGTCAATCTCATCCTCGTATTACCTTGCCTTGAATGTGTTCCGTACTCTTTTATGCATATAGACCATACCTTTATCATTAAACCATTTCAATCCATAAGGTCGGGGGTATGGGTAGGTCAGCAATTTTATCTTTTCTACTAAATTGGAAAAAATGATGTTAGTGTAGCTACCTTCATCGATAACTAGGGAATAGGTCTTCCCATTCACAAGGTACTGCATGTGAAATAAATTTTCCCTTTGTTCAGGATTAGCCTTCAGGTTAGCTAGTGTGGCCATAGCCAGGAGTTTATCTAAGTCCTCAAGATAAATATCTTCTTTTATCAACTTGTCTTTCAAACTCTTATCACTCTGACTCTCAATTTGAGCCTCGGGCCCTTTGCCCTTCAAGATCATGACCCTTTTATTTGGACATTGAGAAGCAATGTGTCCATAGCCTAAGCATTTGAAGCACTTCACTTCTCAAGCCTTATTGCTTGATGCATTCTCTTTCTCGACATAGACCGGTTGGTTAGGCTCTCCTTTTTCTTTCTTTTCTTACCTTCTCTCGACATACCTCTCAGGTTCAAGGCTGCCTTATTGAGGTTGACTAGTCGGCCTCTGATGCTTTCTTCTCCTTTGCCTCTCTACTCTTAAAGCCAAATTAATTAGCTCGTCTAGAGAGTTAAACGCCTGTAATTCAACTATGTCAGCAATATTATCTTGGAGTCCACTTAGGAACCTAACAATGGTGCAGTCTTGTGGCTTAGCAACTTACATATCAATATTAGGATTTCAAACTCTTATAAGTACTCCTTGATAATGTTTTAGCCTTGTTTAAGGTGTTGGAAAGCATGGAGCATCTCTTGCTTAAAGTAAGTTTGCCTGAAGCGTTGATTCATCAGATGTTTCATAAGCCTCTAAGTTCTATTTGGCTCTTCTCCTCCAGCATCTCACTTAGCAACCAACTTATTTTACTAAAGACTTGCATACTTAACAAGGGATAATGATGCCAGCTTAACCTTTATTCGTTCATCATACTCATAACGCTTGAATAACTTCTTGACTCAGGGAACCCAATCAAGGAATTCTTTAGGTTGGCTACTTCTACTAAAGGTTGGCAATTTCAGCTTCACATTGTCAAGTCCTTGGCTAAGTGCTCGAGGTTCATCCCTTGCATTTCGAGCTAGTCAGTTCACCTCGATTCAATCACTTTAGTTAGAGCTCTACTCGGATATGTCCCTTTTCAATCCTGATTCTCTTCTTCAGGCTCCTTGATTTGTTTCGGAGTCAACAGTCCTTTTGTTTCTTCTTCTTAGCTCAAGTTAGTTTTCACTTCTTCTTGGCTCAACAGCTCTTCTTAGCTGTTGCTCATCGTTGTTAAGTTCATTGGAACCACTTTTACTGGAGGGTATTCATGCTCTTCTTTCTTCTCAGCCATCATGTCAGCCTCTAACTAACCCAGTAAGCTCTTAAACATAGTTAGTGAGGTTTGGAATCTAGTATTGTAAGTTATCGACACGTTGTCTCAAACTTCCGTGAGGACTATCACCAGTATTGTTGACATTATCCTTCGATATTCTTGTTTGTACAGTAATTTTCCAATAAATTGAACAAACAACAAATCACAATCATAGTAACCTAAAAACAACCACTACTTAGCTTTTGCAGCTACTACTACTGACAAACAATTACTATGAATAGCTCACTACGCCATAGAACAATGATTAACAGAGAGGTACAAACCACAAATCAAACTTTAAAGAACACTAGCACGCACATCTCCCTAAAGTTTCGATACCAATATGATATGGATTGAAAAAATAGTAGCACATCTCGAAATAAGGTTAGAATGGGTCGAATGGGTTTGACATATAGGAAGTGAGATCGTTGGTTTAAAGGGTGAATGTGAATGGATATAACTCATCAAGACATAAACATAATTAAAGGTTTGAGCTCGAAATAGGGTTTGATACAACACGTGAACATTAAATGTTGCTTAGGATTCAAAGGAAAGTTAGACGTAACTCACTAATTGGTCCAAATGAAGGGGTTCACCACAATCTTGAGGATAAGATTAATAAGAACATGGGAGAGATTAAAGAGTTTGACCTACATTCGATAATCCAGCAAATGTTAGCTCAAGAGTAGCCTTATTCAAAAAAGGGAAGATTCTAAAATGCAGGAATATACTTTCTATCTAGTTTCATATAACGACATCTATGTATATCTCCCTTCGTTGCTTATAGATGTTGCTATTTATAGCAAGTCCTAAACCTTAGTAGTAAAATTGTAAATAATGTGCAAGGCCTTAAACCATAAAGAATTTGGCTCATAAATTAAATAAAGGAAAATATGTATAAGAATACAAAACTGTATGTTTTATAAGGGGAGTTGCAATGCAGTCATTCGGCATGTCTTAGAAGGAGTAGTATTCGAACTGGATGAGGTTAGCAATTGGATGTATGGGTTTGGAAAAGAGTCCCCTAAGTCCTGTAGTGTTTGGCTGAAACACTAGAAAGGTCGGCCCATAATTTCCAAGTTCTAGAATCAGTCGGCACAAGTCTCTCAATGCTATATTGAGTGGTTCTTTAGTCTTAAGTACTCGGCCTTATGGTATCTCAGCTTCTCGGTAGACAATAGACTTGTTGTAAACAAGATCCTTTCCTTCCTCTCGGTCCTCTATCATTTGCTCGGCTTTGGCGAAAGCTACTTAGCTTCAGCATTAAATTGTTCATTCTTGGGTTAGAATAGGTCGGCATCTTCTTTCGGAAGTTCAGCATTAGCTTCGAATAAGCCAGCCTCGGCTTGGACATAATTAGAAGTTGATTCCCATCACTATGTGACCGACTAAACCAAAACTACAACAAAACGTACATACTGGGTAAAAACTCTAAGATGAGCAGACGTATTAGAGATCTATCCCTAGGACTCTAAAAAACCACTTGAGGACATGAACATCTAAGAGTTAAATGAATATATACACCATGTATCAAGTATACGAGACCAAAAGAAGGCGAATCATCTACCCATGCATCACACTCAACATTAGAAAAGAGCCCATTTGCACCACTTATTTTAGAGTAAACATTACTCTAAGATGCAAGGCTTCCCCACCTCAACACATATAATGGAATTGAAGGCCCAAATGACTATGTAGTCTATTTATGTACTATGATGAGCCTCCATAATTTTATGTGTACCATCATGTGAAAAGCTTTTCCTATCTACTATAGTTCAACATCCCACCCAATAGCTCCATTACCTCCTTTGATGACTTGGCGAACAAGTTTTGATGGCACTTTCTCAACTCGAAGGTCATATACAAAGACTCTTCAATGCTCTACAATGTCAAATAGTGTCCCAATGAATCCTTATGTACATACTTCAAATGTTTCAACCATTTAAAATTCCAAGTCTCTCCCTTAACAAGCCCGACTTGCTACACGAGTTCATGAAAGCAGTTGAGAAATATGTTGCCTAAGAGGATGCCATTAAAGCAAGATTGGAGATTGACAATAATATTCATGAGTTGGTGAAAGATTATTTAAGCCTAAAAGACACCAAGCCATCTTCTTCAAGAGGGTAACGTGTAAGGTAAAAGCAAAGATTTGCCGACTACACTCCTTATATACCCTTAAATCGCCCAATTAGAATAGATGTATGAGGTTAGAGGAAAGCTCTAATGACCACCTAATATTAAAGAAACACTCAAGGTGGCTAACTTTGGTAAGTATTATGACTACCACTAGGTATGTTGTCATAATACAAGTGAATGTCATCATTTAAAGAATGCAATCAAAGGCTTTGTTTACAAAGGCTGCATTGACCACCTCATTACAAATGAAAGAAACTAACTCCAATGACTAACCTAATGTTGTCGGGTAAAACAACAATAGCAACCCTAACAAGAGTAGCAACACTAGCCTTGAGAAGATGCCCCTAGTGACCAAAATCGTTGGGGTAGACAAGGGTAGGTAAACAACATTGTTAAGGTCCTAGCCTCATACAATATATATCCTTTGCATCAACAGAGTACGAGGTATACCTCATTAGAAATAAGAAGCTTAAAGTAGACATGGCCATCAACTTCAACTCAGAAGACTAATGCGGTATCAACTACCCTTACAACAACACGGTAGTAATTAAAATCGAAATCAAGTACTTTGATGTCCCCAAAACATTCATTGATGGTGGAAGTTCAACAAACATCCTCTTCTACAATGCATACAAACAGATGAAGGACTAGCTCAATAAGCCCTTGTAAACCTACAAACATAGCCTCATAGGTTTTGGAGGTAGCAAACCTATTGTTACAAACTGCGACTAAGAATATATAGGGCTAGTCGTTGGATTGGTCCAAGCTTGCAGAAAGCTCAAAAAGGATTAATTGGGAAATGTGCAAAAGGATAAAAATGAAGGATGAAATAGTAAGCTAAACCTATAAATAACTCTAAAGGATAAGATGCACCAATGGAACATTTGAGGACTCACGACTCAATTTGATATGATGCATGAATTGGTTTAGTAAGGTTACTCACCACTTAACCTTGCTTAAGAGAAAGGATAAGAGTGATATTAAGAGTAAACAAATAATATTTACGTAAGTAAGAAAAAGTACTCAAAGAGTGTATTAAGAATGATTTAGTGTTCTCATAGTTATAAGTATAAGGGTATTTATTCCCATAAATTAGGGTAACCTGCCTAAAAAGGAAAGGATAAAAAGGGCATTTCTTAAGAGAGTAATGTATAAGATACAAAAGGGTAAAATGAATATACAAGAAAAACAATCATTGGTGTAATGGATTCTACACATGATACTATATACGTGGTGATGCTACATTAGCGAGGTCATTAGAAGATGCAGACAAAAAGTACATTCAGATGGGCTTATCTGAGCAGGGATGGCTTAGTCAGTCCAGACTCTCTCTCTTGGCTTTTCGGTAAGGAAGATGTCGAGTAATTAGTCAGCTTAGCACTAAAGAGTAATCATCAACTTGGTATATTGTTGAAAAATGGGTGATCATACGGTACAGCATGAAGGGTGACTCGGTAATAAAGTACTCTTACTTTGGTAGGAGTTGGTTGGAATAGAAGGATTTATCATGCTAGCCGTTCTAGTCCTTTAGCTCGCTTGTGGGTTATAGGTCTGGTAACTTGATGCCCATTAGGAAAAGTTGCTGCCTTCAATTGCTTTGTCTCTATAAGTGTAGATAAGTGCTTGAAGTTCTTCAAACTCCTCAAGAACCCATTTGAGTTCAATTGGATAACCTAGTTCTTGTAAGCATTTGACAACTTAAAGAAGTTCTTTAAGAGCCTACTTATGCTATCGAAACCCATACTGGGAGAATAGTTGTATCTATACCTCACCGTAAGTGGCAAAGCACTCTCTTTAATATTTGTCCACGTTAATGGCTAAAAACACAAGCCTATATACTATGTAAGGTAAATCCTCTAAGGGTTAGATTCATGATACACCATGATCAAGAAGTTCACCCTTACCATGATAATTGTTGTACGCAAAGTCAAGCCTTATTTCCAAGCCCACTTAATCATAGTGCTAACTAAATGGCCACTCTAAGCCATCCTATAAAAGCCAAATGCCTTAGGCAATGTGGTTAAGTACGGCCTTGAGCTCAGCACCTATGGTGTTTAATTCTAGCCAAGACAAGCAATTAAAGCCTAAGTCCTTACAATCTTTGTTGTAGAGTATACAAGAGAGAAGGAAACATAGTTAGACATCGAAATACCAATATAGACTCTTCATGTAGATGGATCCTTCACTTAGGGGAGGGGGAGGGGGAGGGGGAAGGACATAGCACTACAAGGCCCATACTAAATGAAGGTTCTCTACACTTTATAATTTGGGTTCTTGAAGAGTTATAATAAGGCTAAATATGAAGTACTCATTACCGAGCTAAAAACCACTATAGATAAAGAGGTAAAAATGCTGGACATCTACTCAAACTCCTTGTTAGTAATCCAGTAAGTGAAGGTAGAGTATGGGATGAAGCAAGAAATGAAAGTCAAATGCCTCTGGATAGTCTAAGGGCTCTTTGTAGATTTCACCTCCTAGAAGATCAACAAAATCCCCTTGGTAGAGAACTTGGAAGCAAACAGGTTGTTTAAGCTAGCCTCTATTATCATCCCAGCATAGCATGACAACAACGAGCCACTTTTTATTCAATACCTCCTTGAGCATAACATAGAGCAATGGGATTAGGAAGTCCTTGAAGTTTGACTCATAAACTCTTAAAATTGTTGGATGGAACCTATAGTAGGTCATTTGAGACCAAAGCTTTAGTAGAAGACCGAACCAAAGTGAAGAGGTTAGCTTATGCCTCCTCTAATTACACACTCATAGATAGAGTATGATACCGCCAAGGTCACAACATGCTACTCCTTAGATGCCTTTGACCTGAAGAGGGTACCTATGCCTTAGAGAAGCTTTATGCTAGAGCATGCAGCAACTATATCTAGTGCTAAGCCCTATACATTCAAGCACTCTATTTAGGTTATTATTGGTCAACCATAAAGGAGGATGTGTAAGCTATGGTCTAAAAATGTCATAGGTGCCAAAACCATGCCTTGATCTCCCATATGCCAAGCTTTAACCTATGCCCCATTACAAGCTTGTAGCCACTCACCCAATAAAGGCGCTTAGCCCCTTTTTGCAAACATTTGGATGTTAGCAATTCATTTCAATAGTATTGGACTATTTTACAAAATAGGTAGAAGTACAGTTAATAGCTATCATCACCACCTAAGCTATTGAAGGCTTCATCTAAAAACTTACAAAATACATGAGCACTCGAAAATTATGAAACTAATGGCATTATAAGCTAATCAAACTATAGAGGTTTCATAGAATTATGAATCAACATAGACATTGACAAAATTGGAGATTAATAAAGATATTTTATGATTTTAGAATTATAACAAGCTATAAAGAATTTTAGGGTTAACGATTTAATTTGACAATAATTAGATTGAATAACTAACTTAAAAAGTGGAAAAATATGAAAACAAGTCAAAGTAAGTGACAAATTTAAATTTAAGTCAATCACATAAATGTTTAAGTCAATGAAATGTAAGACTCACTTAACCCAAATTAGGATAGTAGAGATTCTATTGACTAAGTGAGTGGTTAGGATAGTGCGAAAAGTGAAGATCATTTATTAGGAGACCTTACCCTCTATTTATAAGGATGAGACCAAGCCATTTTAGAGAGGAAATTCTTATGATTAGCTCTAGATTTGGTGGAATTAATATCTTGACTACTTTGACTTTCCTCATTTGCTAAGTAGTTCTTACATGGTCTTCATTGGAATGCTTAGGCTAAGCCTAGTTAAGTTAGGCTAATGGATCAAGCATGCAAAATCTCAGAGGTCTTCATTCTTATCAGGTCAGATTTTCAATTAATGGCTTGATGTAGTCTCTAATAGGATCGATGGAGAATCTAGACATTCGACCTGAGTATTGCTAAGGGTAGATTGGCTGCTAAGAGCTCAATGCAGGTGTAGAGATGTCAAATTGGGCTACGAAAGCTTTGCTAATGTATTGGATAGGTCAAACTAGGCTCATATCTAAAATAGCCTATCAACAATTTCATATCTTCATAATTGAATGCTAAAAAAATTGTTATGTTTACATTTATATTTATGTTAAATTTTGTGGAAAGATATGTTAATTTTATTTTCAATTCAAAAAAGGTTGTTGAGCAAAAGATAATTTAAAGTTATCTCAATACATAACATAAACATAATTATTATTGTGTTAGGAATTGTATTTATATATATTATACTAAGAATTATTGTTTAGGTACTTATAGGTAAAGAAGGAAAAAAAAAAAAGAAACTTTATTAGATTAAACTAAGTTGACTATTGGTTATATTTATTAAAATTACAATGTTTTTAATTAGTCACATTATGAGTACAATGAATTTTTTAGTGGTTACGTATTTTATTAATTTAAGCAATAACTTTATAAAATGGTTGCTAAAACCGATGAGCTAAGGTAACAATATGTATATAGTATTGCCTTTATTCAAATAATTATCAACAAGACAATATATTTGTTGCCATATCATTGCGTTAAAGTTATACTAGCAACAATTTTCATAATGTAGCTTCAAAGTGTTGTACTTAAACAATCCCTTAAGAAATTGTAAAAAATTTTGATGCAATTAAGTATTTTAAGCAATGAGTATTCAACATGTTACAGTTTTGGTGTAGCCTTAAACTCTTTTTGGTGGAGTATCAGTAATTGAAAATATTATTTTAAACAAGTATACCTTTCGAGATCTCATCAATTTTTGTTATTAATGAAGCAAATGGTTATCGAGCTTAAAATTTTCATTTTTTTTTTGTCCATTTTTCTTAATCCAATCTATATTAAACTTTAATCCATATCAAATAGACCCTTGACTAGGAATTAAGGAAAACATGTTTTCTATAAATTTGAAAAGAAATTAAAGTCACCACCTAACCGAGGTCAAGAAAATGATTAGTTTAAAACCAATTGGATGAATTGATTTTAACCTAAACACTAGATAGTGTGCAAACCAATTTTGAGAATGGTTTTTGAAAACCAAAGATTTCAAGTCTAGGAGCTAACCCATTAAATCCTAGTAGATACTACTTTTAACATTCCAAATTTAGCTTCATATTTCAAAATACCCTTTTAAATTAAAAAAAAAAAACAATTCTAGAAATACAAATAAATAAAATTAAATTTATTTAAGAAAATATTTACAAAGGAAAAATAAAAAAAAAATTCCCTATTTTAATTCACCCCATAGGTACTTACAAATCCTCTAGTAAAGATCAAACTTCATATAGTTTGATTTTTTTGTAAAACTTTAATTTGTTGATTTGTTTTAATTTGTGAAAATAGTCGATTTAAGTTTTAAATCATTTGATTTTACTTTAAGGAAAAAATGCATAAAGGGAGAAGGATCCTAAATTCATGTTTTCTTTTTTTGTTTAATTTGAAAAAAGAAATTTTAGGAAAAGTCCTAATTTTGAAAAGGATTGATTAATTTTTTTTCTTATTGAAAATAGTTTTCTAGGTGATTTTCTTTTCTATCTTTTATGATTATCCTTTTTTTACACATATTTATTTGTTTATTTAGTTTTTGATCAAAATAAATAAAAGAACAAAGATTTCCCTTTTTTTTTTATCCTTTTTATTGTTTGTTTGTTTGTTTGTTTTTTTTACTTTACTTTTTTTAACTTTTTTTTCCAATTGAATACAATAAGAATAAAAAAAAAAAAAAACAACATAATAAATTAAAAGGAAGAAGGCTAGACTAACTTTAAGCTAGGAGGTGGGTCAGATGGATGTGGATCTCAGGTCGAATAGCACATGCCTTGCACATGTGTTGCATGGAGAGTGGATAAGGGCAGTCATTAAGGCAATTTTAAGCCAATTTTTTAACGAAGAAAGGGCTTTCCATTTGTTTCATATTGGGAAACATGGGTTTGGATCAAGTGCTACCAAGTTTGGTAGTCATTCAAAGTTAGCATGGGTAGTGGTGATGTTCAATCAACATGAGGACTTCTAGAGATGAATAGGTGGTTGGGATTGGGGTTTTTGAAGGTGGCAAGGTGGAATATGGTAGCCATTTCAAGTGTAGTGTGATAGAGTTTAATGTTTCGAAGGGTAGAGGTCGCAATGGCTAAGGTTTCAAGAGTGGTGGTTTAGTGGTGTAGTTAAGGTCCACTATCGTAAGCAATAAGGCTTGGGTTCAAAAGCTCAGCTCATGGGGAAGCTTCTTGGATGGTTGTTTTTGTTTGAGCTTCTTCAAGCTTAACCAATTTCTAGAGAAGGAGAGCTTAGCTACAAGTATAGGGAGAGTAGTAAGTGTTGTTAAGTAAATCTGGGTGTGTGTTGATGATTTAACAACCTTAGAAGGGTCCTACTTATACCAGTTTGAGCATTGACAAACAAGGAAATAGCCATTAATGACCGATTTGACTATAGTCACCAATCTTTTATGATCTTCAATTTGGAGAAATTTGCATGAATCAAGTTGATTTCCTAAGTCAAATGTTGATATTATTGCTCAAATAATTGAAATAAAGCACTAACTACTTCCCTCAATAACTTATATTGAAAAATCATGATGATGGAAAAAAATTTCGTATAAAACTATCTTCGATTTTCTAGGGCAAATTTGAATAAGTACATGAATCTAGCTAGGTTTTTGGATTTAATGTAAAGAGGGATATGTAGAATACAAGATTAGAGTAAGATTTCAGGTGCTTGCTTGTGGGAATTGAATGAAAAATAAAGGCAAAGTGAGCACCTTAGGTTGGTTGTGCGAGAAAGAAATGGAAAGTAATGGAAAGAGAAGGAAAGTGGTGTTAATGTGGCGCCACATGGGTACTACGTCAACCATATGCCCAATGGAGGTTTGCTACGTGTTAAGGCTAGCACATAGCCTATTCCTCCCTCTATACATGGATAGGGGGCAATGTAGAAAGAAAGATGCACTTAAGCACATATATTAAG
The DNA here is from genome assembly GCA_024138015.1 of Lumnitzera littorea. NCBI lineage: Eukaryota > Viridiplantae > Streptophyta > Magnoliopsida > Myrtales > Combretaceae > Lumnitzera > Lumnitzera littorea. The sequence goes on from JAMXBB010000012.1 coordinate 40,164,841, forward strand.
AATTGAACCCACTACCCCTCTCTCATATACAATGCTAAGTCCAAGTTTTAAAATAGATGAGTTGTTGACCCATTCCCTATCCTTTTATGCAAGCAAAATGTATATAATTCTTTGAAAATGACCTGAGCCAAATTGAAATACTAAACCTATCCTAAAGTTAACCCAAAAACTACCCTCAGGCTTTTTATTATCTTTTTTTAATGTCCTTAAAATAAAAATCGTTTATTTTATATTTTTCAACTTTCCAATTTTTTGTGATTTTCTTAAAATTTCCCTTCTTTTGTATATTTTAAATTTTTGAATTTTTCTAAATTTTATAATTTTTCATTATATGTCTATTTTGTCTTTTTGAATTGGAACCATTTTTCCCAATTCTAAAAATTTCTAGAACTATAAAAGGAAAAAATGAATCAACTACAACTGCCCCTCTTTGTGGTAAAGTTTGGATAAAACTTTATTGAGACATTATAACTAATTAGCTAACCAACTTGCTTAAGATCGATCCACTAGGAATTTGTTAAAAGAAGTAAGGTAGTGCTCTAAGAGCTAATTGAGACATTAGAGTGAGATTTAAAAAGGGTTTAGCACTCTAGGAGCTAACTAGAACCTTAAGAGATACTAAAAAGAGGGTAATACCCCAATGGTTTAGCAAAAACCCTAAAAAATACTAAGAGCAGGGTAGCACTTCTATGGGTTAGTAAGAACCCTAAAAGATACTATGAAGAAGGTAGTGCCCCTATAGGCTGGCAAGAACCATAAAAGATATTGAAAGGAGGGTAATTCACTTGTGGGCTTGCAAGAACCCTAAAAGATACTAAGAAGAGGGTAGTGCCCCTTTAAGTTGGCAAGAACCTTAAATGATATAGAAAAGAAGGTGGTACCCTTGTAGGCTATCAAGAACCTTAAAAGATACTGAGAGAAAGGTAGCGCCCCTATAGGTTGGTAAGAACCCTAAAAGATATTGAGAGAAGGGTAACACCATTACGAGTTGGTTAGAACCCTAAAAGATACTAAGAAGAGGGTAGTGCCCCTTTAAGTTGGCAAGAACCTTAAATGATATAGAAAAGAAGGTGGTACCCTTGTAGGCTATCAAGAACCTTAAAAGATACTGAGAGAAAGGTAACGCCCCTATAGGTTGGTAAGAACCCTAAAAGACATTAAGAGAAGGGTAACACCATTACGAGCTGGTAAGAACCCTAAAAGATACTAAGTGAAGGGCAAAGCCCCTATGGGATGGCAAGAACCCTAAAAGTCATAAAAAGGAGGGTAAAACCCCTTTAAGCTAGCAAGAACCCTAAAAGATATAGAGAGGAAGGTAATGCCCCCATAGGCTAGCAAAAACACTAAAAGATACTGAGAAGAGAGTAATGCCCTTATGGGCTAGCAAGAAACCTAAAAGATACCAAACGGAGGGTAGTATCCTTATGGGCTGGCAAAAACCTTAAAAGATATTAGTAAGTGAGTAAAGCCCCTATGGGCTAGCAAGAACCCTAAAATAATACTAGATGGGCGTAACGCCCCTATAGGCTAGTAAGAATCCTAAAATGATATTAAAATAGAGAGTAGCACCCCTGTAGTTAGTAAGAACACTAAAATATATTTAAATGGATGGTAGCACCCTTATGGGCTGGCAAGAACCCTAAAAATATTGAGTCGGGACAATACTTCTTATGTTGAGTAGAATTCTAAAGGGAATGTTAGATGGAGTAGCAAGCCTTGAGCTAACTAGAATCTTAAACAAAATGTGAGACGTGATAGCACTTTTTGAGCTAGTTAGAACCCTAAAGAGATGGACAAAGGGTAAGCGCCTTATGGGATAGCTAAAGACCTTAAGAAGTAAATTAGGGGAATGCAACTAGTTTGAAAAACATTTGACTTGAAAAAATTACAAATGAGGAATTTGGTGAAAACCATATATGATGAAAAAGGCATCATAGACAAGCATTCTTGATTTGAAGAAAAAAAAAAGGTTAATGGACATTAAAAACTACATCAAGGAGAAAGACTTAGACTATTATGATCAACTTAAAAGGTATGACCACATTAGAAAAGGAAGTAGGTGATATAAATTGAAAGCTTAGCCACTTGGGCTAACATGAACTTGAAAATGGTTGGAAAAAATTTGGAACAAGCCTTTACTTTCTCTCTCTCTTTTTGTTGAGCTTCTTAGTGGGGCTTTGCGATTCCTTTCCTAAGGAATAGGTAACTCATGATTCATTTAGTCGAAGAGGACTTTCTTGTGTACTCTTAGTCTAGATTATAGTCTTGACTACTATTTTAAAAATTATAATCTATTTTGTAGGTGATACGCTTTAATCAATCTATTAGGTTTCTTTCAGTATAGTATTATGAATTAGGCTTTTCATCAAATGGTTTTAAAAAAGGACTAATGGGAGGGCCTATTTAAAAGAAATACTTTTATCCAACTCAAGTGTATAAGTCAAGAACCTTTAGGAAAAACTAGAAGTGTGCTTACTCCAATTCCAAAAAAAAAAAAAAATTATTTAGGATATATTATTCCTTATGTAGGTGGGAAGGCCTTAAGTTTGTGATTTAGGATAGGTAAGGGGGTTTTGTAATTGTGATTTGGGATGGATATGTAGGCTTTGTGTTTTTAGGTTGAGAATATGATTCAAGGCCTTATGTTTTTGGAGCACTATAGTTAGGGTTTCTCTTGCATATAAGCATGATTTTCAAATCTTTCCTTTTCTTTTGTTTGTTTCTTTTCTTCTCTTCTCTCCTTCTTTTCTCTTTTTTCTCTTATTCATTACATTGCCCCATTATTTCTTGCTCTTCTTTCTCTTCCTTAGCCCCAAAAGAGACTATCTCTTTTGCCAAGTCTTTATCTTTGAGAGATTTAAGGCCCTAAATCCATAGATTCCAAGTATATGGGCCTAGGTAAGGTATGTGTTGTCTTAAGGTGTTTGGAAATGTTTTTGCTCTTCTTCATCTTAAAGGAAATAGATTATCAAAAACAAAAGTTATCCTTAAATTGTTATTATTAAGGTAAGCACAAATGTGTTTTATCTTTCTCTTCTAATTAATGATCCTAACCTTCGAATTGCCTTAGTAAGGAGTGGTTCTTGATAGGGTTCTCATTTGAAGATACTTTAAATTGGCCCAACATGGTTAATAAAGAGTAATTGTGTTTGTGATTTGAAAATGAATGACTAACATCATTTTAATCTACAAATGAAAGCCAAAATGGACCTCCTTTAAGGAATGAGTTCAAAGTATTCTCACCATGATATCACTTAACTCTGAAAGCACTTAGAGGTTAGTGTATGGGATATAATTTGCCTCTTTTCATCCTAAACCTCTCAAAAGTGAGTTGCCAATTCCTTAGGCAAGAATCTATATTTATTTGACCTAAGGTAGAGACTGACTTTGCCCCCTAATTTCTCAAAACACACTCAAGTTATGAAATGATGCTTCCATTCAATTTAAGTTCAAAAATTAAGTTTGAAAGACCAAGTGCCCCTAGCTTTTCGTGTTCTTGATGGTTGAACAAATAATTGTCCCAAACATATAAGTCTTAATGCCCCTTTGGCTTTCATATATATTTACAAGCCTAGCTCTATAGAGTAGAAATGTCTTTTGAGGTTAAGGAGCTATGAATAGGGTTTTCTAACTTTTTAACATGGTTAAGATTATATCTGACGTCGTGTTTTGACTAAGCTTAGGCTTGGTTTTATCGATTGATCAAGGGCTTTGAGTTAGGTCATCTATGTTGGTGGGTTGAGGTTTGTGTTTAGGTCAATTGCCTTAAAGGGTCGAAGGGTTGACATTTAAGTAGGCTACCTTAATGGGCCGAGAGTTTGTGTTTGAGTTGGCTACCTCTACAGGCTAAGGGTTTGTGTTTGGGTTGAGCTCATAAAAATTTATAATTGTTAGCAAATTTCTTCTTCTTCTTTTTTTTGTCTTTTTTTTTTTTGTGAGAGAGAAAAATAAGGCTTTTATTTTTCCTAAACCAAGTGATCTAAATAAGGATAAGGATTTTTCGAGTTCTATTTACATGCTTATGAAATTTATTTACACTTCCCTAAGGGAGAGAGAACAATGAATTATATTAGAGAACTATTTACAAAAAGAGAATACTAAAGAATGAAGACTAATAAGCTAAAGGGAATTTTTACTATTTTGAAAAATTAAAGTATAGAAAAACAAATATAAAGAGCCTAACATTTATTCTAGATTATTATTTAGTGAAACTTGATATTTATTTTAGGCCCCTTGGCTATAATATGAAAAACCCTAATCTAACTCTCGTAGGCGAGCTTTAAGGTCTTCTAATATTGCAAGGTTTCTAAGGACTTATTCAAGAAGGGTTTTTAAGGCTTGATTTTAAGCTTTAGAACATTTGAGCTTCTCTCTCAAATAGGCAAATTCAACTTCTAACAACTATTTGTGAATCCTGGGGAGGTTTTGTAGCCTATCAATTTTCTAATTGTTTACTTGGTCACTTGCCGTTATCTTTAGGCCTAAACATTTCATGGATAAGAAACATTTATCAATGAAACAAAAGAATGTACATGGAAACTTTCATATGTTAGTTACATTGGGTTAATAAATCATTCCTTAAGTTGCAACCCTCTTATTAAAAAAAAAATGATTACATTTCCAAAACACTCTAATATTAGTAAGTTTGCAACTTTTAGGAGTAGTATATTAACTCAAGGTTTAAGAGAAGTATATGTAATTAGGGTAAGTTCTAAAGTTCTTAAGCTTTGTGACCTTACGTGCTTCCAAGGAAATGATTCATTGGTCATATCAAAGCGTAAGTAGGATAGTCTAACTAGCCCTAAGTAGTAGTTAGCCTACAATGCTCAAAACCTATGCAATGGCCCCTATTTGAGGGTCCTAAGACAACTTGGGTTTGATCGTATCTTCTCCATATTTTTTATGCATCATCCCCCTATTATCCCAAATATGATGAATGCAAAAGTGAACATGGCAATTAAAACAAAGTATATTTACATTAAACGAATCATAACAATAAATAAATAGCATGGGTATTTTGAAAGGTAAATTTAATTTCGAAAAGTTTTTAAGTGGCTAGCCCTCTTGAAATACTTAGTAGAGTCGTTAACTTGTCAAGCATCAAATTTTTGGTTTTTTTTCATTTATTTTTCTTAATTCGATCAATATTAAACCATGTACTAATTTAATATAAACCATCCAATAGTAAGGAAAACAGGTTTTCTACAAATTAGAAAAGAAATTAGAGTCGTTACCTGACTATGGTTGGGAAAAGAATTAGATTAAAACTAATTAGATGGATTGAATTTAACTTAAATACTAGATCGTATGGAAACCAATTTTGAAAACGCTTTTTAAAAACCAGATATTTCAAGTTTAAGGGCTAACCTATTAAATTCTAATAGGTACCAATTTTCACCTTTTGAATTTAGCTTTATATTTCTCAAAATGCCTTGATAAATAAAAAGAAAAATTCTATATTTACAAATAAAGAAAATTAAATTTATTTATAAAAAAATTTGCAAAAGGAAAAGAAAAATTCAATTTTAAGTTGCTTTGTAGGTACCTATGTACTTTTTAATAAGGATCAAAGTTCCCATAGTTTGGGTTTTTTGTAAAATTTTAATTTGTTCATTTTAAAAATTTTTTAAAATAGTTGGGTTTAAGTTTTTAATCATTTGATATTATTTTGGAAAGAATTCCTAAAGGAAGAAGGGTCCTAAATTCAACTTTTTCTTTTTTTTTTTAAATCCTAAGAAAAATCTTAATTTTTAAAAGGATTAATTAATTTTTTTCTTATTGAAAATAATTTTCTAAGGAATTTTCTTTTCTATCTTTTATTTTACACATTTTATTTTTTTATTTTAAACAAAATGAATAAAATAACAAAGATTTCCCTTTTTTCGTTTGTTTTTTTTTTACTTTATTTTTTTTAACCTTTTTATTCCAATAAAATAGAACAAGTACCAAACCAAAAAATAAAATGAAAAATAATAAATTGAAAGGAAGAAAGCTAGGTGCCGAGCTTGATTTTTTGGCTTCTTTTTAAAATTGAATTTTCCATTTCCGATTAATACTAAACCCTAACCCGTTTAATATTAATCCTCGATTAAAGAAATTAGAAAATTCCAATTTTTTATTTAGAAAAATTTTTGGAGTTGTCACTTGATCAAAGTCGGGAAAAAAAAAGAAACCATAACCAATTAGGTAGATTGATTACGATTTGGCTACTGATCTTTGATTTCAATTTGAATGAAGAACTAGAAGGTTCCAAGTTCAGGGGCTAACCTATTAAACTCTAACGGGTACCACTATCTATTTACTGAAATTAGGATTATTCTTCTAATTATAGTATTTAAAAAAATAAATAAATAAAAATCAAAAGTAAAAGAACCTAAGTTTCTACGTATTTTATCGTCGCCCCGAAGGTACCTACATACCTGCTTACCGGGATCAGACGATCGTAGTTCTTTTCGAAAACTTTTTAATGTATTGATTTATTTTAATTTTGAAAACTACCCAAGTTTACGTTTTTAATTTATTCAGTTTATTTAAAAAAAAATTTAAAGGGTCCTAACTCTTGAGTGTCTTTGTCTTAAAAAAAAAAATGCTCCAACAATCCCATCTTGAAAAGGGGTCTTTTATTAATTTTTATTTTTTAAAATAGTTTTCTATGTGGTAAATCCTAAAAAAAATCTAATTCAAAACATCCCTAAACTAATACTTATACATATTTATATATATACTACTATTAAACAACACTTAAATCAATAAAATCTGCTTAATCTATAATAAAGAAAACTAATACTAATAGAATATCCTAAACTAACACATACACACACATGAATATATATATATATATATATTATTCATATATAATGTTATTAACATAAATAATAATATAATATAATACTAAAAATCTAAAGCACCGAACCTAAATTGCTGTTCGCGGCAGTAGCAATGGACAAGGCATGTCAGGATTATGTTGCAGCTGCTATCGATGAATTGCAACAATATGCGAGTTTAGTCAGCAGGCAACAGTAGACGTGGATATAGACTGCTGCAGTACTTTGTTAGCGGTGAGGATGCGTGTGCCGTGTGGGATTAGTGCCATGTATATGTGAGTGGAGGAGTAATTGAGTCCCGTGTTTAGCAGTAACTGTTCGGTGTTGATTACGGGAGAGAGGGAGCAGGCCGTATAGAGAGGACGAAGCGTAGTAGTGGCTAATCGATGGAATTTGCTAAGCTACTGCTGTTTGGTGTCAAGGAAGTTACTATCGATGGAGGGTTCAGATGAAAGGGGCTGTCTAGGAGTTATTGTGAGTGACGCTGCTATAGTTGATGTGTAACAATGTAGACATGGCCATGTGGAGCAGTTAGGTCGAACGTTGGCACTGTTGATGTCGGTGCTACCATAGATCGCATGGCATCAAGTTGATGTACTGTAAGTATGTTAGGGACTGATTCGGTCGAATGGAGATGCAGTTGTCGTCAATCCATGGGGCTCGACAATAGGATTTGTTGGTCTAAGCGTTGGTGGTGCGAAGTGGCGTTCAGTTGCCGTTGGCATCAATGGTTTGCTGGCGTCAGAGTTGTGGTCGTGGCTGGGCTCATCAAAGCGAGTGCATACTGTCGTTCGAAGTAGCGTTGAATCAGTTAAGAATTGGCCAGAGCGTGGAGCTTGTGGCTGCTATGTTGCAGTAGCCATGCTTCATCATTCAGGCATTAGTTTATGAGTAATGGAGTGATGTGATCAGGATTGGACTGTGTAAGTGGACCCAAGATCCTTATTCTTTTGGGAGTTTTTGTATTTATAAAAGCTAAATAAGATCATATCAAATCATATCTATTGTATCTAATTAAATTATTAAACTAGATCCAAATTAATTCAAATCTGATTTAATAAAATCAAATTAGATTCAAATGATTTTAATTAGATATGAATCCCTTTTATTTATTTTGCTTTTGTAAAAGATAGAAAAATAAAAGACATAGGTACTTAGCGAGACTCAAACCCAAGACTACAAATTAAATCAAATCTGATACTTCAATACTTATCCGTTAGGCCGTTAGCCTACGTCTTGATTTTTAGTATAACTAAATTACACTTAAAACACGCGACTACCTAAAATAATTTTTTTTGAACTAAGCTAAACTAAAATGATTGACTCTAAAATAATTTACTTCTTAAAAAAATCTAAAAAATCTTTTTAATTTTTCTTTTTCTCATCATTTTCATTCATTTTTTTTATTTTCATCATTTGTCAATTTTTATTATTTTTATCTTTTATTAAATTTTTGTTTTATTTTTTTATATTATTATTTTATTTTTTTATTAGGACCCTTTTTGTAAAATAATAATAAAAAATTAGAACTATAGAAGGGAAAAAGTTAGGTGTCTATAGCAGGTTAACTTCATGGTAAGGGGCATGTACGGTTGGATAGATGTGGACCTTGAGTCAAGTTAGATGGTTATACTTAGTTTTAGGTTGGGTAGCAAGTGCCTTACATGAACGTTACGCAAAGAGAGGACAAGGGTAGCTGGTAATGTAGTTCCAAGCTAATTTTTTATTGGAGAATGGGTTTTTCATGTGAAATTAAATCAAATCCAATACTTCAATACTTATTCGTTAGGTCGTTGGCCTACGCCTTGATTTTTAGTATAACTAAATTATACTTAAAACATGCGACTACCTAAAATAATTTTTTTTGAACTAAGCTAAACTAAAATGATTAACTCTAAAATAATTTACTTCCTAAAAAAATCTAAAAAATCTTTTTAATTTTTCTTTTTCTCATCATTTTCATTCATTTTTTTTTATTTTCATCATTTGTCAATTTTTATTATTTTTATCTTTTATTAAATTTTTGTTTTATTTTTTTATATTATTATTTTATTTTTTTATTAGGACCCTTTTTGTAAAATAATAATAAAAAATTAGAACTATAGAAGGGAAAAAGTTAGGTGTCTATAGCAGGTTAACTTCATGGTAAGGGGCATGTACGGTTGGATAGATGTGGACCTTGAGTCAAGTTAGATGGTTATACTTAGTTTTAGGTTGGGTAGCAAGTGCCTTACATGAACGTTACGCAAAGAGAGGACAAGGGTAGCTGGTAATGTAGTTCCAAGCTAATTTTTTATTGGAGAATGGGTTTTTCATGTGAAATTAAATCAAATCCAATACTTCAATACTTATTCGTTAGGTCGTTGGCCTACGCCTTGATTTTTAGTATAACTAAATTATACTTAAAACATGCGACTACCTAAAATAATTTTTTTTGAACTAAGCTAAACTAAAATGATTAACTCTAAAATAATTTACTTCCTAAAAAAATCTAAAAAATCTTTTTAATTTTTCTTTTTCTCATCATTTTCATTCATTTTTTTTTATTTTCATCATTTGTCAATTTTTATTATTTTTATCTTTTATTAAATTTTTGTTTTATTTTTTTATATTATTATTTTATTTTTTATTAGGACCCTTTTTGTAAAATAATAATAAAAAATTAGGACTATAGAAGGGAAAAAGTTAGGTATCTATAGCAGGCTAACTTCATGGTAAGGGGCATGTACGGTTGGATGGATGTAGACTTTGAGTCAAGTTGGATGGTTATACTTAGCTTTAGGTTGGGTAGCAAGTGCCTTACACGAACGTTACGCAAAGAGAGGATAAGGGTAGTTGGTAATGTAGTTCCAAGCCAATTTTTGATTAGAGAATGGGCTTTCCATGTGTTTTACATTGGGAAATGTCGATTTGGATCAAGTGCCACTAAGTTTGGTAGTTGTTCAAAAGTTGGCTATAGGTGGTGCTGATGCTCAAATCGCGTAGGAGCTTCTAAAGTTGAATAAGTGGTTAGGTTTAGGGTTTTTGAAGGTGGCAAGGTCAGTTGTGGTGGTCGTTTTGAGTGTAACGTAGTAGAGTTTGAGGTTTCGAAAGGTAAAGGTCGCGAATGTTAGGGTTTCAAGAGTGGTGGTTTGGTGGTATAGCTAGGGTCCACTAACATAAGCAATACGTCTTGGGTTCAAAAGCTCAACTCCTTAGGAAGCTTGCTAGATGCTTGTTTTTGCTCGAGCTTCTTTAAGCTCAAGCAACTTTTAGAGAGAGAGCTTTACCGTAGTAGGGAGAGTAAAGAGTAGTTTGTGTTCCTAAGTGATTTTAGGTGTGTGTTGATGATCGAACAACCTTAGGAGGGTCCAATTTATACTATTTTGAGCATTGACAAACAAGGGAATGGCCATTAATGGCCAATTTGATTATGGTCATCATGCTTTCATGATCTTCAATTTAGGGAAATTTGCATGAATCAAGTTGATTTTTTGAGTGAAATGTTGATATTATTGCTCAAATAATTGAAACAAAGCACCAATTACTTCCCTTAATAGCTTATATTCAAAGATCTCGAAGATAGAAAAAAGTCTCGAGTAAAACTTACTTCAATTTTCTAAGGTGGATTTCAATGAGTAAATACATGAATCTAGCTAGGTTTTTAGATTCAATGTAAAGATAGATATGCAGAATATAAGATTGGACAATGGTTTCATGTGACTATGTATGGACACTGAATGAGAAATCTAGGCAAAGTGAGCACCCTCAGTTGGTTACATGTGAGAAAGAAAGGGAAAGTAAGGGAAAGAGCAATTGATGTAGCACCATGTCAACTATGTTTCTAATGAAGGTCTACCACGTATCAAGGCTAGTACGTAGTTCATTGCTTTATCAACATGTGGATAAGGGCAAAGCAAAAAGAATAATACACTTAAGCGCATATACTATGATTTGAACCCATAAACTCTCTCTCATATGCAATGCTACGACTAACTTTTAAACTAGATAGGTTGTTAGCCCGTACCTTATCCTTTTATGCAACCAAAATGTATATAATGCTTTGAAAGTGACCTGAGCCAAAATAAAATACTAAACCTATCCTCAAATTAACCCAAAAAGTACCATAACGCTTTTTATTATTTCTTTTCAGTATCCTTAAAAAAAATTCATTTATTCTATAATTTTCAACTTTCTAATTTTTAGTGATTTTCTTGAAATTTCCTTTTTTTATTTGTATTTTTACAAATTTCATATTTTTTGTGCTTTTCTATATTTTCTATTTTTTAATTTTTAATTATATATATTTTTTATTTTTTGAATTAAGACCCTTTTTCCCTATTCTAAAAATTTATAAAACTGTAAAGAACAAAAATGAGGTGTTTATAATGATAATTGTCAATTGTATATGAGAATTTATGTGAAAGAAGTAAGACATGTTGTGATTGAAGACGAACTTTCTTTATATCTTAATTACTATCTATTTTCATTAGTTGAGCATGTAATTAGTAGAGAGAAGAAATTGGTGTCAATAGTTTAGGATCTACATGACATTATATGTGAAATTAATTGGTCTCACTCACCAACTATTGAGGTATAATATCGGTTATATTAACAATGCCTTTTACTTTAGAATTTAGGATTATTTGTATCTTTAGAATTTGTAATTAATTGCTTTAGCATTTGGTGTTGTATACATTTGGCCACTTTTACAGTGATTGTAATTCTCATGGGAAAAATATGCATAAGTGTATCTTGTTTTGCCCAAAATAGAAAAAAGGAAAAAAACAATAAATTCCAAAATGTCATGTCTGGTATACGGTAATAGTTTAGGACTGAACAAAATAGAATAGAATCAATACCAAAACAATAAATCCTTTCCTATGTTTCAAAATTCTAGGAATGAAATGAAAAGGAATATTTATGTAGTATTATCGATAAGAAAATGCTCCTAATGATTGGATGTCAATAAGTAGTTTCAATTAGTGTTAATTAATGAGTAGGAAATGAATTATCTTCTAAACATAAGAAAGGAAATAAAAACCAAAATCACAATTCTATTGCAAGTCCAATCCATGTACAATATGTGACATAATATCGTGTTTGGTATGTAGGAATAGAATCATAATTCCTAATTCCATTCTCTTTCCTTATGTTTAGAAATATAGTTTGAAGGTGGACTAATGATTGCATTTCACCTTCATTTAATGTCATTATATTCCATTCCATTCAATGGCATTTCCAAATATAGGAAAGGATATGTCATTATGATCCTCATTTTATTCTAATCCATTCCATTCTAGACCATTATTGTGTTCCAAACTAATAGGCCTTTAGTAATTTTCAACTCCAACTCGAGAAGAGAAACCCTATCATTAAGAAAAACAATATGCATGCTCCAACACTTCTATCAAACAATCAAAAGATAGTCTTTCTCTCTCTCTCTCTCTCTCTCTCTTCTATTTCCTTAGTTTTCTCTTGAATATTCTTTTCCTCACAAGATTCAAAAATAAGGTTTCAATTCTCTCTCAACCTATTTTTGTAAAATTGAAATTCAACCATAGATTTTACATGATACTAACATTATGTTTGTTTATGTTCTTGATTACAAGGTACACTATATGAAATAGAAAGGAATGGAAAAGAAATCCTATTATATTTCGAGCTCTAACAACTCTTAACAAAGCTACGGCTTTAGTAACAATAGATTCTTCCCCTATTTCATTATATTTCCTATTTATAAGGATGTCACAAGTAGTTATGCAGTTTGTTGTATTATTCAATCTATCAATCTGATAGTAAACTATGATTTAATTCCTCTTGTATTGTTGTAAAGTGATTCTTCTATATTATTTGTAGCACAACTCTTCTAAAACAATTGTATTAGCTTCTTCAAATGCAATCTTGTAACCTTCTAAGTTAGTTTTAGACTCTTTTAGGCCTTTTTGAATCTTGTATATTATTGTTACTCATAATATTTTTCCCTCCTATGGGAAAACTTACCTTGTCCACAAGGTCAAATCAACAAAAATCTTACTTAAACTCATATAGATCTACCTATGTAACTTCCGTAGTAGGTACTACACTAATACCTGTGCCACTTCAACTCCCTATCTTTGAATAATCCTAGAGCCTAATATAGCTATAAGATGAACAATAGGATTATCCTCAAAAGAATTTTGTGGTAAAGGAACCATAATGTAATCATCCCCTTCAGCTTTTTTGAGTTTAGAAATATGAAAGATAGGATGTATTCTAAATCCACTAAGCAATTCCAATTGATATGCGACATTCCTAATTCATGCCACTACTTTATAGGGACCAAAATAACTTTTTCCTAATTTAGTAAAAGATCTACTAGCTATTGCAGTCTGCTTATAAGGTTGGAGTTTAACATACACCATATCTCAAACATGCAACTCCTTATCTACTCTTCTATTTGCTAAAGTTCATTCTCTATTATGACTAATGTTAGTTGGTCATTAGCAACTTAAGTATGTCAGCTTTAGTTCACACTTCACTATCCATGGCCTTAATTTATGACCAATTCTTAATGTAATTGACAATCTTGGGAGGTTCTCTACCAAAGAAAGCCTCAAATGGGGTTGTTTGAGTACTTGTATGATAGGTTGTATTGAAACAAAACTTAACCTAAGCAAAAAAATTAAACCTCTTATGAGGACACTTCATTTGAAATTATTTGAGACATTGCTCCAAGCACCTATTTACCACCTTTATTTGTCCATTCATCTATGGATGGCAAGTTGAACTCATCTTCAACTTAATACCACTTAAACGAAACAACTCTTACTAAAATTTGCAGACAAATATCTTATCTCTATTAGAAATGATAAATCTGGGAATCGCATCTAATTTTGCCACCATATCTACAAATAACTAAGCTATTGTAAATGTAATATAAGATGCTTTTAATGGACCAAAATAACAATATTTTGTCAATCTATCCACTATAACTAAGATGGTTGAATATCATTGGGAAAGAGGCAACCCAATAATAAAGTCCATTAAAACATCTTCAAATACCTTTTGTAGGATTGGTAATAGTTGCAATAACCTTGTTGGAGAAGTTGTCAGATAGTTAATGCTGATAAACATGACACTATCTAACAAATTGCTCCATTTCTTTCATCATCCCTTGCTAATAAAATGCTATATTGAGCCTTTTATTTGTCCTTAAAACTACTCCATGCCAACTAATAGGAGTTGAATGAAACCCCATAATCAATGTCTAAGTGATATGAGATGGAGTTGGAATAAAATTGTGGTTTCCATATATAATAATCCACTTTGCATAGTAATGGATACTACAAATGTTTTCCCTAAAGACATTGATCACATAATTCTTTCCATTGAGAATTATTCTCATATTGCTTCCTTATGATAGTAATGAATCAAAAGAAGGAATAGAGATGGCATGGAAATGTTACTCTTCCCATTTTGCATTGATAAGGTATATGTTACCTTATTAGTCGACCTTAGCTTGTATTGTACTTCATAGTCACATTCCAACAATTTGAGTAAATATTGTTACTGTTCAGGGGTTTAAGCTAGACCTATGCAAGGATTGGTTCTAAATTGTTAACCAGCCAGTCGTGCCGTTGAACTAGCATGGGCCCACCTTAAGCAAGCTTAAACTTATCGTTAAACCACTTAGCCCATGGCAATTAGCTAGGTTAGTAGGCCATTGAACTAGTAAGTCGAATCGCCATTTCAACCAACAGTTTAGCCTTACAATTCAAAGCTAAGCTAACCTTGAAAATTAAAAAAAATATATAAATAATATATAACATACTGTATATATAATGCAAATAAGTATTTAGTATATGTAATATATAATAATTAATATAGTATATATATGCAATATATATAATATAATATTTATACTATATGTTGTACTATAAAATATATATACTATATACCATCACATATTCATGCTCACATAAATCAAATGAATCATTTCGATTCATGAGAACTAATAGAAAGTTTTAGGTTTAGTTGGAAAAAAAAAAAGACGAATAGTCTACAAATTATTTATAGTAATTAGGGGAAATTTAAAAAAGGAAAAAAAAAAAACCAATGTTCAAAAGCTGTTGAATCAACCTAAGTCTACCCCTTCCCTTGGTGACCCATGAACTAATCATTCATAGCCGGTCCTAGGCTAGGCTAAATCGATGCACCGATATAATCTAAATAGTTTGTGACATTATCTCCTTAAGGCTTTTCTAATATGTCCTAATGATAAAATGCCTTCCTAACAAATACTTTCTCTATTTTTGCATCCTCTAACAAAACTTCATATTGTAAAAAGCAATAAGGTAAGATTCTTGGTGCAATACAACCTCAATTCCTAAACATAAGGCATCAATTTCTACAATGAATACTTTTGAAAAATCTAGCAAAGCTAGAATAAGGGTCGATGTCAATGCTTCCTTTAATTGCTCAAAAGCCAATGTAGCTCCTTTACTCTAATGAAAAGAATACTTTTTGAGCAAATTTATCAAAGGAAAAGCAATGTAAGTATAGTTTTTTTACAAAATGTCTATGACATCCTATTAATCCTAAGAATCCCCTTAATTATTTGATATTAATTAGTTGTTGCCATAAGATCCATCTTAGAAAATATTTTGGCTCCCTCCAATTCATCTTGAAACTCACAATGGTTGGAATTGGGAATTTGTCTTCAATGGTAGCCTGATTTAGAACTCTATAATCCATACAAAATCTCCAAGGTCCATCATTTTTCTTCACCAACAATATTAGAGAAGAAAAAGGACTTATGCTGGGTTGAATCACTCCTGATTCCAACATCTCCATAACTAGTTTCTTAATCTCATTATTCTGAAAATAAGGATATCTATATGGCTACACATTTATTGCTAGTCTCATCTTTCAGATGTATGTGATATTGAACATCATGGAGTAGGGGCAATGATGATGGAGATGCCAATACATTTGAGAATTTGCCCAATAGAGACTCTAAGTCTTTATTGCTGGTAATACTCATAGGTGAAACCTTCATCTAAGCTAGAAGACCAAAATAACAAGCCACATTATCATGTGCAATGAGCTTTTGAAGTTTCATACATTTAATTTCCTTAAAAACCATGTTGGTATTTCCTTGCAACTCCATTGCTTTGTTCATAAAAGTAAAAGACATGGTTAGTTTTGAGTTGTCCATTAATATTGGACCTAAAGTCTTTAACGATTGATTGCTCCATACAACTTGCGCTTCATGTATTAGGAGAAAGTAAAAGTTAACCATAAATTGAACTCCTTGTATCTTTAAAGGAACATGTTAGAAACAACACTTATAAATTAACTCAATATAACTACTAAGCATCATGTATCTTATCAAATACAAGTTAAAGGAGTTGAGCGATGAGTTAATAGGCAGTTAGAGTTGAATGATGAAGACGAGATTGATGTAGACATGTTCTATGAGTTGGACAAAGGGTTAGCTTGCATTCTTAGAGTTGAGTGGCATGAATATCAACCGAATTGAGTGCCCCAACAAGCTCGCCACTTCCAAAGACAAGTTGATCGGCTAAACCAACCTAGGATGAACTTTAGAGAGGTCAACCTAGATGAAGATAGAGTTGAAGAGGAATATGGAGAAGAAAAGCGGGTTGTATGAGCTCTTAATGGAGTAGATAATGTGAGAATCTGAATCTGAGCTTTTCAATGAGAAGAAATGCTAATGAATAGTTAGATTAGAAGAGCAAGTTGAAAAATTGTTTGAATGTTCTCTATATGCTAAAAGAGACAAGGTTAGACTTATTGTTCTTGAATTTTGTTAGATATTCCCATAATGGTAAAAGAAATTACATGCCATGAGTAATTGGGAAGGATGATGAGGAGTAAGGTTATAGGAAGAAATGGAAAGAGTTATGCATGGAAGGTTCATTCCTAAATCATACCATCAAGACACTTTTTCCAAATTACAAGAGCTCCAATAAGGAAGTTAAACTATCAACGAGTACATGTAAGAGTTTCATATGTTGATGATTCGATGTGAACTATAAGAACCAAAAGCCTAGATTGTCTCAAGATTTGTTATTGGATTAAGAACTAACTTGAGAGAAATTGCTGAGGCCTTATCTTTAATACCTTTGAAGAAGCTATCAAAGTCACTTAGTAAGTTGAGAGGTAAAGTAGAAATTGACCCTTCAAGAATTTTAATTCCCCACCTATTTAAAATAATTGACCTATCCAAGAAAGTACCAAGAAGCTTACTAACTCTATACTAAGCGTAAAAGAAGGAGTGACATCCTAAGGTGAAGGAGTGAAGTTGGTATAAGGAGGAAGAGAGAAGAAATTTGAAAAGGGGTAAACTTCAAGGCAAAAGATGAGTGAGATCAAGAGCTTCAAATGTAAGGGTTTTGGACATGTGGCTTCTCAATGTTCGAACTGCCAAACCATGGTAATCTAAGGAGGTGAAGTGCATATGATAGGATTCAACCGCTCGGACCCATCACCTATAACTAAGCTAGAGGACTACTTAGACTTCCTTAGTGAATATTAGCTTGAGAATCACTTAAGGACAAGGATTCCATTATCAACTAGGGATTACTTCACTTTATCCGAACAAAGAGCCAAGCTTTAATCATATACAAGACAATACCTAAGCTACTAAGTACTAAGTCTCTTTTTAAGCCAAGCTATCTAATTGCTCGACCTAAAGATGCATTTGTGAACACCCTACATTTAGGCTCAAACTTGACCTAAATAAGGTTGGAGAAGGCTAGTACCATCGTTTCGACCTCTTCTACATTGATCCTAATAAGTGCTGAGTTGCTAAAGAACCCATGCCTCTAGACACAGCCGAATATCTAATCACCAACACCAACTTAGCATGTATCTTCTAACACAACATTTTAAAAGGATTCTTTCTTTTCCATACAACCTATTATTTGTCATTTTTAGCCCTTTTAGTATGTTTAAGGAATCTTTTGTATCTTATCCTTTTTGTCTTTTCCTTATTTATTATAAGCCTAGTTGAGGTCATATAAATAGCTCACTGACCTTATATGCAGACATTAGTGTATTATCATTTCATTATTGAATTACAAAATTCCTTTGTTGAGTAACCATGTGTTCTCTTTTTTCCTTAGCTCTTATCTAGCTCCTTTAGCAAGAGATAGTGACAAGTGACACTAATACTACATTTGTATGTCATATCGAGTGTTGGGATTAAGCTAAGTAGGATCGATTAAGTAAGATCAGTTGGTGCATCATATCTAACTAGTAGTTTCATGGAATTGCTAAACCTTCTTTGTTTTCCTTTTGGTTTGTATTTGTTATGGTACCTCTTTGTATGTATGACCCTAGAGGCACATAAGCTTTGTTGGTATTAAGGCATGGTTCTGAGAGGGAGTATGTGAAATTCAATAGAGTTTTGTTTGTGTTTGCTATTAATGGCTACTATGTTCTTCTGTAGCTACTGTAGAGTATACATGTAAAGTATGCTAAAGTTGTGTTTGAAGTTGGTTTTAAAGTGTTGTGTTGAGAAGTAGTAGTTATGCAAGGTAAGTGATGGAGTTCTTATTACTAGATTCTACTCTATTTCTCTACTATGAAAACAGTGCAAGGTCCATTTTGGTATTATATGTTGTTGAGTGTTGGGTATTGAAGTGATATGAGTGTGCTATTGTGATTTCAGTATTACATTAGGGCTACAATATGAGAGTCAAAATATTGTTGAAGTGTAGAGATTTGATTCACTAGAGGAAGCCATTAAGATAGAGCAAAGGGTCATGAAGCAAAGGATAATCCGAGCAAATTTAGGTTGAGCTTTATGCGAACTCCTATTTTTTGCCAAGTTGCCCATGCTAAGCTGAGAAGAAATCTTCGAACAGAGGATAAGATGATCGACCTAACAATGGTCAAGCTAACCTGAAGAGCAGAGCTAATGATAAGCTAACTTTGAAGACATATGAGAAATGATAAACCTCAGGATGGAAGACGAGTGAGGTGAAGTGCTTTAAATGCTTGGGTTATCGATACATGGTTATTAAGTGTCATAACTGACGTACTATGGTGCTTCGAGGCAATGTATTGAATAGCATCGATGAGAACGAGCCTAATGAAGGAAGAGGTGATGGAAGTGTTGAAGCCAAGGAGGAAGAAGAGACTTATGTAGGGAGAAGTGATAACTTTAGTGCTGAGACGAGTATTGAACTTAATACTGAGTTGTGATGAAGACTATAGCAAAAATTGATTTCATACTAAGTGTACCATCATAGGATAAGTGTTCACAATCATAGTAGATGGAGGCAATTGTACTAATGTTGTTGTTTAGCTACTTGTGCAAAAGTTAGGTCAACCGACTTCCTTATAAGTTGCATTGATTACATGACAAGGTGCTCTACACATGATCGAACAGGTGATTGCACCCTTTTATGTAAGAAATGTATACAAAGATGAGATAGCATGTGATGTTGTCCCTATAGGATATTCACATCTACTATTAGAAGACCTTGGTTATTTTACCAACTTATCATACTCGATGGATTAAAGAACACCTATGCCTTTATGAAGGATGGTAAGAAACTTATGTTGCATCCCATGACACTGAGCCAAGTAAATGAGATTCATAATCAGCTCACTTAAGCTAGTAAGAGGAAGGCCTTAGTGCTTAGCCAACAAGAACTCCAAATTGCTAAAAAAGCTAAGCAGCCTATGTTTCTATTGATTAGAAGGTTATTAGAACTAAGGGACTTAGAAAATATACCAAAAGAGGTTCAAAAGTTAATAGATGAGTTTTTCAACCAATTCCTTGACGAGCTACCTAAAGAACTACCCAAATTTTAAGAAATTGAACGTTGCATTCATCTATTGAAAATGTACCAAAAGAGGTTAAAAAATTAATAGATGAGTTTTCCAACCTATTCCCTAACAAGCTACCTAAAGTACTACCTCTAGTTCAAGAAATTAAACATTGCATTAATCTATAGCCAAGCGTAACCTTGCCAAACAGACCTTATAACAAAATGAATCCTATGCAAGCGGTCAAGCTGAAGAGTCTAGTGGACGAGCTAGTAAAGTGTAGATATGTACGAGAGAGCATGAGCCCTTATGCTAAACCAGCTTGCTCATCTAAAAAAAGGATAGTTCATTGTGCATGGGCATTGATAGCTAAGCTATTAACCACATTACTGTCAAGTACAAATATCCCATACCAAAGCTTAATAACATGTTAGATGAGCTACATAGTGCTCAGGTATTTTTGAAGATAGATTTACAATGTGGTTATCATCAAATTCGCAAAGTGGCTATCATCAAATGGAAGACTACATTTAAGACAAGGGATGGTCTCTATGAATGACTAGTTATGTCAATTGGACTTATTAATGTGCAAAACACACTTATGAAGCTTATCAACCATGTGATGCACCCTTTGATCAGACGATGTGTGGTCCTATGCTTTGATCATATATTAGTATATAGTACTAACTTGATTGGCTTTGTATAACATCTTCGAGCTATTTTTAATATTCTTCATGTTGAGAAACTGTATAGGAACTTGAAGAAGTGAATATTTTGTCAAAGTGAAGTTGTTTTTGTTGGTTAGATAGTGTCAAGAAATGGAATCTAAGATAACAAAGAGAAAATTTGAGTCATCTTAGAGTGGCTTATTGAAGAGCATTATTGAATTATGAAGTTTTCATGGCCTTACTTCTTCCTACAAAAGGTTTTTAGGAACTTCAGTACCATCGCTACCTCATTGACTGTGTTAACTAAGAAGAGCAAAGGATTCCATTAGAATGACTGAGCTAAGTAGAGCTTCAAGGAAATCAAGGAGAAGCTTATTATTGCACCTGTTTTAGCTTTACCTAACTTTGACAAACCTTTTGAACTGAAGTGTGTGCATTAGGTATTGGTATTGGCACTATATAGATACAAGAGCATCGACCTATTGCTTATCATAGTGAGAAGCTCAATAGTGCTACATTGAATTTTCTATGTATGAGAAAGAGTGGTACTATCTTTTCTAAGCTCTCATAGTGTGGCAACATTACCTCTTACCATGAGAGTTTGTGATTTATCTAAACCATAAGTCTTTGAAGCATCTTAGGAGCTAGAACAAACTTTCAAAGAGGAATGCAAATTGGTTAGAGTTTATGGAAGGATTCTCCTTCATCATCAAGCATAAGAAGGGTAGTGCTAATATGGTAACTGACGCTTTATTACATCAACATGTCTTGTTGACAACCTTGTAGATGAGGTTGTTAGGATTTTCCCCTATTGTTGAGTAGCATGCTCAAAACTGCACTTTGGTCATATAATTGAGAAGTGATGAGATAGAGTTGCTATTAGAGGATATTACTTAAAGGATAGGTATCTATTTAAGGAGAAGAGACTATGTATACCTAATTGTTCCACTCATGAGTTGTTGGTTAAGTAAGCTCATAGGAGAAGATTATTAGGGAATTTAGGTGAGACCAAAATTGCCAACCTGTTAAGAGAATTTTTATTGGCTTAGTTTAATCAAGGATGTCCATAAGGTCGTTGGTAGTTATGAAGTGTGTAAAATGGCAAAGGGAAGGAAGGAACCACATAAAGAATACATGCCCTTATACACACCATCCTCACCTTGAGCCATCCTCAATATAGACTTTGTCCTTAGGTTACCTCAGACATCTAAGGGGAAGGACTTAATTCATGTAGTTGTAGATTGATTATGTAACATAGCACGCTTCATTTCGTACCATCGAACTAAAAATGCTTTATATATTGCTAATTTATTTTTCTAGGAAGTCATTCACCTACATAAAGTCTCGAAGTCCATTGTTTCAAACCAAGACACTAACTTTTTTAGCTACTTTTGGAAGAGACTTAGCACTAAGCTTGTGTTTAGTTTGAGTAGCCAACCCTTAGACTGAGACAAATGTAGGTAGTAAACTAGACATTAGGCACCCTACTCTGAGCTATAGTGGGGAAGAATATGAAGGATTGGGATATGTGCTTACTTACTGTAGAGTTTGCTTACAACCAAACTATCCACAGTATTACTAGAAAGACTCCTCTTGAGGTCATGT
Organism: Lumnitzera littorea; assembly: GCA_024138015.1. NCBI lineage: Eukaryota > Viridiplantae > Streptophyta > Magnoliopsida > Myrtales > Combretaceae > Lumnitzera > Lumnitzera littorea. Next base: position 40,186,703 of record JAMXBB010000012.1, read on the forward strand.
ATAGCCTCAACCTAACCATCTCATTAGACATAATGGGCACCTACATAGCTCCTAAAGAGAGCTAGTTTAGAGTAGATTGAGCTCATGAATTGCATGAACGACACTAGAAAGTAACCAAGAAGATTGCCAAGTTCAATGAAAAGCAGCATGAGATCAGTAGCTAAGGCCATCGAGTAGTTTCCTTTAACCTAAGAGACCTAATCTAGATTGACATCAGTTGAGAGAGATTTCTCCATCTCATAAAGGGCATATTATCACCTAGAGTTGATGGTCCATTTAAGATCTTGAACAAGATCAATTGTAATGCCTACAAAATAGAGCTACTTAAGGATTATGGTATCTCTTCCACATTCCACATATCTGACGTGATTCCCTACCATCTAGAAGAAGCAAGCTTAACTAGAGAAGACCCTGTAGATTTGAGGCTAAATCTCTCTGATCTTAGGAAGATGATAGGAATCAACCCCTTAGACCCATCACCCATAGCCAAACTAGAGGACTACTTAAACTTCCCTAAGGAGTACAAGCTTGAGAACCATTCAAGAACGAGGACTCCATTGCTAACTAAGGATTACTTCACTTTATCTAACTAGAGTGATGAGCTTTAATTGTATGCAAGACAACACTTGTATTGCTAGGTACTAAGTTTCTTTCTGAGTTAAGCTATCCAAGTATCCATCAAAGTTGAGATGTCTAGTTGCTCGACTTGAAGAGGCTTCTATCAACACCCTACATTCGAGCTCAGGCTTGATCTAGATTAAGTCAGACAAGACTATTACCTTCTTTTCAACCTCTTCCAAGCTGATCTTAATAAGTGCCAAGTTGCTAGAGAACCATACCTCCAAATACAACTGAATATCCAATCTTTAACACCAGCCTAACACATGTCTTTTAGCATAACATTCCAAGAGGATTCTTCCTTTTCCTTGTAGCCTAATATTTGTTATTTTTACCCTTTTTAGTATGTTTAAGGAATATTTTATGTGTTATCTTTTTATCTTTTTCTTATTTAGTGTAACCCTATTTGAGGTCATATAAATAATTCCCTTACTTCGTATGCATACATTAATAAATCATCACTTCATTATTGAATTACAAAATTCCTTTACTGAGTAACCTTGTGTTTTCTCTTTTCCTTAGCTCTTATCTATCTCCTTTAGCAAGAGTTAGTAGTGAGTAATCTTAATACTACATTTGTGTGTCATATTGAGTGTTAAGATCAGGCTAGGTAGGATCAACTAGTTCATCATATCTAGCAAGTAGCTTCTTAGAATTGCTAAACCCTCTTTGTTTTACTTTTGGTTTTTCTTCATTATGGTGCCTCTCCATGTATGCTTCCTTAGAGCCACATCAATATAACACTAATGAGGATGTTGGTGAAGATGCGAAAGAAAAAGAAGTAGAGTGAAGGTTAAAGTTATAGGTAAAGAGGTTTATCCTAAGGAAGGAAATATGTTGACCTTAGCAATTCGTCGAACTCTTAGTATGGGACATGATCAACAAGAAAAGCAGCAAGAGAACTTGTTTCATACTACTTGCAAGGTAAATCAATAACTTTACACCTTAATGATAGACAGTGGTAGTTGCACAAATGTAGCTTCTACTAAGATGGTGCAATAGTTAAAGTTATTGACTATTCTATACTTGAGACCATATAAATTGCACTAGTTGAATGAAAGAGGGTCATTGCATGTTTCTAAGCAAGTATCCTTACCCATTTCTATTGGAAGCTATAAGGATGAGATCTTGTGTAATATACTACCTATGCATGCATTGCATATCTTGTTAAGTTGCCCATGGTTGTTTGATCGAAGAGTTATTCATGATCGATATCAGAGTAATTATAGTTTTGAGAAAGATGGTCAACCTATTTCATTGTATCCTATGGCTCCATGCCAAGTGAGCAATATGCAATCTAAATTCATCCAAAAGACTAAGAAGGCCTTGGTGATGAGCAAATCCGAGCTTAGAAGAACCATAAAGGAGGAATAGTGCATGGTTATTTCCTAATGAGCTACCTAAAGGATTGCCTCTAAAACGAGGAATAGTGCATGGCATTAAGTTATAGCTTTGAGCCACATTACCTAATCAACCGGCCTATTGAGTGAATCGTAAGTAAGCAATTGAGCTATAGCAATAAGTTAATGAGCTTGTTGAAAGAAGATATGTTCGAAAGCGCATGAGCCTATGTGTTGTACCATCATTACTAGTATTGAAGGAGGATAGAAGTTAGAGGATGTACATAGATAATCGAGAAATGAATAGGATTACCAATAAATATTGATATCCCATTCCTAAACTAGAGGATATGTTAGATGATCTACATAGAGCAAGTGTATTTTCAAAGATTAACCTAAAATTTGGATACCACTAGATTTAAGTGAATGGAGGTGACGAATGGAAGACAACCTTCAAAACTAAGCATGGACTATATGAGTGCTTGTAATGCCATTTGGATTATCCAATACCCCATGTACTTTTATGAGACTAATGAATCATGTATTGAGAAATTTGATTGAAAAATTTGTGGTATTGTAGTTTGATGACATTCCTGTATATAGCCTTGACTTATCTAACCATGTGGATTATCTCTAAGTTGTATTTGAAGTGTTTTAAGTAGAAGATCTATATGAAAATCTGAAGAAATGTTGTTTTTGCCAAGAATAGGTTGTATTCTAAGATATGTGATTGGCAAAGGAGGCCTTAGAGTAGATGAAGAGAAAATATGAGCAATTGTAGAATGGCCTACACTAACTTCATATGCTGGCATAAGAAGTTTTCACATGTTAACTAGAATGACAAAGATTCATTTAGAACTTTAGTTCTATTACCACACCACTTACCTAGATAACTAAGAAAAACATTGATTTTCAATGGGGAGATAAAGAGGAGAAAAGCTTTGTCAAGATAAAGAAGCGGTTGACTTTAAACTTTGTATTAGCATTATCAAATTTCAACAAAGTTTTTAAGTTAGAGTGTGATACATCTGACATAGGGATTGAAGCAGTCCTCATGTAAGACCATTGACTTATTGCTTATTTCAGTGAGAAACTCAAAGGAATGACAAGGAGTTGTATGCCTCAGTCTGAGCTATATAGACCAAGCAACATTTCCTATTACCTAAGGAATTCACAATGTACTCTAATCACCAAACATTGAAGTACTTATGGAGCCAATCGAAATAGTCAAAGTAGTAGATTAGATAGGTTAAGGTCTTAGAAGGATTCTCATTTGTGATTAAGTACAAGCAAGGGAAAGCTAATGTAGTTGCAAATACTTTGTACATAAGGCATGTGATGCTTTTCGAACTATAAATGAGGCTGTTAGGATAAGAAGTAGTACGCTCAAGACGTCCACTTCAAATCTAGTTTTGCCTAGTACTAAGAAGGAAGAACATTAGATGATTACTTCGTGGAAGAAGGATATCTTTTCAATTTGGAAAGCTATGTGTGCCAACTTGTTTAGTATGTCACTTACCTGTTAAAGAGGCCCGTGGTAAAGGCTTATGTTGTCACTTTGGTGAGAAGCAAATGTATGAGCTATTGAAAATGAGTTCTACAGGGAAAAAATGATGAGGGATGTACATTGAGTTATTAAGAGGTGTATAACTTGCAAAGAGGCAAAGAGTCGAGCTAAACAAGGCCAGGCTATGCTCCTATCCTTACTAAACAAACCATAAACTAACATGAGTGTAGACTTTGTGCTTAAGATGACAAGGATGGTGAGAGGGAGGGATTTGATTATGGTTATAGTAGATTAGTTCAGCAAAATTGTATGCTTCATGCCCTATAACAAAACTAACAATGCTTTAGCTATATCATTTATGTTTTTATAGGAGAATGTGATATGTTGTACCAAAAGTAAATAAGGACAATTGTACTTAGGGGAAGGGTCCAAGCTTATAGAAAGATCAAAATGAAAGGTGGAAATACGCAAAAAAACAAACAAAACTCACAAATGAATCTAAGGATTTAATGCACCAAAGAACTTCGTACAATCTCAAACTAGCTTAATATGCTACAACGTAGTTCAGTGAGGTCACTTGCTACCTAGCCTTACTTGAGGTTTAAGATAAGAGTTAGATAAGCACGCAAAAATAGCTCATAAGAAGAGGAATCAATATATTTAGTGATTTAAAGATAGATGTTTATGGCCATAAAACACAAGGGTATTTATACCTAAAATTCTCGAGTAACCTACTAAATATGGAAAAGACAAAAAATGGGTATTTTCCTACATAAGTATTGTATAAGGAACATTAAAAAGGTATAAAAGGAAAATCAGAAAATAGAAGCTTCATACAGTAGATTCCATTGCATGAGAGGCATGGATACGTGGTTAATAGATATTAGTAAGCTTCTAGCAGAAATAGATATGGGAATATAGTCAAGATTATTGATGCTAAGCTGACCTATAGGCTTTTCCAAGGTGAGTTTAGCTTCAATCTTGTCTAAATAGCTCGGAATAAGGTCAATTAAGCTGTTGGGTAATGAACTGTTTAATGAACATTGTTTTGGTCAGCACTTAGAGGTTAGTAACAGTCATGGAAGAGCTTAAATTAGTAGTGGCAATAGATCAGCGTATAGAAGAAACTCATATTCTCCAAATGTAAGCTAAGGAAAGGAGAATGTGTCTTACTAAGCTTTCGAGTCCTAACATTCAAGCTTGAGTTAGAGGTCTTGTAACTCGATTCTTATCATTCGTGCTTAGTTGATTTAGGTTTGGTATCATATTTGACTAATCTTCTTATTATGCTCCATCTAAGTAGTATAGACTAAGGTCAGCAATGTTGAATACATTGGAAACTTTGAAGTCTTTAAGCAGTTTAACTCAATAAGCATTATCGTTGATCTTATAGAGTATCTTAAATGGGCATTTAGCTCAAGTAAACAACTTGTTCTTCCTCTTGCTTGGGAATCTTTCTTTACTTAGTGTAACCATACCAGATCATTAGGCTGAAATTGTTTTACCTTCCTTCCTTTCCCTTTTCCCTCCATCTTCTTAGTAGCTCAATTGATTTATTGGAAGCATTGAGCTCTAATTCTTACTTCTTGGTCAGATGATGGCATTGGGGTATGATCAAGTGGAAGTTTAGGATTAAAGTTATAGATGACCTCAAATGGTGTATAACCATTGGTGTCGTGTATTGTCTTGTTGTAAGTAAATTCTACTATGGTCAAACATACATCCTAATTAGCTAAGTTTTTTCCCATTGTAGCTCAAAGCAATAAACCTAAAGTACGATTGACTACCTTTATCTAGCGATCGGTTAAGGGGTAGCAAGAAGTTTTGAATACTAACTTGGTTCCCATATGATGCTAAAGGGTTCTCTAGAAAATGCTTAAGAACTTTAGGTCTCAGTCTGACACCACTTTTCTCAGTACTCCATGCAAGCAAATGATCTCTTCCAAAAAGAGAAAAGTAATAGCTAAAGTATTATTAGTTTTAGTATAAGGCACAATGTATGCCATCTTGCTAACTCTATTCACAATAACCATCACTGAGTCTTTTCCTCGAGCATTTCAGGATAAACCGATGATAAATTCTATGCTCAAATCAACCATGGTTTGGTTAAGATGGCTAGAGCCATAGCTTTTCCTTGCTCATCTCTACTTTTCACCTTTTCACAAATTGCACAACTCTTAACCATGTGATACACATCGTGCCTCATCTTAGGCTAAAAGAACCTCACAATTTTTTTGGTTCATAGATCCTCCTTTCTTCAAAATGTCCCAAAAGACCACCACTATGAGCATAGTTGTCAAAATCGTGATTTTACCATTTATTTTCAAGTGTAAAGTTGCCGAAATTATGTAATGTCATACAAAACTAGTAAGATAGTAAACTTGTACATTCGTATACCAAAATTTATAATTTTACCAAAAATTTATACCAAAATGATTTTATACCTATTTTAACTAAGAAAAATATCATAAAATTATAAACTCATAGAATTGTAAAATTGACTTGTGATTTTAACAACTATAACAATGAGCTTCTCTTACTAATAATTCCCTAAGAGAACAGGTCAGCACATTCAACTTGCTACCTTAGAATAAATATCCTTCCTCTATTTGGTAGTCATCTATTATCCTTCCTTCTTTACAATATCCATATGTAGGACCAAAATGAGGTTCTTAGGGATATTACTCCTTGATACTTTTAAACCTAAACAGTTTAGTTTGTAACTCGATGAGAAGAACATGTATCCTTGACAAGGTGTTAGTAACTATGTTGGTTTTGCCTTTTTTATACTTAATCATAAAATTGAAACCTTCCAAAAATTCAACCTAGTGGGCTTGCCTCTTAGAAAGCTTAGTCTGACTTCGAAGGTATCATAAGGACTCGTAATCAACGTAAATGACAAACTTCCTTAGCAAAGGGCACTGTTGCCATACTTGAAGAGCTTAGATTAGTGTTAGGTGTTCTCTATCATATATAAAGTAATTCAACCGAGGTCCTCTCAACTTCATACTCTAATATGCAACAAGTCAGCCTTCTTACATTAGCATACCTATTATACCAAGACCTGAAGTGTCATACTTTAGCTCAAACACCTTCTCAAAGTCAAGCAAAGCTAATACAAGCATAAAGGTCAACCTCTCCTTTATCTTGGCGAAACTTCTTTCTTTTGTTTCTCCCCATTTGAACTCAATGTTCTTTTTGGTTTGTTTGGTGAAGGGTGTAACAATGGTACTAAAATTTTTAATAAAATGAAGGTAAAAGGAAGCTTCTTACTTTAGTGCAAGTGGTCAGGGTTAGCCATTCAACAATAGCTTAGATTTTCTTAGTATCAACTCATAGACCTCTTCTACTGACAACATAACTTAGGAAGACTATGTCTTCTTAACAGAAGCAACACTTCTTTAAGTTATCAAAGAACTCAGCTAGGAGCACATTAAACCCAACTTGATGATGGTCAACATGACTTAACAGGTTGGCATTGTATACGAGGATGTCATCAAAGTAAACCACTACAAATTTTCTAATCAGATCTTATAGCACATGATTCGTCAACCTCATCAAAGTATTTGAGGCATTTGATAAACCAAAAGGCATCACCATCTACTTGTGTAGACCATATTGAGTCTTAAATACAGTTTTTCATTCATCTCCTCACCTCATGCAAATCTAATGGTAACTAGACTTGAGATTAGTTTTACTAAAAACTTTAGCACAATTCAGTTCATCAAGCATATCATCCGATCTTAGAGTAGGGTACCTATACTTGATTGTGATTTTATCGATAACTCTACTATCCACTCACATTCACCAAGTACCATCCTCCTTTGGCATAAGTAATGCTAATGCAACATAAGGACTAAGACTCTCTCTCATGTATCCCTTCTCTAATAGCTCATTAACTTGTCTCTAAAGCTCAGCAACTTACTTAATATTCATCTAGTAAGTAGATTTACTTAGTAAGGTAGCACTGGGTATTAAGTCAATATAGTGCTTAATTTCTTGGAAAGGAGGTAGTCCTTTAAGTAATTGCTTAGGAAATAGATCAGCATAATCATTAGATAGTTCTCTAATCTCTTTAGGCAACATAGTTTGCTCCTTCAATTCTAATAGCCTTCTAATCTATAGAAAGGTCGACACATCTAATGTAATGGCTTCTTAGAGTTTGGATCAACTTACAACTAATGTCTCCTTAGATCCTCGAGCTTACTTGGCTTGCAATTTGCTTACTTAGCTTGAGGTCATAGGGTTTATGGTGATCTTCTTCCATTCCTTTTCAAATGTGTGAGTATTCTTGAGCTGATCATATGTTACCCTTCAATCAAATAACCGAGGTTTACCTAACATCACATGCGATGTGCACATGGGCAATGTATCACAAAGAATTTCATCAGAATAGTTTCCAATTGAGATGGGTAGTAGTACTTACTGAGTGACATATAGTGTTCCCTTCTCATTTAGCCAATGTAGCTTGTATGGTCTTAGATGTAGTATAGTCAGTATCTTGAGTTTCCAAACTAAGTTCGCAGATGCCACATTAGTGTAACTCCTTCTATCTACAATGAGTGTACACACCTAATCATTCACTTTGTAAATGATATGAAATAAGTTTTCTTGTTGCTCCTTTTCAAAAGTTAGCTCAATGGTCAATGCTCTTCGGACAACTAAGTTAGCTTGTCTAGGTCATCTATGTAGACAATCTCCTCAACAAGCTTTTTGCTACATAGCTTGACCTCTTCCTCTAGTTCAATCTTCTCATCAAGCTCTTCATGAGTACTTTCTACGTCAATGCTAGGGATTTCACCTTTAATGACCATGGTACATCAATTGGGGTGTTAGGTGGCTATGTAACCAAAACCCTTGTGCTTAAAACACTTAATTTTGGCTCATCTTCCATCTTGATCCCTAACCTTTCTCAAGCATTCACTTTAACACTTCTTGGTTAGTAGGGCAACTATTTGGCTCAATAATGACATCAATCCATTGACAAGGCTCAATACTGAATTGAACTTAGTTGCCTCTTTGGGTAGGTCGTCTACTTTGAATAGGTTAACCCAAATGAGGTCAATTTAGCCTATTTCTCCTCTACCTCTCCATAGGCTAAGAAATTTTTACAACTTCATTCAAATTAACAAAATATTGTAGTTCAACTACATGTTGGAATTCTACTCTCAATCCAGTAAAAAATATAGATATTGTCCGAGTTGAGGGTTCACTAACCTCACATCGGATCATAAGCATTTGACATTCTTACACGTACTCATAAACAGTATGATTCCCTTACTTTGGTTGTTGGAGTTGAGCAAAAGTATTATGCAACTAGGTATCTATTACAAATCTGACTTTAAGAACACTTTTCATCTTAGGCCAAGTGCTAATCTCTTGATATCTATCTCATCTTCTCATAGCTTGAAAGTTTCTCAATGACATTGCAGCATTGCCTAAGAACTCTACAATTGTAGTTCTGAACTTATTGTACTCCTCATACTAATAATATTCGAAATCAAGCTCTATTTTCTCCTCCTAATCCAGATAATACTTACCGTTTCCAAAGCTATTGAAGCTAGGAATTTGAACTTAACATGGTTAGTAGCTCTAGGTACACGTGCTCTCTCTTCTACTTCATAATACTCATCTCTTTCCTCCATGTTTACTTCACCTAATTCTATTCTTCTTCTCACATGGCCTCCTACTCCTCTACTTCAGTCTTACAGAGATGGGAATTGCCTTTAGGTAAGCTGGACATTATAGGTTGTAAGACTAGCTTCAAAAGAAGCTTGGGGAGTATTGTAGATGACCTCAATAGGTCTAGAGGCTAACACATGGATAGCATAAGTTAAGTCAGCTACTAGGTTAGTCACTTCATAAAATCGCTCATAATAACTTCTAGGAGTGTTTTGTCAACTACAGTAAACAATACCTCTATTATTGTTTCCAATACTAGCACTAACACTTGAATCGATCATCTTCTCTCAACTTTGTCTTGTCCCCATAGCAAAAAACATAGAGTATTCGAATTCTCACTATTATCTAGAAATAATACGCACTAGTCCTACTCAACTAACTCACTTGCACACTTCTTCACACGAATACACAAGTCAAAGTAAACTCTATCATAGACTACTTACATGATAGCTACTTCAAAGAACATAAATGTCCATTAGTGTTTGCTCTATTTCATAAGGTTCAAAACTAAATAAAATAAAGTGCCATAGAACAATTATTATAAGGAATAGTGATATTATTTCCACCACCTGCCAAATACTATAACTAACTTTATTGCAACCTCACAAACAATCATATGTATTATACACTCACTACCATATAAGTATTCTCACAATATAATAGTAACACAGTACAATAGTAACTTACTTAATATAAGCCTCTACTCTAACACCAAGACAATACACCATGTCAAGGGTAGACACAAATGACCATATCTAGAGGATGGGTTCAAGCTCACAAAAGGCTCGAAATGAAAGGTGAAAATGCATGAAAAACAAGCAAAACCCATGAATGAACCCAAAGGTCTAATGCACTAAGGAACTCTATGGACTCATGAATTAGCTCGATATGATGCATGAGTAGTTCAATGAGGTTGCTTGCCACTTCACCTTCCGTAAGGGTTAGGATAAGAGTTAAATAAGCAAGCTAAAATAACTCACAAGAAGAGGATTCTTTATACTCAATGATTCAAAGATAGATGTTTGTGGCTACAAAACATAAGGGTATTTATACCCGAAATTCTAAGGTAACCTATTAAATAAGGAAAAGACAAAAAAGGGGTATTAGCTTAAATAAGTGTTGTATAAGGAACGTTAAAAGGCTACAAAAGGGAAATTAGAAAATAGAAGCTTTGTGTAGTAGATTACATCACATAAGAGGATTGGATACGTAGCTAGTAGATATTGGAGGATTTTGGTAGAAATAGATATAAGAATACGGTCAAGATAGCTAATACCAACCTAACTTATAGGCTCTCTTAAGGTAAGTTTAGCAAGGAATATGGTTGGTTAAGTTGTTTTATATGTAGGCTAAACTGTTTACTGAACATTCTTCAAGTTGACACTTATAGATCAACGATAAGCATGGAAGAGATTAGCTTGATAGTGACAATAGATTGATGGATAGAAGAAACTTAGATTCTTCGAGTGTAAGTCAAGAAAGGAGAATATGCCTTATTAAGCTCTCGAGCCTAAGGTCCTATAGCATGATTCTTATCAAATCGTGAAGTTGCATGGAGTTCCAAGGAGTATAGTATCTAAATGAAATCCGAAATTCTTAAGTGAGTTTTAGAAAACACTACTACATCGATTGAGAACCAAATTATTGTCTAGCATGTCTTATTAACCCTAGACTATTGTATAAACTGAGGACATCAATCATACCTTAGGATCTCTTCATCAAGCTATAGTTGGATGCAATCAGGATGATTGGGATTCTTACCTACCTATCATAGAGTTCACTTATAATTATTCTGTCTATAACATCACAAAGACGACTCCTTTTGAAGTAGTGTATCGATTCAACCTTAAGCTACCATTGGATCAAATACCAAGCCCAAAGACCTACTAAGAAGACCAAGGAGCCTTAGGTTAAGCACAAGCTTTCTAAAAGATCTACTAGTGAATAATAGGCCAACAAACCCAAGTTGCTAAAAAACTAATATGAGGAAGGAGAGGATAGTCACAATTCCAACTAGGAGACTAAGTATGTCCACATCTTAGGAAAGAATGGTTCTTAACTAAGAGAAAGAGCAAGCTATTACCCTAAGATGAAGGACCTTTCTAAGTACTATAAAGGATCAATAAGAATGCTTATAAGTTAAAGCTTCCCAATGGTCATGGTGTCTTTGATGTCTTCAATATTGTTAAGCACAGCCCCTACATTTCTGACAAAGAGAACCCTAAAGAACACTTCAAGGTTTTGATCCCAATCCTAAACAAGCCGAAGGGAATGAAGGGAATCAAGCACTAAGACCCTTGACCTAATCAAGGGCAAGAGGTTTGGTGTACTTAACTACTCAAATACTCAATTGCTAACTTGACTTCAACCCTTTCAACATGTTTAAAGTGTTAGCATAGTTGGTATTAACCTAAGTAGCATGACTACACCACTAACACATAAGACCCTATTTAAAAGCACAGTGCCTTCTACTCTAAAGACAACACTTGTTCTTATAAGCATGTACACACCTGACACCTAGAATATTTTGCTTCTAAAAGGATTATGAGATTGTGCTCCTCCATTTTACATTTTTACATGAAATTTTTCTTACCAATTTTAGTAAATTAGTTAGAATAAGCAACCTTAGTAGGAATCAACATACATAGTCTCTTGTGTTACAATTGAAATCAGATTTTCTACCTCATTATTGAGAATTTACCTCCTTTGTGACTTCTTCTCAACTTCGAGAACCTTACCAAACCTATCTCATAACAACCCTTGACTAAGGTTGTGATAGATGAGCAACCTACTACCTTGGATAGGTGAATCACATTCGGTAACATAGTGGTTCACGAATGCTTGAGCAATGTGCCACATCCGCGAGCAGCTTGCGAGGCTTAAACTTTTCTTTCCCTTTTAACATTTTAATCTCATCTGAAACCATACTTTTTTGTTCTTTGATAGCTAACTCCAAAGGACCCATCTACGCTACAGTAAGCCTTGTTTTGAGGTACACTAAGAGAGGTAGAGGAGGATAATTCTTCAAGACAAATTAATCATAAAGGAGAAAGGGTAGTAGAAGTCCAAGTGCACTCACATTGTAATGATATGAACAATGACAATATTAACTCTAATACAAATCAAAGGATTGATACCAAATAAATGAAGTATTGAAAAACAGTAGATGGTTAGAGGATAAACTTAGACAACAAGGCAAAGGTACTATCAAACCCTTGATAACTATCTAAAAATAGGGAAAATATGCCCCTGGCAGTTTAAAACCCCAAAAGAGCATTAATAGATAATTGTTACATAGAAAAGGTGTAGAAGAAAGAGAGAGGAGTGATAAGGAATGTAAAATGGAAACCTTAATGGCTATGAACTCTAGTAATAAATGATTTATCCCTGCTAACGGAATTTTTATTTTTTGCCAATAGTTACATCCTTTGAAGAAAATCATATGGCATAAGAAAACCACACTCCTTTTACTTTTAGGAAAGAGTTTATTTTCAAACAAACACAAACTATCTCCAAAAGACCTTCTCTAAAGCAATTAACAACACAAAATGGATGGCATAGAGGAAGTTGAACTCATCCTCCTCCTACTACTAGAATAGGGTCCACTCCCAAAGACTCATGTAGACTCGAGAATATGGTAGTCTCAAAAGTCAAAATGAGGGAACAACCATTAGCATCTACGCCAACATAATTTTAGTAGTGGTCACACCTACACAATAATTCTCGAAGTGAATTTCAAAGAAACTTTCCAAAACTAACTAGTTTATATGACAAGGCAATGTATGGCAGATGGTAGGAACAAAGGCATGGTCTTGATTAGGATGCCCATGTTTAAACAAGTAATGATAAATGTAGACTACTTAGTACATGTAGATATAACATACAATGGGGTGGCAGAATTTATCATAACGCTAAGAATGAAAAGTCCGGAGATTCAACTGGTTCTCTTCTTCATTCAAGCCTTCGAGGAAGTTTTATAACATAGTTTTGATTTTGGAAATGAAAAGAACCATGACATTGGCAAGGATTACATTACAACCATGTAAGTGGAACTTAAAAATCCAGTGAAAGGGCAATTAACCACCAGCCATAGAGTGGTATGACTTTTGGTGCAGGTTATCAAGCCTAGTTTTTCACCTTTCATTAGAGAGAGAGTAAAAGAGAAGAGAGAGAGCTTGTGAGATGATTCTAAAGCTCATTGTGTGATTGTGTATGTTTGTCCTACTTAAGAGAGTCCAATTCATAGTGAGTTAAGCTTATACAAGTTTGGATAGCTTGTTAATGGCTAAAATTCGCCATTAATGTCCTGGGTTGAACATTGACTTTCCTCGATTTTCTAAGCTTGATTTAGGCAAACGAATGGATGAATGAAGATGGGATTTTGGTTGAAAATGACACTAGGCCATGCCTAGTTTGCAATTTCGCCATTAATTTGGCCAAAAACAAACAAAGGTTCAAAAAAGGTGCTAAAACGAGTTGACCGAGAGGGAAAGTGTGGAAGACCTAGGGAAAACAAGGGAAAAACAGATCAAGAGAAGGAAAGTTGGTTGACATGGTGCTAATGTGATGTTACGTCAGCCGATTTGACCAACCACAACGTACCATGCATCAATAGTGATACTTGGCAACTAACGTGGCACCACGTAGCATGCCACATCAGCATTCACTTCAGCATCGGTCATCCAACCTGATGCTGCCACATGTCAAGACAAGTGGTGCAATAAGATCTTGATACGTGGCAATTCTTGATTTGATAGCACAGTAAGTGTTGAAGGGAAAGAAAAGCAAAAGGCAATTTTGCCTTTAGTAAGATTCAAACCCTTGACCTCTAACCAAACCTAATGCCTTATCCATGCACTTATTCGTTAGGCTATTAAGATGTACTTTGTCTATATGTGTAATTAAATTGCACATATGAACTAAGTCAACTTGAGCTAAATTCAAATCTATGCCTAGGCTTAATGATCTTACTTCTAAACTTATTTAAAAAATCTATCCTATCAAATGGTTATTTTCTAAGTTCCCTAAAATCTTCTCTCTTTTTTCTATTTTTTGTGACTCTTCAATTTTCTAAATTTTTCAATTTGTTTCAATTGTTTTTTGTTTTTTCTAAATTTCTTTTTTATTTTTTCTTTTTCCTATTTTTCTATTTTTTTATTTTTTGTGTTTTTTCGTATTTTTCTAAATTTCTTAATTTTTCCTAAATTTCTTAGTTTTTTTATTTTCTTTAATTTTCCTTTTTTTTGTGTTTTTCCTAATTTATGACCCTTTGAGAAAATCAAAATAAAATAAAATAAATGGGGCAAAAATTGGGTGTTTACATAAACTTATGAACATTAGATTAATGGACACCTTGTCATCTAATATGCAACCATAACCTTTTAAAGTCCTTACATAGAATGGATGAGGAGAGTTCTCTAAAGCCTAACAACAAGTGCTAAGGGATTTGATTAGGAGGTATGATCAGCAAGTTATGGTCATTACCAAGACTAAACTAAACCATGTAAGCACAGACAGTCTACGGCAATTCCTTAGCTTTGGTAAAATGTTGTGTGTAGAGGGAAATGGACCAATTGGAGGAATAGTCATGTTATGGCAACAGCAAGTAGTGCATGTTAAGAATCATTGTATCTACCATCAGCAAATTTTGGCACAAGTTGAGGTTACCCCCTTCAATTCAAAATGATATATTTCTAGTATTTGTGTACACTTGAATGTTATGTTACGACAAGATCTGCTTTCTTACTTAGTAGTTGTTATTAATGGTCCTTAGCTCCTAATAAGAGATTTTAATGAAGTGTTAATGAATGATGACAAATGGGGGGGTGTGGTGAGAAATATTATACAAGCAAGAGATAGGAAATACTAAGATTGCATGGACATATGTAGGATAGTTGACCTATGATATGTAAGACATATATATACTTAGACTAAGTGAACAAAAAACCTAGTAGACTTTATATAGTGCAGACTTGATAAAGCATGGGTCAATAATGAGTGGCACTTTATCTATCTTGAAACAATGATATATCATTTGTTATGCACTAGTTCAGATCAGTGCTTATTACTTCTCGATACCTAATCTAGCTCCATATAGACGTAAGGGATGAAAGACCCTATTGTTTTCAACTTGTTTGTATTGAACATCCCAATTTCAAGCTATTTGTTTCCACACACAAGACCCTTTCTAAAGACCACATTGAAGGGGATCTTAAGAACTTTATTGCTAAACTTTGAGAATGGAATAAAGATGTAAAGAGGAAACTATTGCAGCAAAAGATAAAAAATCTTTGGCAAAAAATTGGTTATCATCCAAACCAAAACTTATTGGATAGAGAAAACTTCTTATAGAAGCCTTGAAGGTAGTCTTAGATCAAAAGGAGAAGCTCTAGGCTACCAAAGCACAAGCAAAATGGATTAAAGATGGTGAGTGTAACATAAATTTAATTCATGTTACCACCTTAGCAAAGAGAGCCTAAGGATGAATTGTTGGATTGTTTGATGATTGTAATAATTGGATCATTGAACATACGAATTTGGAGACTATGAACACCTGCTACATCTCTAACGTTTATAGTTTAAAGAGGACTTTTTTGAAGCTAAGGCCGCCTGCTTAGATACCCATATGGGATCACTTTAGCCTTGACAAAATTACTAGCTTGACCAATGATGTAACTTGAGAAGAAGTTAGAAAGGCTATGTGGAGCATTGCCAATAATAAGGTGCTTGGGGTAGATGGCTTTCAGTCATAATTTTATAGTATGTTTGGAGGTGGTAGGTAAATCTGTATGTCAAATCATCGAAGACATATGGTGGAACAAAATAGTGCTAAAGAAAATAAACCAAACTCTATCGGTCCTAATCTCGAAGATAGATGGAGCAAATCGACTTAGGGACTTTTGATCCATACGCCTATACAAGGAGTTGTACAAAATCTTAGGAAAAATTTTAGTGCACTACCTCATACCACACCCTCTATAATGCCCTAAAAGGAGGCCTAATAATTTTACCTAAAATCTTCATATTATGTGTGCATCCATGATATAAAGATTACATTGCAAGTTAGAGGTTGTAGGACTCTAGCTTATAAATTTCTACTCTTACTTGATCTTTTTACAAACATCTACTTACACATGCATATGTAGCTAAAAGTGATTCAATGATCTACAGTTCACCAAAACTATAGAGAGTCGAAATTACCAACCAAATAATAAGAAAGCGTATCTAAATTCAAACAATCATGAAGCCACTAGATAGTTTACAAGTTTAATTTGAATATCCTACTTTCTTTTATAAAGTTATCATTCTACTTTCTTAGCTTTATGGAGCACTCTACACTCGAATCTTAGCCTAACCTTAGCTTTGTAAGACTTGCAAAAGAAACTATTGGGGGGCAAACTGTATCTAGCTTAGTGAATAACCTTTCCACCTTATTGGCAAACAATTATAAGTAAGTTAATTAAACAAATATACGAATGCATGTATATACATATGATTATAGACATCATACACAACTTGTCAGCAACTATCTAAAGTACAGTTTTACTCCCATTGATGAGTGTAAGATTACACTTATCCGCTATGCTATTTTCCTACATATTTTGATATAATTTAATTGAATTTGCTATTGATTTGAGGTATTTTTTTAAGACTCAATTGAAACAATGTGACGAAAAGATAAAAAATTAGGTGATTTTTTAGAAGAATTCCATTTATTTTGAAAGATAATCTAAAGATAGCAATGATTGAAGAGAATTTGTTAAAGAAATAAGCAAGGAACACGACCATGGTTGCACTTCATGGCCATGTTCCTTAGCTATGAAGCCACTTTGTTAAATTTAAAATTAAAGTTTGAAGGATTTTTTACCAGAACATGACCATGGTTACCCACTACGGTTGTGATCCCCTCAATTAATTTTAAGACAATTCTCATAAGAATTATTGCAAGGTGTTGTTCACACTCAGCTATCATGCTTGTGTTTACACCCATAGACCTTCAGTTTTCTATAATAAACTTGCCATTTGAAGATTATTTTCTCCGTACATTATATTTAGAAGATAGATATTTGTATAGAGAGAGAGAGAAGAGGAGAGAGACGGGAGGAAATAAAATACTTTTAGGGTTTAGTTTTACTTTCCTCATGTAAGTTATCATCTTTACTATGATTCTAGCTTAGAAGCATCTATATCTAAACTTGTGAACCATCAAGGTAATGATGTAGTGTACATTAATTGTTTTATTTTAATGAAAATTTCTTATTCTTATTAATTCAATTGTAAGTTTTGTTTTAAATTGAGTTATTATTTTTGGAGTCTCAACTTAATTATCCAATTTTATATATTGAAGTTGTAAAGCCAATACATAAATAGATCTACCATAATTGAAGAGACTTGCTATAAGCTTAAAGATAAGTTGTAAATTTCTTCTAGAATTAACCATTTCCTATTTGTGAGTGAAATTCCTAATCCTAATGCTATTTTAAGGAGTCTTATCCTAGAAGTGATTTTGGTAAGATATAATAAGGATTAGAATTTAATAGAGAAGCGATTCCTATTAGATTATACTTGAATTCCTTTGGTTAAAAAAAAAATAAGCAATTCATTAAAAATCATACTATTTTATATGTTAAGCTCATGGTGATCAAAGTCTAGATATCCCAAATAATGTTTGTTGAATTTTATTTTGTTGTTGCATTATTTGATAATATTTTATTTGATTTTGTTCCTCTATTTTCAATTAATTCATCATTAATATTGAAATTCAATTTAACTTAGAATAATTAGAACAGGTAAGTAAGTGTTAAATCATCGTGAGACGACAACCTTAGACTTTCATAGTCCTTTAAATTATTATTTGACAAGTGCTCTTACCTAATAGCGCAATATATGCTCCATCAAGTTTTTGGCATCGTTGCTAGGGATTATTGATTAGGAAAGCTCATTCCTTTATTACTATATTATTTTACTTTTTGTTATTTTTCTATTTCATTCTATTAAATAAACTAAAATCTTACTTAAATTTTATTATTTTATAATGAGGAAATTTAAAGTGATAGCCAATAACAATGTAGTACATAAAACTATGTTTAACTATATTAAACCATCAAATAATGGAGCCAACTCCAGTACTGCAAGACCAATTATCACTACAAACAAGTTTATGATCTCACCAGCTATTATCTAAATGGTTCAACAACAGTTGCAATTTAAAAGCTCTCTAGAGGAGGATCCATGTGCGCATCTAGCAAATTTCTTGGAGGTATGTGCAACTTTGAAAATTGAAGGAGCTACAAATGAGGTGGTAAGGTTCAGATTGCTTTTTTTTTTTTTTTTTTTTGCAAGGAAAAGTAAGGTAGCGGTTAGCTTCATTACAAAAAAAATTCAATTATTTCTTGGAACTTTCTAACAAAAATTTTTTTAGAATAATATTTTCTTCTAACTAGGATAGCTAACCTTAGTAGTGATATCTCATCATTTACTCATTTTGATGAGAAAACAATTTATGATGCTTCGATGCATTTTAAAAAGTTGCTCGGAAAGTGTCCTAATCATGCACTACCACTTTGGATATAAGTAAAAACCTTTTACAATGGATTGAATTTTAGTACTAAGTAATTTGTTGATGCATCTTCAGGTGGTACATTAAACTCAAAGATGCCTAGTGAAGCTTATGCTTTGTTTGAAAGCTTAGCTATGAATAGCTACTATTGGGAAGGTGATAAGCTCGATAGGAAGAAGCCAGTAGTGAAGGATGTAGATTCTACCATGGCCATAGTAGTGATGGTGGATGCACTAAATAAAAGATTAAATTCCTATGCCATGTTAGCATAGTATTCTATGATGCCTAATGTAGTGAACCTAGGAGGATATATGCTACCTTAATATTAAAGATCAATTTATCAGGGTATGAATCAATGGGGTTTTCAATATTTACCTTATGATGATTGTGAAGAATGGGGTAAGGAGTGTTTTTCTTATGCAAGTGATTATTTTTATATAAATCAACCAAGGAAGATTAATTTTCCTTATAGGTTCCAAACCTACCCTCCAAAAGAGAAAAACTCAAAGTTAGATGAGATGTTGACAAGGTATATACAAAGTAGCAATGCCATACAATTCAGCATAGAAAAGCGCATAGAACAGCTTGCCAAAATTTTAGTTGAAAAGCAATTAGAACCTTCACCACAAGCTCTAGCTAAAGTTGTGACCATATATAGTGGAAAGGAATTGCAAGTTGCTAAGCAGCTTGAAAAAGACACTAGTCAACCTTGAAACCATAATGGAGGAGGAGAAGGATAGAGTTATAGAAACTTTTGAACCACCTAAAGAAGAGCTAGAAGGCTCGAAGGTTAAGGAATATAAACCACCCATTCTATATCCTTAGAGGTTAAGGAAGGAACACTTAGATGAACAATACAGTAAGTTTTTAGCCTTATTTAAACAATTGAATATTAATCTACCTTTTTTGGAAGCTTTGTCATAGATGCTCAAATATGCAAAGTTCCTAAAGGATCTACTCTCTAACAAGAAGAAGCTAGAGGAATTATCCATAGTTATGCTTAGTGAGGAGTGTTCAATCACCCTACAAAATAAGCTTCTAACAAAGCTAAAGGATCTAAGGAGTTTTATTATCCCTTGTCTTGTTGGAAATTTGTCTATTGAACAAGCATTAGCTAATTTAGCTACTAACATAAATTTGCTATCTTATAAATTATTTAAGTAGTTAGGCTTAGGTGAACCAAAACCAATTAGGATGAGTTTAAAGTTAGCTAATAAATTAGTAATATATCATAAGGGTATTATTCAAGATGTGCTTGCTACAATAGATAAATTCATATTTCCTATTGATTTTGTCACATTAGACATCAACACGGATATAGAGGTACCATTCATCCTAGATAAATATTTTTTAGCTACTACTAAATCTATTATAGATGTTAGACAATAAGCTTACATTAAGGGTAGGAGAAGAAGAGATGGTAATTAAAATTAAGGAAGCATTGAGAAAATGTGTTGAACAGGATGATACATGTTTTAGTCCTGATTCCATTTATTGTTTTGTATCTAATACTATGTAGGAATTATTCTTTAAGGACTCTTTAGAATCATGTTTCACACAGGTAACCCTGATGAAGAATCTAGTGATCTAAACATATCTTAAGTAGAAGCTTAACTATAAATTAATTCTCCGATTCAAGAGTAAAGGATTGAACAATTTGACCATGCAGAGGAAGCAAAACTAAAGCCTTCCATTGAAGAGCCATCGGATTTAGAGTTGAAGCAGCTACTAAACTATTTAGAGTATGCATTCTTAGAGGAAAACTCAAAGTTACTAGTGATAGTTTCATTGGGTTTAACTACCCAATAGAAAAATAAGCTCCTTAGTATGCTATAAGATCACAAGAGAGCAATCGCATGGATGGTTTCTGACATCGAAGGAATCAATACCTTGTTCTATACACATAAGATCTTGCTTAAAGAAGGATATAAGTTGATAGTATAACCACAAATATGTTTGAACCTAAATATCAAGGAAGTAATCAAGGCAGAAGTAATCAAGCTTTTGGATGCAAGTATGATTTATCCTATTTTTTATAGTTCTTAAGTTAGTCCTATATAGGTGGTACTAAAAAAGGAAGGCATGATAATAGTATTGAATGAGTGGAATGAGCTTATTCCAATGAAAGCAGTTATAGGTTGGTAAGTCTGTATCAACTACAAGAAGGTTATTGACACTACAGGGAAGGATCATTTTCCCTTGCCATTTATAGACGAGATGTTAGAGCATTTATGAGGTCATATGTTTTATTACTTTTTAGATGGTTTGTCTAATTATTTTCGAATTCCTATTGCCTTAGAAGACTAGGAAAAAACTACCTTTACATGTCCTTACGTTACATTTGCATACAGGAGAATACCATTTAGCCTCCATAACACACCCATGACCTTTCAATGGTGCTTAGTGGCATTTTTGGACAAGCTTATAGAGGATATAATGGAACTTTTTATGGATGATTTCTCAATTTTCGAGAATTCATTTGATAATTACCTTCGAAACCTTAAAAAGGCATTGGGTAGATGTGAAGAGATTAATTTAGTTTAAATTGGGAGAAGTGTCATTTTATGGTATAAGAGGGGATAGTATAAACACATAAAGTACCTTAGAAAGGCATAGAAGCCAATATGCTAAAATTAACACTATTGTTGAACTACCCCCTCCTACATCTATTAGAGCCATACATAGTTTTCTAGGAAATGCTGGGTTTTATAGAAGTTTTATTAAAGATTTTTAAAAATAGCTAGACCTTTAACCCAATTATTAGAAAAGGATACTCCATTTATATTTTCTCAAGAGTGCTTAGATGCATTTAATACTTTAAAAGACAAATTGACTAATACCTTGATTATGGTAACCCCGAACTAGAGCTTATCATTTGAGCTAATGTTCGATGCTAGTGACTATGTTATAGGGGCAGTATGAGGCTAAAGGTGGGTGAACCATTTCCGGCCAATATATTGTGTAAGGCTCTTACCAAGACTTAAGAGAATTAAACCACCATAGAAAAGGAACTCCAGGTAGTAGTTTTTACCTTTGATAAATTCAAGTCATATCTTATCTTATCTAAAGTCATTAGTTACATTGACCACTCTGGTTTATGATATTTATTGAATAAGACAAATGCCAAGTCAAGATTGATCACATGGATTCTTTTACTCCAATAGTTTAACCTAGAAATTAAACACAAAAAGGGAGCAAAGAATTTGGTAACCAACCATCTCTCGTTTCATGAAAACCCTTCATTAAAAAAGATTGATGAACAAGAGATCAATGACTAGTTCCTAGATGAGAAGTTGTACCAGGTAAGTCCTTAAAAAACTCCTTAGTTTGTTGACATAGCTAATAGCTAATATTATTCTTTTAAGACTAGATTTTAGATAGAAGAAAATGTTTTCGACTATACTAAAAGTTACTTTTAGGAAGACCCCTACTTATTTAAAATTGGTGCAAATCAAATAGTCTATAGATGTATGTCTCATTTAGAAGTTTGGTAAATTTTAGAATATTGTCATTTAGGACCAATAGAAGGGAACTTAAGTGCAAATAAAATGGCTCATAAAGTCCTCCAATGTAGTTTCTATTAGCCATCATTTTTTAGAGATGCATAGAAGTTTGTTGAACTTTGTGATAGATGTTAGAGGGAAAGTAATATATCTAATAGAGACAATACACAACAAAGCCCAATTTTAATCTAGAAATTTTTTTATATTTAGGGAATTGATTTTATAGGACCATTTCCAAATTCAAATGGAAATAAATACATCCTAATAGCCATAGATTATGTGTCTAAATCAGTAAAAGTGCAAACTCTACGAACTAATAAGACTAACGTAGTAAGACGGTTCCTAAAAAGTTTGTTTCTAGGTTCAATGCTCCAAAAGCACTTATAAGTGATAGGAGAATTCATTTTTGCTATGTCCAACTAGAAAAAGTGTTGAAGCAATATGGAGCTAAGCATCGAATTGCAATAACATACTACCCTCAAACCAGTAAATAAGTTGAAGTAACAAATAAGGATCTTAAACAAATCTTAGAAAAGACTATCGAGCATGATAAAGATTGGTTTAAGAAGCTTGATGATACAAGACACTAAATGGAATAGCCCTATATTGGCTTGTCTATGCTAAAGCATGTCATTTACTTGTAGAAATTGAGTATAAGGGCTACTAAGCCATAAAACGTGCTAACCTTCATCTTGAGCATACAGGTTAATATAGGAAACTTCAACTAAATGAGCTTGAAGAATAATGAGATATAGCCTACAAGAACTCAACGATATTCAAGAATAGAGCCAAGCAATTTCATGATAATTGGATTAAGTAAGGAAAAAAATTTTGAGATGGAGACAAAGTTCTACCCTATCAATCCCAATTAAAGATTTTCCTAATTAACTTTAGGTCTAGATGGTCAAGACCTTATACTATAACGTAAGTATTCCTATATGGAGTAGTGGATATTTTAAGCCTCAAGAAGGGAACTTTCAAGATAAATAGCCATCGACTTAAACTATACATAGGAGGAAAATTTGAAAGAGAGAAAATAATCTTAACTATGATCTCCATCTAATTAGAGAAAACGAGTAATTTTATTTTTAGATTGTCAAGCAAATGATATTAAGTAATAGTGCTTCTTGAGAGGTAACCTAAGTGAATGTATAATTTCTTATTTGCTATATTTCTCATTTTATGTCCTTTTAATTTAGGTTTGGTTTTGTATTGAGTCAATACATGTGATTTATGGATTTTTCTTAAGTGAATCAAGGGTAATCATAGAAGATGAGGAGTTATGGTGACTAAGATGGAGATAAGAAAGAATCATGATCGCAAATTGAAGCATAAAGCTTAAGGGAGAAGGGTAAGTCTAAGTCTAGTAAGGACTATGGCCCAAGACGAATCCCATGGCTTAGCCTATGTTCCTCATGTCATAAATTGAACTTGAAATTTCAATTTGAATTTTTGATTCCATTATGGACCATGCCTAATGATACCGATTCATAGATAAACACATAAACCTAGTATCATAGGAAAACCAATGGATGGGTCCGAGCCACGAGATGGCTTGAAAAGTAATTGATAATCGATGGTTTAGTAATTCCGCATACTAACTCTATAGATAAGACACATCATAAAACCATACACGAACCTAAGCTAGTACCCGGTATGATGCACGAACACTAGGCTTAGGGTTACTTGCTATGATCCTTGCTAAAGGGATTAATAAGAGCGAGTAAAGAAGAGCTTTCCGAGACAAAAGACTCAAGGGTTTTTCGTTAATGTTCAAAATCTCCCTAAAACCCTATACAAGTGTTCTATTTATACAAAGTGGCAAAATTGTAAATGAAAGGACTAAAAGGATGCCCTAGTGGCATTTATGTAAATATAAAAATATACATGAGGGTAATTTATAAATAATACAAGAAATAGGAAGTCTAAATAACATGAGCAAAAAATAAATAGCCAAATGAGATTTTCGGGTAAAGGCTAATGTTAGACTTTGAGGAGTTATTGGAGACCCTAGAGCCTTCACTTAGGTGGACTTAAGCTTGTAGTCTATCTTGTCCAAGGCTAATCTAATATACCTGTAGCCAACCTGATGTTGCCGATACCGACCTAGTATGGCGGTGATCAACCTAAGGCTAACCTGACATAATAGTAGCTAACCATACATGATTGAGTCGTTCTAACATGGACATAGCTGACCTATTTGGAGTTGACCAACTGAACCAAGTAGAATTGGCTAAGCTAAACTGGAAGGGCAAGATAGACTTGCTATAGTAAGGAAGGCTTCACAAAACAAAGCACAACTAGTAAGCCAAGATAGAACTATCTAAGCAAGGCAGGTCTTCTTATATAGATGAAGCTCATAGATAGATCTCTCTAAGAGCTCGACCAGGGTAGAGCATAACATATTCAACATTACAAGGCAAACTCAACAAAGCAGAGTAGGCCGTTTAGTACTAATGGAGCTTATAAAAAGGTGAACAATTCGAGCGGAGCTTATGAATAGGCCTCTCATATAGTCTAAAATAGGGTAGGACATTGGATCGATACTTAGATTCCTATCATCCCTTCCCTCTTGGAAGAGTTTTGACCCGAAACTTAGTAGTTGGTGGTTCCAAATCCCTTCGAGGTCAAATACCAATCAACAAAATTGAAATTTAAACATAGAAAAATACTCTAGCTTTTGCAATATGGTCATAAAGAAAAAATGCTCCCTCCACTCGTCATAGGCTCTATTAATCAAACCTTCCATTAGGGGTCTTTCCTTCCATTCATCATGGATCCAATCAATTACACCTTGGTAGTCCTAGAAGCTATCAGTTATGGGAAGTAACACAATCTCTAGGTTATACAAAAGATTATGGGCTTGTGGATCTTGTGCTAGTAAGACATATGATGGCTCATCAATCACAAGTACTTCCACCTCTTCATGCTCAGCTAGCTCAGATCTTACGATCTCCTCATTCGTTGTAATCACTATTCCCTCTACTTCCTTGCAAATCGATTCTTCTTCTTAATAAACTTAGTCCTGATAAATCCCCAATACATGTATCTATCATCTTGGCCCTGATAAACTCTAACCGACAGTTGATAGTAACTCACAGGTGCGACGTTATAATTGCTCATATCAGTGTCATATAAATTTGTCAAATGATTAAGATGTAAGATTTCGATATGAGGAAGGAAAATGTAGTAATTCCTAAAGCTACCATCTATAGCATTTATAGGGGGTAATAGAACCACTTCAAGAACATGGAGGCTCAACTACAATTCAACTCGGTTGTTCTCACCTCTATTGCTCGTCTCTTTAGCAACCTTTACCTCTCTTTCTCCTACTTCCTTTCCTCAATCTTCTTTCTCATTGGTTGTTTCTATATGAGTATCCCTTTATTGTCTCATTTCTTTTCTAAGCTCCTCAAGTTAAATAAGTATAGTCTCTAACTGTTTTTGCACATCATAATGGTCAATACAAATGGTGGATTCTTCTCTTAAGGCTAGTAGGATAGCTTCATTTAAGCTTCTTACTCCTAAGGTGTTAACACATCAGGCAATCTCTGACCTCAATCCTCTCATGAATCGTGAGATAGTACACAAAAGAGATTCATACAACTCACATCAACTCAAGAATACCTTATGTTCCCTAGCAAATTCTTCGAAACTCATTTTTCCTTGCCTCAAGGTGGATAACTCTTCATACAACTCGTCTTAATATGATGGGGGTACAAATTTTTCTCTCATTATAGGTCTCATTGAGCTCCATGTGGTACTTGCCCCTCTTAGGATCCTTTATCTTAACACATTCTTCCATCAAGTCCTAACAAGGCCCTAAAGTTGATCCTTTACGATATATCCCTTCTTATGTTCAGGGCATAAATACTTTTCAAAGACTTTATTAGCTTGGAATTTCCAATCTAAGTATTCGTCTAGGGGTCTATAACCATCAAACATGGTTATTCTTAACCTTATATCTTTATAGTCATAGTCATAACCATATCTTCCTCAATTGTCATAAGCCATGTTAAAAGGAGGTATCACTTTAATAAGCTAGCTTGGCTCACAAAAAGTCTCATCGGTAATGATTGGAACTATCTAACAAATGGTGATTCAAGAATATAGTAGCTCGGATGCTTACACAACTCAGATCTTCCACTTCACTTCAGCACTTTAACTCAGCTCAAATACTACAATCAGCTCGACTGTTAGATTAAAGCAACTTAGTGCCTGAGCTTAAACACTATAAACTAGCTCGATAAGTTGAATAAGTAAACAACTCAATTTGGTAACCTTAAGAGTATGATAGTTTTGCTTAGTAAGTTAATGGAAATAACAACTTGGATGTGCATGCCTTTTGTTGGTCTTAATTTAAGTAGCACTTCACTAGAATGACATACCAGCACTTCTTCAGTTTGGCACTCTCTGTTAACACAACAACTCGGATAGCTTCTCTAAAGTGCAATAACTTGGCACTTAATGGTCTCCCTCCATTAGCTCAATTCAAACAATTACACTTTGAGCGCCAAGCACTATGCCAATCCCTAAGACAACAGCATAACCTACTAGCACAATCATAATCACTACAAGCACCAAACTGTCCAATGTAACACCTGAGAAAATCTACCACCTATTAATACAGTAACAACAAAGCTCTCGTAGCTAACAACTACCAAACACTGCAAATTAATGTCAAAAACTTTGATTTCAACACAATTAGCCATAACACGTTCCACTAATTGTTGTTATGATAACACAAAAGAATCCCAGCCAACAACCCTCCATCCAAATTGAATGACCCAATCCCTTATAATTCTTATAGCTATGATTACATGACTCAAAAACCATACATAGTCTCTATCCCAACATATGTAACCCAGTCATGCTCTTTACTAATACAATAACAAACTTGCATGACTCTAGTTTCCATCTATGACCACTACAATAGTACAACGTCACTTAAACCCATAGCCAATATGACTCAAAGTTACAGGTACACTTCTAACTTAACTCCGATAACCAATATACTCAAACGCACGAGTATACATAGAAATGAGCCTCCTTTGTTTTTGCAATAGCAAATAGAGTACAATAGAGCACAATAGGAACCACTCTTATCGACCTATAAATCTCCACTTCATAGCTCAAGATCTCTAAACCTACTTCAATCGAACCAACTCCATTATCTACAAACGGAACATAACTACTAATCAGCAAACATAAATAAATCTTTGCTACAACTTCACACTCTTCCTTTCGAAATCGTGCTTCGATACCAAGATGATACAGATTTGTAGATGAACGCATGAACCCTATATTACATGAAAACCAATGGATGGGTCTGAGCTATAAGATGGCTTGAAAAGTAAATGATAGTAAATGGTTTAGCAATCCCACGCACTAACTTTACTGATATGATGCCGTAGAACCACACACGAACCTAAGCTAGTACTTGATATGATGTACGAACACTAAGCCTAGGGTTGCTCTCCACAATCCTTACTAAAGGGATTGATAAGAGTGGGTAGAGAAGAGCTTTCTAAGACAAAAGACTCAAGGGTTTTTCATTAATGTTCAAAATCTCCCTAAAACCCTATACAAGTATTCTATTTATACAAAGTAGCAAAACTGTAAATTAAAGGACTAAAAGGATCCCTTAGTGGCATTCCCATAAATATAAAAACAAACATGAGGGTAATTTAGAAATAGTACAATAAATAGGAAGTCTAAATAACATGAGCAAAAAATAAATAGCCAAATGAGATTTTCAAGTAAGAGCTAATGTTGGATTCCAAGGAGTTATTAGAGACCCTAGAGCCTGAACTTAGGTGGACTTGAGCTTTTGGATGGTTTATCTTATCCGAGGTTAATTTGATATACCCATGGCAAACCTGATTTTGCCATGGCCAACCTAAAATGGCCAAACCAACCTAGTACGGCGATGATTGGCCTGAGGTTAACCCGATATGATAGTAGCTAACCTTGCATGATTGAGTCATTTTGACATGGACATGGCCGACCTATTTGGAGCTGACCAACCAAACCGAGTAAAATTGGCTAAGCCAAGCCAAAATGGCAGGATAGACCTAGTATAATAAGGAAGGCCTAACAAAATAAAGTACAACTAGTTAGCTAAGAGAGAACTATTCAAGTAGGGCAAGTCTTCTTATATAGATAAAGCTCATAGACAGATCTCTTAAAGAGCTCAGCCAAGAAAGATCATGGCGTATTCAACATTACAAGGTAGACCCAACAAAGTATGGCAAGCTATTCAGTATTGATGGAGCTTATAAATAGGTCAAGCATTCAAGCAAAGCTCATGAACAAGCCTCCTATATAGTCTGAAACCGGGCAAGACATCGAATCAGTACCTGGAATCCTATCATCCAGGAACACGCTCTTATTTTGGGCCTATATTTTTAGGATGTAGAAAATGAAAAATTGCACTTGAAATTCAACATAAGAGAACCATGGCTACTGATCATGCCTATGGTCATGCCTGTGCTCCTCTTGTTAAGAAATTAGAGTTTGAAAAACTTCAAGGATTCGACCCTAATGGTGATCACGACCATTGATCACAACCGTGGTCATGCCCATATACTCTAAGGGATACATAATTAAGATGCACTCGATTCTTACAATTAAGGAAGTGCAATGCACTATCTTAATTTAAACTTCTCTCACCTAGAATTCACTATTTTTTTTTCCTAAATCACCTTCTAATTACTATTATGCAATGAATATTCAAATTGATCTCCTAAATTACTATTGGCCAAATTGAAAGAAGTTATTGCAACTTTCCTCAAATTTAAGTTGCTTAGTTAAGATTGGACTAATAATCTAGGAAACTAATATTTAAATTAACTTTCATCATTAAATAATCATATTGCAATTCTAAAATTTGTATATACTAATCTATGAACTAAGTGTGAGGAAAAAGAAAACAACAACCACCTCTACCACCAATGGCACTAAGACTTACCTACCATGCAACTCATAGGAATGCTTTCAATCCAATATAAGAAGAGGACCCTCTACCCACACTTTCACTTCACCCAAAATAGATATTGCAATTTGATAATCTCAATCAGCAAACTCGTTATGAGGCTCTTTCTAAAAGGACTTTTTCCCGATCAAGCTTCATTGATTGGGAAATGTTGAAACTCACAAACATGGAATTTGAAATCCATGCCTTGGTTGAGAGAGGGGATTGGGATAGGTTGTTAAACATCCAAGAACTCATTTACAAAGAATTAACTCTCGAATTCTTCACTACCTTATCGCTAAAACAAGACTAATTCCCTTATGGAGGACAAAACACATTTTCATTTTAACTTTGAAATAGCTAATTTAACCTTTATGTAGCCAACTTCAAGGTTTGGATGGAGATTAATGATAAGGAATTTGTTCATTCACTAAAATTCTACACACTTCCGCATGAACTACCCTATGGTACTATCCCTACCAACTATTGGCTCAAACTAAGACACTTTCATATGACCTACCCTGTGGTATTACCCTAACTACCTATTGGCTGAAACTAAGTGGTGAGAAGATGTACAATCCCAAATTTGTAAGACGATCCCACTTGAAAAATGCAACACATAGAATTCTACATTGGCTTCTCTCATATACAATTAGTGGAAGAGGGAAGAGTATCAAAGTAGTAGCTATGCATGAGGTCTTTTATCTTTATATCCTTGTAGAAGGATACCACATCAACCTAATGGTGGCTCTCCCATTTTACATGTGACATTAAGCAATAGAACCTCGAGTGAACCAATTGGGTTGTAGACCTTATGTTAACATTTTGGCAAAGCAACTTAAGCTTCTAGATGACAATCTATTGATAAACTTTGAAACCTTTCATCAGATAAGACTTCTTTCTGATGTAGTCAATAAATCCTCCCCTTAAAGGAAGGAATGCGACAACTCCAATGATGAACTAGTAAGAGAATTGAACTCGAAAACTAAAGTTCAAAACTTGGTTGAATCGTAAGAGATCGTTGAACAATCTCAAAAAAGAATATTCGGAAGACAAAGTAGAATGATGGAGTTTTGTAGCAACCTCACTAACTAAGTCAAGAAGAAAATTCCTCTGCCAACTGATGAGGAATTAATTAATATGGTGAGGAGGATGAACTTTTGGGATGATGAAGAGGAGGAAGTGACATTTAGGACCTAAAAAGAAATGGTGAGAAAGTGAATGAACCCATCAATGTTGATTCAAAAGATGAAACCAATGCAAAAGACTTAGATTTCTTATAGGAGTTTAGAGTTATTTGTTTTGTTTAGGTGTTTTCTAACTTTGATGATTTTGATGTTTAGCTTAAATAAGTGCTTAGTTAGTTAGTCTGTTAAATTTCTTTTCAATTTTCATGTCTTTAGTTTCAAGTTTATGTTTTTGTCCATTCAATATAATGAATAAATAAAAGTTTCTTTCTCACATATACTCTTATCTTTTTAGTTTAAGTGCATTGATTCATATCTTTTAAGTCGATAAATTCTAACAAATCACGCCAAATTCTCATGGATAAATCAAGCCACTCCAAATATTCAAGGGAGTATTGTTTTTCCCATGTTCTTATTTTCTTCCTAACTATATATTTTTTGCAATAATTTTTGCTATAACTTAGAATTAGGTACAATGAGGGCAATGTACTAAATTAAGTGTAGGGAAGAGGTATAATACAATTATTCAAAAGTCAAATAATTTATTTTGGTCCCAATTTCTCTTTTCAAATTTACAATTCCCATTTATTAAGAAAATAGTGCTTGTATTGAATTTTTCCCAAGTCACTATTGCACATGAAATATGTTATTAGAATTGAGTAGTAGAATTCAAATGGAGAGAGAGTTACATGTTATTTAGCCCGTTATTCTAGAATATTAAATAATTAATTATTAAAGTTGAGCTTTAGTCATGTACTACTTTTGAAATTTACTTAGATCTATGAATATCCCTTTTGATTTTTGGAATTATATAATCTTAAGTAAGTAAATGAAGCTTGTCTCTTATAATTTCTCCTTAAAAATCCAATTTGTTGGGGGCATAATTAAGACTAAATTGATAAATAGTGTTTGGTAAGGATAGGTTTCAATCTCTAAGAAGAGCACGATTCTTTCTTGTTGCCGATTCACTAAAAAAAAAAAATTGATAAGGATCAACCTTGGTTCCTCAAAAGTGTAAGGTATTTTCCCATTGTCAATGATGAACATAAAAATAGCTGAATAAGCAAGGATTGGCCTTAGTCACTCAAAAGAGCTAGGTGCCTTCTTATTGTTGATAAAGCTTCTATAATCAAGTAAATTAAAGAGACTATCAATAGAGCCTTATGTTGAGGGAATGACTAGATATAACATGTATTCACTCTTGATTATGATGTTCAATTGAGTTAAGAGAGATTTGTATACATCTTAGCTAAATGGAAAGGAGTCGTCTATTGTTTTTCCTTGATTTAATAAAAATTGGACTAATTTAGGAAGAGAATCCTTAGTTAAATAACTTGATTAGTTTATAGGAATTAACCATTGAATTCAAGTATTTGTATCTAGGATCCATTGAAAAAGTGAACAAGGAGAAGAGTGCATAGTCTATTAAAAAATTTTAAGGGATGACAAGTATATTGGTGGGGTTATTTCAAATTTTTTCACGATTCCTTAATAATAGTTGTTCACCTGGGAAATCTTCTCCTAATTTTCTCTTATCAATCCTTGTTAAGGATTGATTAATTTTCTTAAGAACAAGCAAATGTTCAAGTATAGGAAAATTTGGTGAGTGTAAAATTACACTCACCTGTCATGTTATATTCCTAGATATTTTGAGTTATTTTGATATAATTCAATTGAATTTGCTATTGGTTTGAGTCATTTTTTATTTTAAGACTCAATCGAAGTGATGTAACGAAAATATGAGAAATTGGGTAATTTTTTAGAATAATTTCATCTATTTTGAAGGATAATCTAAGGAAAACAGTGATTAAAAAGAATTTGTTCAAGAAATATACAAGGAAGAGGACTACGGTTGCACTTCACAATCATGTTCCTTGGCTATGAAGCCTATGTCTTTAAATTAAAGATTTAAGTTCGAAGTATTTTTTAGGAGAATATGACCATGGTCACCCACCACAGTCGTAATCCCCACATAACTAATTTCTAGACAATTCTCGTGAGAATTATTGCAAGGTGTTGTTCATGCCTAGCGACTACGCTCATGTTCACACCCATGAACCTTTAGTTTGCTATGATACACTTACCATTCGAAGATTATTTTGACCATACATTATATATAGAAGATAGATATTTATATAGAGGGAAAGAGAAGACCAGAGAGACAAGAGAAAGTGGAATGCTTTTAGGATTTAGTTTTACTTTCATCATATAAGTTATCGTCTTTACTATGAGTATAACATAGAAACATCGATATCTAAACCTGTGAACCATCAAGGTAACAATATAGTATACAATAATTGTTTTATTTTAATGCAATTGCATTATTCATATAAATTCAATTGCGAGTCTTGTTTTGAATTAAGTTGTTGTTTCTAAAGTCTCAACTTAATTATTCAATTTTATGTATTGAAGTCACGAGGCCAATATATAAATAAATCAATCATAATTGAAGAGATTTGCAATAAGATTTGAAATAAGTTATAAATTTCTTCCAAATTGAATTATTTCTTGTTAGTGTATAGAATTCCTAATCTTAATGTCGTTCTAATGAGTCTTATCCTAGAAGTGATTCAGGTATGAAGTAATTAGGATTAGAATTTAATAGAGAAACAATTCCAATTAGATTAGCACTTGAATTCCTCCGATTAATAAGAATAATGAATTCATTAAAAACCATACGATTCTACATGTTACGCTAATGGTGATCAAAGTCTAGATATCCCAAATTATGTTTATTTAATTTTATTTTATTGTTGCATTATTAGATAATCTTTTATTCCTTTATGTTTCTCTATTTTCAATTAATTCATCATTTGTATTGAAATTCAGTATAAGTTAGAGTAATTAGAATGGATGAGTAATTGTTTAGTCCTCATGGATTGATAACCCTAGACTCTTATAGTTATCTATACTATTACTTGACAAATGCACTTGCATAATAGTAAGGTGTATGCTCCATCACCCATCGTTGTTCGAGCTATGAAGTATTTAGGCATGTTAGCAACTAGGTATCTACATCCAATATGAGTTGCCTTAGTAGCACAAGCACCC
Source organism: Lumnitzera littorea (assembly GCA_024138015.1). NCBI lineage: Eukaryota > Viridiplantae > Streptophyta > Magnoliopsida > Myrtales > Combretaceae > Lumnitzera > Lumnitzera littorea. Next base: position 40,220,123 of record JAMXBB010000012.1, read on the forward strand.
TCAACAATAGACATGACTCAGCTTCAAGTAGAGGGCAGTACTCCCTACAGCCACTTAATTCCTAAGGGTCAAGGAAAGAACACAGTACATGAATATGTTGTGCATTGAATAATCACAACATATGATGTCAATATGGATCCATCTATGCATGATCTCCCGCTCTATTGGGTATTATTAACGCTCTTCAACAAATGCAACAAATGCAATGCATGTCTAATTTAATCAAATGTCAAATATTTATTAATCCAGATTCATAAGGTGAATAAGCAAATTTATTTCAAGCACTCCAATACCTTAGCATAATTATTTTAATGTAGCAAGCAAGAGTGTTTGAAATATCTTATGATATTTTGCAAGTAAGAGTCAACCAAAGAAAGCACATACAAATTCCTATATATCCCAATAAGCAACAAGTTCAATTATCAAATTTAATTTAATGGTATACTAACTACAAACACATAATAGAGTAAAATAGAGGGCAGTACACTTACTTACCCATGGAGTCTAATAATCCTAGTAGTCCTCAGTAACCTTAAATTTGGTATCCCAAATCACCTAAGTAAGGTAATTAAAGTAAATTAAACTCATCTTAAACTTAATCTATACGCTAACCTCACTATAATTCCCTATTCCCACTTATTTCGCATTTTGGTAGTAACTTTCTCATTTTAAGTTGGAATTTCACATTCTTATAGTCAATTTTCATCATTTTCGATTGTTCTCTCATTTAGTGAGGTCTTTTTAAGGTGTTTGGGCTCACAAGGCTTCAATCTAGGTTAAATAATTTTGTTTGTCAAAGGTCTTAGTATAATTGCTTTAGGATTCAAGTCTAGTTTTGGGCTTTGCACTTAATTTTGAGTATTAGGCCTTTTTTGGCTTTTATTTAAGTGTTTTAAGTTAAATCTTCAGTTTATTTCCTAAATTTTTTAATTGGGCTTTAATTTTTACTCTTGTGGGATTAAATGAGCCCTTTTTGCTAGTTTTAAGCCTTATATCACTAAAAGGCTTATGGGACATGATTCTAATGGGCTCTTGGACTTAATAAGTCTTTAATATATTATTTTACAAGTCTATTAACTTAGGGGTTAGATTTGGTCCTATAGTTATTAGTCCTTTTTTGGTCCTTTTACGGGGATGTAGGCTTAATTCGCTCTTTAAGGCTTTAAACCCAATCTTATTTGTTGTTTTGATCCTAATCCCACCAAAGTCCATTTTCTCTTAAGGTTCAAGTGTAGACTTAGTCATCTATTAGGCTTCTAATCTTATTTCTAAAGACTTAATTACTAAGCTAATTTAGGACCTTAACCTAACACTTCCTAACTTGACTTATTCTTTTAGGCCTCAATATACCAAAAGCCCATAAAAAACTCAATTATTAATAGGGTTTCAAATCTCATATACATGTATGGTTAGTCCTCTAATTAAGTTCCTAAAACCTAAATCACATTTTAATTGAGTTGTATATCTTACTTAAGACTAATTAATCTTCTTGTTAAGATAGTTAATAAAAATCTATAGCTCATTGTGACTCATAGAAGTGGCGGTCAAGGAGTTTATTGGGTGGTTTATCTTGTTTTTTTGAGAAGTTCACTTTAATGCATCTACATATTAGCTAAGTCAAATATTACACTACATTTGATTAGAGATTATCATGAAACTTCAAAATAAGATGGGGAAATACACTAATGTAGTATAGGGGCAGCATTCATGATACTTAGAGTTTCTTGGAGTTTTCTCAACTTCTTTTCAAATTATGTACATAGAACTACGTCTTACACATCTACAATGCAAGTACAAAACTAGCTAAGTACAAGAATGAGTGGGTGGTTATATGGCTTTAAAATGTCAAGTACATCATTATAACATATTTATCTAGTAATTATAATCCTAATCTCCTAAGATTTCATTCGTATAGCTTAAGTAAATAAGAAACTCGAGTTGGGTGAGTTACCTTAGGTTGGTTTGAATAAGTTCCAACTTTTCTACCTATAAATGAAGTCAAAACGTATCTCTTTTGTTACAAATGTTTGTCAACTGGATACTAAGGTAGGTCTATGTCATCTTTTAATGGTAGTGGTTTGTGATTTGGAGCCATGTGGTGGTGGTGGTAGTGAATGGGAGCATCCAATAGCTCCTTTCATTTTTCTTCCTTTTTCCTTTGGTTTTTTGTTTAGGTTTCTAGAGAGTATTTCCCAGGGTTTTCTAAGATTAAAGAATGACGTTAAATAAGGGTTTTATTGAGGTGAAATGGTAGATCATGAAGGTAGGATAAGGGAAACAAGATGTTGCTTTAATTGGTTAAAATGGCATAATAATTAAGGAGAGACCTTTTGTACTTTGACCCTTCACTTGATTTAGCTAGAGTTTGACTCAAAATATTCTAATTGTCAAACTAACCTTTTTGTCTTGTCTCCCTAATTCATCTTATCTATTTCTTAATTAAGAAGATTAGGGTTGGTAAATGAATTAAAGGGCAATTAAGCTACTTAATTGTGATTATACCTAAATAAACAATTTAGGCCTAATTAGGGTATAATTAGGGCCTTGTCATATTTTATCATAATAATTAAGTTTATTGACCTATATTACTTCATTTGTTAGTCTTTTAGTATTTAGAACCGATTAGGGATTTTGAACTATATACGACATTGGTGACTTAAGGTCTTTAAGGGATTAGGGAAATTACTTAACGAATAATTTAGGAATATACCTTGGGTTTATTAGTTGAATTAGGGTTTTGAACTTCCAATTATGGTTTTAGTTAGTCTATTGATGGTTTCCAATCATTTTAGGGCTTTCTATGTATTAAGATTTTTAAGGTTTCATATGTACAGTTAATGTTTTAGGATTTTACTCTTTTTAGGGTTTTCCAATTTATTATTTTGGGTTTGTATCTTACTATTTAAGGTTCAATCATTTTATTTTGGATTTTTTTCAATATATCTTGAGCAATTTTAGGAATTACATATTGAATCCTATATTTGACTTAAAGTTCAAATTCAAAACTTCGCAGGGTTCATATTATCTCCTTAAGTGTATTGTTGGCATTATTAAGGAGATGTTTTCATATACTTACTTTCGTTTAATATAATTAATTGCTCTTAAGTTATAGTTAATTATGATGTAAAACTTGTTTAGTGGATTAAGGTATAATTAAGTTTCTTAATCTTAATTACTGGTACACTTTATACTAATTAGGTCTAGTTTAGGGCTTAATATGTCAAATTAAGTTAGTTAAGCCCGTTGAATCATCTTTTCGAATTAGTTTAAGGAATTGGTACCAATTTGTCATTGCTTAAGTACGTTTTAGAGGATAGATTAGAGTTTTAGGCCAATTAAGTGATCAGTCTACAATTAGCGAATAGTTTTACTATTTAATTAAAGTCTAATAATTGATTTAGGGTTTTTGACACTAGATTAGGGTTTCACAATCATATTAAGGGTTCGCATGTATTATGGTTCTAATCAAGTTTTTTGGTTTCAAAGGTTCTTTTTAGGGTTTTAGTATTCATTTTAGGGTTTTGAAATTATTGTTAAGGTTGTCTATAGTAATATTTTTTTTTTACTTAGTTTACCCACTATTGCTTTTGGGGGATTCTCATAGGCTTCAATTATTAGTCTCTTTCTCATTATGGTTTTAGGTTGGTTTCGTTAGATTGATTTGGAAGTTAACATTAGTGTTGCGAACCGTGACCAAAAGTAGACAAGGTCGATCTTTGGATGTTTCCAAGCTTGCGGAAAGCTTGAAGAAGATTAATGGGGAAAAGTGTGAAAGGGTAAAAACGAAGAATGAAATAGTAAGTAAAACCCACAAATAGCTCCAGAGGATATGATGTACTAATTGAACTTTCGAGGACTCATAGCACAATTCGATATGACGTACGAATTGGTCTAGTGAGGTTACTGACCACCCAAACATGCTTAAGGGAAAGGATAAGAGTAATACCGATAATAAACAAACAATGTTTATGCAAGGAAGAAAAGTACTCTGAGTATATATTAAGAATGATTTGATGTTCTCTAAGTTACAAGTATAAGAGTATTTATACCCATATGTTAGGGCAACCTACCTAAAAAGAAAAAGATAAAAAGGGTATTTCTTAAGAAAATAATATATAAGATACAAAAAGGTAAAAATGAATATACAAGAAAGACAATCATTAGTGCAACGGATTCTGCACATGATACTATACACATGACGATGCTACATTAGCAAGGTTAGAAGATACAGACAAAAAGTACAAATAGATAGGCTTGTCCGAGTAAGGATGGCTTAGTCAGTCCGGACTCTCTTTCTTGGCTTCTCAATATGGAGGTTGTCGAGTAATTGGTCGACTCAACGTTAGAAAGTAATCATCAACTCAATATACTACAAAAAAATGGGCAATCATACGATACGGCATGAAGGATGACTCAGCAAGGAAGTACTCGACCTCAGTAGGGGTTGGTTGGAATAGAAAGATTCGTCAGCTTGGTCGATATGCCGAGTGACCTTATCATAGATGTGCTGACGGGATTGTGCTCTGGCCATTGCGTTTAGGGTCCTCTTACCTGGGTATTGGTATAGGGGTATAGTTGAGGGGTAACTCAGGATTGAATCCATAGACCATCTCAAAGGGAGTCTGCTTAGTGGTGTCATGTATTGTTCGGTTATAGGTGAACGTAACTACTGGTAGGCAGACATCCCAATCAGTGAAGTTCTTGCCTACTGTAGCTTAGAGCAATGACCCCAAAGTATGATTAACCACTTCTGTTTGGTCGTCAGTTTAGGGGTGACATGAGGTACTAAAAGTAATTTAGTTCCCAACTGACGCAATAGGATTCTCTAGAAATGGCTTAAGAACTTTGGGTCTCTATCAAAGACTGTACTTCTCGATATGCTATGTATCTGCATAATCTCTTATAAGAAAAGAGAAGCAATAGTTGAAGTGTCGTTAGTCTTGGTGTAGGGTACGAAGTGTGCCATTTTACTAAACCAATCTACAATGACCATTGTAGAAGCCTTGCCTCAAGCAGTTCATGGTAGTCCAAGAACAAAGTTCATGCTCAATTCAATCCACGGTCTCATTAGAATAAGTAAGGGCATTGCTCTCCCGTACTCGACTTAGTACTTAGCCTTTTTGCACACAGTACAGCTTTTGACAATTTAGTGTACATCTTTTCTCATTCTTGGCCAGAAGAATTAGCCATTTATCAATTCATAGGCCCTCCTTTCCCTAAAATGTCTGGAGAAACCTCCATTGTAGGCTTCCTAGACTAGTAGCTCCCTTACTGAATAGATTAGCACACATAATTTTTCGCCTTAGAATAAGTAGCCATCTTCCACATGATACTCGTCTACTGTCCTCCCATCGACACATCATGAAATTATGGGTCAAAAATGCGAATCCTCAAAGTACTGTTCTTTAATACTTACAAACCCAAATAGCTTAGTCTACAGTTTTGATAAAAGCGCATGTCTCCTCGAAAGAGCTTCGGCAACTATGTTGCTCTTTCCCTACTTGTACTTAATTACAAAATTGAATCCTTCAAGGGATTCAACCCCATCTGGCTTGCTGCTTCGGCAACATAGTCTGACTTCAAAGGTACCTCAGCGATTCATGGTTGGTATATATGACAAATTCTCTCAACAGCAAATAATGTTGCCATACTTGCATTGTTCGAATCAATGCTAAGAGTTCTTTGCCATGAGTGGAGTCATTCAACTATGGTCCTTGGAGCTTCTCACTATAGAAGACAATTGGCCAGCTTTCCTACATCAGGATAGCGCCTACTCCAATGCCCGATGCATCGCATTTCAGCTCAAAAATTTTATTGAAGTCAGGTAACACTAGTATCGAAGTGGAGGTCAACATTTCTTTTATCTCGGCAAAACTTCTCTCCTTCCTTTCTCCCCATTAGAATTCAATGTTCTTCTTTGTTAGCTCAGTAAGCGGTGCGGTCATGGTGCTGAAATTCCTGATAAACCTTTTGTAAAGCAAAGCTAGTCTATGGAAACTTCTCATGTCAACATAAGTAATAGGAGTTGGTTACTCGACAATTGCTCGAATCTTCTCATCATCAACTCATAGGCCTCCTTTACTAACTATATAGCCTAAGAATACCACTTCCTCCTAGGAAAAGCAACATTTCTTTAAATTACCGAATAATCTCTCGACACAAAGGATATCTAGGATTGCTCTAATGTGTTCATAGTAACATAGCATGTCAGTACTGTAGATCAGGATGTCATCAAAGTGCACCATGACATACTTCCTAATGAGATGTCTCAACACATTGTTCATTAATCTCATGAAAGTGCTTAGAGCATTCTACAAGCCGAAGGGCATGACCATCTACTTATAAAGTCCATGTTGAGTCTAGAACACGGTCTTCCATTCGTCACTTGGTTTCGTACGGATTTGATAGTAGCCAGATTTAAGATCAACCTTGCTGAAAATCTTGGCTTTACTTAGTTTATCCAACATGTCTTCTAGCTTTGGGATCGGATACCTGTATTTGATTATAATTTTGTTCACAGCTCAACTATATATACACATTCGCCCAGTTCCATCCTTCTTTGGTACTAAAAGTGCAGTCACAGCACAAGGGCTAAGACTTTCTCTTACATAGCCTATCTCTAACAACTCATTGACTTGACGTTAGAGTTCAAAAGCCTATTTAGGATTCATCCGATAAGCTGGCTTATTCGGCAATGCAGTACCGGTACTAAGTCAATGTAATACTTTATTCCTCGAGTCGAAGGCAATGCCTTAGGTAACTATTCTAGGAACCAATCAGCATATTCATCTAAAAACTCCTTGACCTCCTAGGGTAATTCACCTTACTCCTTCATTTCTAATAGTCGCTTGACCAACATGAAGGTTGGCTCATTAGCACCGATGGCCTCTTGCAACTCAACTCTACTCATCACTAAAGCCTTCTTCGATTCACTAGCAAGTTTTGTCTACAACTTATTAACATCTCTCAACGGCATCAAATTTAGCTTGATCTTCCGATCATTCTTCTTGAACATATACGTGTTCCTGTAGCCTTCATGCATTAGCCTACCCAGTAATACATAGGTAGCACGTCACAGAGAATCTAGTCAAAGTAATTCCCTCTAATGATCAGTAGCAGTATTTGCCAAGTGACATGTATTACTCCTTTCTCACTCAACCAGTGTAACTTGTATGACCTCGGATGTGAAATAGTTAGCAACTTTAGTTTTAAAACAAGATCAGCTAATGCCACATTGGTACAACTTTTACTATTCATAATCTAGGTACACATCCGATCATTCACCTTGCAGGTGGTATGGAACAAATTTTCTCTTTACTCCTCTTCTCGTAAGGGTTATATATTCATAATGTGTCAAAAAATCATGAGTAATAGATCTAAGTCCTCAAGAAACACGTTTTCCTCAATCAGCTCTTTCTCGGCACTTTTTTTCTCACTAAGAACCTCCTCCTCGAGTTCTTCATCCATACTCTCTACTTCTAGCTTTGAGATGTCTACCTTGATGACCATTATCCATTGATTTGAGCACTGAGTAGCCATATGTCCAAACCCTAAGCACTTAAAGCACTTGATTTGGCTGGTCTTCCTGCTAGACCCTTGCCCCTTCTCATACGTTCAGGTTAACACTACATCATTAGGTTATTTTTTCTACTCAGCTCAAACATTAATCTTTCTACTTGGCTCTATACTCGACTAAGCTCGATGACTTGCCTATCCAGCTTGGCTAGTTGGCATCCTCACTGATGCTCGGCTTCTTTTTTGCCTCTCTACTCACTAGGCAATCCTAACAGCCTCATCCATAATCTTTGGAGCTCCATAATGTCTCTAATGTCTCCTCTCAACTTGGTAACGAACCTTGAGATTGTTCGAGCTGGTGGTTCCTCCACTTCATAATGCATCATAAGCACTTCAAACTCTTGAACATACTAATTAACAGTTCGGCCTCTTTGTCTCAACTCCTGAAGCCGAGTGAAAATATCTTAAAGATAAGTTTCCATACAAACCTGTTTTTAAGTACTCTCTTCATCACGGGCTAAGTATTAATCTCTCAGTACCCTTCTCGTCTTCTTATGGCCTAAAAATTCTTCCACCACATGGCGACATATCCAGAGAATTCAACAGTAGCAATTCTCACTTTCTCATAATCCTCATACTAATAATAATCAAACATATGTTCTACCTTCTTTTCCTACTCTAAATATTTATTAGCATTCCTAGGTCCATTGAGACTTAGAATTTGAAGCTTTACATAGTCTGATGCTTTGGGGATTCGTATATGCTCCTCTTCCACTTTATTAAGCTCTCTTAGGTTTATCTTTCACCTTACTCGTCCACAAACTCCTCCACCTTGAACGGGTCGAGATAGGTTCTAACCTCTAATAGGTTGAGCAGCTTATGGAGTGTTTTGTATGGCCTCAATGGGTCGGCAAGATAGCATACGAATAACTCGGGTTAGATCTACTAATAAGTTAGCTACCTCATTAAGCCTCTCATCAGTGCTTTTGTAAGTTCTCTTAGATTATCGTCCATGGTGAACAACTCCACTGTCATCACCAGTACTAACATTCATATTTGGGTCTGTCATTTTTTCTCACAGATTTAAAGCTCAAACAAATGCCTCAAAAAGTGAACAGCTAACAATACAACAATCAAAAGGACACAGTAACTTGCTTTGTTTCACATACACAAAATAAAGTATAACGAAACTTTAAGAAAAACTACTACAATTTACACAAAAACCTCAGTTTTGATACTAAGATGTTGCAAAACCATGACCAAGAGTAGTTAAGGCTAGTCGCTAGATGGGTCCAAGCTTGCAAAAGGCTCGAAGAAGACTAATGAGGAAAAGTGCGAAAGGGCAAAAACAAAGAATGAAATTGTAAGCGAAACCCATGAGCAGCTCTAGAGGATATGATGCACCAATGGAATTTCCAAAGACTTACGGCACAATTTGATATGACACACGAATTGGTTAATGAGGTTACTCGCCACCCAACCTTATTTAAGGGAAAGGATAAGAGTGATGCCAAGAGTAAACAAATAGTATTTACGTAAAGAAGAAAGGTACTCAAAGAGTGTATATAAAGAATGATTCGATGTTCTCACAGTTACAAGTATAAAGGTATTTATACCCATAAGTTAGGATAACCTACCTAAAAAGGAAGACAAAAAGGGTATTTCTTAAGAAAGTAATGTACAAGATACAAAAGGATAAAAATGAATATACAAGAAAAACAATCATTAGTGCAACAGATTTTGCACATGATACTGTACACATGGCGATGCTACATTGGCAAGGTCATTAGAAGATTTAAACAAAAAGTATGGATAGATAGGCTTATCTGAGTAGGGATGGCTTAGTTAATCCGGACTCTTTCTCTTGGCTTCACGACAAGGAGGTTCCCAAGTAATTGGTCAGCTCGACATTGGAGAGTAGTCATTAACTTAGCATACTATAGAAAAATGGGTGGTCATATGGTATGGCATGAAGGGTAACTCAGCAAGGAAGTACTCGGACTCGGACTCGGCAGGGGTTGGTTGAAACAAAAGGATTCGTCATGCTAACCCCTCTAGTTCTTAAGCTCGGTTGTAGGCCAAGGGTTTGGTGGCTTGATTCCCATCAACAATCTCTCATCCCAATAGTTTTATGATACCCTTCGCTAACATACATGAGACCTTAATTCTTAGTTCTACATCGAATGTTCATATATATACATATGTATATATATATAATATAACCATCAAACTTCTACAACACATAATACAGAGTCTTCATTACTATTACTACTTCTTAATCTTCATGATAAGTTTATATAACCTCCTTCTAAATTACATTATCCTCTTATATTATTCGAGCTTACTCCTTAAAGTTCCTTGAAAAGTCACTTGATTGTCTTCTATGTGGCTTACTTTTGGGGTCACCTAGATAAAAAGTGTTAGTGATTTCTGCAATTGTGGCACACCTTACTTTACATGGGGCACTACTTGTACTTGTGTCCAATCCCCTTATAACAGCAACATTTATGTTGTAGTCATAAGTAATGTTCTTGGCTACATTTCCAACTTTCCACTTTAAAAGGCTTCCTTGTAATTAACTCACTTGATGATAACATTTATTCCTTAGTTGATCATTTTCCTTTGTAGTTTCATTATATTCCTTTTGAAATTCTCATCTAAAGTCACTCCAACTATGGGATTTGAGGCAAAACATTTTTCTTGGAATTCCACCATACTCTATATCATGATATAACATAAAGGTACCATAGGTTAAACTCAAGTCTTTAGCTATCTCATAAGGCTCAAATGATAGCTTAACTCAAGCTATGATGGAGTACCAACCTTTGGACCTCTCACTCGAGCTTTTCTCTAAGGCTTACAATCTCTTGTGAGAAGGATCCTATCTTTTCAACCTATCAAGGACGAGCTCTAATACATGAAAGAGCTATGAAAGAACTCTCTAAGGCCTTAGCTCGTACACACATGCTCTGCTTAAACTCTTACCCAGTTGCAAACCTACCAAATGACAAAGCCTATCTATTAAGTACCTAAGCTTACCTGCCAAGTACCGAGGCTGACCTATTGAGTGCCAAGTCAAAGGCCCTTGTACATAGAGCTCTCCTTTTCCATCCTACCAAGCTATAGCTTTACCCTATCCCCTCAATAACCTTCAGTATAGTACAACAACAACAACTTAAAGACAGACTGACTTAATATACATATACCCACTTATGGCTTACCACCTGTCTCTACTTTTTCTGACATTTGTACTATATTTCCTTTTCATTCTTTATCATATTTACCCTTTTCACATATACTAGAAATCTCTTTCATTCACTATCTTTTATGTAATTACCATTATTATATTATTGCCTTAAGGATTTCTATAAATAGTTCCTTATCTTTTGTAGCAAGAACAATCTTACATCTTACATCTTACATCTTACAGTTAATGAATAATCCTCTTGTTGTTCTTATGAGACACCATTCTCCGAGTGCATCCTTTTCACACTCTTCTCTAATCTTGTTGAGTAGCTCAAAATCAGTGGCAAGTAGAACTTAGTAATAGCTTATGTGTCATATCAAGTGAAATACTAAGTTATGTCATGTTCGTTAGTGTGTCATATCCTATGAGCAGCTTTACAAAATCTACTGTGTTTACTAACCTATTCATTTCCTTATTCTTTGATAGCTCAAAGGACCCATCTATTTACTATCTCCCATGGTAAGCCCTAGTAATTAGCTAAGCTCTTAGACACATCATATAATCTTAGTATCGAAGCTAAAGGTTGTGATCAAAAGGTAAGTATCATAGTAGTTGCATCTTGTTATAATGTATGTTCTATTATACTCTATTCTCTAGTGGAAAGATAGAACAAGTTCTTGAGTCACTGTATGATATTATATTATTAAAGTTGTGTGAAATCTTCTATTGAGTAATGAACTTCCTAAAGTTTTGTTATAAGAACGTCAAATCCCAATGTTTAGAGAGAGATTAATGATGTCAAGAGTGATGCTTATGGTCACAATCGTATTACCTAATAGACCTTATGAACTATTGGCGAGTGATTGTAAGACATGCTATTGTAGCCAAATTAGCTATATCAGTACATAGGGTAATAGAGATTAAGCCTCAAGAGAGAGTTAATGAACAAGGTCGAGTTGTAAGAGATAAGCTGAGAAAATAGTTAGCTGAGCATGTAGCACCAAAAGCTGTTAATGTGAACCCAACTCCACCCCGACATGCTAAGAGGTTTACTAGAAGGAGACTTGAGTTAGATGAAGTTAAAGAGTATCGGGAGGAGAAAAAGTAGTATGATGGATTCAAAGAGTGCAAACTCTACTCCTATAGGAGTTAAAAATCTTAGAGTATAAATTCCAAGCTTTAATGAGTCTAGTAGTGTTGATGAGTACATAAATTGGGAGGAGAAGATTGAGAAAATATTTAACTTCTACGATTACGAAGACTCAATTCATATTCGAGTAGCTGCACTAAAATTTTCTTGATATACAGTAATATGATGGAAGAAATTGCAAAATAAATGTTAGTAAAGCCGACATGAAATTCAAAAATAGAATGCGATGAACAGAATTCTAAGGAGTAGATTTGTGCTAGAACATTATGAGTAAGACACGTTCCGATGTCTTTAGGAAATCATGTAGAGTAACCAATCTATGGATACGTATGTTCAAGGGTTTAAGCTCCTGGTGATCTACTGTGATGTTAATGGGCTGAAAGTATAGATAGTGGCTAAGTTCATTTCTAGACTGAGATTTCATATTAGTAATGTAGTAAAGGTGTAGAGGCTTAGAAATCTGGATGAGACCATTGGAATAGCATAAAGGGTCAAAAGGTAGAGGCAAAGTCAACTTAGCCGAGCATGAAGTACCCAACCTAGCTTGTCGAGCAGGACTGGTATGTCTAGCCAACCTAGATATGATGTAGCTCAATATAGTTCTAAGGTTGATCGCCGAAGCCAAGTGCTACACAAACTTGATGATGGTCAAGAAAAGACTAATGCCAAGGAACTAGAGGTCAAAAAGGATCAAGGTCAAAGCTTTAGTAGGAAGATTAAAGAGAGAGTGTTTCAAGTGCCTTAGTTTTAAACACGTAGCTATTTAATATCCCATCCAACGTGTCATCACCACTAAGGGAGACAAGCCCCAATTTGAAGTAAAGAGTATTGGTGAAGGAGAGGAAGAAGAGGTAGATGTTAATCCCTTATTAGATGTGTTTTAAGAAGATTATGATGGCTTAACCCAACTTAAAATGGGAGAATACTATATGGTTGTATGAAGATCTCTCAATACCTTTGACTTCAATGAGAATGAATATAGAGAGAATCTCTTCTACGTGAACTATCGAGTAAATGGAAATCTATGTGCTGTAATCATCGACAGAGGGAGTTATACCAATGTCATAACACAAGGAATAGTAAAGGCTCTGAAATTGCCCACCTGTCCTTACCCTCAACCTTACAAGATTCATTGGCTTAATGAGAAGAGAGGTTTGCTTGTTGCCAAGTAAGTTAGAGTGCCAATCACTGTTGGTGACAAATACCAGGATAAGTTGTCATGTAACATCCTACCTATGTGTGCCTCATACATACTGCTAAGCCGACTAAGGCTTTTTTAGCTTAAGTTACTCCATGATGAGTATAGGAACACTTATATGTTCCAGAAGGATGGGAAGAAGGCTATACTAACCCCAATGAGCCCTAAAGAAGTCCAAGAATCATAAGAGATGATTTATAAATTATTGTAAAGGAAATCCTGAGTGATTTCTCGAGCCTAATGCTAAGAACCATGACTAAGAGCAAATAAGGCTGGTCGCTAAATGGATCCAAGCTAGCAGAAAGCTCGAAGAAGATTAATGGGAAAATGTGCGAAAGGGCAAAAACAAAGAATGAAACAATAAGAAAAACCTATGAACAGCTCCAAAGGATATGACACACTAATGGAACTTTCGAGGACTCACGGTACAATTTGATATGATGCATCAATTGGTCCGGTGACATTACTCGCCACCCAACCTTACTTAAGGGGAGTGATACCGAGAGTAAACAAACAGTGTTTATAGAAGAAAGAAAAGTACTCAAAGAGTATATATTAAGAATGATCTGATGTTCTCACAAGTATAAGTATAAAGGTATTTATACCCATAAGTTAGCGCAACCTGTCTAAAAAGGAAAAGACAAAAAGGGTATTTCCTAAGGAAGTAATGTACAAGATACAAAAGGGTAAAAATGAATATACAAGAAACATAATCATTGGTACAACGAATTTTGCACATGATACTGTACACATGGCGATGCTACACTAGTAAGGTCGTTAGAAGATACGGACAAAAAGTATGGACAAGTAGGCTTATTTGAACAGAGTTGGCTTACTCAATCCGGACTCTCTCTCTTAGCTTCTCAATAAAGAGGTTACCAAGTAATTGGTCGACTCAATGTTGGAGAGTAATCATCAACTCAGCATACTATAGAAAAAGGGCGGTCATATGGTACAACATGAAGGGTGACTCAGTAAAGAAGTACTTGGCCTTGGCAAGAGTTGGTTGGAACAGAAAGATTCGCCGTGCCAGCCCCTCTACTCCTCGAGCTCAACGTCGGGTCAAGGGTTCGGTAGCTTGATTTCCATCACCTAATTTTCTAAGGATGTTAAGAACGAAGAGTTTGTACTCTTATTTGTCAAAAGATTTCTTGAATTAATAAATGCCGAAGCATTGCCTATTGAGGTACAAACATTACTCCAAGAATATGCCAACTTATTTCCTATCAAGATGTTGAGACGTTTACCCCTTATTAGCGGAATAAAGCATTACATCGACCTCCAACCTTAAGCTGCCTTACCTAATTCACCAACCTATAAGCTCAATCTCAAGCAAGTATGTAAGTTGAAGAAGCAAGTTAATGAGGTCATCAAGTATAGGTATGTCTAAGAGAACGTAAGCCCTATACCATATCATTTGTGCTAGTGCCAAAGAAGGATGACTAATGGATAATGTGCTTTGATAACCGAGTTATCAACTAGATCACTATCAATTACCAGTATCCAATCCCACAATTAGATAATATGCTCAATGAGTTGCATGGTATATGAATATTTTCAAAGGTTAATTTGAAGAATGGCTACAACTAGATCTGAATGAGGCCAAGAGATGAGTGGAAGACTGCATTCAAAACTAGGGACGATTTACTCGAGTAGATGGTGATGCTATTTAGGCTTACAAATGCACCAAGCACCTTTATGCGACTTATGAATCATGTTTTGAGATCTTTGATAGGAAAGTTTGTTGTGGTTTATTTTGACAACATTTTAGTGTATAGTGTTGAACTCAACACTTATGTCGAGCACCTGAAGTCAATATTTGATATCCTTTAAGTTGAACATTGGCAATTTGAAGAAATTCATATTCTATCAAAGCGAGATAGTATTCCTCAAATATATTGTCTCTAAAGGAGGAATCAAAGTTGATGATAAGAAGATCTGAGCTATTCTCAAATGGCTAACGTTGATCATTGCTACTAAAGTAAGGAGTTTTCATGGTCTAGCTTTGTTTTATCAAAGATTCATTTGGAGCTTTAGTTCCATAGCTACCCTACTCACTGAGTTCACTAAGAAGAACTCTGAATTCAAATGGTCTAAGATAGCTCAAAAGATTTTTGAGGAGATCAAATCTAAGTTAACTTTTACCTAAGCATTAATACTATTTAAGTTTAGCAAGGTTTTTGAGCTAGAATGTAACACATTCGAAGTTGACATTAGAGTTATTCTCATGTTACAGCATCAACCAATTGCATATTTCAATAAGAAGCTTAGAGATGCCACACTGAATTACTCGGCATATGATAAGGAGTTCCATGCCTTAATTTGAGCACTTTAGAATTAGCAACACTACGTATTGTCAAGAGAGTTCATTATCCACACAAACCTTAAATCTCTCAAGAATCTCAAAGGAGAGAAAAAACTCTCTTGATGCCATGCCAAGTGGGTCAAGTACTTGGAAACCTTTTGCTATGTCATCAAATACAAGAAGGGAAGTGCCAATACCATGGCCAATGCACTTTCCAGTTGACATGTTCTTATCATAACATTAAAAGTTAGAATACTTGGGTTTGGTACCTTACCTAGTCAATATGAACATGAACCATACTTTAGACCCTTAGTGGCCAAGTGCAACATTGGAGAAGTAGTAGATGGATTCTTTCTAAGGCAAGGGTTTCTGATGAAAGAAAAGTAAGTCTATGTGCCAAGTAGTTCTGCTAAGGAGTTATTTGTTCAAGAAGCCTATGTTAAGGGCTTAATCGACAATCTTGGTGAGAAACAGACTACCGAACTATTGAAAGAACATTTCTATTGGCTTAGGATAATAAAGGATATATGCAAGGTTCTTGAGCAATGCAAGGTATGTAAGCAAGCTAAAGGAAGTAAGGAACTACATGGAGAATATACACCTCTACCCATACCTAAACTGCCATAAACCGGTCTAAGCATGGATTTCATGCTCAGCTTACCTAGAATAATTCGGAAACATGATTCAATTATGGTAATGGTTGATCAGTTCAGCAAAATGAGCAACTTCATCCCTTGTCACAAAGCCAATAATGCTTTATTTGTTCCTAACCTCTTTTTGTTAGAGATCAAGTGGCTACATGGTATCCTAAGAAGTATTGTATCGGATCATGATTCCAAGTTTATAAGCTTCTTCTATTGAGCACTATGGAAGAAGCTCAACACTAAGCTCATGGTCAATACATCTTACTACCCACAGATAGACAACTAGACTGAGGTTGTTAATAGGATCATAGGGAAGCTCCTTTAAGCTGCTGTTGGGAAGAATATGCATGATTAGGATATATGCCTACTTATCATCGAGTTTACTTACAACCACTCCACCCATAGCTCAATAGGAAGGTCACCTTTCGAGGTTGTCTACAAACTTAATATGAACTTCCCATTATACATGATTACTAGCTCAACCTCTTAAGGAGAAAGTGATAACTCTGATTTTAAACATATTTCATATGGTGATTTTATAGCATTTCCCTCACATTTTTAGTTTTCTTTAAAAAAATTGATACTTAATTGATTAAAATTTTGTTTTCAAGGTTTGAACGTGTTCCTGGATTGAAAATGAAGAAAAGGAATCAAGTTTCACTTAAATTGGAGTTCAAATGAAGAAGTTATGTAGTTTTGAAGTTACACAGTCTAAGACATGGCCATATCCCCAAGCTGTGTCCATCCAAAAAAATTTGCCAGGTGCAGAAAGTTACAAGACCTGGGGACATGGCCATATCCCAGGTCGTGTCTGGTGACGAAAACAGAATCCTTATAATACATATATAAAAGGATATCTGAGGGTTTAGACAAGAGAGAGACATTAGAGAAAACGAACGAGACACGAGAGAAGAGAAGAGACTTGAGGAGAAAGAGAAGAAAAAGGCAAGAGCAACACCAACTTCAAGATTAGAGAGATTGTTCATCAATTAAAGGGGTTTTCCATGTTTTATTTTATGTTTTTGATGGAACTCGTTTTTAGATTCATTACAATAGCATAGAATTCGTGTATTTAGGATTATGGAACCTAGGGTTTCATGTGACTTTTGGGTTGATCTATAATTTTCAATAAAGTTTCTATCTTTTCTTGATTCAATTATGTTGTTTAATTGTTAATTAATATTTCTAGAGTATCAATTTATGATATTATGCATGATGATTGAGAAATTGCATGTGTAATTAGATGTAGGCATAATTGAAGAGAATTACATGTATACTTAGAGATAAGATACGTGTTTCTTCCGGAAAGTTAATTATTTGTGTGGGAATTCATTATATATTAATGCAATTCTAAGTTATATTACTAAGTGAAGAGATTCCGGTAAATAATTTAGGATTAGGGTTAATATGCTTGAAAAAGATATTAGCTTTAATTGTGAATCTCTCCGGTCAAGAATAATAGAAACTGAATTGAATATATTTTAAGCGGTCACATGTTAAACACTAGGGGAAATAATTCCTAAATACGTTATTAATTTCTTGAAGTCGTTTGTAGTTTTATTGCTTTCTAATTTGCTTAATCAAGTCTTATAATTAGTTTAGATGGTTAATTTCAGTATTTATAATTCATTCAATTTGTCACAATTTTCCGGTTAGATAATAGAGCTAAGGTTAATATTAGTACTCAAAATCTCTGAGGGATTGACTCGGACTTACATCCGCTATATTAAAATTGATAGGTGCACTTGCCTCATATCAAGTTTTTGGCGCCGTTGCCGGGGATTTTCGATATTAAGAACACTAATTGCTTTATTACTTTGACCATTTTTTCTTTATTTTCTTTTGTTTACATTGTTTACTTTTATTACCTAAAGCTGCAATTGATTTTATATTTCTTGCCCTTGTAGTGCATGACCTGAAGCAACTCGGAAGATTTGGTAGAACTTGATTCTGAAATTGAGAGAATTGCCCTTCAAAATTTGAAATCGCGACTTAGACAAATTGTGGCGACCATAAACGACGAGCCAATCGTTGAAATCAAGGAAGAAGGTGAAGAGGCCAACGCTCAATTCATCGAGTAGGAAGATCCACCACACATGGCTAACAACAGGAATGAAGCAAATCGAACCATGTCCAATTATTCAAGGCCTACACTTATTGGAGCTGACTCTAGTATCGCAAGGCCAACCGTCGCGGCTAATAACTTCCAAATTACACCTAACATCATACAAATGGTGCAACAATATGTTCAGTTTGATGGTCTCCAAGATGAAGATCCTAATGCCCACATCTCTAGCTTTCTAGAGATTTGTGATACATTTAAAATCAACGGAGCCATGAATGATGCCATCCGACTGCGGCTATTTCCTTTCTCCTTAAGGGGGAGAGCAAAACAGTGGTTAAACTCCCTATCAAGAAAATTCAATCACAACTTGGAATGAATTGGTAGAGAAATTTTTGGAGAAGTATTTCCCACCTGCAAAGACAGCTAAACTTCGGAATGATATTTCTTGTTTTGCTCAATTGGAAGCGAAGACGCTATATGACACTTGAGAGCGGTTTAAGGACTTACTCAAGAGGTGCCTACATCATGGCCTCCCACTATGGATGCAGATTCAGACCTTCTACAATGGTCTTAATTTATATACTAGACAGATGATTGATGCATCCACAGGAGGTACTTTGAACACAAAGACACTTGAGTAAGCACAAAACCTGATTGAAGGAATAGCGATAAACAATTATCAGTGGGAAACCACTAGAGCCAAGCAAAAGGCCATAGGAATTTATGAGGTGGACTTGACTACTGCTCTGGCAGCCAAGGTGGACCTATTGAGTAAGAAGATTGATGCACTTTCTGTTGGCCCTCAACAAGTGCAATTGGATGTAAGTGATTTTGGTATGTAGGGGTATGGAGCACAAGAACAACTAGAACAGGTAGATTATCTAGGAAATCTACCTAAGCAACAAAATAATCCCTACAGCAACACTTACAATCCAGGATGGAGGAATCACCCCAATTTCTCATGGGGAAACCAAAACCAAGGCCAGCAGAAGACCAACTTTGGCCCACCTGGATTTCAAAGACCATTCCCACCTCCTCTCCCTCAAGAAAAGAAGTCCAATGTGGAAGAACTTCTCACAAAATATATTCAAGGCAATGAGGCTCGCTTATCCAACATTGAATCCTCACTGAGGAATCAAGAGGCTTCAAATCGCATCCTTGAGAACCAAATTGGTCAACTTGCGAAGCTAATCTCTAAAAGACCGTAGGGAACGCTACCGGGAAATACAGAACCCAATCCAAAGGAACATGTTAAGGCAGTGACACTTCAAAATGGGAAGGAGTTGCATGCTGAGAGGAAGGTTAGCGAGGAGACTAGCAAGAGCAAGGAGGAGACGAAAGCAACAGAAGATGTAAAGTCATCAAAGGTGAAGGAATATCAACCACCTATCTCATATTCCCAAAGACTTAAGAAAGATCGCAATGACCAACAATTCAGTAAGTTCCTTGACCTCTTTAAACAACTGCATATTAACTTACCTCTTGTTAATGCCCCGTCATAGATGCCGAAGTACGCTAAGTTCTTGAAAGATTTGTTATCTAACAAGAGGAAACTTGAGTGTATGTAAGTTCCTTGACCGTATGTAAAGTACGCTAATGTTGATTTTGAGTGTGTAAGTTCTCACAGGAAACTTCAACTGAATGAGCTAGAGGAATGGCGAGCGAATGCATATGAGAACTCCAAATTATACAAAGAAAGGGCCAAAAAGTATCATGATCGGCGAATCAAACAAGGTCGACAATTTAAAGAAGGTGATCATGTTCTCTTGTATAATTCTCGCCTTTGTTTATTCCCAGGTAAGTTGAAATCCAGGTGGTCTGGACCATTTACAATTACACAAGTTTTCCCGTATGGGACTGTTGAAGTTACACACCCGAAGAAGGGCACATTTAAGGTAAATGGGCAATGGTTGAAGTTATACTTGAGTGGAAACATGGAGCATGTTGGACGAGAGAAGTTTTATCTCCATTCGATAGAACTAATATGAGAAGACGTATCCCGTCGAGCTATTGACGTTAACTAAAGCACTTCTTGGCAGGCAACCCATGTCTAACTTTGCTTAATCTTCACTTCTTTCAGTTTATTTTCCATTTATCTAACTTTGCTTTGCTTCTTTTCTTTTTCTTTCAATTTTTCGTCATAGTCTTTTCCCTTTTAGTTTTATTGTTGCTTTTTCTCTTTAGTTTTATTATTTTTACTTCTTTAAGTTTCCTTTATCTTTAAATTAAATTCAAAAAAAAAAAAAAGAGAGAAAAAGGTTACACAGGCAAAAGATACGGGTGTGTCCCAGCCGGTGTCCATCCAGGCCTTTAAACTGCCTACCTACAAAAAGTTACACGATCGTATCCCAGCCCATGTCCGCCCAAATTTCGATTCTACTCCGTAGGCATAAAAAGTTACACGAGCATGGGACACGGTCGTGTCCTAGCCTATGTGCACCCAGAATTCCCACCCGCGAATAGAGAGTTACACGAGCATGAGACATGGTTGTGTCCTAGCCCGTGTGCATCCAAACTTCATAGTAGACCTTAGAAAGTTATACAGGTATGGGACACAGTCGTGTCCCAGCCCGTGTCTGTCCAGTTTTCATACACAAGAATAGAAAGTTACACGAGCATAGGATACGGTCGTGTCCCAGCCCGTGTCCGTCCAGACTCCACACGACACACACAGAATGTTACACGGGTAAGGGACACGGTCGGTTTATTTAAACTAAACACACTCTCTTACATACTCACAATCCAACATATCTCTCTCATATTCTCTCTTATTCTCCCTCTTCTCTCCACAATTCTTGCAATTCAAATCTTGATCCAAGTAAGTTTCCTAATTGATTTTGTTCTATTTTCCTCATGATTAGGCAGTTTGGCTACTTGCAATTTTACTCTTATGTGTTCTGGTTTTTCCATTTGGCCTACAAATTTCTTTTGATATTTCATAAACGCCATGCATCATTGCCTTGTGTTTCTTGATCTTACATGCAATTATGCTGCCTCATCTAGTTAGATTCCATTGCGCTCTCTCAATTCCGAATTTTGTTGGCTAATTTGCTCATCCTTATTCATTCATGCTAGTTAGGGTTAGCAATAGGAGAAAACAATTCTAGGTCATTTAACGTCTTTTATATGTTGGGACGCCTATGTTTCAACGATAATTGTAGTATAGTAGAATTAGTTGGATGCGTTTGCCATTCATTTCTTTTCCACCAACTAGTTTTTTAGCTGCACTCCACATGTTTGTTTAAATGCCCCAATGAGAATTTTGTTCACATTCTTCACTATTGCTCTTATTTTCCTCTACCTTCTTCAACTATGTACGTCAAGGATGTGCGTGTTTGATTTGGGTTGTTGATTTGGGTTGTTGATTCTTTTTAGGTATTCAAATGGTGAATCAAGCTAAGCTTACCGTTCGCCGGAAATCAAAATTTGCAGCATCCTCTTCATCATAATCAGGAGCAATAGTTGAACCACTAACTACTCTTCCCCCAATAGAGCACCCAATGCTCCAATTTAAGGAAGACTACCAGGTGCAACGATATCAATTACTTCAAAATAAGCCCTTTAGCAAGACTCTTCAACTGGATTGGGATGTTCTCGCTCAATTAGAGCTCACCACAGAAATGAAGGAGCTCTTAGATGGTACCATTTGGGAGCGCTTTTTATCCTTTGAAGCTCCAATTTATAAAGAGCTAACCTTAGAGTTTTTGTGCACTTATAAACTTGATAAAGAAAGTGCTACTAGCATGGGCCCAAAACGCAAATTACATTTCACCTTGAGTGGCTACCCATTCCACATGTCCATCGCTCAACTAGGCAGATATCTTGGTCTATATGAAGAGAGATATACATGGACGGAAGAATTTCAACATCTTTCGTCTCGTTTTCCCCGTGGAGTCACAGCAAGGTCGTTTTGGAATGAGATTACTGTTGGCGATGCCTATGATCCAACAAGAAGTAAGGCCTCTCAATTAGTCAGGCCTAAATATTGGGTTCTTCATTGGCTCTTTTCGCATACATTAACTGGCAGAGGCCTTAGCACCAAGGTGGTGTCCAACAAGGATTGCCTCTATCTATACAGTGTTATTCATAAACATCCCATCAATCTCGCCATCGCAATCGCCGAACTTTTCAGCCACCACTACTCAAAAGAAAGGGCATATTTATTGTAGCCCTTACATCACCTTACTAGTGCAGGCCATGTGGACTAAAGTTGTTGTTTGGCCCTCACTTACTTTGGTTAACCAAGTTACTCCTATGCACCTCAATTCATTCCGACTCATGAACCTATTGCCAACAAGACGTCAAGGTCGACACTCTCGCAGCAGTACATCTCAAGGCCAGACGTCTTCAGCCAGCTTTGAAGATAAATTTGATTTGTTGTTGTCTGAGGTTCGTTATATAAGAGAAAGTGTGGATAAACTTCATATCCTCCAGGACAAAATGGAAAATTTTCTTAAAATGAAAGAGTCGGCTACCCATGAAGAGGAAAGTGAGGAAGAGGAAGAGGATGATGAGGGTGGTGAGGAAGAGGCTGATGAGGGTGGTGCGGATGAGGCGGCTGGAGGAAGTGATGAGGATGTTGAGAATAGTGATGACGATGATGATGCGACAATGGCTGAGGCACCATCTGATGAGGAGGATGAAGAGACGAATTCTGATCCCTCTTCTTAGTTCATATTTTTTGTGTTGTCTTTTATTGGTCAAGGCTTGTGAACTCCGATATATCTAATGATGATACTTCTTCATTTTGCACTTCTTTTCGACTGGCAGGGAAGTATTAGTTTCTTTTCAGTACATATATTTCCTTTTTCCCTATGATAATTTTTCTTGTTTCAATTCTTGCTGCTATGCTTTCTTAGTTGTACATTGAGGACAATGTACGTTATTAAGTGTGGGGAAGGGATATATATGAATTTGTTATTATTTAGGAGACCAATTATTCACATTTGACCCAATTAATTTTTAAGTTAACTTGCAATAGGTGATTAACTGGTATTAAGCCAAATCAATTGTGTCATCTTGATCATTATTGATCTTATTATACTTTATTAGAATTGATTAGTCAAATTTATGGAGGGCAAAGTTACGAGTTATTTAGCTTAGGACTTTAAGACTTGAGATTGGAGCAACATCACTAGTTGAGAGTTAGTCATGGTTATTTTTAAAATTTACTTTTATGCATACCTGTCTCTTAGAAATTTTTAAGAGTCCTATAATTTTTAGCAAACAAACAAATGAAATTCTTCTTTTAAGAAACCCCTGAAAAATCAAAATGATTAGAGGTCAAAAGTAATAACAAGTGTATGAATAGAAAAATTGGTAAGGATTCATCTTGGTCCGTTAGAAGAGCGAGATTGAGTCCCAATGCCAATTCTAATGAAAAAATTGATATGAATCGGCCTTGGTCCGTCAGAAGAGCAAGGTTCTTTCCCGCTATCAATATAAGAAATAAGTTGGTATGGATCGATCTTGGTCCGTCAAAAGAGCAAGATTCTTTCCCTCTACCAACACAATTGTGCTTAAATAAGGTAAATTCAAAAGACCTCTCAACAAAAGCATGAATTAAGAGGATGATCAAAGGATGATTGGATGTAAAATGTGTTTGTTTTAGATTATGGTGCTTAGTGAGATGGAAGAGAGAATTGTATACATTTTAGTTAAATGGACAAAATTTTTATGACTCTTTCTTGGTTGGCGAGATGTTAAATCTAATTTTTAGTTTAAGAATCCTTGGTTAATGACTCAGGTAAACTTTGATTTTCATAAATTAACTAGTAAACTCTAGTATTAAGTATTATTGGAGCATTCGAATATGGTTAGATGAAATTGGTTGGCTTTATTATTGCAAGTTTGTTGAGAATGATTTTTTTTACCTTTCTTCAGGTTAAGTGTATTTGTTCACCGGTTTTCTAAACAGTGATAAATTTTGATTAGCGTTTCTTGTCCCGAAAGTTTAGTTTTGATTTATTTTCTTAAGAACAAACAAATGCTCAAGTGTGGGGAAATTTGATAACTCTGATTTTAAACATATTTCATATGGTGATTTTATAGTATTTCCCTCAGATTTTTAGTTTTCTTTAAAGAAATTGATACTTAATTGAGTAAAATTTTGATTTCAAGGTTTGAACGCGTTCTAGGATCGAAAACAAAGAAAAGGAATCAAGTTTCACTCAAGTCGAAGTTCAAATGAAGAAGTTATGTAGTTTTGAAGTTACACAGTCTGGGACATGGCCATGTCCCCAGGCTGTATCCATCCAGAAAAATTTGCCAGGTGCAAAAAGTTACACGACCTGAGGACACGGCCATGCCCCAGGCCGTGTCTGGTGACGAAAACAGAATTCTTATAATACATATATAAAAGGATATCTGAGGGTTTAGACAAGAGAGAGACATTAGAGAAAACGAACGAGACATGAGAGAAGAGAAGAGACTTGAGGAGAGAGAGAAGAAAAAGGTGAGAGCAACACCAACTTCAAGATTAGAGAGATTGTTCATCAATTAAAGGGGTTTTCCATGTTTTATTTTATGTTTTTGATGGAACTCGTTTTTAGATTCATTACGATAGCATAGAATTCGTGTATTTAGGATTATGGAACCTAGGGTTTCATGTAACTTTTGGGTTGATCTATAATTTTCAATAAAGTTTCTATCTTTTCTTGATTCAGTTATGTTGTTTAATTGTTAATTGATATTTCTAGAGTATCAATTTATGATATTATGCATGATGATTGAGAAATTGCATGTATAATTAGATCTAGGCATAATTGGAGAGAATTACATGTATACTTAGAGATAAGATACGTGTTTCTTCCAGAAAGTTAATTATTTGTGTGGGAATTCATTATACATTAATGCAATTCTAAGTTATATTACTAAGTGAAGAGATTCCGGTAAATAATTTAGGATTAGGGTTAATATGCTTGAGAAAGATATTAGCTTTAATTGTGAATCCCTCCGGTCAAGAATAATAGAAACTGAATTGAATATATTTTAAGTGGTCACATGTTAAATACTAGGGGAAATAATTCCTAAATATGTTATTAATTTCTTGAAGTCATTCGTAGTTTTATTGCTTTCTAATTTTCTTAATCAAGTCTCATAATTAGTTTAGATAGTTAATTTCAGTATTTATAATTCATTCAATTTATCACAATTTTCCGGTTAGATAATAGAGCTAAGGTTAATATTAGTACTCAAAATCTCTGAGAGATCGACTCGGACTCACATCCGCTATATTAAAATTGATAGGTACACTTGTCTCATATCAGAAAGCCAGTCAAGTCTGCAATGCATTGAGGAGCTTCAAAGATTACATCGAAAGGTTACTTAACAATTAGCCAAGACTATAGCTTGGCAAAGAGAATAAGGAAGCTGAGGTAGAAGGTGACTTATTTACAACTTAGGAGACCATGTATAAATTCAACTCAGTAAGGAGCACTTCTTAAGGAAGAGAGCAAACAAGTTATCTCTTAAGTCAAATGGCCCTTTCAAGATCCTTTGATGCATCAACAGCGATGCTTATAAGCTAGAACTACCCAAAGGATATGGAGTGTCTCTAACTCTCAACATCACTGTCCTAATGTCTTCTATGTTAGAAGAAAAAGAAGATCAAGATTTGAGGGCAAATCTTTAATAACCTCAATGAGCTAATGGAGTGTCAACCTCTGGACCTCTTACTCAAGCTCGCCTTTGAGGTTTGCAATCTCTCTTAAGAAGGATCCTATTGATAGTCAAATTGCATTCACTCGTCTACTTAGCTGTTGAGAAGTTAAGTAACTTAATTCTCACCTAACACCGAGTAACATAGATCTATATCCAATTTAAATTCAAATGGAGTGGCATGAAGAGTTATCACATAGTACGGTTATATTACATAACTACCCACTATCGCTACATTTTAGGAACGTACCTAATCAAGAGGCCTCCACTTATCTCAATAATCATTTCGATAATTGCTACTTCAGACACAACATTCACCTATAAATACGAGGAAGAAACACTGTAAGAAATATCTGATAACTCTCAACTACTTACTCAGTCTTTTCCTACAATCATTCATTGACTTAGGCATCTGAGTAGCTGCATTGGATTAGCTCCAATACTAAAAGCATTCTCTTTCTTTGTAAGACAAAAGTTCTAACCCAAAATCACCTAATAATATCTATCACCATTTGTTTTTTCTTGACTCACCCACATGGCTAGAACTCGATTGGCTAAAAGTGCAAGTACCGGTACTTCATCCTACCATCTTAAAGGGGGAAGTAGGCATACTAACGAATAGCATTTAGCTAAGTTAGAGCAGCTTTACCTTAACTTGGCCAAAGAAAATCAAGAGTTGAGCAAAAAACATAAAGAGATTCTCAATCTTCTCCATAGTAATATCCATCCAAATCAAAATAGAGAGTACAGCGACAATTCAATCTATTCATCTGAATGGTTGAAAAAGTATGCCGAAGTCACTATAGGATTTTTGGCTCTTATGCTCAAGAAAGTTGACAAAAGCAAGCAACCATAATATGTGCACTGTGTTGAACCCTCACATGTTAACACTCCTGCTGTAATGAGTAAATAGTTCCAAATTAAGAAGAACCCTTTCATTCCTAAGATTTTGGAGGAGGTCATACTACGACACATCAAGTTACTGCAATTTGAAACCTATGATGGGACAAAAGATCCTGAAGATCATTTAGAGTACTATCACACTTTGGCCATGTTGTACAGCTTGAGTGATGTCATGGCCTACCAAGGTTTTCCCTCGACATTGAGGAATACGGTAAGTACATGGTTCAAACACTTGAAGCCGAACAATATTTCGTGTTTCAAAGAACTAGTAGAAGTGCTTCTTCAACACTTCCTTGCTAGTTAACTTCCTATTAAGGATTCTTCAATCCTTAACACAATAACGCAAATATCAAATGAATTTATTAGAGATTATCTAGCTAGGTCTATGGCTGAGATGGTCAAAGTTCCAAAATTGGACACAAGTATAGCCTTTAACGCTTGCACTAATGGAGTTAAGCCTTAAAAAGACTTTTTCAAGTCTCTCGCTAAGAATAAGCCAAGAACTTTTGTCTAGTTCAAAGCCAAAGCCACGTCCTACATCCGATAAGATGGCAATATAAAGGCTTAGTAAAAGGCTAATCAAAATAGAGGAGATAGAAAAAATGTTAAGAAGAGGAGTGCAAAAGATCGACTCGAGATGGATAACAATCAAAGTCCTAATGTTAAGTAAAAGAGACCTCAAATTCCGATATATTCATCCTATAAGCCAATCAACCGTCCAATTTCAAACATACTAATGGAGGTAAGTAGGTAAAGAAGCATGCTATAGAGGCTAGATAGGATGAGAGAAAACCCTACAAGACGAAATTCTAACAAATACTGCAATTTTCAACGTAACAAAGGCTATGACAAAGACGAATGCATGCAACTTTAGAATGTGATTGAGGATGCAATTTAGCAAGGGCACTTATGCAAGTTTTTAGCACATGATGTTGAGAATGTTGAGTAACCATTTTAGAAGAGATGCAAAGACAAGGAGAATATTAATCAACTAGCTAATGCCAAGAAAGATTCAAGAGATGTGAATACCAATAGAGCACCTAATGGGATAATCAACACCATTGTTGGTAAACCTTTTGCTATAGGCTGGTAAAGCTCTTAAGTTTAACTAATACCATAAATTATGTTTGCAATGTCCATGGCAAGAAGGTCAAAATTGAAAATACGATTTCTTTCTTAAACAAAGATTTTGAAGACATCCAAAAGCCACAAGATAACACACTTGTGGTTAATGTGAGAATTGCCAAGTTCGAGGTTAAGAAAATTCTTGTTGACACTAAAAGTTCGGTAGATATTATTTTTCAGTACGTTTTTTATCAAATTAGACCGAAGATTAAAGCATATCCAGGAACCTACAACTATGATTTGTATGCCTTCAATAATCAACCCATTCAAGTAATTGAAGTACTCTCTTTACCCGTCTAAATTGGGGATAAAAAGCATGTTATAGAAGACAAAGTAGACTTTCTTGTTGTCAAAAGTTGGTCCCCATACAATATGATCATTGGATGATCGTATTAATACTTATTCAGCCTTGTCCTTTCTGTTACTCATCTTAAAACCAAATTTCCCACTCCTACCAGAGTTGGTGTATATAAAGGGGATCAACAGTTGGTAAGGTCTTTATACATGAGGGCTTTAAGGCGTGAAGAAATTTTTCAAGTAGAAACTTATCCAAAAGGAAAGTTAGTTAGTATAGATAACGCCGAAAGTGAAACAAAGGAAATTTCTTTAGGAAGTGACCTTAGAACAATGACCAAGATAGGGAAACCCTTGCCCGTACACATTAGTCAAAGTTTAATAAACTTCTTACAGGGAAATGTTAACGTATTTGCATGGTCCCTTTTAGACATACCAAGTATCCTTAAAGAAATTACGATACACAAACACTAGATTGATATAAATGCAAAATTGATCTAATAAAAGAAAAGGCATTTTGTCTTAGAGAGGCAAGCAACCTTAGAAAAAGAAGTTTAGAAACTTTTGAAGGTGGGATTCATTTGAGAAGAGCCTTATTCGACTTGGTTAGGTAATCGTATATTAGTCAAAAAGTTTAACGGCAAATGGCACATGTACATTGACTTCACAGATCTTATCAAGGCCTGTCCCAAAGATTACTTTCCGCAACTAAAAATTGATCAGATGGTTGATTCAACAGTTGGCCATGCATTACTTTCTTTTATGGATGTTTTTTTCCAACTATAACCAAATCAAAATGGACAACAAAGATGAAGTTCATGCGTCATTCGTTACTAATTTTGGAACATATTGTTATAAAGTAATGCCCTTGGGGATGAAAAACGCCGGTGTAACCTATCAAAGACTTGTCCCTATGATGTTCAAACCCCAAATCCATCGACATGTCAAAGTATATGTTGATGACATGATTGTGAAAAGCATGACAAAGGATCAGCATCTTACTAATCTTGAATAGACATTCGCTACTCTAAAGAGATATAACATAAAGCTCAATCCGTAAAAATGTGTCTTTAGCACTACTTCAAGAAAGTTTTAAAGGTATATGATTACTCAGCGTGACATTAAAGCTAACCCAAGAAAGATTAATGCGATAATAAACATGAAATCTCCTCATGCTATCAAGGAGGTACAAGAACTTACTAGGCAAATAGCCGCCCTTAATCGATTTATGTCGAAAAGCACAGATTGGTGCATAGAATTCTTTAAAATTTTAAACAATGCAATAGAGTTCAAATCGCTAAGATGGAGAGACTTGATTGTATGTCCTAGAAGTTGAGGATGAGATTGCATAGAGATGTTTCAACATCAAGAATAAGAGTAGGGCTTTATATATTAGCTTGACATTTGGGTTGGTAATTTCATCAAGTTAGCTTGGGCAATCAACTATCTCAACCACTTTAGCATATGCTTTACATAATAGCTTCTCCATCACTGCTCTTTGCCTACCGTAAATAATCTTTATTTTTCTTACTATTTCTTTCAAGAGTTTAGTTGATTATGTTGTCTGTAATTTGTGATTTTTAGGTTTTTCATTTTTCCATTTCAATGATTTAACTATTTATATGCAATATTGTTGAATATTTTGTCTATAATTAGTGATTTTTAAGGATAATTGTAATTCTTTGTTCAATTTGTGAAGAATGTGTTGAAGCTATAGTTATAAGCTCAAATCTAAACCTATAAGAGTCCTTGACAAAATTGTGTTTTCATGAAAAAAGAATGATAAAGGATCTTATAATTTGATTGTAAACTAGATTTTAGTATTGAAGAATAAGAAATTGTGTGATAAAGCTTCTAATGTTTCTCTAGCAAAGATACCACTTTAAGATCCACATAAACTTGATTTTAGGACCTTGAACTTGTAACATTCTCAAGGCAGTAAAGTAGGTTTGGTGTATTGGGAAGAAGGATGTTCTTGTAATTTTTCTAATAGATAGTAGTTGCTTATCATAAGTTCTTGGTTGCCAGTATGATATAAATAGAAGTTTTTTAATAGCTTATGGCATTAGAATTTGGAATTTTTTCAATGTATCATAGTATAGTGTGTGTTATTTTTTTGTAATTTTCACTAAATCATCAATTGAAGTGGAAATACACTTTTGCTTGGATTAATGTACTTCCCTGCACCATTTATTTCAACTCTTTTCAATGACTATCATGGGAATAACCAAGTCTGATAAAGTAGGCTACTACTCTGCATAATCATTGCCTATGGTATATTTTTTATGAATATTATATGTTCTTCTTACACCAATTGTGCAGGTGAGTGAGCTTGTTGATTTGTTTCTCTTAGTCTATAATTACTATTTTGATATTTAAGTAAAATGTACATCCCAATCCAAAGAGCTCACAAGCTTCCCTATGCTTGTTTTTCATGCTAAGATAAGCATTTGATAGGACGCAAAGGTAGTTAGGTCATGGTGAGATCTTATTAGCATCCTATGTGACTATAAGTGAATTCAAAAATGGATGCTAACGAAACTATTAATTGCATCATTGGAGAGACATGAAGAGAAGTGTATATGTATTTGGTTGATTTCAATTAAGATTGAAGGGCCTTCCATTTGTTCATCCCCCAAATTTGTCAATCTTAAGCTAGTCCTATTTTCTATGTTTTTTCTAGTTGCAAAATCACTATAATATAGAGCATTTTTTTGGAATAGGGTGAGGAATCAAAAAAATCTTCTATTTGCTATTGCAAATTTAAGTAAGAGATAATATGGATATGTCTAAATATCTTTTGCTGGTTGTAAATCACTATACTACATCATTTGTTCTTCCCCTATTATCTATGCCATACTAAATTTTACATTCTTTCTTTGTATTATCAAGTAGCTTTTACTCTAGTTAAGTACAATGTTATATTCAAAATATTAAAGAATACTACCTAATAGCTAAGATTTGTGTATTATTATTTTTTTTAATAAATGGTCAAAGAATTAATGGTGGTTTTAAATTGACACTACAAGAAAGAAGCACTAACATTTTAAAATAGCTACTAATTATGCTATTTAGTGGCAATTTTGAGTTGTTTGTAGATGCTAATGTAGTAGCTTTCTGAAAACGTTGTTGTATTCTACATATACCTACACTTTTTAAGGTAGCCATTATAGGTTTAACTATACTATACTAAGAAAATTACTGTTGCACCTATGTTGCTACTCTTGCATTCTAAGCTTTTTTAAAATGTTGGTGATGCTCATTGTAGCAGTTGAAATTGCTACTATTGATATTATAAAGTAGCCATTAAAAGTATAAATTGCCGTAATGTTACTTCTCAAAGTAGTCAGGCCATTTTGAAATTGAAGATAGTCTAAAAAAGTCCTTCATTTGTTGCATACCAAAAACCTATAAATTCAAAGTGCTATGAAAGTTAAAACTTCCCACTCTCATAGCAATACCTAATGAGAGAGCTGGTATAAAGAAATACCAATTGAAATAGGAAAAGAGATTGGTTATTTATAATTTGCTTCAAATAAACATACTTCTATTATTCATCAAGATAGAAACATTTGTCTTTAGTTCTATTTTTTTTTTTTTTTCATTAGTTGTACATTTGAATTCAGCCATGCTACTTACCTCATAACTAACTTTTGTTCATTTAGTTTTTAGGTTCATATTTTGGAAGTTTAAAATCTTCCCAACATGGTTTACCTATGTATAAGATTTTTATTTTACATTATAAAGCTTTTGTAGAATGATAAGATTTATTATCAAAAGGCAAAAAGACACATTCCTTTTATTTATGATTACTATTTAGTATTTTGCAAATGTATTGAAGGGTACGTACTTGCTAGTATATTTAAATGGCGAAGATATTCCATATAGTTGATACTTGCATATTGATAAATAATAAAAATGTGAAAACTCATAAATAGACTGAGCTTTTATTGCTGAAAGTCCTTTTGGAACCAATGGTGTTATATGTTTTTATTTTCCTTCAAAGATTTTGGGCTTTTACTCCTCACTTTTCCATTTGCTTCTCATTACAAGGCCGTGAAAATATTAAAATAGACATGAATAAACAGTACAATGCGCATATTTGCGAGAAACAACAACCGAAAACAAACAAAACAAATTTAAAATTTAATAGGCGAATAAACCACGTTAACCCCTTCCTCCCCACAGGGCACGATTTTTCGATCCCATGCTCTCTCGGACGCTTTCTCTCTCTACCCTATGGCAACCCGCCCTCCTTACTCTCTTCCAACACTCGTCCTTTTATCCCTACAATATTGTACTAAAACCGTATTCGATCATATTAAGATCAATAAATATATCTTTTAAAAGTAAAACCAATTTCATGTCGAATCCAGTAGCTATATTTAGCCAAAAAAAAAAAAAAAACTTCTCTTAAATATCTTTTTAAGTCTCTTAAGCTATACCAAACTTATAAACGAAAAATGATTTTATAAATAATATACATCATATTTTATATAGATATGATGTATAAATACTAATAAAATATTAATATATATAATATATATAAATTAGAGGCAGTAATTAGCATTTAATCGGCCCCTGTAAGCTTTATCTTGATGGCACCGCTTGGGAAAGAAAGTCTCCAAGATTGTCCTGTCTCCGTGGTCCATTTCAAGTGCACATGAATAGGGAAAATACGAGTCGTTCTCGACAGAGACTTATCATGTGAAAAATTGGACCTATTATACAAGATCTGATTCCTGAAAATTACACTCTTACGTCGTGTCGACCAAAGGTTAAGTACATGCATGTGTGACTAATTACTTCATTTCTGCACGCAAACTATCGACTACCCCTACATACAGCATATTCTTCAAGGCAAGACGACAAACTTTATAGTACAAGAAATTTATTCTGAGTATCTATCTTTTAAATTACATAATTTCAATAATGGAACTTTTCCATTCGAAACACATAACTCTTTTTTTTTTCTTTTTCTTTTTTCAAAAGATGTCGATCACATTCTTTTATCCATATTCTGCCAACTCTAAAAAAAGCAGATTCGTTTTGAAAGAATTATAATAACATGACTTTTTTTCTTTTATTTTTTCTTTTTCACTCTAATAAATTTGTGTTTCTTGTCTCATGGCCTGTGTTCTTCACCGTTATGTAGTTATCAAGTACTTGGTTAAAATCTCTCGTGATCCACACTTGACAAAAAGAAACATCCTAAATCATGCATGCAAATCGAAAAAATCAAAAATAATAAATCCCTCTCCTTGGTTTGACTTACGACTTTTTTTTGCCTAGGTTTGGAAATGAAGAGAGAGATTTAGAGTGTTCGATCGAGGAATTTTTCAAAAGTGTTCACAGAACATTTGAGTCATAGGCGATTTTAAGCGTAAATTTGACGATTGCAAAATAGAGAGGAGAAAGATCATGAGAAGCTATTTGACTGCAAAAGTGTCAAAAGAAAGTTCATGTTTTTTTTTTTTTTTTCCTACAATATTGTAATCTAAATTAAAAAGCAACATGATTCATGCCCGGTCTAGTTGATGCGTTTCTGTTTCGACGGTTGGCTGAGAAATTCTCCTATGATTCTTCATTTCTCCATAAAAGTATGAAAAAAATCCCCATAAAGAAAGAGCAAGGGAAACTCCCTTTTCTGCCTGGAATTTCTCCTTGTAAAATATGACAGCAAGTACCTCAGTCACCGGCAATAAAACTGCAATGATTATCCCCGAGAATAAGGAAGACGAAGAGAAAATAACTCCTATAGCTCCCAAGAAGAAGAATTGCCAAATGATTGCATTCCACACCAATACCATGTAATATTTACCTTCTCCCAGGTCATAACTTTTGGCTTCTCTCGGTATTGCCTGCATAACAAAGTCATAATAGTATCACTTTTGCTTACTTTCATATCAATGGAAGTTAGGTACAGCATATGTACCTTCATTGCATCCAATGTGCATGGAACAGATAATGAACATGCTATGTGCATTCATCTTGAGCATTACCACAATAGAATTGAATTATTACACCTCTGACACCATCAGAAAAATACGTTTTATCTATTTTGTTTTTCCTAATTCCTTTTTCCTTCTTAAATTTCTTATCATAAGTATCTTCAATACTACTTTTTCCAACTTAAACTGTAGTTACACTTATCAAGAGGCCAACAACAACATATTGAGGTGGTGTTATGAGAATCAGGTGGCATAATGATCAATATTAAATGTATTTAGCAAAATACATCCCAAACGACTTATAAATTATAAATTTCCCTTTTGCTTATGAAAAACTTAATAAGAATACTATATTTACATAATTACTATGATGTATTATTTAAGAATTGTTGTGAAAATATATAGTCTAGACATTTCATAAATTTTGTGTAACCTTTTTGTTAAGGAAACTAAGATAGTTGGCATTTATAAGTAAAGATATTTTCGTGTAGATAAGATAGGTAAAGTTCGACGATTTTATTCATCATTTAACAATAAGATGGATAAAAAAGTTGATATAAAGATATATCAATAGATAATAGATTGGATTGTGCTATAGATGAGACCATATAAATTAACTCAAAGAAAAGATATATTTATGCATAGTTTTATTAGCTTCAATAATTATTTTTTTTCCTCCCTTGACCATATACTATTACGATAATTATGGAAAAGGAGGGAATTGAACCAGGCCTATTTTGTTAGGAAGCTAATACTCTTTACACTTGAATATAAAGGCCTCAACAATAATGATAGTTATTTTGTGAAACTTACATTTCTTCTTTATATTCATCTCAGCATTCCTACTTAGCTAGTTCATAATATTCTAAGGATATATTTGCCTAAATATTAGTTGGAAACTTGGAACAAGATACTAGTGGGTAGGGTCTACTGTCCATGAACTACAATTACTTAAATTTTGTTTCTTTCCTCGTATAAATCGTTAGAATCTATGGAATTTAGAACCATAAAACATGTTTTTTCAATTCCCACCTTTTAAGTTTTCTAAATTCTCATTTAATAAAAGAGATTATCCATGAGATATACCCTTTTCAATTCACAAAAGTTGGCCTCAGAGTTCTACTCCTAGATGGAAGTAAAATATTATTATAGTAATATCAAGTACCATAATTAGCTGTTTTAGTAGTAGGTTAATGATGACCATTAGAACCTATAAGATCCTAAAATCTACTTGATCCTTTTTTATTGGGTAAAATTTTTTAAACTTGTAATCATAAGGTAGGATACAATATGATCTTAATATCTGTTATAGAACCTACTTAAAACCTGCATTTTATATATTACATATTTCAAGTTATATAATATTTTGTAATATTCTTGATATATGTGACATGCTTGGTCCCATGTGTAATATCACTAATAAGTATGACTTATCTTTGAAACAATTTTAAATAACAATTTGAATATTCGCATGGCATTTTCCAATAGGTCATTTTACAAGGTGTAATATATAGTTTTAAATGTGGTTGTAAAAAATTTCACGAGATTAGTCATTATTGGAAAATTTTAAAAGGATAACTATGATGAAGCTTGCAAATGGAAATCATTATTATTCTAATAAATAGTAAATCGTTGGTTTTACTTTCCATCATTGATCATATTCTTGCTTTAATTATTCCCCGAGAGTTATGCCGTAATATCGAACACGACACTTGCTAGAAACGTAAATGAGCAAGAGGAACATGGTAACTACTATTGCCTATCAGAATCAAGTACTGCTAAGAATTACTACTAATGGCAATTCAATTGTATGAGGTAATTTAGTTACGTCGATAAACACAGGATGCTTTGGTAAATTGTAAAAATACTGTCTTTTACAACGCATATGACATGGCGATTTAATAGATACACCTGAAACGGTAATAAATAGATGGTTTAGCCTATGAGTGGTAGACTTACAAAATTACCCGCCGAAAACAGGGGATAACATGGTTTAGTCGATACGTGATAGTATTTTGAACCATGGATTATAGCTTTTTTATCTGCTGGTTTCCACTAGTATATGTCCTAACATGAATTACAATTTATACTTAGACATTACGTATAGACTTAACTAGGCATCAGCATAAATTCAAAAGCTATCTAATCATATGAAAACAACATATCCCACCTGATTACTTTTTTCGTGTATGAATGTATTAACGGGGATATAATGATAGGAGGGAGAGAGAGTAGTAGGAAAAAAGACCTGGAAGTCCTTGTTAATCAACATTCCAACAGTGCAAAAACCAGTTGCGAATAATGACAGCACCATCTCAATCTCCATCACCAGTGAATATGTAATCACCTGTTTGGCCTTTTTATACGTCAGCTCCACCAAGGGCAATACGAAACCATACAAGACGGCAGCTCCAAGTGTCATGATGAATCCTAGGAAGTATTCCTTTTTGGATTCACCCTTTGGGCGGTCACTACTAGTATGCAGTGCCAACACACCAGCTCCAACACTCAACAAAAACACCGAATTCATGGAGTAAAAGTCAAACTTCTGCTTCACCAAAAGGAACGCAAACCCTGCCGTAAAGGCAAGATGCGTGGCAATGATCAGAGACAATGTCGAAACAGGAAGCCGAGCCACCCCATAAGCGTAGAGGTAGTCATCGAGGCCCGTTAGGACTCCAATAAAAGCGGAGGCTATAAATAAGCAAGGTTTCATGGAGAAGAGCTTGGCGGCAGGGCCTTCTGTGGCACGGCGCTTCCAATAAGTGATTGTGAGAGGGATTAGGATCAAAGGAAAACCGGCGGTCTCGAGCCAACTGGATAGCCACAGCCGTTCACCTCCATGGATGAAATATAGACGCATGATTAATGGACCACCACATGTGCCAATAGATAACACTATTGAGTTGATAACTAGCAGAAAAATTTTTAGGGTTCTTGCTTGATTTTCCTCCATTAATTAACCGATTCCAGGAGAGATGTTTTCTTGTTTGTTTCGGTATTGAGTATACGTAGGAAAGGAAATAGGTGTCTTCATTGGTTGCGTACGTGATTCGTGACCACATATGCATGGAAGTGTTTAGCCGCCACACATAATGATTACAACAATTGTGGAGACAAGTCAAAAGAGGTGTACCAACGGATGGTAAACTGGCCCAAGCTCGTATTTCTTGTCACAGTCCATGTTTTAGATGGAAGTGAGAGTGTTCAACTTCGAGTTTAATGTGAAATAAGGGATATCAGCTGACTGTTTGTTTATTGAGTTATATAGTCTCTCAAGGCTAAATTGGTCTCCTATGATCAAACTGATCGAGAGCTAATATTGCTCTTTTGATGATAGTTATGGCAAGCCGAAACTAATTGAGAAGTTGGACATCTCTTATCATATGAAGGATGATGACAATATCAATCGGTGCTGCTACAGCAAGCAGGGCTTGGAATAGTCTTGAAAAGACATGAAGGGCAAAACCGGTTCACCCTCTATAAATAAAGAAAATACATAAGGTAAAAAATGGTTGAGTGCCACACAAGTACTTTGTGGGAGTTGAACCTCCCGTCCTACGACAAGTGGTATGAGAGCAAAAAGTTCCAACTCAAAGAGGCCACCTAAATGCTACCCAATGTGTTATATGAAAAAGGGTAGCTCTTGTTGACAATTGGCCTTATGTAAATGAAGCTCAAGAAGAGTAGCGGCCACTAGGTAGAAGGCATCATTACTAAAAAGGGTAGCTATACCATAAGCAGCATTGTAACAAGACTCTGCCCAAATCTTATGGAAAAATAAAAAAGTCCTTCAAATGGTAGATCCTATCGTTAAACCACTCAATAAGAGACAATCTCAAAGAATGAGATCAGAGGGTAAGGGCAAGGGTGAGGGAATACTTATAGAAGCCCTAGAGTCCTAATAGAGAGGATCATTATGTGGAGTTAGGCAATAGAGGAATAAGGTCGGTGATCTCAAGGGAAAGGAATGTGAAGTGAATGGCGTTAGTTGGCAATTTGTTCATGAGGTTAGATAGTCTCTCAAGGTAGGGTTGACCTCCCATGAGCCAACTAGTCAGAAGCTGATGCCGCTCTCATGATAGTGGCCATGGTGGATCGAAAACAATTGGAAAATTAGATGTCTCCTATCATATGAAGAATTGTAACAATGCCAGTTGACACTGCTAAAGCAAAAGAGGCTTGGAATAATCCTAAGAAGACAAGAAGGAAAAGGCTAGCTTACCCTCCATAATCAAAGAAAATATATGAGGCAAAATAGGGTTAAACACCACATAAGCACTTTGTGAGAGTTGAACCTCCCATCCCATGACACCTGCGTACCTACAGCTTATGTATCTATAGCTCATTTATTTTTACATGTCTATCCATATAGTGCTGATTTATTCTCCTTTGTTCATCTACGTATTGCCCATTTATTCACGTACTTTTAAATGGCCTTGATAATTCATACCATATACATTATTTTGACTTTTGGATATTTTTCCAAACATTTACCCATACTTATTATACTGTTAGTGCACATTATATTAATTCATTAAATTAGAAAAGTACTAACATTTGAAAAAATTAATTAAGAAAAATAATAAAATTCAAGTTTTATAGTAGTTCTGTCACAATTAACACTAATGTAGTAATTTATCATGGCCTATGGCTAAGTAAACGTAATACGAATTACATTTGCAAAACATATATATGCATACATAACATATATATGGTATGCATTGGGACACTTGTATAAAAAAGGTATACATTAATGATTAATACTCTTATTATGCATGGATATGTTAAATTAGATAAATAATGCATCTAGAAAAATTAATGAAGCAAAAAAAATAAAAATTCTAATTGCATTATTGTAAATAGTTTGCACTCCATACGATCACAATTGATACTAACATATAAATACGTATACGTAATGTACGTAATACGATATATATTTGTAAAACCTATATACATATACATAACACATATATATGTGGCACACGTGATATTTTTATAATGAAATTATGCATTAATACTATTATTATGCATTAATATGTTAAGTTAGATAAATAATAACATATAAAAAAATTAATTAAGCAAAAGAAAAATTATCAAATTTCGTAGATAGTTAAGTAGTTCGTCTAACCACAATTGACACTAATTTAACATAGTAATGTATCGTGGAAACAAATAAGCATATATGCATATACTTTTACAATTTATATTGCAAAACGTATATACAACACGTAGGACATTTGTATAGAGAAAGTATAAATATTTAACAAATAACACATATTTAAAAATAATTATATATTTATATATGTAATGAATAACATATTTACATACATATAAAGGATAAGTATT
The DNA here is from genome assembly GCA_024138015.1 of Lumnitzera littorea. Classification (NCBI taxonomy): domain Eukaryota; kingdom Viridiplantae; phylum Streptophyta; class Magnoliopsida; order Myrtales; family Combretaceae; genus Lumnitzera; species Lumnitzera littorea. The sequence continues at coordinate 40,259,468 of JAMXBB010000012.1, forward strand.
ACGGATACGTATCCTAAATAAATTAAATAGATTACATTGTATATATGTTCATTCATATACGTGATGTAGATTGCACAACACATATAATGTATGCTAGTAAAAAGAGCATATGCATATATAATATATGTGTTACTTAGTAGTTAACACAACTATATTATTACACAATACATATCATATCTTATTAATGTAATATAATATGTACATGACATATTTAATATATGTTTTATCATTGACATGTAAATAATGAAAGAATAAAAAAGGAAAAGGAATGAAAATCAAAAGATGCCAAAAAAAAAAAAAAATAGAACAAGGATATTTTATTAAAAATTTGCTTTTTGTTTTTTCAATTTACATTATGAGTATCAACCAATTTGTTATTTTGATAAAAACTTAAAAGGAAAAAAAGTCGACGATTGTCTTTGTCCTTGCTCTTGTCCTTAGTCACCTTTAGGGAGAGTTTGTTGTGGAGAGAGGAAAACAAAGCCTATGGACTAATAGTATGCTTGTAGGTGCTACTACATTTCCTCAATTCATTGATCTTATTGTCTCTACAACTCCCTGAGTTCTTAAAGATCAATCCTATACCCTTTAACTATTTTGTACATTTCTTGTTCCCTAGTAGATCTAGCAAAATCTCTTTTGTACATTTCATTTATCTTCTAATACATTTATTGCATGTTAAAAGGGACCATTACCTAATTAAGACCTCCAAGCACCTCTTGGTGTTCCTATGCTTGTTCACCTCCCCTTTTCCTTCACCTTATCATTTGAGCAGTACGTCAAGAGGAAGCTCCTAATCTTACTACTACTAATGGTATGGTTGTAGCTATTCATGCTATCCCTATCCAACCTTATATCACTCCTCCATCTCCTCATCCTTTTTGCTATTAAGTTTATGCTTAAACAAATCTAGTTTAAATGGCTTTGATCTACTATTTAGGTAACCATTCAAGTGAATCCCTTCATATGCGAATATATGTGAGATGAAATGCCTATATCTCGGTTGACTATGTGTTTATATCATGTAAAGGCATATTACAGTTCCAACATCGACTCATCTTGCAAAGATGATGGAGTCGATGAGCCACAGGTCTTCTTCTATAGAGAATGAAGTACTGGTACGTGGGGTGATGGAGTTAGTAATGATGTGATAGAGAAGTTATAGCATAATCGCAAGATCATTGGACTTCATTTGTCTAAGATGTTGGCCAATACTCTTACCCTAATATATTGGCTACTGAACACCATGAGGAATGGTCATGCTATGTCCCATTTTTCAAGATTGAAGATGTCTCCAAGAGGAAGTTGCAACAACTCATTAATATATTCAAACCGAACTATAAAAATTTGGCTAAACATATATGTAAAGATGCAACCAACGTCACTTTCTATGACATTCTGTGGCTCTTCATCATCATCATGATAAACTAATTTAGTAGTCACATTAGAGTAGAAAATGTGGACTAAGTTGGGACATGTGTCTTCCTCCAAGTCTAACAATTAGTATATGTTCGTTTGTTCAAGTAGCTCTTAGAAGTATCCAACATCAGCTAGCTTATCCTAGTCAAACGGCTGAATGATTAGTATATTTCTCCAATAATACCAACTAATAAATTGATCATGCATTTCGGTTGTAGCAGATGCTCATTGAAACTATAGGTGTTGACTAGTGCAAGAGGAGGCGATGATGGAGAACGAGAACAAACACACTTAGATTTCACTTATCGTTTAACTTTTTTAGATTAGCCACGAACGGTCGATTTTCATGGTGATTTGGTAAAGATATGGTAAAGAAGCTGGGTTGTGAAGATTAGAACATAGGCATGTTGTAGGATTGAATGTGAAGATGTTATGAAGAGAGAATGGATTTATATAGCCATTCATAGAGCATAACATGGGCAAGTCTAAGCCCTAATGGTAAAAATAAAAAATAAAAATGAATGTTAGAGCTACAACATGCCTACGTTGGCCATAAAGTGGGACATTGCGGCCTAAAAAAAAAATGACTATTATGGCTACAACATTTCTACATTAGGCATAACGTAGGCATGTTGAGCCCCTAACTATTTAAAAAGAAAAAAAATACCGTACCCATATTCAACATGCTTATGTTGTTTACAACATTGGCACATTCATCTAAATGTTCAAGCGATGAGGCCCATGACATGCCTATGTTAAGTTCAATGTGGGTACGTTTAGGTCCAATAAAAAGACAATGCGAACAAACATAATTTGCAATAGGGCTAATCCTATAAATACCTACGTCTCGACCTGCATTGCAAATTGACAAAATAAATTTCTCCCTTTCCATTTGCAGTTGATGCTCTCTCTCTCTCTCTCTTTTTTTTTTTTTTTTTTTTTGCTATGACATGTGTACATAGATTGATATGGCTAATTTTAAGCTTTAGTAATATGGCTAACTAATTAGTATTTTGCATTTTTCCATATCCTAAAATTAGAAAATAAGTGACATCTAGAAATTTTTCATTGAAATACCTTAACAAGACGTTGTGAAATGTCTAATGTGCAACATGCTTTTGACTAACAAGTCTAAAGTAAGCATAGGTCACCTTTTCCAACATTTAAATTTCAACCAAACCAAAGGAAAAAATTGATAATGATATAAGAGTGGAATGATATTTCCATCATAGGGTCATTGAATAATGAGGATAAGGATGACGACAAGATCGAAGTGGTTGACAAGGTTATTTGACCGTAAAAGTAGAACTCAAAATTAAAAAAAAAAAAATTGATAGTTATAAATATAATTCAGTACTTCAATGTAAGTAGCCTGGTAAGGCTAGCAACATAAGGACTTTCTAAGAAACATGTTGCTTTCTTGCCCAAAGGAAAATTTTTAGGCAAGAAGCCTAACATTAGCACGTTAGACACAACGTGCCTATGTTAGGATTCTTATCCATAAATTTTTTAATGGATGAGAGGCTAATGTAGGTACATTAGGGGCAATGTGCATACGTTGCACTTTAACAGTAAGCCTAACGTAGTTGTCTTGTTTAGACATATCCATGTCGGCTTCCTTCAATTTTTAGCCTATAAATACATTTGTATAGTAATGAATTCACCACTTGACATCCAACGTTCCCTCTATCTAAGTTTGTAATTTTTTTTTGTTGCCTTTTAACCTATCAACTCTCCATTCTTGTGTCTATTTACATTTGTTCATGTCGTACCACCGCATCTTCCTACTTATAGCTTTTAGATGTGGATGGAGGTGGAAATCCTTATGACAATTTGCCATCATCTAATCAATATAATGATTCATGAATCTTCAGTCAAGGGAATCTTGATCAAGGGCACATAAATTATTGAATGTCATCGGACAACCGATCTCGAGGTATCTACCTATTAACACTCACATTGCTCCCCATGCTAAGCTAGTCAAGGACGTCCTTCCGTCAATAATGTAATGGCCAACTTCTGTAACTAATGGAAATGTGGATGACTTTGAGGATTTCAATATGGTAAGTATCATCGCATTAGGGAATATCTAACATTAGTGAATATATGTCTTTATTTGGTATACATATTATTCATGAATTGACAAACCGTACATATTGTAATTACATTTGTCTCATTGTGGCAAGGAGGACTTCATAGGAGACCCCTTTCAAACCCAAGCATGGGGAAGATTATTAAGCAATACCGGTTCTACCATAGTTAAGGGTTCCTCTAAAAGAAGGAGGAGGCAAACAAGTGATGTTTGGAATTATTTCATTGTTTTGCTTGGAGAGAATGAGGTAAAGTGCATGGCATGCAATAAACCTTTATCCAAAAAGTTCAAGTCGAGAATGGGTCACAATACTTGACATTGGAAGATGCATCAAAAGAGGAACGAATCATTGATGAGAGTTCTAAATGCCCTCTTAGTAAAGACTTTGTCAGCTATCGATAAAGGTGATACACAATTGGTATTTAATTAGGAGAAGGCTTAAGAAAATCTTGTTCAAATGATGTCAACTGTATATCTCGTTCATTGCCATGGGAAATGAAGATTTCAAAGAATGGGCATTAAGCTCATTACAACTAGAATATAGTACAAAATGAAATGAATGAACTTTTCTTGTATAAATGCAAAGAGTTAAAGGTACAATTACATAATGTTGAATCCAAGTAACTAGAATCGGAATCTTTTTTCTCAAAATTATCGTGTTTGTACATTAAAGTATTCTTGTTGTTCTTAGTGCCTTTGTTTTTCGTATAGCATCTCCTTTACATCAAACATATGAAAGTCACCACTCATCGACTATGACAACATTTACATATATGTCACCATACACTAAATTGATGAAAATTAGGTGGTGTAAAAGTGAATCATCGCATTCATGCTATTTTCTAAAGCTCACTTGAGTTAAACGATTATGTCTAATATTTCAGACATTGTACGAACCTACAAAATTTGTAAGCTATTCAACATCACCTTTGATAATGTATCTGCAAACACAGGAACGATAAGATAGTTGAAATAGTAGTTGAACCTAATTTGCAAAGGGAAGTTATTCCATGCTCGTAACATGTACCACATTCTAAATCTTCCAATATAAGATGGCATGAACGCTTGTGGAATAACATATCACCTTATTAAGATCCGATTTGCAATAAATTGGATAGCAAATGGAAACACTTGGAGTATATCGATTACTACTGGAATGAAAACTATGACTTATTCATCCCATCATGTGATTACATCATATGATGGAACTCCATACATAAAATGTTAGACAAATCCTTGAAGGTTAGCATCACTTAAAATTATTCTTACATTCATGGGGTTGAATGCTTATTTGAAGACAAAATTTATTCTTATATTATTGTAATACTTTATACCAAATACTTTATTAATTGGTAATAAAGGTTTAAAAAGTCTTGACTACATTCTACAACTCCCACATCCTTTGGAAAGTATGCCAAAAGCCTAAACTTAGCGGAATTTGTATGGTAGATTTGAAGAAAACAAATAGCTTATGCAAGTTGCTGAATTCCTTCGTCCAACCAACAATGAATCTATTCAATTGCTATTATCTTACCATTAATGTTGTACTTCAAAATCTCATTAACATTGTTTATACATTAGCAAACTTTACAAATGAGCTATTGCTCTTTCCAACCATCATAGCTATGAAGGCTAAATTGCTTACCTAATTTTACCCCCTTCTTCATCTATTTTATGTTATGACAATGTTGGTTCCTTGCTACAAGTTCCACAGTACGTACAATCTACTAGAGGAATTTTATAGGAATGTTAGCACAAAAGATACTACAACTGAAGTTGCGAGGCTTACCATGAAATTCGAGAGCGTGCTCATATCCTTTTTCTTTTATCACAAGGCTAGAATGTAGTAATCATCTCAACCATCTCGATCTACCAGTTAGACCAATAGTTCTCATGCTTCAACTATAAACATGAGTAGGCAGATTGCTTAGATAAGTCAAAGTTCAGGGACAACTAGCAATACTACTAGTGAAACTTTTAGTAAACTACTAGTCAACTAAGTCCAACACCTACGGGAAGATGAGGTGGTTATGGATGTCCTTCAGTGATGGGCAGTAATATTGCACATAATACCTACCTTATTGCTTGTTGTAAGGGATGTTTAGGGGACTCTAGTTTTGACAGTGTCATTTGAATTGGCTTTTAGCTTAAGCAGGCGAATCTTCAACCCTCATTGCCTTCAACTCAATGTTGAAACCGTTGAAGCCATTAGGTACCTTAAGGAGTGGAGGGATGCTCAAAAGAGGTGACAAGGGAGTGTAGAATCAATTTTTGGTCATAAGGATGATGATGAAGAAGCCATGTCATCATTCGGGGTGATGGAATGGGGGGGGAGGATATGCAATGGATTGATGATGATGTTAATGATGATAAAGACTACCAATTGGAACACATTTTGTTCCATTCCATGATAGTTATTAGTTTTGCTAACTTGCTATATATATATATAAAGTATTGGAAGTTTCAATTTTCAAGTATGTTGGCTTACTTAATTGGTATTAAATTAATATGTCTTAAATATAATTTAAACACCTATTTCAAACTATATTAAAAGATTAATTAAATTGTTTCTTGCAAACATAAGCATTAGTTTTCAGATTCTATATGGAGATATGTTGGACCTTAAGATGAACAAGCAGGATCTTCATCAAAGCGTACTGATAGGCATAATGCCCTAGCATGTTGATTCTTTAGCTGATTGGCTTGATTGTCCATCCTTGAAATTTCATCTTCATCTCCTAACAATTAAAATTAAATTTATGCCCATGTATTTATGATATTAAGTCTATCTACTTTAAGGAATTGTTTTATATTTTTGATGAACTTATAAGAGTGTGAGTATACTTACTTTGAGACAGATTTATGCAATTCAAGTTGATTTGTTCTAGCAATCTAATTTTTTATAATATTTAACTAGTTTGATTTAGGTAAGTAGTGTCGCTTAAAGTAGTTAATTAATTCAAATTTTAATTAAAATAAATCTAACTAAATAAGTTAAGTGTATTAATCCATTCATTTAAATCTTGCTTAAGCTCAACTTATTTATTCATATTAAAACAAGCAGATTGGTTAAATGAAATATTATAAAGAAATTATAATAATTATTATTTTTTGTTTATTTACTATAATATTGAAACTTTAAACTTACTTACAAGTTACACTTACAGGTATAATTCTAATAAAAAAAGAAAGTAATTAAACAAATAATTTAATACAACAAATACCTTACTAAACTAAAACTACTTAAAATACCATTTTATTTATATTTTTTAAAAAGAAATGACACAATGTGCTACCAACATACTTTCATGCTCGTGCACAAGCAACTTATGAGCCTTATCGTGCCTCGTATGCCCATGGTTGTATGTCCGAACCCAAGCCCATTTGTGCTCATGCCCTCTACTTTTCTCATGTGCTTGTACTTGGGTAGCTCATGGAATAAGTCTAATCATGCTTGTGCTCATATGTTCAACTCATTTACCATGCCTACTAAGAAAAGGATGATTATTTTATTTATCCTTGAACAAGCACAACAATTATTTTTTCATGCAATAATGCATAAAGTTGGGGGGCCTCACCTAATTTGTATTTTGAGAGTTGTTCTATCTAGAGATAGCAAATGTGATTTGGATATGAAATAAAGGTGGTACATATTGAAAGAAGAGAAGGTTGAGATTGAGCATCTTTTAAGTTTAGGTGTCCCATTTATATTTTAAGGAACTCTTATCTTAAAAAATACTAGTTATTTTGATCTTACGTTTCTTCATAAATGTTTATTAATATTTTTTTATTAACATTTTTCTAGCATTTTTGTTCGTCTCAATATTATTTTAGCTCCTCGACTTTTTTAGAACAGGTCCGAGTCAAATAGCAATGATTCGAAGCACTTCTTTTTATTTTTACACTATTTCGGAAACCCAAGGACTCAATCGTATGGATGTGTAAAATACAGGATTTCCAATCCTAGCAAGAAAGGGGGGAAACGCTATTTCAGCCGCTTAGCTCAGAGGTTAGAGCATCGCATTTGTAATGCAATGGTCATCGGTTCGATTCCGATAGCCGGCTTTTTCTATTTATTTTGATTTTTGACATGCTTGAATTTCGCTACCTTAGGACCGTTATAGTTACGACTATTAAAAGAAAAAGAAAGATAGAGAAAATGCACCTCCTCATCCAAGTAACCCTAGTTGGCCTTGGGAGTAAGAGAAGATACGAAATCTATAGCAAATGGATATTTTAAAAAATATTTTTTTATTAAAATTTTGTAAAGTTACAAATTAATGGTTGTTGTTTAGATATTTGAAAAAAATAAAAATCACAATGACATCGTATAATATTTCAAAAATCAAAATTGTGGGATATTAGACACGCAAATGGCATACATTGTGATTGTTATCTCAAAATGATTGTTTGATACTTGACTAGTTTAATAAATTTTGTCATGTTGCTAAATTGACTGGTACATCATGCCATTCCCTAAACGTAATGTTCGTTCAATCAATCATATAATGGACCAAATAAGTTTCTAATATATATATATATATATTTTACCTAGTGGGCTATCTTGAATGTTTACATTTTGAAAATTTTATTATATTAAAATTATTATTCGGGAAAATCACACTTTTAATTTTCAATATTTACCTATTCTTTTATTTGAGACCTAACACTTTGTTTTCTTCTATTTTAGAGAAAATCTTACAAAGATTAAACTTCCAATAAATACATTAAACTTTATATTCATTTTGGACATGTATTAGTTTCTAATTGGTATTAGGCTAGTCCACCAAGATGGCTAGGGTACTAAAATTTTTTTATAGTGCCTTTCTTATTTTTAAATTTTTTATATATTTTATTATTTTTATTCATATTATATCATTAATTTTTTATTGCATTATGAAGATGAATATATTTAATGTTATAATTTTCTTAAATTAAATATTTAAGGCCATTTTGAAGTCAATATATGTGATAGATGGATGGAAAACATAATAAATTTAACCGAAGTCACAATTTTAGAAGGTTTCAAAAAATGTTGATAATTAAAATAGAAAAAAAAAAAAAATTTCAATGACTCAAATAGAATAAAGGTAAAAATTGAATACTATTATACTTTTCCCTCATTATTTTACTTTATATGTCTAGTTTCCACCTTAATATCCAACTTGTTACTTCAGCTTCACCTCATTTACTCCGATCGCTGCCAAAATAATTACGAGGGAAAATGATTGTCAAGTTGAGGATTTACTCTAAAGAATTCGAGTCTTTTTTTTATTATTATTTATTTTATCAATTTCCATAAATTTTAAAACTAATAGTGGAGATTTTTTAAACTCATGAAATATTTTTCACTATCATCATATGGAAATGAAATTAAAGAGGATCAAATTCCTATTTTGAAACCTGCTCTCAAAGTCACCTGGAGGTGTGCGCATTGCACATTTCATCATTTGCTTTTGTCTCCGAGGATTATCCCAATCTCGGGCCCTAAGCTATTGTTCAATCTTGCTGTAAAATTCTGTCCAAACTGAGGATTCTATGCTATGGATTGGATTTAAGTAACCCCATTTTCCATTTAAATGACATATAGTCAATATATTTTTGGTCATGTCGATAACAAATACATGAGACGAAAAGGTTAAAAAGGATAACTAACATATAAATATATCTAACAAACAGAAGACTAGCTATTTCTGCTTTATCGCAAAATTTAGTTCGTCTGTGTCTTTCGTTCTTATCGTCATCTCGCATAATTTCCTCTGCCGTTTCCTGTTTGTGTTTGTTTTTTTCGTGTCTGGCAGTACGGTGCATTAAATTGCATTTACCTGAAACTCTGTATTTGATATTTTGCAAGCAATTGTCTTGATTGGGATTGTCTCTGCACGTGAAATATTCGTTAGCATCTATTTTAGATGGCACTGTGGGTGGCACTAAAAATTCCGATGAAGCAAAAGGATGTAAATTTGAGACGCAACATCGTTGCTTTATTTTTCTTTTGATTATATCTTAGCATTAACGTTTTCTTTTGATGTCATTTGAGTTAATATTGAAATCTCGTAAATCGAGTGGCTAAGCTCGCATTTGGTACAGGAAAATATACTTTCGTCGGTTTGAATATTCCATGGTTGAGCCACATGCTAAGCAAACCCATCATGTACCAACAACATGACTAAGGCAATAGATTCGTTGCTATCAATACATCACATTGAGAGATGAGTAACAAATAAGTGTTAATAATAATATCTAAATTTTAAAAAATTATCATTTATTATATTTATGTATTATAATCTTACTAGTATTTACGTATCCATTAATATAGTTGAAGTTTTTGAGATAAAATCAACTATTGCTTTTGTGGGGGAATATTATATCACGATGCCGTGATCACGAGGTCCCTACTTTTTCGAGTGACACATATAACGTCTACAAGAGTCCAGAGAGACGAAAACTAATGGTCAAACCACATGAGGCACCAAGACCGTCATCGGCCTAGGGCCAACGGCTTGTAATCTTATGCTTGTCTCAGGCAGGTGCTGCGTAGAAACAATTATGTAGAAAGGACGGCATCTGGCTTGATCCGGTTTTCCTTTCGAGTCAAAAATCAACATGCAATACAATTCTTTTTATCACTTTTAATCAAATCTTGTTGCTTCATTTGGGATTTCTTTTGCATGGTATAACTTTAAATTAGTTTAGTTTGATTTACATATTTATAGAGAGCAAAAATTGTTATATTAAAACATTGATGTAAGCACTATAAATTTGGATTTGATCCCTTAGTAATAGTGAGAGGACATAAAAAATCTAGTCCATACTAGGGATGACTCAATAAGAGTTGACTTGATGGGTTCAAAACATGCATCATTGAATTGGTCTGTCCACCTCCAACCTCTTTCACTTATGAGAAATGCTACTAGCCTTGGACCCTTAATAATTTCATTTAAAATAAGTATGAATTGAGTAAGCTCAATCTGGTATGTCGATCACCGTAATGATTTAGCAAATGTTATTAAGCTTGAGAACCCATAAATATTCAGTCAATAAAAACTTATAATAGGAACTTATAGAAACTCCATTTTTATCTCTTTATAATTTGAAAAAAATTTTAAATAGGGAAAAAGGGTCTTAATTTGGAAAATTCAAAAAAATAGAAATTTAGCGAAAAGTAGAAAATTTAGAAAAAATACAAGAAAAAAAGAAGAAAATTTAAAAAAAAAAACAAAAGAAAAGAAAAGAAAGAAGAAGTAGATAATTTAAAATAGTTTTAGTATACTACTTGGGCCTTAATTAAACAAAAGAAATATTTGGCTAAGTTTAGATTTAAATCTAATCTAAACCGACTTAGTTCACATATATAATTTAATTATATATATAAATAAAGCACAAACCAATGATATAATGAAAAGAGCATACATAAGCATTCAAGAGGTTAGGAGATTGATTCTAGGCATAAGCCCAATGCACCTTTTATTTTTTGTACACACAAAAGTGTTGCGTAGAGCATTTTCATTGAGCTCGCGAGTCAATAGTTTACTCCATCTTCTCCACTACAACTTCCTTTCTAAATAGCCCTGTTTTAAGCAATTTTTTGTCCTTTTTTCTCTATGATTTCACTAACTTAAAGGTGAAATCAAGGAGATCACATGAGATACTTTGAATGGAGCCTAAGATCTTGTTTAAATATGCTTGTTTACTAGTTCAAATTAGGTTGGAAAAATCCAAAAAAATCACCATTCGAGATCTTAACTCTTGCAATATATGGTGAATCCGAGCATGGCTTGAAGTTCTTCTTGATTCTTAAGTAAGCACATCAACTAATATCTTTAAATTGTAGCTTAGATCAAGATTATTTCTTGAAATTCCAAGATCACATTAGTTCTTTGATCTTGATTCGATTCCTTTATTGATAAACTTTCCAAGGTTGTTCAAGCAAACACTTATATAAATAACCACCCCCAATCCCATTCTTAACATCAAGCTCTTATCTCTAAGCTCTTAAACACTCTCTCAAGCTCTTTCTCTCTCTCTATACGACACATACTCTCTCTTTCTCTACATCTCTCTCTCTTTGATCGTTTCTAGGCAAAGCAATCACCTCAATGGTTTTTCTTAACCACCATACATTCGAACTTAACTCACCCTGAGTTCTGACGTACCCCTTAGCTATCCTAACCATGTATCTATCATCAAAACCTTAACGCCACCATGCGACTTACTATTCAAAATGGTCACCACCACTCAACCATGTCTAAAACCGAGCATTCAGTTATGTTCACTACCCCCTAAAACCCTTAAGCCAATGTCTTTATTGAACCCAACAACAGCTACATGTGTTAGCCATTAATTACCACTACCACCATCTACCGATGACCACCAAGCAAGCTCCAATCCCTATGGCACTTTACCTACCCTCCATTTACCAATCTAAATCTCACTAAACCGAATTCACCTGCTTATTCTAGTGCCTAAACCACTGTGAATCGAACCCCTCAACTATTCCTCTCTTACCCAAACGTAACCTGATCCACAACCTAGTTTGGATTTAAGGTGTAACCTAAGACCTACACTAAGGTTTGACCCACGTGCTATTTTATCTATCCTCCACTTTATTGTTTGTTTCAATTTTAGATTTTTTTTTAAATTTATTTTATTTTATTGTAAGAAACACTTGTAATAAAAAAAAAAGGCAAAGGAAAGAAAAGGAAGAAGATGAAAAAAGAAAGAAAAGAAAAGAAAAGAAAAGAAAGGGGAGAGAAGAGAGGAAAGCATTTTTTTTTTATTTTGAATTTTTTTGGCCAAAACTAATAATAACAATAATGATTTTTTTAAAAAAAAAAAGAGTTTATCACTTAGAAAAATTATTTGAAAAAAATAATAAATAAATAAAAATTAAAATAAAATGTCTTTTTAAAATTAGGATTCATTTTAGACTTTTTATAAAAAATAAACATTAAAAAATTAGGACCCTTTTAGAATTTTTCAAAATTGAAAATAAAATGATAAAAAACTTAAAGTTGACTATTTTCAAAATTAAAAGTGACCAACATACCTAAATTTTTCCTTATAAACTATGAAATTCTAATCTTAATTAGTGGTTACATAGGCACCTTTGGGATAACTTAAAAAATGAAAAAAAAAATTCCCCTTTGTAAAATCTTCTTTTAGTTTCTTATTTTTTGTTAAATAGGTATAATTTCCTTTTTCTAAATGTGAATAGATATTAATAGTAAAGTATTTTGAAAAATAAAAAATAAATTCAAAATAATTGAAGTAAAACCCGATTAAGGTTTAATATGGTAGCCCTTAACACTTGGGTATATGGTTTTCTTGAAACCTTTTAGACAAGTTTGCAAAAATTGCAAGCTAGTAATTGATTCTAATTTGATCATTCTATCACAGTTTTACCAAGTAGCAACTACATATGTTTTCAAAAACAAGGAACTAGGTCTTCTTTAATTTCAATCAAGGATTTAAATCAAATGGGCTTAAGGTTTGGTTTAATCAAATTAAGGAAAACAAATAAACTAAAAAATTTTAGGCTCGATAGAACCCTTTTTCTACATTTTGGCAACTCCATTAAGGATTGGAGGAAAGTATAATAAAGCTATTAAGGTTGCTAAGCAACCTGCTCCCATAATCTAAAAACACTTGCTAAGATAATTCAACACATGAGATCTTCTTAAAGTTGCACAAAGGATGTAGACTACATAAGAGACTACCAAGGTCATGAATTATTTCTAGACAGTTTTCTCATATCATGTCACGGTTGGCTATCACTGTTAAACTACAAGAGAATATGACTTTGTTAAGCCTTACCACTATTGCACAATTAGGTGTTGCCCTCTCAATTCAACCAACAACCCTTCCTATTACCAAGGAGGGTAGTCTTTAGAGAGGAGATGAGCATTTCCCCTTTGTACTATGCATGGTGTATCTAACCTTGGAATACACCAACAAGGATGATTTTACAAAAGAAAGTTTCTTAAAGTCCCACAAATGGTGCAAACCACATAGTAGACTACGGGGGTCATGAATCAATTCCTCACTATGTGCTTACTTCATGAGGGTGGCTACTAATTTTGCCATACAACTTAGGGTAGCATTATGATGCCCTACTTGCAAAGTAAGGTGACACCCCCTTTCAATTTGACTAAAATGACAATGAATGAACACCTTAGCTCTCAAGCTTTAAGCCTATGCCCTTAGCATGTAACTCTTAAGCTCTAAGCCCAAGTGATGCTTTAACAAGTAACTTACATTGTTGGTCAATTAAGTATGCTGTGAAGTCACAAATTTTTCTAGATATTGAGCAAATAAAATTTACAACCTTGTTGCTACAGACATATATGTATAATCACTTAAATATACTAAGTACCATATGTATGTATACATACTATAAACACAAATCTATCTATATATATATATAGATATATATATATATTGATATGTATCATATGTTTACATAGTTGATCCTAACATATATGTACATAATTCCATACATGTAAATGAAATTCCATTACAAAAACAATCAAATACATATGAACTTCATTACATACTGCTATAATACATGAAATTCTATAAAATACATATATGACAAAATATACACATAATTTGATATTACATAACAAATAAATTACAAAATAAATACTAATACTACTACTCTTTTGTCTTGACGCTTGGTGGATCAAGAGCCCCTCTTCTCCTTCTTAAGAGTTGATAAAAAAAAAATGGTGATGAAGATGGAGTCAAATGCTATAAATTATGAATGTTAGTGATATAAAGAAGATGCAAATGAAAAGCAAATGGAGGAGTTCAGGAGAAATTTTTCATTAGCCAAAGATAGAAGAACATAAAAAGTGGTTTGTAATGGAAATTGAAAAAGAAACAAAGTTAGAAAAAGTGGTTTTTAAGGGAGTTACTTTGTAGACATGAGGAAAAGGAAAAAGAAAAGGGGTTGACTTTGTCTTATCTTGTAAAGTTATCTTACAAGACAACCTTATCATGATGTCATCTCTTAAGTTAATCGCATGGGATAATCTTCACAACACTTGGCAACCAAGAATTGTACAAGAAAAAGTAGAGTGGAAAAGAAAAAAGAAAGGGTAGAAGAAGGGAAAAGGGAAAGAAAAATTATAAAATTATTAGGTTGACTTTTCTAAAAGTGTGTTCAACTTTTTGATGGCATTTGAGATAATTTACAGTGTAACTATGGAAATAAATATGAAATATAAAATTATTATATACCCCTTGTTACATAATCATGAGATACATAATATAATTAAATCAATGTAAAATTAGCACACATACACACATACATACATATATATACGAAATGATAAATAATCACAAAATAACATTCATAATTTTATTAATTTGTTTAATTAAGTTGTTACTTGTTATGTTTATAAATATTTAGAAATTATCTCTATTCATTCATTGATGATTTTTATGCGATTACGCATGTTAGTCAGTAATTATATCCAATTAGGATTTTATTATTATTGGGATAAATTTATACATTTTATAAGTCTAGGTTTATGATTTTAGGATTTTTGTCGAGTTCGAGTTTAATTTCTTATATTTTCGCATACATAGGATTTAAGGTTTTTATATATGATTAAGATTTCAATTAATAAATTAAGATTTTTATATTCATTTTAGGTTTCGAATTTAAAATTTTAACTAATTTTCAATTTACCAGTTATATTGACTTAAGGAAATCATTTACAGTACATAAGTTAATTTCTATACCTAAAGGACTAGATTTGTAAGGTTTACAGCTCCGGTATTATCTTTACCATATAGTGGAGAGGAATTCATCATTTATAGTGATGCCTCGATTAAAGGACTAGGGTATGTGTTAATGTAGGACGGTTGAGTGATAGGATATGAGTCATGTCAACTCAAGCCCTATGAGAAAAACTACTTGATCCATGACTCAGAGTTAGCAACAGCAGTCCATGCATTGAAACTATAGAGGCATTAGTTGGTAAAGGAAAGGTATAAGGTATATATCAATTACAAGAGTCTAAAGTACTTTTTCACTCATCAAGATCTGAATATGAGGCAAAGAAGGTGAGTAGAACTGATAAAGGATTATGACTTAGACATATAGTACCACCTAAGGGAAGTTAATGTAGTAACTAACACTTTGAGTAGGAAGCAACACGTGAATCTAGCTAGCTTAACAATGACGTAGAGGCTATTGCTAGAGGACATGAGAAGACTAGATTTGGAGATTTTGACCAAAGAAGTAGGTGTTAAGCTAGCAAATATACGAATTTAACCTACGATAGTAAGCAGGATTAAAATGGCTCAAGCTGAAGATAAGGGTATATAGGAGATAAAAAGGAAAATGGAAGTGGGAAAGGCAATAGAGTTCATAGAAGATGCTGGGAGAGTACTTAGGTACAAAGGTCAATTATGTGTGCTAACCCGGTTACAATTGAAAAGGGAACCATTCAAAAAGGCACATTACTCAAGATACACCATACACTCAAGTAGCATGAAGATGTACCATGACTTAAAAGTACATTATTAGTAGAATTATATGAAGAGGCAGATTGCAAAATATATGTCGAGGTGCTAAACTTGTTAGCATATCAAAATCAAGCATTAGAGGTATGTAATTGAATTGCAGCCATTACCAATTTTAGAGTAGAAATGGGAATAGGTCACCATGGGTCTTTTTACAACACTACCAAATACTCTAAATAAGCATGATGCAGTTTAGGTAATTGTAGATTGACTAATGAAGTTAGCTCACTTCGTCCCTATTGATATCAATTACTTAATAGAAAAGTTGGCTAAGTTATATATTAAGGAAGTAGTGATGTTTCATAGTATACTGGTAAATATTACATTACATAGGGACATACGATTTGTTGGCAAGTTTTGGAGGAGTCTACACAAGGCCTTAGGTACAAATCTATAGTTTAGTAATGCCTTCTACCCTTAGATTGATGGGTAATCAAAGAGAACTATACAAATACTTGAGGATTTACTAAAGGAATGTGCAGTCAATTTTGGTGACCATTAGGATAAGCAACTATCCTTAATTGAATTCACCTATAATAATAGCTATCAGGCGACTATTCAAATGACCCTTTATGAAGCCTTATATGGTAAGAAGTGTAGATCACCTATTTACTAGGGTAAAGTAGGAGAGAGGTAGGTTTTGAGTCCAAAGTTGGTACAAGAGGCAATGTACAAAGTGAGATTGATCAAGTAGAGAATACAAAACACATAAAGCCATCGGAAGAGTTATGCAAATAAGATGGAGTTTCAAGTAAGAGATGAAGTTTTATTGAAAATATCACCAGCTAAAGGAATTTTCAAATTTGGGCTAAGAGGTAAATTATCTCTAAGATATGTTAGACACTTCAAAGTTATAGAGAGAATCAAGAATGTAGCATATAAAGTAGAACTCCCTCTTAGATTAGGTGGGGTTCACACTGTCTTTCACGTGTCTATGTTGAGGAAGTTCAAACCAAATCCAAAGTAGAAGACAGAATAGCACCAGATATAGGTAGTAGACTTAGATACCTTAGAGTTGTAACCGAATCAATCTACTATAGAGTAGCCCATAAAGATAGTAAATGCTAAAGTCCAAGAATTAAGAAGAAGATAGATACCTTATGCTAAAGTTCAATGGACAAGTTGTTTAGAAAGGGAAGCAACTTAGGAGTAAGAAGAAGAAATGAAAAAGAAGTACCTAGAGTAGTTACAAGAATAAGGTATGTAAGCTCTCAACTTTCAAGATGAAAGTTTTGTAAGGGGTGAAGATATGTAAAACTCGAATAAAAAGAAAATAATAAAAGAAAATGAAAAAAAAAATAGTATTTTACAATAAGGACACCGAATGATATTAACTAAAAGTTAAGGGGGCATATTGGGTATATGGAATTTCCTACAACCTTAGGTACAAAAAAGGCCACATAAGATTTAGGAAACCCTTTTTCACTCTTTCTCTACATTGTATGATACTTTAACTTAGGGTTTTGCATGATTCTCGTAGCAAGGAGAGGATTTCATTAAGTTATAGTAAGATTGGGATTCGAAGAACTACGATAAGGATTGGAAGTATCATTTTATTAAAGAATTTCAACAGCTTTCTATTAAAAATTCTTTTTCCTGGCTAAGCTAGTAAGAAAAACAAATTTGTGAAAGTTCTTCAATAGATCTTTGTTGGTGAAATTGTGTTTTAGGTGGCAAACAACCCTTTTTGTCATAAGTTTTGATCAAATTCATTCAAAGAGTTCATTTTCCTCCATAGGGTAGTGGCTAAAATGAATTCCTAGTTGTATTTTGGGATTCTTTACAACATGTTCTCGATGGTTAGAGTGATATTATCATATCTCTAAAGGTAAGAATATGATTGTATACTGATATTAAGTAAGTGTACCTATTAAACTATAGTAGTGAAGCGAGTCCAAGTGTCGATTGCTCAGAGACTTAGACTAGTAATACTCACTAGAAATCTATTATCTAATTAGCAAATTTGAGTTTAAGAATTTAAAGAATCTAAATTAAATTATAGCAACTTACTAAATTAACCAACTAATTAATGGTTACTAAAGAACTTAAATAAGAAAGCTATAAAATTATAAATTAACTCAAGATTTGGAAACTGTATCTAGATCTTTATTTCTCCTAAATCTAATAAGTGATTTTTCTTAAAGATAATATAATTTCTTCTTTAATCTTTCTTAACTAGTAAAATTCTTTATTAAAATTAATCACTTTCTCAAGTCAATTAAGCCAAATCTTGAAATCACCTATTAGAATCTCTTCTCAATAGCATAATCTAAAATCACATTATTACACAACGAACTCACTCCAATGGCCTTTGTGCGATGGTGTCTTAATCAGAGTCTCACTTTGAAATGATCTAAATAGATTAGGTGTCCTTTAATTCCTAAGCTGTTGAGGGGTAGACTTAATACCAATGCTTATATGTGTGTATGTGTATGTATATTATGTGTTGAAGTCATGAGTTACTCCGCGTTTTTGGATGCTAGAACTATTTTGCTTGGTTGACCTAATCAATGATAATAAACTATAGTTGTTACATAGAGATATTTAAGTTAGCTGATGTGTGTACTTATACATTCATTGTGTGTTCATGCATATATGGTTGTACCATGTACTAGGCTTTTGCTCACCTACTTGTGAATTCTTGTTTTTAAATGCAAGCATAAGTTATGGGGACTATGAGGACCTTTATAACAAGTATAATTACAATTGTGGTGACATTGCAAACTTTTATGATTATTACTTCGATGATGGAAATGGATTTGTACAACTTAAGTAGGGTTATGACAATTGTTGAAAGGAGTTGTTAGCTTTGTTTTTATTTTTACATTGTTACTTAGTTTATAAAAAGTCACCTGAGGCTTCTCTAGTCAATGTCATTGGCAATATGTTGTTTATCCAGTTTGGTAGTTATGAGATGTTAAGTTTTGTTGACTTGGTTTATTGAGACAATTGTTAATGCATTATGTTGAACTTATCTTTTTTTAATAAAATAAAGTGAGAAGTTGATCTTGTTGAATCATTAGTAGATTAAGGATGTTTAAACATCCATGTGTTTTGTGGAGATACTATAGGTTAGATGACTGATATTTATGAAAAGATACTAGTAGGTTGAATTTAGATAATTGACATGTTAGTAGATTATAAGGACACATGATAAGCTATAATTTCCTAGATTTTGAGGCATTACAACTTTCTCAAGGGTATGAATAGTCATCAACCCAAAAGTTTGAAATTAAAATGTAAAAGTACAAAAGTCAAGGAAAAGCTCCATGAATGAGAAAGCACCTTCCCCATAAAGAAATTAAAAAAGTAGAAATGACCAAATAAGTCAAGATGCCCACTTTGTCCAAGAATCACAACCCCTAACAACAAAACCAATCCTTTAAGCAATAGAGTTGAAGAGAGTAAATGACTATAGAGCAATGGGATAGGCCTACCACTTATTTCCATCCTATTGGATTCATAAGAATCGTTCACTTCCTAACAATCCAATTTTTTTAAGTAAAAGGAGAGAAAAATAATAGAAAAGAACAAATCTTTCAAAAAATCAATCATTAAAAGAAAGTTTGAAAGATAAAAAGAAATTCATAAGTTTGCACCTCGTCCTCTTGTAGTGTTCTGGTCTCTAAAGAATTTTATTTATTTTTTAATAAGAAAACAAAAGGTATATTCCTTGTTGCGATTAGGGAAAATTATGTAAGTTTTAGTTTTGATGCTAGTTGCAATCGAACACCTCTTCTGTTTAGAAAAGGCTTTTTATTGTATAATGTTTATTACTATTTATTTACTTTTTCCATTTCGGACTCCATTCAATTGAATATCAAATATCAAAGTTCTTCATGAAGCTCTTGCTAATCTTCATGAATTTTCGGCGACTCGTTCCTGCTTATTGACTCGGAGTTTGTTGAAGTTGTTTCAGATGGATGTTTCTTCCCATATTATATCTTAGAAACTTGAGTTTACATTAAGTTTGCCAGGAATATGATATAAGCATGCCAAAGACCTACTTTACGGTGGTTACAATTTTGTGCATTAACATCTTAACGTGTTTTTCAAAGATACCTAGTGAAGTTACAAGTATCAGTATTGTTACACTTTTTTCAAGTAAAGAAGATCTTTTGCGTTTGGAAACAACATGTGGAAAACTATATCATCAACACCACTCAAAATTGCAATTTGCCAAAAATTCAATCGACCTAATTTCATTCCCAAAACGGTGTTTCAATAAATGGTTCTTCTAATATAAATATATATATATATACACACACATGTAAACGAAAATGTAGAAAATGGAAATTTAGTCTTAGAATGCACTAGCACACTGGAGCACAAAGATCCTGGAAGTTAAAATGTAATGCAGTAAAGGGAGGAACATCAATAAAAATGCACTCGTTGTGCATAAATAGATCTGGGAAGAAGAAAAAGGATTTGTATATTGAACAAATTGATATTGGATTTAATAAATGACAACTATTCATTTCAAAAAGGAAAACACCTTTTATTCAATTCAAGATACCAAGTTTACTGATCAGGAAGTCCATATAGAATGGAGCCCTGCTTAAATTCCGTCTACATTTATTACATTTTCCTTTATTCTTTACATCAATTTGACCAATTATACATATAATCCTATTGTCCAGTTTCTTGATTGAATCGATAAATACCATTTTTTGCTACATTCCACAAGCATTGATTTTGACATGTGTCATAATCTCTATGAAAGTTATACGCATCAAAATGAATCTCTTTCACTTTATCCCATCTTACATCACAATAGAAAAGCGTTGTTCCTCTTACATTCACATCAAAATCCCAGCTATATTCGTTTCCACTTGCAATATTTTCATGTCCTATGTTATTACCTTTAGATTGGCGATAGATTCTCAAGTTCCTTCCATTTTCTAACCGGTTCTGAATATTCGCATGAACATAACCAAATCATTTGAAACTATATGGCCTAGATAACCCAAAAACAGGATGATGATGATTGCTCCATGTTGAATCTTCAAAGAGGATGTTGGCATGACTTGTTGAGGTTGAGGGTGGTGGCAATTGTTTTGATGTTCTAATAAATTTGGTTCCCAATGAAGAAAAACTTGGACTTGTTTATATAATGCCAACAATATTGGTTTTTCGGCTAATAACAATTAGGTAGATTCAAGAAAATTAAATGTTTCTAGGTTTTTCAATTTATGGATTATCTATTATTTTATGTGTATTATTTGTGGAAACATATGAAGGATGTCTTTTACACTCAGGTTTGGCTTCATTTTATACAGTTGAAACATTAAAGGTTAAAAACATGAGGTTTTTGTGGAAATTCATAGTTTTGGAATTATGTGGGGTTGATGTCTTTGATGACTATCTTTCATTCTAATAAAAATACTATTTTGTCCTTTTGTTGGTATTTTTGGAACAAGTTTGCCAACTCCTACTTTAATATTAAGTGTTTAAATCTCTAGATTTTTCTTTTTAGTAAAAATTACATTTGAGCTTTTATATGATCATTTTGCACTTGATTTTATGTATTTTTTAGTTTGGTATATTTTTATTATTTTATATGGAGGCAAAATGATAAAAGAGAATCCTCAAGCATGATTTTTTTTTTTAAAAAATGAAAAATATTTGGAGGTTCAAGTGCTTATTTTAAAGTTAAGCTAAGTGCACATAAAATAAATATAAATAATGAAGTGCATTTACAATTTCCTTGAAAAGAAATAGAAAAAGTAATTAGAATCTTATATAGGTTATTGACTATTTTTTACCTAAAATATTACAAATGATATTAAAGTTTACCCCAACAAGTATAAGGTGCAAGGACAAATTGCAACAAAAGGTTGGTGGGCTTCTTTTGATCTGATTTTGGAAAAGAGGCCTATTTTATATAGATGTGGCTCTTAATATGTTTATAAAATTACCTATAAGTCAATAATGATAGGAATGATTTGAATAGTACACTGAGAAAGAGGTATAATTGGCCCATTTATAGCATCTCGGAGTGAGGATATTATGTGTCTAAGAAGGGACTATAATACTGCAATGTAAATGAAATATCATATGGATTGTAATACAATTTCAATAATGATATATGAGTTCAAGGTCTTCAATATCAACTCAATACTAGTTAAAAACTTTTTGGTTAAGTATTTAAATGGATCCATTAATCACCGATTGATTTGGTCATTAATTATTTTTTACTTGAGGTAGTTAAAGATGGTTTGATAGCTTTAGAAATTAAATTTATGAATTCGTTTCCGTCAATTTTATGATACATACCTAATAAACATTAGATAGGAATGGCCATGGTATAAGGAATTGCAAGGGAAATTTTTCTTATGGAGTAACAATGGATAAGTCGTCTCATTCATATATTTTATTTTTCTTGAAAAGAAAATACATTTTCAGAATTATAGGTTATGGAGAAAAATTTATTGACGTACGTTTTTTCTTTTTTTTTTTTTGGTGATTTATTCTTACACCTTTTCTAAAGTTTTAAATACTTTTCATCAACCTCAATTTTAACTTCACTTAGTTTTCAATTAGAAAGCGAAAATTAACAACAAAAAAATTTAAAATATAGTCAATGAAAAGATGACCTTAATCGACCCCCTTCTCCGACTGGTATGATTTTTCTTCCTCTTGCTTTCTCTCTAACCTACGGCAGTCTGTCATCTATCCTCTTTTCTGACACTTGGAACTTTCTCCCGTAGAATTGTCCTAAGACCATATTCAATCATATTCAAACTAATAATTTTATTTTTTAAAAGTGGAACCAATTTCGTTTGGAATCTAATACCAATGTCAAGAAAGAATGCCATTCTCAAGGTATCTTTTTAGCCTCACAAGTTAGGATAACCTTTAAGCTTATCTCGACGGTGCTTTTCCTGGAAAAATGTCCAAGATTCACTTTGTCTCTTCGGTCAATTCAAAGTGCACATATAAACGGGAAATATGAGTATCCAACATAGACATATCGTGTGAAAAATTGGACCTATTATACAAGACCTACTTCTTGGAAATTATTTTTTTACCTCTTATTGACCTAATGGTCTGAGCACATGTATATGCGACTAAGTACTTCTTTTCTACTTACAAACTCTCTGGATTCCACCTACTTACTGCATATTCTTCAAGAGTTTGGAAGGGCAATATGAAAAACTTTATAGAACAGGAAAATTGTTCTACATCTGGCATATATCTTCTTTTCTTTTTTTGACCAAAGAAGAAATGCAATTTATTCTTAATCAAAGTTTGGGATACAAGATACCCCAACCAGAACAGATCAAATCCAAAAGTTGGGATGGGGGTTTCACAACCCAGTAACTTCAGCTCATCCCTAATCTTCCTTGAGTTGCTGCTTAATCTGCACATATATTAGCAACTCGCTTAATAAGGAAAAACAAACAAGAATCAAAACAAGTTTGAAGAGACATAATATCCATGACAATATCTTTTAAGCTCCAATGGTAGGATTTGTGCATCAACATATGATCAATGATAATCTTAGAGTCTGACTCTACCATGATTCTTCTCCACCCTCTACTTCTGCAGCTTGAACAGAACCAGCAACGAAAAACAATGATACAGCTTCAACAAGACAAACCGATTAGTCTCTACACACAACTCCCACGCCTGCTGAACCAGAAACATTGTCATAAGAGCCATCCCAATTGATTTTGATGGCATCTGCAGGTGGTGGCTTTCAATTTTCTTCCATACTGTCGCCCGTGCTCTGTCTTGTGTTGTTTCTGGGAGAGTTGCCAGAAAGTCAACTTGTTGATCCTCCACCGTGACAAGTCCCTGGCGCACTACTTTGCATGTTAGTTGGTTTCTGCACACAGTTTAATAAAACTCTGCGCTGCACCTGCTTGTCAATCAAAACAACAGTAGGAAGTGGGTTACGAGAATGACAGTTAAAAATGCATGAATTCCGGTGTGTCCAAATGTGCCAATGTGTTGTTGCAACTATCTTTAATAAATGTAGCAAATCAGATTTGGAATTTTGATAAAGAGAAACGAAGGGACCATAGCCACTTATCAACTCTACTTGTTCTCGTGTTGTCAATATAAATATTACAGCTTGAGAACCAAAGAGGATTAACTCAACTACCGTGGAAAAACAAATGTTCAGTCGATTCTTCAAGCCACAAAAGCTACACAGAGGGTCTTGTCTAACATTTCTATGGAAAAGATTCTGATTGGTAGCCAGAGCATTCACACAAAGTCTCCAAAAATGGTGGCGTTGCTGAGGCGCACAATCATTATTCCAAATCAGCTTCCAAAACCTTTTGTCAACAACAAATGAAGAGGATGCTGCACTTGAGACTTCCCTATTCTCTTTATTCAAAAGAGAATAATACCCTAATTTTCCTATAAAAGAACCTAATCTCTCAATAGGCCAAACCAATATATCATTACCTGAGTGCAGAACAATGGGAATTTTACTGATAGCCTTCTTTCCTTGGTCGGACAGTAAATGATTAATAGGTTGCAAATTCCATACCTTATATTCACTGTCAATAATATCACACATCTAAGATGTTTGAGATTATCCTCCATATCTCTCGGCACAAGCTTAAAACCATTGACAGATGGTATGCAGTGGTGATTCCATATAGAAATGTCTGTACCACTACCAACTTTCCAAATAGCTTCATTCTTTGTTTTATTTTTTATTTTTTTTGGCCAAAACAGAGAAAACTTACATTCATTATAGACTCTTTGCCAATTTGGATACCCTGCCACACTCAGGATGCCCTTCCTCCTTTCCTTTAATTTAAAAAATCAAAATGAGGAAAGTAATTACTTTTTCAAGAAAAGGGAAATAATGGAGTTAGGATTAGATAGAATACACTAAGCAAGTTTTCCTAGAAGTGCTCTATTAAATAGCTGCAAATCCGTGAAGCCTAATCCCCCTTCCAGCTTCGGTTTTGTTAACCAATCCCACTTTTTCCAGTGAATTTTCCTACCACTCTGAGATTCCCCCCACCACAAATTTGAAATAAAAGCTGAAACTTCCTTGCACCGCCTCTTTGGAAAATGCAAAATACTCATAAAGTAAGTTGGTACTGCATATGCTATTGCTTTTGTCAACAATTCTTTCCTACCAGTAGATAACAACTTTCCTTTCCACCCTTGTTATGAACAATCTTTTCTCTAACATAATCCAAGGCCTCAATTTTAGACCTCCCCCAAACTATAGAGAAATCTAAATAGTAACGAGGCTTATTCTGTGGATCTATGTTAACAATATTACAACACTCATCTTTTACACTATCTGGAACCAATCTACTGAAAAAGAGAGAAGATTTATGAAAGTTAACTTTCTGTCTAGAAGTAGCACAATAAACATTTAAAATTTGTTTCAGACCCTCTAAATTAACTTTAGTTGCTTACAAGGAAAAAAAAAAAAAAAAAAAAGGCATCATCAACAAAATCATATGAGAAAAGACATCAGCTACAAAGAGAAATAGATAAGGAGAAAGAGAGTCTCCCTGTCATATTCCTCTTGTCTGTAAAACATTTCCCCAACCTATTACCATTTATCATCACATTAAAGGAAATAGATCTTACACACCTCATTATCAACTCCACCCATTTCTAAAAGAAACCCATTTCTTTAGGCAGGTATAGATTCATAGGAGGACCTGGTGATTACATAGGAAGGAAAGAATTAATAGATCAAAATAGAAGAAGCCTGGGAGACAGAGGAGACCAATCAACTCTATCATAAGCCATATCAATTTTGAGGGCACAAAAACCATGCTTGCCTTTTCTATGTAACTTGAGAAAATGAAAGATTTTGTGTGCTATAATCGCATTATTGTGAATTAACTAACTAGGGATGAAAGCACTCTGATAAGATGTGACAATAGCTCCTAATAAAGGTAGTAACATATTGGCTAAAACTTCGGAAATGATTTTATAGGCAATGTTACATAGACTAATGGGGCAAAAATGCAATAATTCCTCAAGATAACGAACCTTAGGAATAAGAATTAAATCTGTATTACTAAAAGAGGATGGAAAAATACTTATTTGCCAGAAATCCTTTACTACCTCTGTTATGAATCCTTCAATTAAAGCCCAATGTGATTTATAGAACATGCCGTTGAATTCGTCTGGTCCAAGGGCTTTCATACTTCCCAATTAAAAGGCATCTTCTTTCACTTCCATGGCATCAATAGGTCTTATGAGGTTTCCTTTTATCTACCGATCCACTACCCTTTCCACACGATTTCAAGCCTGCTCAAAGCCCCTTTTATCTACTTCCTTCTCTTCTACCAATCATACTCCCTGTAGATTTTGATAGCTGAAATGTGATTCTATGCCCTTCTTCTGATCATGCACTGATGATAGAATTTTTATTCTTGTCACCACATTTCAACCAGTTAATCTTCACATGCTAACTCCAAAAAATTTCCTCTTTCTTGTATAAGAAATTCATTTCTTGATGGAGCAAATCCTCCTCTCTTATCAAATAATTGTTTACAGGTGCTGATTGTATAGTAGCCAATCTATCATTGATCTGTACAATCCATTTCTTGTTATTTTGAACTACATATATGCTCCAAGAACACAGCGCATTCTGACATGATTTAATCTCTTTATTAGACCAAAGCAATCTGCTGGTGGCTAGTATTGATGCCAATCATAATATCTTTCTTCATTCACCTATGAGTTCTCAAATCGAAAGAACCTGGCTGTTTTACAAGAGGTATTTTTGAGAGTAATGACTAGGGGAGAGTAGTAACTACCATGCGCAGGCAAATTCATATCTTGCAATTTAGGAAAAATTCTCTAACCGTTTAGCATTCCATAATACCCTGTCCAGTCTTTCCTTCACTAAAATGCCATTGTGTCTTCTTCTTATCTGCGTGTATTTCTAGCCTTTGCAACCAGCATCAACAAGACAACAATCAGAAATCATTCTTCTAAATTCCCTCATTTGCTCAGCCAGTTTTTCTCTACCACCACTCTTCTCCTTTTCATGATATATCTTATTTAAATCCCCTAAAAGCATCCAAGCCTGGTTTATGTTGTACGAGAAGTCTTTAAGATGATTCCACAACCTCAATCTCTCTTTAAAAGTTGGGTTCGCATAGCACCAAGTGATAAAGACTTTGTCAATCCTTTTCAAACCTTTAACACGTGTTAATAAAATTTGTACTGTACTTTTCAATTCTAACTTCTAGATCATTGGTCCACTAGAGAGCTAAACCTCTACTCAATCTTCTTGGTTCAACATACAATTATATTCAAAACCCAGCCTTCTTCTATTGTAATCGATGGAAACTTCTTTATTTCTAGCTTCCATCAGGAAAACTAGTTGGGGCTTATATCTTCTGATAAGTCTATAATGCTCACTTACTGTCCAGGGCTGCCTTAAGCCCTGACAATTCCAGCTCAAAGCAACCAAGGTGACTGGGTAGCTATAGATGGCCAGCCACCGAAACCAATATCAGAAGAATGCTTCACCTTAGTTACTTCTACTTCCACTAATTCACTAGAGAAATCCAACCTTCCTTTCACACTAGACATTCTTTTGATAACAGCACCTTCAATTTTCTTCTTTCTTCTTTATGTTACTTTCATCCTTTTAATAGGCTCCACAATCGCTTCTTTTCCTTTGTTTAACGTAGGCATCTCAACATTTCAGGACATCATCTCATCATCACATCTAATCCTTTTAATGAATAGATGTTGCATAGCTTTAGTAATTGGAGAAGGGATAGAAATAGCCTTTGATGGGGACTGAGTATTATTTGAAGTCTGAGTTTTCTTAATATGTGAGATCTTTGAGTTCAAGAGATTATTAAGGGTGAAAGTGTTTGGGGTATCAAGTTCCTCGACAACATATGGATATGGGGTTTGTGCTAAGAGGGACGATGTTTCGAGTAAGGGTGGGTTGTTGTTGTTTGGACACAAAAGGTATGGGCTCCATATTCAAATCCCCTTGTTGCTAATTAGAAGGGAGAGAACTTGAGTCTTCTTATAATTTATCTAAAGGGGTAATACAAAGTTATTGCTTTGAGCAGATTCCTTATCATGGACCATAGTATCTAGCAAGGCCACACGCTTGAATGATTTTTCAATAAATCGATGCACTTTCTCTTACATAAGCTCTTCATTCTCTTGACTTTATAGCTTTCCAAAAGAATTGCTTGCCAATTGATGACTTGGCTCTACAACGTTACTCTCAGTCAAATTACCAAATAGGATCCAGATATTATATAACGGTCCAAACTGAAGGGTCACTCATGATTATTCTTTACTAAAGAGAATAGATAGGAGTTGAATGATAACGAGAATACTAAGGTTATTCATAGTGAATAATTCTATATTCATTATTTGATCGTCTACATACAAGAAAGTGGGGTTTATATACCCATCCACTAGGTTTACCTTACATGTATAAAAAGATTAGAAGGTATTCTATAATTAGGTTACATAAAACATCCTAAAAGGGTAAAGAATATTTAGTACAGAAAAAAAAGAATTATTCTAGAATACTAAGTCAAAAGATACGTGTCGCTTGTGGCTAGATGGGAGAAATATGATACAAAGTAAGCAAAAACAGAGTAATGCTTACAGCTAGGGGTCAACCTGATTTGGATCAAGTTAGGGGTCAATCAATCTTGTAGACAAGCCTACTGTATTGGCATCAGATGTCTATGGTTGGCCTGGTAACTCGACTCAGATAGTTTTAGGTTGTCTCCTGAAATAAGGCATCGTTGTTGGGCAAGACAAATCAGACACATGTGAGGATCTGATAGACAGGTTAATAAGAAATCAGTTTGGCATAAAAATTCTCGTCTTAGCATTAGTCTCGAGCTAGTATTCTCCATATGAGTTTTTAGAGTCCTTTAGCTCGGTTGCAAATAATTGGTGTAAGAGCCCAATTGCTATCATCTCTTCATCAAATGATATCACAATTAAACTATTGCATGTCGAGTCATTAATGTTTAATAGTTTTACTTAGTTTCCAAGATAAAATAAATTCAATAATACTATTTGTAGCCATAGGCTTATAAGTCCAAGTAGTCTTAAATACCAACTTTCTAATCCAAGAGAGTGATGAATTCTATTTTAACTCATCACTATCCTCTCTATATTTCATGCATACTTAATAACTGTATTATTTACAATCTAAATAAAGATCATGTTTAACGGCATCAAAACACAACATTCCATATATAAGATACATAAATGTCTCAAGTTTAGAGATTATTTATGCATGTTTATTTAGAGTAGAGACCAGTTACATTAAACACATAGTGTCCTCTATTAGTGAGTCATGTCTAGTGTTCCTACTTAACTTTGAGCACCCTCTTATATAACTCGAATATCTTTCGCTCGGTCCAATAAGAATAACCTTAGTTATACAACTTATTAGTCTAAATAACTAGTCTACTCTATATATTTATCCAATTAAAGATAACTTTTGGATAATACGATGTTATAAAATCTCATTAATAATACTCTTTTATTATATTTCCATACATACTCTAATTATTTATAAAACTTTATTGTAAAATGTATAGTAATAGAAAAATATATAAATATAACAAATACTTGCCGTTTTAAAATAATATTCATAAATACATAAAAAATGACTAGGCACATTGTTCACAATTTACAACAATTTTCAAACGCTAGATTTAGATGGATACAAATTAAAAAAAAAAAAAAAGAACAATGTTGACCGGTGTTATTCCATGCTAAGGGGGCATCCCACAAGTTCAATTACTTAAGTTAATGACACTCACAATTAAACTCTTATTTCATTTAAGTTCAATTATTTAATTAATATTCACTCTAACTATTTTAAATTTCTTTTAGGAAACTTTCAAGTGATAAGTCTCATTTGTTCATCAACTTTAAATAAAATGCTCTAACTAATATTAATTGCAGACATATACACTAAAGTAAGGTTGAAAATTAAAATAACTAACCCTTAACCATTTAATATCCAAACTAATCCAAAGTCTTAATCTAAAATTAAATAATGGAAAATTTTACTTCACAAAGATTTCATTATTCAACTTCAATAAAGGCCTTATGAAACAAAACAAAATGAAACGAAAAAAAAAGGTAAAATGCATTAGAGAAAACTAAATATTAAAACTACAGCTATAAACTATTACTCTTCTAAATAAGACAAATCCATTAAAAAGTAGTATAAAACTAGAAGGGCTAATCCCTTACTAACTACAAAATATATCAAAATCAAATAGAAACAAGTTAGTAAATATAAATTCTCTAAAAAGCACATCCTACTAATTCTCTATCTAACTCATGTCTCTAGGTATATTTCCTAAAAAACATAAAAAAAAAAACACAAACTTATATCTCATGGACATCTTCTCTACACTTTTTTTATAACAATGAACAAAATAATGCAAGTGTAAAGAGTCAAATAAAACTTAAAACATAACAATAAATGAAGCACAATTAGAAACTAATCAATCATCTTATCAAACACAAAATCAAAATAAATAGTTGACTAGTATCTAATTTCATAGTCTTAATGTGAAAATAGTATGAGCTCTGTTAATTAGAAAATTAATGAATTAGTAGATTAGTGAATTAGTAAGTTGACATTGAAAAGAGACGTAAAAGAACACTCAAAGAATGCAAAAATTCATCAAAAATTTTAAAACTATGAAAACTTATAGTATAAATGCTATGTTAAGTTTCATGATTAGCTAACCATGTCCAATTAAACAAGTAATTACTTGTGTCTACGAATGACATTAATAAATCAAAACAAGGAATACACATCTACGAATACCAAGAATTAAATCTACCTTCTCAATTGCAAACCCCAAATGTGAGTGAAAAGAGAACAAAATTACAACAAAGCATACATGCATGGAAAATAAATATAATAAAGAGAAAGAAAAAGGAGAAAATGCAAAAAAAGCATACTAGTTTTTTTATGTTTAGAAAGATGAAAAAAAAAACAATTAAAAGCTAAAAAATCTAATTCATGCAAGGAGGATCGCAATTCATGCGCATAGTTAAAGGATGATCGTAGATGAGAATCATGGACATGATCCTTGATTGTAATTATTTCTGACTTCTTTTTTGTAACATCTAATGGAGAGAATGCTCTAGTTCAAGGGCGTGATTCCTACTCATTATTTCAGCCTATTTGTTGATCAAACTCCTTACAGATTCTTCTTGACTCCCTGCAAAAACTAGTTCTAACCTTTGACAATGCATGACAAAATTCTATTCAAAATGCTAAATTCAAATAATAATAATAATAATAATGCAAGTGGAGTAAATTTTTTTTTTCAAATTCAATGAAAATAAAATAAAATAAAAATGTATAAAATAGATAAAGTGTAAACTTTCATTACCTTCAATTATGTCCTGATCCCATAGGTTTGAGATACGTTTCTATGCTACTTAATACTTCTATTAGTCTTTCTTTGTCATCAACTTAGTCAATTGTTGAATTAAATTCTTGATTTTGTTTATCCATCTTTCCAAATATTCCAAAAAACCATATCCTACTAATGGCAGTGACCTGCAAAAGAAAACCATGATGGTAGAAACAATACAAATAATAAAATATTACAAAGAGATAAACAAACAAAGATAATGGTTAGAATAATAAGTCAAAGGACTTTCCTAATATTCAAAATCTATAGCCTCTAGCAATGGCACCAAGAACTTGGTTGGTAGGTAAGTGCACTTGTTAATTTCATAATATAGTAGATTTAAGTCCAAATGTTGATCTCTTAGTAACTAATTATTGAAATACTAATACTTCTCCTTACTGTTCCTAATATCTAACTAAACAATTGAGTACATAATTTTAAACTATTAAATCTAAATTAAACTAATATATTCTAAAATTAATAATGAGACAGAAAATAAAGAAGATGAGTGAAATTAATGGGAACACATGAACTTTAATATTCAAATAATGAATTTTGCCTTATAATCTATGTCATATACAATCTCATTCTTGTTATACCCTATTGGAATTGCTTCCTTGATAAAATATATAAAGATCGCATTAAGATCTTGAGTCCTAGTATTATGTTACCTTAATCTAAAGAAACTAAGTAGTCGATGGCTTAGGTCTACTTCAATTAATACATGGATCTATTCACAATAGCATTTTGCAATCTCTAAGGTGAAATTAAACATTAGATTAATAAGCTGACAATATTAATTCAAAGAATAAATGAGAGTATGTAATGAGATCTCAATAATTTGAAAAGAAACTAAAAGAAAATATTGAAATAACTATATAAGAGGGTGAAGAGACAACCCTGTTAAGGTCTTGAAACCCTAGCCTCTTCTAAGAGTTAATTGTTATGTTTTATTGTATCTTACAAGGCCTTTATATAGTTACATGTATTGAGCATTATCTATGGCTTTAAATGCCCTCAAAATAAGAAAAATTCGTAAGGAATAACATAACCATAGATAGTAACCATGGCCATGATTCGTAGGTGTGGTCTTCTTTGCTAAAAAGTCATTACAAAAGTGAAATAGGAGAATTAAGGTCAATGTTCACACCAATGATCCTACCTATGATTCCTACAGGTAACAAATATATCCTTATTTCCTTACTCTTTTAGGCGTGATTTCAATTTATGGACAACACTCTTGAGTGTGATTTTCATTTATGCTTTGCAAACTTATGAAAATTATCTTCAAATCATTCAAAACTTGTTTAAATTCATTATACAAAACCTAAAATCAAAATATAAATAAATTAAGTACCAAAATCACTAAAAATACCCAAGAAGCTTGCAAAAACACTATCAAAATAACCCATAAAAATTATATAATTTAGCACTTATCACAACTACACTTAGATATAGAAGAGGTGTTTACTTTGTTGTAATTTTTAAGGAGAGAGTTGTAAAAATTTCTTTAAAAATTAATGCAAAAAGAATCACTTAAATTAGAGTTACAACTCATTCAAAAAACACTCTTTCAAAGGAAGAAACCTTTCATAAGAGTAACGATGATTGAAAAAATTGAATTCAATTTGAAAAATTGAGTTTAGATCAGTTATAGATTAATCTAAACTCTTAATCATGAATTAGTATAGCTCTTGTAGTTTAAGCTAATGAAATTTTGATAAAAAGTCTCTATTTGTTTAAGCATGTTGTTCTACACGAAGAATACAGGTAAGTACATGGCCATGTATCTTTCTGTTTATCAAATATTGATACAGTATATCATCAAGATGTACATAGTAAAAACTATGGCCATGTTTTTTGTTAGTGTATCTTTCTAAATATCACGAATCTCCTTCTTTTGCACCTTTTTTATATGGAAACTAATTCAATTAATCATTGAGGATTTCAAACACATTATTTACACTCTAAAACAAATAATTGACAATCTATTTCAACACTTACTCCATGTATACAATTTAAACCCAAAGGACAAAAAATGTGGCAAAGTAATTGGAGGTCTACATTAAAATCACTTATTCAATTCATGTTTTTTTTTTTTTTTGTTAAATAATTTTTTCCTAATAATTTTGTACAAATCAATAGTTTATATCTTTAATAGTAATTAGACCTTAATTAAAGTTTTTCTTTCCATCTCAATTTCCATAGATTTCATTTTTAGAATATTTGCCTCTCTAGCTAGTTTAAACTATATTAACTTTACAATTGAATTAAACTACAATGTAGCCTTCATCCATAACTAAAAAAGTCAAAACCAAGAATAACTTGTTTCGAGCATAAATGAATTTGACTATATAAAGGTCAATGGACATATTCACATAGGCCTACAATCGAATTTCCTCAACTATTGCAAAACTTGAATTTATAATGCAATTGTTCTATTAATACCATTGAAATTTATAAGCATGAAGAAGAAGAGTATTGAAACTTTACATATTGTAAAGATCAAAGAGTGCATTTTTCATGAAAGTAAGGGTCATTTTGCTTGTTTTCACAAAATGAGATTATGAATAAGGAGATGTTAATGTGATTTTCTTAATTAAGAGAGAGAGAGAATGGAAGAGAGAGAGAATTAAGAGCTTAAAGACTAATCTCTAATGAATGAACAATATATTTATCTTTAGAAAATACCCTAATATGAACGACATGAAATCACAAATGCATTTTCAATTTTGAGTATATACTTTAATGATAATATAAATAAGTCATTGGATCTATTGTATTGAAGTCGGTAATACTGAATATCATGAAAATCTTGATTGAGTCCCTTACTTGTTGATGAGGATAAACATGAATAATGAAGAAGAGAGACAAACACAGAGGGGAATTAGTAGTGTTCTATAGTTTAGAATTAGAAAAAATGAATTCATTAACTAACTAACTGAATGTACAATAAAGTATATATACCTTGTATAAAGCAGTACATATAATAGTATGTGTAAGTCAAATGCATAACTATAGCCAATACTCTAATGCTATCCATGCCTACATGCCTATACCCCTTAACCCTTCATCCTCCCCCCTACTTCCATCCCTCTTCTAGATAGGCATTGTAAAAGACAAAACTTGGACAAGAAAGTAGTAATTTATTTTCAAAAGGCACTTGACGTGGGATCTACTAATTGAAGATGAGAAGGAACATACTCCATATACAATAAAAACCAGAGCTGATATAATCTTGAAGAAAATGAATGTCAATCTCTATATGCTTAGTTCGTGCATGAAAATAAGGATTTTTAGCAATCATCTTAGTGAATTTGCTATCTGTATACAAAGGAATAGGTAAAGAGACATCAAAAGCAAGTTCTTGCAACAAATAAGAGACCCGCAACAACTCTTTAGTGGTTGTAGCAAAACTTATGTGCTCTACTTTAGCCATTGAAATTGATACAATAGCTTTATTTTTTTCTTCCACAAAATTAAGGATGAACCAAGGAAAATATAAAAAATCAAAAGTGACTTCCCATCAATCTTATAAGACCCTAATCTACATCACTTTAGCCAAGTAAGGAAAAAGAACTTTTGGATGAAAAGAGCAATCCTTTGTTCACTATTCCTTTAACATATTGAAGAGTGTGGAGTGCACCATTTAGATGAATAGTCCTAGTATTAAGCATAAACTAACTTAATTGTTGTGTTGGAACAAATAGGTCTTGTCGAGTAATTGTAAGATGCAAGTCTCCTTAAAATTCTTCTATAAACACTAGAATCTAACAATAAGGAACCAGAATTATTATCCAAATGCAAACCCTACCAATATGGAGTACATGTAGGCTTGGCAGTGGTAAGTCCTACATCAGTAAGTATGTCGAGTACAAATTTCCTCTAATTAAGAAGAAACCTAATAAGCAACCTATAGATTTTGATTCTAAGAAAGAATCAGATTTCACCTAGTTCGTAATAGTGAAAGCCTTATGAAGCTCACATTTAACATGAGTAATTTCAAACAAGGAATCACCTGCAACCAATGCATCATCCACATAAACAAGTGTTATGAGAAAACCATTTGAAGAATGCCTTGTGGAAAGAAAATAATATGTTCTAGATTAAACAAGACCTAATGAGACAATGAATTTAGAAAACTCCTTATTTTGTTTTCGTGTTGCTTGTTTCAAACCATAAAGTGATTTGACATCTGAGGGGAATACATAGATTTTTCTTCAAGAGTACCATGCAAAAATATATTATTAATGTCTAATTGATTAATAAACCAATTTTTTTACAGATGCAATAACAAGTAATAATCTAACAGAAGTTAACTTTGCCATAGGTAAAAACATATGTATATGGTCAATCCCTTCAACTTATGTATAACCTTCTACTAACCTGACTGTATAACTCTTGATAAACCCATTCATTGAACTTAAGGTTCGTTGCTTGATTTTGATGAGAACAAAACTGAAGTGAACATTAATCAATCAATGATGTGTTAATGTTAAGTTAATTAGAAAATAAATTTTATCTTGCAATATCACCCAATATACCAATTAGCTTCTCAATATATCTAAAATATTGGACTTAAAAGTTGAGTTAATTTATTTTAAGATAAATTCTATAATAGCATTTGTGTGTTCCATGTTTAAGTCTTGAAAATAGGTGAAAGTACTACTAGTTGTATTACCATCTTAACGGTAGTAGAAGCTCACTATTATGATGGCATAGCACTCTAGATTAAAAAGTGAACTCAGTTTTGTTCGTCAAACCAATACAATGGTAGGTGATGTTAGCATCCATGCTAGTAAAAGAAAAGCTTACCAGCTTGATAGTAAGGATGTATGTCGTCATGCTGATGGCCTCATTTTAACCAGCCATTAGAGCATTTAATGTAAGTAACAAAAATAGTTTATAGAGATGGTGTAAATGCTCAATAACTTAGCTAAGGATAATTAAAAACTGATATTCTCCTACAAATTAAAGACATTCTCTTATATTCTTTGTTGTAAATACTTCCAATGCATCTCATATACTTTTATTTACTATCCATTAACAGAGATTAAGTTTAAAGTACTTGAAGGTTTGAACATTGCAAAATTTAAAGAGAAAATGCACTACACATGTAATTATTGTATATGATTGTTATTGAGGTGTTTTGTATAGCTCTTAGAGCATTAAATTGTGATATTAATAAAGTGGTGTGGATTCTTCGATTAGAGGAAATTGTGGGTCAGTGGAGAGTAAGGAGCAATCTAAAATCTACATTATATCTCGACTTCATTTCTCTATCCCTTCCTCTTTATTTTTTGCAATTCTTATTAATCATTATAATTTGCTCATCTTAATTGTTAGATATCTCTTATGGATTTTGATAATAATAAAAAAGATAAAGAGTACTAATGAATTACAAAGAATACATGTGTTTCAAAGTATTCTCAGAAATTTTAAAATTGCAAATTAAGAAGCTTTTATAAAGAAGAATTAGTGCAACATTTCAAAAACTTATTTAAAGACTTCGAAGAAAAGAAGACTAATACTCTTTAGAAGGTTATTCACAAAGTTATTCCAAAAAAATATAATGTTGAAAATTAATAAAATATCATATTTAAAGTAAACGAGGCCTAACTCTACTAAATTGGGTATATCAAGGAAATACACTTAATTCCGTTTCACTTAAAATGAAATCAAGATCCATAGAGATTATTTTCGAGCGAATTTATTTTGGATAAATCAACATGTATACAATATTGGATAAGGATAAGGTTGATTTTGGATTTTGTGGCATTTCAATCTCAAATCTAAAGCTTATCTGGATATTACTGATCAAATTGTATCTCATCAAGATAAGTTGATAATGTCAAGTTTAAATTTTAAATTTCTAGATTTTCTCCAAAGATATCAATGGATTATTTTTAACGTTAAATATAGATAAACATAGAGTGAAGATAACATTTAACAAGTTAACTGTTGGAAGGCTCCAATATAAAAGGAGAAAGGATTCAAAATGTTATACACGTCTTAGCAAAAATTTTCATTGCACTTAAAATCGTAATCAAATTCTACCATTTGAAAGAGCACAAAAAGTTTCTTAGATATTTCTTTAGAAAGTTGCTCTAAGGCAAATAATTCATCAATTATTATTTTTGTTTAGCGCGAAATTATTTGAAACTTGTATTTTTGTTCTCACTTGTAATTTGTAAATTTTATTTATTGTTTGAGTGTTGAGAGAAGTTTGATTATACTCTATAGATCTGTATTAACCTAAATTGAAAATAGGCTAGATAGACAAAGCAAAGCGTAGGGAAGCCTTTGTGTAGTAGTTGCTTTTAAGCTTCTCATAATTTTGATATAGTAGATCAAGTAGAATGGCACTAGTGAAATATACCAAGTCCCTAACAGTAAAGTCAGAAGAGAGTAGTAGGTTGAAGGCCAAAACTCTATAAAATCTAAGCCTAATATTCTCCTTCCTTACTCTTTTATTTTGTATTATTTAATGATGTGTTGATTTATTGAAATACCACCATTCACCAATATAAGTTATTAAGAAGTTACTTTTCTAATATTAAAAAAGCTTTGAAAAAGTTTAAAGATATTAATTTACCACACCAACCCCTCCCCCCGTCTTGATATCTTATACGGGATCAACAATCGGTATCAAAGCCTTACTCTAATATCTTCTAGAGTTTAAGATCATTGGTGAACTAAGTGGTAATTTAACAATTCAACTTGGTAAGGCATTATTTTTTGATAGATCTAACTTTTTTTACTGGAAATTTAGGATAGAGAATTATATGAAGGTATCAGACTATTAGGCTTAGCAAATCATTTCAATAAGAGATCTTAAAGTTCCAATTGTTATAATAACGAATGATGATATCACCAAAGCCAAACTCAATTTAAAGGCTAAAAATCTTTTGTTGACTACCATTGTACGATTAGAATTTTATCTAATTGCTTCGTATGCTATAGCTAAAGATATTTAAGACACTTTGGTGCAAACCTATGAAGGCATAAAAACCATTAAGGATACAAGAATCAACTTACTAGTTCAACAATATGAAACTTTTCAAAATCTCCTTAGTGAAGAAATCAAAGACTTTTTTAGTAGATTCACTACTATAACTAATAAATTGTCTTCTCTTAGCAAAATAATTAGTGATGCAAATATGGTACACAAGATGCTAAGGATTTTTTCCTAAAATTTGGAATATAAAGAAAACGATTAGAGAAGAAGATTATGATCTAAAAACATTAACCTTGAGTCAATTGCATAAGAAGCTGATGGCATATAAAACTAATTTTCTCAAATCAGAAAATACTTCAAATGATACAAAAAAGAAGGCTACAATATTTAAGGCCAAAGAAGTAGAAGTTGATTCAAGGAATGATGATTCATTTGATGATGATGATGATGAAGAGGTCACATGGTTGGCAAGACACT
The DNA here is from genome assembly GCA_024138015.1 of Lumnitzera littorea. NCBI lineage: Eukaryota > Viridiplantae > Streptophyta > Magnoliopsida > Myrtales > Combretaceae > Lumnitzera > Lumnitzera littorea. Next base: position 40,298,343 of record JAMXBB010000012.1, read on the forward strand.
TGAATAGATTGCTCTAGAAAAGAGGTAAAAAATCATATAGCTTTTGTAGACACCTAATTTTTGCCTCCCTTTTATTTTTCAAATTAGGTTATAGGGTCCTAAATTAGAAAAAATTCAAAAAAAAATAGAAAATTAAAAAAAATCCCCAAAAAATGAAGAAATTTAGAAAAAAAATACAAAAGAAAAAAAAAGGAAATTTGAAAAATAAAATAAGGTATTTAGAAAATAATAATTTTTTAGGATGTTTAATTAGAATATAATTTTAATTTTAATTTTAATAGTTTTAAATAAAAGACTGTTGGGTCTAGGCTTAGATTTAAATGTAACTTAGGCTAACTTAGTGTATATGTGCAATTAATTACATATATGAATAAAGAAAAACCAATAGCTCAGTTGGATAAGCATCTAGACTTAATATTGCATATGACTTGGAGATCCTAGGTTCAATCCATGAAAGGTGCAAAATGTATCTTTTATTTTCTTTTCTTGCCACGTCATGAGTTACGTCATCGCCACGTCATTTGCCAACTCACTTCTAAGTATGGTAGGCACATTTAGATACACTCTGGTACATTCATACACGCCCAGTTATGTATTTGGCGCCACATATTGTCTAGGTTCGTCCAATCTAAAATTGAAAGAAAATCATATTGCATTTAATTTTTTCCATCCTTAACACGACCATGACACCTATAAATAAGGGTCTACTCGTTATTTTCAAAACACAACAAAAACTTCAAAGCACTTTAGAAAAACAAAAATCGAAGTTTCCTCTCTCTAGCACGATTCCTCTCTCTTTAGGATAGCATTCCCTACGGTGTTTTTACGAAAACCACCACCATTGGATTTCTTAAGCCGACCAAGCCAACTTTAAGCCAATCTAAGTCGACCGAGCCGATTGAAGCCGAAGTGAGCCGACTTAAGTCGACTGAGCCGATCCAAGCCGTAGTGAGCCGATTCAAGCCAAAGTGAGCCGACCAAGCCGAAGTGAGCCGATCCAAGCCATTCAAGCTAATCCAAGCAGACCTGGTTTTTCTTTTTTATTTTTTATTATTTATTTATTTATTCATTTGTTTATTTGTAAATGTTATAAATGAAAAAAAAAAAGAAAAAGGAGTGAAAGAAAAAGAAAGAGAAGGAAAAACAAAAAGAGAAAAAAGAAAGAAAGCAAGTAGTCTATTTATTTACTTTAATAGAAATAGATAGATTAAGTACAAAATAAATAAGATAATATAATAAAAATAAATAAATAGGTTAGTAAACAAAAATCGTTCTTACACTTAGAAAAATTGAGTTTTCTAAAAATGAATGAAAATAAATAAATCAATTTTCAAATTAGAATCGTTTAGAATTTCCAAAAATAAAATCCAACTTAAAACCCTTTATAATTTTTTCTCAAATCAACTCAAAATAGGTAAAAACATAAACCCAGCAATTTTTCCAAAGTTAAAATCAATCAACTCATTGTATTTTCATTAAAAGAACTACGTATGTTTAATCCCGAATAGCGGATATGTAGGCACTCGTATGCAAGTATGGGATGACTTAAAATATGGAAAGTTTTATTTTTTCAATTTTTAGATATTTGTGTAAATTAATCAATTTAGTCATGTGTATCATAATTAGATATTTTTTTTAGAAATTAAAAGGTGTATATTTGAAAAGCGAAGTTAAATTTTAAAAGTTAAAAGTGGTACCCGTTTAGGGTTTAATAAATTAGCCCTCGGACTTAAATCTTTGGTTTTCAAAAAAACCGTTTTATAAATTGATTTTTTAATCAATAGATCGGTAGCTAAGTTATAACCAATCCACCCAATTAGTTATAACTTAACCCCTTTTTCCGACTCCGGTTGGGTAGCGACTCCAAATATTTTCAAGTTGGAAAAAATGGTCTTCTTTAAACCCTAGTCAAGGGTCAATATTAAACGGGTAGAGTATAGTATTGATCGGTTTAGACAAAATCTAATTTTATAAAAAGAACCGAAAGGGTGAAAAACCAAGCTCGACAGCTTTAACAATTTTAAATCTAATAAGAATCAAAATGATGCAGGAAATGGTTTAAAAGAAAAGAAAGAAGTTATTTGTTATGAATGAAAAAAGACTGAGCACATTAAGTACAAATGTCAACTGCTTTTGAAAAAGCTCCGTAAATACAAAAAGAACCAAAAAGGCTTACTAGCAACATGGAGTGATTTCGATGAGTCAGAGTTTAAAGAAGAAGGTTTAGATGATAAAGTTGATGAAACAAATTTATGTTTAATGGCACGTTCTAAAGTAAGTTCTAAATCTAAATTTGAATCTGATAAAGGTTAGACACTTGATGATATTTATACTGAAATCAGTAAATTGTTAAAAGCACTTTCAAAAGCTTATGATAAGATTTCAAAAGTTGAAAATGAAAATAAAACTTTGAAGAAAGAAAAATAAGCTCTCATTCAAACGAACAAGCTTTTGGTTGATGAAATTTTTTTTTGAAAAATGATTTTAAAGGTTTACATGTTGCAAGAGAAGCTTTAGTAAATGAAAATCTTGTTTTGAAAGAAGAGAATGAAAGTTTGAAAAATTGTGTAGAAGATTTATCTAAGTCAATAAAAAACATATTTCAAAAGTTTGATGAAAGTGACAAAAAATTACAAATGCTGATTTTTAGTCAAATAATGGATAATTCAAAATCTAGACTTGGTTTCGAATTTGGAGATACATCTAAAACAAAGAGTGAAATAGTGTTTGTCAAATCAAAAAGTGAAAATCAAGAAACATTAAAAGAAAAGGATAAAGGTAAAATTCTTGAACCTATCGAAAGGTATAACAAATAGTATTCTCAAAACAATGATAAGCATCCTTTCAGAAAGTACAACAGGAGGTTATACAAAGAGTATGTTTGAGACTATGCAAACCAAAACCAAAGGCGTACGATAAGTAACAGGTATGATTATTCTTCTCCTTATGCATGTTTCTTTTGTAACAAATTAAATCATTTTGAAAAGAATTGCTGTTATAAAAATTATAAGCTTAGTAAAAACCAAGTAAATGTAAATAATATCATGAGGTTGAATTTTAAAGGACCCAAGCTTGTATAGGTTCCTAAGAATATCTAATCGTTCTTTTAGTGGTTGCAAGTCATGGGGCAAAATTTAATTGGAGGTAATTCCTAATCAATAAAGCCTCATTGAAAGAGAAAGTATGGAATAAGTGATATAAACAAGCTTGGTAATCTTGTTCTATATTTTAATTTGATCTTCATATTCTACTTCATTGCTGATCATAAAAAATAATTCATTTCATTTTGAGGGGGGAGCACTTTTTTAAAAATATGTTTTTATAAGGAGAGAAAGAATGATATTGAAATTTGTTTCTTTTTAAGAAAAACATGACATCGATCTATTTTCTTAAGGAGGAGAAGTCTTATCATCTATTTTTTCTTTTATAAAAACTGGTTATCTTCTTATAAGAAGAAGGGGGAGAAAAGTTCTTCAATAATTTTGTCACAAAAATATATGGTTGTTTTCTGATAATAACAAAAAGGGGGAGAAAGGCCAAAAACAATTAAGTATTAAATATAAGCAAGTAAACATGACAGTACAATAGTTTGAATAATATATCATTATATTCAAATAATGTTTCTTTCTTGTTGTTTATGTTGGACATTGAAATGCTATGTGTTTCTAGACTTACATATGTTTTGTTATCATCAAAAAGGAGAAGAATGTTAGATATCTCTCATGGATTTTGATGATAACAAAAAGAGAAAGAATGCTAATGAATCATCAAGAATGTAGGTATTCAAAAGTGTTCTCAAGAAGTTTAAAACTACAAATTAAGAAGCTTTTGTAAAGAAGAATTAGTATAGTATTTCAGAAACTTGTTCAAAGATTTTGAAGAAAAAAAGACTAATTCTCTTCAGAAAGTTATTTAGAAAGTTGGTTTAGAAAAGTATAACGTTGAAAATTAACAAAATATCATATCTGAAGTGAACATGGCTTAGCTCCACTAGATTAGATATATTAGGAAAATACACTTAAAATGGAATCAAGATCCGTAAAGATTATTTTTGACTGAATTTATTTTGGATAAATCAAGATATATACAAGAATGGATATAGATAAGGATAAGGTCGATTTTAGATTTTGTGGGATTTCAATTTCAAAATTGAAGCTTATTTAGATGTTGCTGATCAAATTATATCTTATCAAGATAAGTTCATAAGGTCAAGTTCAAATTTTAAATTCCAAAATTTTCACTAATGATATCTATGGATTATCTTTAATGTTAAATATGGATAAACATGGTGGGAAGATAATCTTCAATAAGTTAACAGTTGGAAGGCTCTAATATAAGAGGAGAAAGGATTCAAAACGTCATATATGTCTTAGAGAAAATTTTTGTCACACTTAAAATCGTAATCAAATTCTACTATTTGAAAGAGCATAGAAAATTTCTTAAATATTTCTTCAAAAAGTTGCTCCAAAGCGAATTATTCATCAATTGTTATTTCTGTTTAATGCGAAATTATTTAAGACTTACATTATTGTCCTCACTTGTAATTTGTAAATTTTGTTTGTTGTTTAAGTGTTGAGAGAAGTTTGATTGTACTTTGTAGATTTGTATTAGCCTAGATTGAAGAAAAGCTAGATAGGTAGAGTAGAATGTAGTAAAGCCTACGTGTGGCAGTTGCTTGTAAACTTCTCATAATTTTAATATAGTAGATCAAGTGGAATGGCACCAGTGAGATAAACCAAGTCCCTAATAAGCTAGAAGAGAGTAGTAGATAGAAGACCGAAGCTTTATAAACTCTCAAATTGATATTTTCCTTCCTTACTCTTTTAATCTGCATTATTTAATTGTGTTGATTAATCGTGTGTTAAATTATTGAAATACCATCATTCACCAATATAAGTTATTAGGAGGGTACTTTTCTTATATCAGAAAAGTTTCAAAAAATTTAAAGATATGAATTCATCTCTCCTCTTGATAGCTTATACAGGACCAACATTATTTATAATTTCGATTGTATTTGTGATTAAAAATCAATAATAAATAAAAAATTGCAATAATACTCAATTCACCCCCTTCCTCCTTTCCTTGAGTATTAGTTTAGTGTTCTTCAATTGGTATCAAAACTAGTCTCTAATCATTTGCTTAATTGCATATTAGAGTAAAGATTATAGTTTCTAACATGTAAGGTTTCTTAGAAGGATAAGCAATCAATATACCTCCTCTTTTAATTCGTAGTAATTATCCATATTGGAAATGTAGAATGACATTATCTCTTAAAGCTTAAAATATATTGTCATGGAATATAGTTGATAGATGACCCTTTAAAATAGAGGGCAAAAAAGAAAGGAGCTACGTCGAGCATGATTGAAAGTTGCTTGATTTGAATGATGTTGTTATGAATATTTTGCATTGTGCTATAAATAAAAATGATTTGAATAGAGTTTGTACATGTAAAGGTGCTAAGGAATATGGGACAAATTAAAAAATACATATGAAGGCACTTGTAGAGTAAGAGGCACTAAAGTTAGCTTATTGTATGGTCAATTTGAAAACTTTAAAATTAATCCAAATGAGACCATTGATAAAATGCGTGATAGGTTCATTAACATCATGAATGGTTTGAATGTTCTTCGCAAATCCTTTACTAATCTTGAAATTAACTCCAAATTTTTAGGTCACTACCAAAGGAATAGGAGGCCAAGAGAATTGTAATTAAGGAAGCTCATGACCTTTACACCAATGCTAAAGAAGCGACTTCTCAGAACACTCAAGATGTATGAAATGGAGAAAAGACAAGAAAATGAGTCCAAGAAGAGAACTATTTCTCTAAAAGCAATCGAAGAAAGCATAAGTGAGGATGAAACCAAGGATAATAATGAAATTGCCATGATGGCAAGAAAATCCACAAAGCTTATTAAATTCAATAAGAAGTTGAAAAAGGATAAGGATAGCAATGGAAATACCTCAAAATTCAAGAAGGAAAAGAACGATGTGATCAAATGTTACAATTGCCAAAAGCTAGGATATATCTAACAATATTGTCCATTATTCAAAAAGGTGAACATAGAGTCAAGGATGAAAGCCATGGTCGCCACTTGAAGTGATGATGATTCAAGTGATTTCAATGATAGAAACATGCTTCATGGCCATTGACAATGAGGTATGCTACACTTTGCAAAAACCCCTCTTTTGATGAACTTAAAGACATATATGATAATCTATTAAAAGAATTCATTAAGGTATATTAGAAAAACAAAGTCTTGAAACAAATAGTGAATGAAATAAGGGATGATTTGATGTCATTAAGAGTGAATATAACAAAGTTATAGATGCAAAGGAAAGTTTAGAAGAAAATAACAAGTACTTAAGAGTGGAGGCTAAAAAATTGACTAAGAAAAATGAAAATTGAGCTCTATGAATGATGGACTAGTTAAAGAGAATAATAAACTAAAGGAAGTAAATGACTTGCTTTGAAAGCTTAGAACATGAGCATGATGATGATGATTATATGGTTGATAAACTAGGAAGATTAGAAATTGAAAATGCAATTCTAAAATCTAGCCTAGATGAATAAGAAGACTATAGCCAAATTTATAGTTGGGGAAAAGAATTCAAATAAGCTCCTTGACTCTCAAAGCAAGGTTTAGATAAAACCGGAATTAGCTATAGTAGAGAAAATATTTATAAGCCCTATAAGAGCTACTTTGTAAGGGTTTTAAATAAAACTTGTAACTATTGTGATAGAAATAGTCATATTGCACATACATGTGCAATACGATGCTATCTTTCTATTAATCATAAAGGCAACATGGTTTGAGTCCTTAATAGATAAGCTTATATTGTAGCAACTAACCCCAAATGACCTAAACTAAAATAGGCACTAAAGAAATAACTATTTTTTTTTTTTGTAGGGTCTTTTAAGACAAAACAACAAATGGATGTTTAATAGTGGTTACTAAAGACACATGATAGGAGATGCTATTGTTGGTCAAAATATGAACTGAATGTTGATTCCTAAAAGAAAGAAAGAAGTCAAGCTATGGGAGGTGCTTAGGCTTGTTTAGCATAGCTACTCCAATGCCTAAGTCAAATTTTGTTTATTATGAAGTTAAAGAAGTAGGTAAGTGAGTAAATGTTTAGAGTGTGTAGAGAGTTATTATAGTAATAAAGTTCCCACACTTATAGGTGCTTGTTTAATAACTGTATTGTTAGGTAGTCGAACTACTTGAGACATGTGATAATCTCTCGATTTAATCACATGGCATAAGTCTTGGGAAGTAGGTAGTTATGCGGTTAAGGTTAGCAAATGCAAAATTGTTTGTACCCCCATTTAAATTTAAAGTGTTTGATTAAAGTAGGCCAAACTTTATGGCTTACCAGATGGCTAGGCTTAAAGTCCTTCAAGTCATCATACTAAGTCGGTAGAACGACCTTAGCAAGATAAGATAGGTCAATGAGAAATTACTAAGTAAAAGTTAAGGAGGGCAAAAATCTACTATCATCATTTGGCCCCTATTTCCCTTGGCCAAGGATTTGAGCATGTGAGTAAGTGAGTAAAGAGGTGTTTCTTAACTCTGGTTAGTAGGTAGGCAATTCATGCAAGTGCTTTCAATTCATCATGCTCTTTCTATGCAAGGGTATTGAGCTCTTGTAAACACTTTGACATTTTACTCGATCTTTGCTATCAAATGCCATATAAATTTTTAACTTAAGGGTTATAACTTTTCATTTTGCACATACTAGTATATTGTACTTATGGGTATGACAATTATCAATTCAATCATCATCACCTCATATGCCTCCATAACATCTTATTACATTACATCCATAGAGTTCCTATCAATGGACAAGTGTCCCTCATCTGTGCTTCACAATTAAATCATGTTTAGGATCTCGATAGCATCCTCTAATTAGTAAGAAAGAGGGTTGAACTCAAATAACACTTGTAAAACCCCCTAAGGATTACATCATAAACTTTTCTAATCGCTTATCATTATAGAGCACTATCACATTATAGTGTCTTCATTCTTCCTACTCTCAAACTATTCTTAAAAAATTCTCAAGCTTTCCAATTCTTGCGAGTTCTCAACATCATTAGGTATGGCTAGAAGTAGGATCTACTCTATTACTCTAGAGGACTCTAAGGCCATCCCCTCTCCTCCCGGTAAAGTAATTAGATTAGCTTTGACATCCAATAACTCAATTGATAGTGTAATTGAGAAGATAGCACAAAAGACGGGTATTTGTAAAATAATGTTGTGTACAATATTGATTCCCTAGATGGAATGGAGACTAGTGCCATTAAGGCACTTTTGTCTAAATATAACAAGTATTTTGAGGATGTCTTAGTAAGGTAGAAACTTTGTAAGCTTAGAGAAGATGAACGGGTGTGTTTTTCCATTAATCACAAGTTTTTCATTTATTTGACATGTTTTGAGTTTGGTTTGAATCTACCTTTTTTCGATTTCTAGAAGGCTTTTTTCAATTATTTTCATGTTTCATCAAGCATGTTCTTCTCCAAACACCTATAGATTTCTTGTTGCTTTTGAAATAATTTGTGAGGAGCTTGAAGTTAGGGCTATTGCATAACTATTTAGACTTTTCTTTACAATTAAGCAACAAGTAGATGGGTGGTTTAATGCGGCTGCAAGACATGGTCATAAGTTCATGGATGATTTGGAGTCTAAAATGCATAACTAGCATGATATGTATATATCAGTTAGGTTGGAAGTAGACCTTGATTTTTGGAATATCTGGTTAAAGCCCATTAGTTCCAAACATATAAAGCTATTTTTGAACGATGTTGTTACCGCAAAGAAGACCTAGCATAGGCGGCACAATAAGATGTTCTATTGGGATGCTAAGAGGATCATTCATCATCATGAAAAGGGAGAACCAATATTTTCTAACAAAGATGGTATCGCGTATTCTTCCCCTTGTACCAAGTCAAGCTACTAAAGAGGAGGAGATCTAGACAATTAACGAGGGGGTGGTGCAGACCTTTAGCCTTTGAGCTTTACTTGGCATGGATTTGTAAGTTTTATACTCCTTGATGTTTTGAATTTTGATGCTCTTCTTTTCTACAAATATAAGTATAGGAGAGGTAAACCCTAGGAAATTGCTTGCCTAAGCTAAGGCCAAGAAGCAAAAGCTTGACAAGTGTACTATTAAGGCCACTTTTGATCAAGGCGAGGCATTAAAGCAAGCCACCAAAAATGAGATAGCACAGTAAGGGAATGTTCATAAGGTTATGCAAGAGAAAGTATTACTCCCACTGAAGAAGACCACAACTAAGAAACCAATTGGTGAGCCCAGTCAAATAATTATTCTTGAGGTTACTACTAAAACAGCTCCACCAGACACAATTGATCGACATCGACAAAGCAAACATCTTTGCTAAACCCTAAGAGGAGGAAGGGGAAGGAGCTTGCAATTGACCTATTAGCTAAGAAAACTAGAGGCCTAAAGAAAGGTGCCAAGAAGGCTCCTTAGGAGAAAGCTCTCGAGATTACTTCTACCAAGTTTACTCCATAGACTAAAGAAAGCTACTTTTATGTGTTGTGTTATAGCTAAACCATTATGAACATAGACTCTACCCTAGGGGACTTCTTGCCTAAACACAAATATTTTGAAAAGACACATTGATAGGACTAGTAGGAATACAAAAGCCCATATTGCCACCAAACTGGACGTTGTAAGTTTCAAGCCAACTAAATTGATTTCAATTTGGAATGTTAATGAAGTTGTTAATCTTTTGTCTTTACTTTTGCAAATCAACAACCATGTTTTGATGGCCATCGATGAGGTCGAAGAGGATATGAGGAAGGTAAGTATACCATATCCCCTCTTCCTTATACATATGGGATTGAAAACCAATTACTCTATTACTTTATCATTTCCATAAGAGGCTTACAACTCCTTTAAAGTACAAATTATAGTAGCTAAGAATATAATAATAAAGACTGAAAAGGAAACTAAGAAGTTGAGAGGCAAGCTTGCATCTGAGTAAAGGGCCTATGGAGAGGCATTTGAGGAGGTAGTAATTCTAAAGACACAAAATGATGAGCTTTTCAAGGAAACTCAAGAGTTGAAGTATCAACTATGCAAAATAAAGGAAAAATGCCGGAGTATGAGGTAGACTATTACTTCAATGAGTGAGAAGGAGGACAATTTAAGGGCCCAAATCAAGGGCCTAGAGATTACAAACTCTAAACTTGAAACATGGGTGGCTAAACTAAAGCAAGCTTTCAAGGCAAAGCCTTCTATTGAGGAAGCTTTAGAGATCGTCACACTTAGTCGGTGATATGAGAAGTTACTCTAGAAGAAACTGCTAGAATGTAGTGGCTAGGGAGGAGATATTAAAGGCTCATCCTGATTATGAGCTTTCTTACCTCAACTTTGCTGATGTTGAGAACAATGAAGATGGTAGTAATGATGATGAAGAGGTAGTGTCAAAGAAGGAATTGAAAGTTAAGAACAAGATGGTGACCAACCTACCATTGTTGAGACCCGTCAACCTATCAAAGAACCTTCTCCAAAAGATGTCCCCTTAGCTCCTAAGTATGTTCCTAGTGCTCTTATTGAAAAGTCTAGTGCTAGTCATGATCCCAACTTTGTTAGTACTAAGGAAAATGTTGTTGACTAGGACCTTAAAGAGAAAGCTGCTAACCAATCCTCCAACTAATTTCACTATTTATGTTTAGATCTTTTATTAGGTTAGGATGCTAACCTTTCTAGTCGTAATTTTATATTCATTGAACAATTTTGTTAATGTCTTTGTTCATCTAACAATGGCACATTTTATTTCACACACTCTAGGAATTAACAATGCAATGTCTACCTAAAAAGGCTTTTAGGTTCGTATCCCTATTCTAATTAAGGTAATAGTTGTTTATCCATTAATCCTTAGATGATAAAAGAAGTTCGTTAATCGTTATTAAAACTTGTCAAGGTTTGTTAAGTTCATTAACCATACTAGATCGAAACTTTTTCAAATCAATCAAGCTTGTCGACTGTTTAAGGTTAGAACTTCTTAAGCATGTTAACCATTGTAGGTCGAAACTTTATTAATATTAGTTTATTCACCGTGTAAGCTTGAACTATATTGTTCGTTAGCTATGACTCGATCAAAACTACTTTAAAACATCAATATAGATCTATATAATAGATCGGAAAATAAGCATTTCATTTCATCATAGATGAAGCTATTGCTATGCATGACTTTGAAACAACTGCTGAGTACCAAAACATAAAAAACCTCATATTCTAAACAAGAAACAAAACATAGCTACTCAAAGTATAGTTTCAAATTTTCAGCATTCTATGCCCATATAATAACTTGCCCATCCAACCTTTGCAGCCTGTAGGCACCATTCCCTATGGCCTCTTCAACTCGCTTTAGGTCTTCCCAATTAGTAGTGAATTTCCCTTAATTATCTTGTGAGCTTGTTGCTTCCATCCTCCTACAAACCAAATCCCCTAATCAAAAGACTTTATGCTTAACCTTTTGATTATAATACTGTACCGACCTATGTTAGTAGGCAACAATCCTTGCTCTTGCTATGTCCTAAATTTCTTCAATAGTATCTAGATTGGCTATTAAGACGACTTGGTTCACCATGATATCAAAACTTTGTGTGTGCAAATTAGGCAATTCCAATACGATTGGCATAATAACCTCTAACCCAAAGGCCAATTTGAAAGGAGTATCCCTTATTGATGTTTAGTAAGTGGTCCTGTATTTCCATAAGATATTAGGGAGCTCATTAGCCCATTTCTCCTTCACTTGATCAACTCTTTGCTTCAAGCTATGTAGTATGGTCTTATTGGCTACCTCTACTTGCTTGTTTGATTGGAGATGAGCCATTGAAGTGTAATTCGGATCAATGTCATGCTTTTCACAAAAAGCTTAGAACTTGTCATTATTGAATTAAGGGCCATTATCTATTATTATCATATGAGGGACCCCAAACCTCAACACAATGAAATTAAACAAAAATGACTTAACCTTCTACTCGATTATATTTGTTATTACCTTGGGTTCCACCCAGTTAGTGAAATAATCTACTGCAACTATTACAAGCTATCCTTATGTAGTGGTTTTAAGGAAAGGTCCATGTATATCCAATCCCCATTGAGCAAAAGGCCAAGAACTAGTTAAGCTGTACACCTCACTTAAAGGTGTGTGGCTCAAAATTTCATGCTTTTGACAATATGGGCACTGCCAAACTATGCTTTTAACATTTTCCTTCTTGGTTAGCTAATAATAGCCAAGCCTTAAAGTCGCACATACAATGTTTGAGCTTTTACTTGTTGCTACATACTCCTGCATGTAGATAAAAAAGAACTTGTTGAGCATCCTTAGGTGTAAGGCAACAAAAGTACAATTGAGGAAAGCCATGTTTATAGCCTTACCATCAATCATAGTATAATTTGTAACCTAGTACACAAGCCTCCGAGCTTCTTTCTTGTCCAAGGGAAGCACCCCATCTCTTAAATACTTAACGATTGGATCCACCCATGATCTCTCCATTCGACACGATAACACCTCCAATTAGTGTTCCATCGCTTCTAGGCTATTGTTCAGTAGATACTCAATAAAAAGTTTATCATTTAGATCTAGAAGCGACGTACTAGTTAACTTTGACAATTTATTAGTAGCTACATTCCATGCTCTTAAGATCTTCTTGACAATAAAGGATTAAAATTCCTCTATGAGAGTTCAAAACATTGTCAAGTACTTGCTCATTACTTCTTCCATAGCCATATAATCTCTCTTAACTTGGTTAACAATCAATTGTGAATTTGAAAATACTTATACTCTTTCGACTCTAACCTCCTTTGCTAACTTCAGTTCGGCAATTAAGGCTTCATATTCAAGCTTGTTATTGATTGTAAGGAGCTTGAATTTCAATGCATATCGTATTTGTACATTGTATGAGCCTTAAAGAACAAGTTCGACTCCATTGCTTTCTCTTGTGGAAGAGCCATCCACGTACAAATTCCAAACTGGTTTTTCAATAACCTTAATGATATCCCCTTCTCTAATGAATTTAACCACAAAATCTACCAGTATTTATGCTTTCAATGCTATTATAGGTTTGTATTGTACAATATAGGCACTCAATTCAAGGCATATTTCATCATTCATCCTAAATCATCTTGTCATTGCAAGGCCTATTGTACTAGTTAATTTGTGAGCACTATAATCTGGTGAGCTTCGAAATATGGCCTAAGCTTTCTAGCTAAGACCATTATAGCTAACATAACTTTCTCAATCTTAGTGTATTATTGTTTCAAGCCTTACAAAACATGGCTTATATAATAGATTAGCTAGTGCTCCTTTCCCTTTATGTAGACAAGCACAAAGGAAAGAGCTCTACTACTAATAGATAAATAACAAAAACAAATCCTCTTTAGGAACAATTTTTGAGAGCATCGGTAGAGATGATAGAAAATCCTTCAATTCTTTTAACATGGTTTGACATTCATCATTCTACCTAAACTCCTTAAAGTTCTTCAAAACCTTGAAAACTTTGGCGCATCCATTTGTGCTCTTCAAAACAAACTTATTTAGGGCAGTAATCTAACCTATCAGTTCTTCAACTTCCTTGATTGTACCTATGGAGTTAATGTTCCTTATAGCATTAATCTTTCTTGGATTTATGTTGGTATAACTTCTTGTTGTATCTCCTCCATGTATCAAATTTTTCATGTAGAGTGACAAGATGCGGATCCTCTTCCCTGCTTTTGACTATCATATCATCAACTTATACCTCAACATTGCGATGGATTTGAGGTTTAAACATCTTTGTCATGAGCCTCTGATACGTCACGCCAATGTCTTTTAACCCAAAGGGCATGACCATGTAGTAATACGCTCTAAAGTTTACGATAATGAAGTATACAACTCATCTTCCTTCTCCATCCTAATTTGATTATAATTGAAAAACACATCCATAAAAGAAAGCAAGGCATGTCTAGTAGTTGAGTCCACCATCTACTCGATTCTTGACAAGGGAAAGTAGTCTTTAAGGCAAGCCTTATTCAAATTTGTGAAGTCTATACACATACATCCCTTATCATTCGACTTCTTAAGTAGCAAACAATCGGTTAGCCATGTTGGATAAGGCTCTTCTCTTATAAATCCTACCTTCGGTATCTTTTCAACTTCCTCCTCAATTGCAGCTTGTTGTTCAAGGGCAAAATGCCTCTCCTTCTATTGAATGACTTTCACATTAGGATCTATCTTTAACTTATGGATCATAAACTCTCTTGGGATGCCTAGTGTATCTGAAGGAGCTATGCTAACACAACAGCATTGTCTCAAAGGAACTTTAATAGGTCTTTTCTAATCTTAATGATAAAAGATTCCTAATCTTAGTGGTTTGATTAAGATCATCTCAAAGTTGAATTTCTTCGACATCTTCCTTTACACTTTCCACGTAAGTAGCCTTACTTTTTGGATTTGCCTCAATGTGGAAAACTTCCTTGCACTTGAGTACTCTCAAGTATACTGACTTAGCTAACTATTGATCCTCCCTACATACTCTAACTCTAGTGGGATTAAAGAATTTAGCCTTTAGATGTGCTATTGAAGGGATAATGTCGAATAAGTTTTGGCATGATTAGCCCATTATCATATTATAGGGCAACCAACACTTGATGATAGGAAAGTCAACTTGATCTTCTATAACATTGTCATCGTCTCCAATTTGAATTGGGAGTGCAATCACTTAAGTCACTTGCACAAGCTAGTTGTTAAAGGCATATAGATTGTAATCATAAGATCTTAATTGCACCTTAATCTTTAGCTTCATCTGGTCAAAGGCATGTTGGAATATGATGTTAGCGAAACTTCCTATGTTAATCAAAATTTTATTGACCTCAAAGTTGGCAATCCTCACGCTAATCACTAGCCTATCATCATGGGGCTTTTATATGCCTTCAAAATCCTTTCCTATTAAGGAAATGGAATTGTCAACCTTCATTTTCTTACCTGCACATTGCAAATATAATTCATAGAATTAGTTGAGAGCAAGATTGGCTTAAATTGGACGGTCTACCAACAATGGTATTTATAATATCATTTGGGGCCCTATTGTTGTTACCTCCTTCTCTTGCTTCTCATCTAGCTTAAGGAGGCCAATTATCATGATCTTGTTAGTCTCTCCATCTTAGTGTTGGTCACTCAATAATCTCGGTATCACAAGCTAAAAACTTACTTAAATAGGCTCTCTAGATTGCATCTTTAATAGCATTTTTGAGTTATATTACATTCGTCGATGTTGTGGCCTCTATTATGATGGAAATCACAATACTTGTTCGAATTCCTTTATAATAGGTTTCCCCTCATAGCCATTGTAATGCTCTTTGATTCTACACTTCCATGAATATGTCAGATATTAGACAATTAAGGGGTTGTAGACAAAATAGGTCAGAATTTGTGGCCTTTTCCTTTCATCACTACCTCCTTCTAAGTATTCTAAGTATTGGCCATCTCAACCACCAAGTCTATCCTTCGCACTCCTTTTGTTTTTATCATTTTTTTTTTTTATCAATTCTAGCCCAGTCTACCTCATGTTGAGCTTTTATGTAGTCTTTATGTTGAATTTAAGAAGTAGCTTTGGTCTTGAACTCCAAAAATGTTTTTAGCTAGAGACTTAAAGAAGTCTTCATGTAGCTTCACTCCATTAATTATTGAGTTCAAAGCAACACTCATGTCTAGTTTAGGGATCTGAACCATTATAGCCATAAATTGAGCTTCTTAATCCCTAATTGATTCATCAGACTTTTATTTAATAGTGTTAAGGAAGAAGGAGTCCTTAGCAAAAAGTTTACTTGTAAGGAAGTGTTACAAGAACACCTTTGCCAAATCTTCAAAACATGTTATAGTGTTTGCCTTCAAATATTTAACCCATGTACTTACAGCATTCTGTAAAGTTGAGGGGAATGCTTGACGAGCCACCATGTCACTCAAGCTGTACAACTTAGTAAGAACATAGTAGTATTTAAGATGATCCTCTGGATCTTTTATCCTATCATATGTTTCAAACTATGGCAATTTGACATGCCAAGGTTCCACTTCTTCTAAAATTTTAGGGACAAACGAACTCTTCTTAATTGTGAACTGATGACTAGTCAAAGAAGGACCACTTATAGATGATGCACCAGCATAATACACTTGTTGTGATTGTTTTCCTTTATCCACTTTCTAAAGTGCAAGGGATGAAGTTCCATGTGTTACTTCAACCTACTTCCTTAGTAACTCAAGTGAATGAACTAAATTACTAGAATCCTTGACACTATTGTTCTCATGCTTAAGGTTCTAGTTTGGTAAGCTATTCTTTCATATCAAATTCAAAATCTCATCAATCTTCTTAGATAATTATTAATTCTCCCTAGCTAGATCAACACAAAACTACTCCAATCTAGCTAGATCCTCATTAGGGTAGTGCCTACTCCCCCCTACCCCTCGAAATTGCTACGAAGGATTTCTAACACCAACACTTTAAGTTAATCAAATCTTAGCCATTAGTAGATTGGTTCAAAACATGTAGTGCCAAATGTTGTTGGCCAAAATCTAAGCTAAATATTGATTCCTAAAAGAAAGAAAGAACTTAAGCTTTGGGAGGTGCCAAGGCTATCCAACATAGCCACTTCGATGCCTAAGTCATAGTTCGTTTTTTGTAAAGATAAAGAAGTAAGTAATTGAGTAAGTGTTTAGAGTGTGTAGAGAGTTATTATAGTAATGGAGTTCCCATACTTATAGGCACTTGTCCGATAATTGTATTGTCAAGCAATTTAATTGCCTAAGACATGTAGTAATCTCTCAATTTAATCACATGCCGTAGGTCTTGGGAAGTGGGTAGTTATGTGGTCAAGGTTAGGAGATGCCAAACTATTTGCACCCCCATTCAAATTCAAAGTGTTTGATTGAAGTAGGTCAAGCTTTCTAGCCCATCAAATAGCAAAGCTCAAAGTCCTTTTAGTCATTAAACTAGGTCAAGAGAATGACCTTAACAAGATGGGATAGGTCAATAAGAAATTGCTAAGCAGCAGTTAAGTAGGGAAAAAATCCAATATCATCAAATGGATCTTAGTTTACATCTTTAAACTTGAAGGGTAGAGGGAGTGTTACCTTTAGAGACAATCGAAAAGCGTATGTGATTAGTAAAGGTAACATTCTTGTTAATAATGATCTCACTGCTAAAATTATGTTACTTATAAATAATTTGAAACACAATTTGCTTAGCATTAGTCAATTGTGTGATATTTGATACAAAATAACTTTTCTTACATCAAAGTGTCATATTGAAAATATTAACAATGACTAAATCCATTTTGAAGGATATAGATAAGGAAACATTTATAAAATCAATTTCAACACCTTTTCAAATTCCCTCGAAACTTTCTTATCTTCTCAAAACAATGATAATTGCTCATAGCATAAAAAGTTGGGGTATATTAGCATGGATATCTTGTCGAAACTAGCTAAAAATTACATTGTTAAAGGATTACCAATTATTAGTTTTGACAAAGATAGAATATGTTAAGCATGTCTGCGTATCAAACAAACAAAATCATCATTTAAATAAAAGAATGCCATTTCAGCTTCTAGGCCACTCCAACTATTGCTCATAAATTTATTTAATCTAACTTAAGCTTTAAGTTTGGAAGGAAAAAGATACACCTTAGTCATAGGACTATTATTAGAAAGGCTATAACTATGCTTTATAAAAATAACTTACTTAAATATTGTTGGGCTGAAGTGGTAAATGTTGCATATTATGTATCAAGCCATGTTTTCATTAAGCTAATCCTTAAGAAAGCCCCCTATAATCTTTTGAGAGGCAAAAGACCTAACATATTATATTTCCACCCTGTAGTACCAAGTGCTACATACCCAACAATGGAAACAAGCAACTTAGTAAATTTGACTCAAAATCAAATGAAGTTATCTTCCTTAGCTATTCTCTTTCAAGTAAAGCATATAAAGTTAACAATAAAAGAACCTTAGCTATAGAAGAATCCATTCATATTGCATTTGATGGTACATTTGCATGTAGAGAGCTTAACAATGAGATTGATAACATCAGTGCTCAATTAGATAGTCTTAGTCTTGATAAGGACCAATTTAAATAAAAAGAAAAGGAAATCTATGGCAAAGATGAAAACATTGATTACTCTAATATAGAATTGCCTAGAGAATAAAGATTCATGGAAAATCATCATAAAGACTTAATCATAGGTGAACCATCTAATAGGATGCAAATTAGAGCTTCCTTGAAGTATTTAGGTAATGTAGTGTTCCTATCTCAACTAAAACCCAAAAATGTTGATGAGGCTCTAAAAGATGAATTTTGGATCTAAGCAATTCAAGAAGAGCTAAATTAATTCACTAGAAATGCCTAAGCTTAATGATAGACCAATAATTGAAACTAAATGGATATTTAGAAACAAGTTAGATGAAGCTAAAATAATAATGAGGAACAAGGCATGCTTAGTTGCTAAAGGCAACAATTAGGAGGAAAGAATTAATTTTGACAAGACCTTTACTCGAGTTGATAGATTAGAAGCCATTAGAATGCTTTTAGCATTTATTGTATTTAAAGACTTTAAATTATTCCAAATAGATGTAAAGAGTGCATTCCTAAATGGATACATTAAAGAAGAAATATATGTAGAGTAACCACCAAGATTTGAGTGTAGTGAATTCCCTAATCATGTTTATAAGCTCAACAAGGCTCTATATGGACTTAAACTTAAACAAGCTCCTAGAGCTTTATATGAAAGATGAAGTAACTTCTTACTAAATAATGGTTTTACTAGGAGAAAGATTGATACGACATTATTTACGAAGCAACACAATTCATACATTTTGATTATTCAAATCTACATGAATGATATTGTGTTTGGTACCAATAACATGAGCTTTATTGATGAGTTTGTTTAATGTATGAAAAATGGGTTTAGATGAGCATAATAAGGGAACTCAATTATTTCCTTAGCCTATAAATCAAATAAATCATGAATGGAACCTTTATTAACCAAGCTAAATATATTAGGAAGCTCTTGAAAAGGTTTTAAACGGATAATTTTAAGACTAGGCCTACTTCAATGAGTAGAGATAATGCATATAAGAGTGTTTGAACTTTTTATTTTAGGCAATTTATTTCTTAAACATTCATAACTTGAATTTTAGTACTTGAAAATTGAAAATATGTTGAGTGTCTACATTTAATAGACATTATACATATGATAGGCAATAAACTACTTAAAATCAAAAGTTTAGGCACTTAAGTGAACAATTTTTCAATTTTTGAGTACTGAAATTTACGTTTTGACTATTTAGGTACTAGACTACATGAAATCAAAAGTTCAAGCACTCCCATGTACATTATCCCCCAATGAGCACCACTTTAAAACTTAATAAAGATGAACGTGAAAAACCAATTTATGAGAAGATGTATAAAGGTATGATAGGTAGTCTTTTGTACTTAACTGCATCTAGGCCCTGATATTATGTTTGGCCTATGTTTATGTGCATAATTTTAATCTTACCATAAGGAACCTCACTTAAGTGTGGTTAAATGTATCTTCAAGTACTTTACAGGCATTATTAAAATCAGCTTGTGGTATCCAAAGTTTACCTCTTTTAATCTAGTTAGATACTTTGATGCCGACTTTGCCAATTGCAAAGTCAATAAAAAATTCACAAGTGGCACCATGTTAATTTCTTGGCAACTCTAATATCATGGCATTCAGATAAACAAAACTCAATAGCACTTTGATAACATGCAACTAGCATACATATTCTATAATAATTTGGTGTTACACACTTAATGAACTTTTGAAGACTTTTATTAAATTTTAGAGCATATTGGAACAAAAGCATCAATCAAAGACTTAGTGTGGAAGAATTTCAAGCAAGAAACGAAGTTCGGTGAAGAACATAATTGAAGAGCATGGTCGTATACCTTTCACCACTAATTTCCATCGAATTTTGAAGATTTCAAGGACTTACTATTCATGATTCCCCTCCCTCATAGAAGACAAGCATTGGTCATATTGTTCCAGCTGATATGTGTACATCATAATCAAACAATATAGGAATAAAAATATTTACACAATAATACATGAAATTTGCACATTTTTTAACTTTGACCATTGACCCCAATGCAAATAACTCCAAAAATTATAACACCAATAAATTTTAACCTCACTGTAATTTTTGAGGAAAAAAAACAAAAAGAAAAAAAAAAAGCAGATATTCTTAAAGCTTTAGGAGTTTAGTTGTAATATTTGAAAATTAATAAGATATATCCACATCTAAATCAAAATTTAGTAGATTATTTTCAATTCCCCCCTCTTTTTGTACTTACTCATCAGTATGCAGTATTGCAATAAGGTGTATGAATATCAATTTTTTAAATATTGATTAGTTTGCTTACGTCGTTTATTATTAGGATAGTAAATTTGGACCTCAAATGTCCACCTCAACCAAAAAGAAAGATTTATTCAATATTATATATTACGTATATGTATATATAATATATAAATATTAATAAAATTTTCACATCCAATAGAGTGTGATGAGTAACTTTTAAAACAAGTACTATTCATATTTATACCTACTAAATATATCAAAATTTAATTAATATTAATACACCAAAAAATATATATATATATATATATAATATATGGGGTATAATACTCCAACACCTAAAACCTTAACTTATCATCCATAATGATTGTTGTTTCTAATCTACCAACCATATGCTTTAAATCAACATGATCCTCGAAAAGATAATAATATGAAATTGAGAACTGTTTAGTTACAAGTTGGATTGACGCATAACTTCCATATCATATTCATATGATAATTCTTTTACTAGCCCCTATCTTAAAAGGAGAGTTCTCTGAACATGCTCATGGAGAAGAAAAGAGAAAAAGATGTGGGCGGGGAGAAAAGAAGGAAATACATATAGAAACATATTACTTTTTAATAATTAATTTATCTTCCTATCATGCTGACTCTTATTTCGTTTGGATCATGGAGAGCTCAAATATTCGATTTTATGTCGATATTGAATCTTCTATATATCAACCTATTCACTCGTTGGATTACTCAATCTATTCAAATTGCATCCTTTTTTTCATATTGTATGGTAGGTTTGCTGTTGATAAACAATTTATGTGGTGCACATGCAATCAATCATAGAGAATACTTGATCTGGTGATATATAGAGGGATGATCTTAATAAAAGGCATGGAGGAGGAACATGTAAACCCAATGTCTCGTATATATATGTATAATAGTGGATTGAATTATGTGATTCATGAGTTTTCTTGATTTGTTTTTCATGGGACGGTTGATTTTATCTTTTGCAAAGTCATTCTAGTAGAGTAAAGCTTACCAATGCTTTGAATGTTGCAAATGAGGAGGAGAAGGCTTCAGTATATAGAGTTTAGCCCCTAATCTCAATCGTTAGATCAAGTTAAGATGGACAAATAAGATGAGTCAATGATGAGAGCTGTTGGATCAACTCTTGTTGATCAACGGTTTAAATTCAAGCCTCCGACTCTTATATAATGAATGGGTCTTAAGGTTGGGCCCAATTATTTATAAATGGAGCTCATTTCCTTTTAAAATAAGCCTAAGGCTTATCCTAGCTTTTTAAAGGCATACAAAGGCTAAAAAAGGCCTAAAAGGACTCAGAAGGACTATTTATAAGTCTATTTTTCATGTGCGAGACAACCTAACAAGATTGAGAGCAGAAAAACTGGTTCAACAATCCCCATTCCAAGCCTACCTAGTCAAATCTCCCTAAGACATGCCTAATTGGGCTTGATTTAGTAGGCCCTATCACTAGCTCATTAAATTGATGCATGGCATTAAACTGGACCAATGTCCAACTACCAAAATAGCCTCTATATTTTTGCTTCTTGACTAAAAGTTCTTTTAATGAAGTTTAAGGGGTTTTGGGCATTTCATTAAGTTAACTCCTTCAACTGTTATAGAGCATATATGAGGCACTATTCCTCGCTTCATAATTTGTTATGCTCATAGCATTTGATGCTTCTTCTATTTCTGAATGAAATTTAATAAAGTGAAGGTGAATTTGCATCAATAACTTGAAATCATCTCTTTGAATGCTTTCTATAGCTTTCATAATTATCTTGTCGGTATTCATATTGTAATGCATTATTTCCTTCTCATTATGTAATATTTTGTTCTTAAAGTCGTTTTGTTACCTTTAAAAAGGAAAAGAAACTACAATAATACTACTCATGTTTGATAGTCGAGTTGTCACTGTAGTAGAAAAAGAATAAAGTGTAGAAAGGAAAAAAAAAAACAAAACAAGAAGGAATCAGTAAGAATCATAATGTGAAAGATGTATTGAACTTAATTAGTTCACTTTACTGTTTTATAGGTATTTATAGAGCTCCTAATATAAATAACCATTAACCACTTCCTAACAGCTTGAAACTAACTTCTGTAGTAAAAACTAACTAAACTATCTTAAATAAAACTAACTGAACTAACTTCATAATAGCTAGCTAACTAAAATGTGTTTTAGTTATTAAGAAAGTTGCGAAGGAGGACGGACGTAGAACTTTAGTGAATACATCGGCTAGCTGTTGTAAAGTAGAAACAGGTAAAAGTTTGACAATTCTAGCTTGGATTTTCTCACGAACAACACGACAATCCAACTCAATATGTTTTATTCGCTGGTGAAAAACAAGATTATGTGCTATATACATAACCGATTAGTTGTCATAGAATAGCAATACTGGTCCTTCATGATCACACCCAAAATCCTTGAGCAAATAAAATAACTATTGAAGTTCACAAACTGTAGTAGCAAGAGCACAATACTTAGCCTTAAAGGATGATTAGGAAACAATTGAATGCTTCTTAGATGTCTCAAGACATGTAGCCCAATATGAATCACTATACTCATGAAGTTGAAAGGAAGAAGTAGTTGAGAAAAATAATCCTTGTTCAGGAGTTCCTTTAAGATAGCAAAGTACTCGATAAGCAACTTGTAGATGCAAAATAGTAAGCTTGTCAAGAAATTGAGAAAGTTGTTGAATAGTAAAACAAATATTTGATTTAGTGTATATGAGATACACTAGACACTTAATGAGTCTACGAAAAATAGAAAGATCAGTAAGGTTAGGAGAACCATCATTTCTACTAATCTTAACAAAAGTTACCATAGGAGAAGAAACAAGTTTAGCTCCAAGAAACCTAGTATCCTGAGAAGATTAAGACAATATTTCTTATGGCAAAGATTAATACCTTTGCTATTTCGTATCACCTCAAGGCCTAAGAAATATTTTAACTCCCCAAGATCCTTAATCTTGAAAGCATCATACAAATGCTTCTTAAATGTAACAATTGCATCCATTGAATCACTTTCCACAAGCAAATCATCTACATATACCGGCAAGACGAAAATGATAATTAGTCTATTTAAAAAACAAAATATATTTTACTGTAGACTATTGAAAACCAGAAGTGAGAAGTGCATAAGTTAGCTTCTCATTCCACTAACGACTGGCCTATTTTAATCGATATTAGGATTTGAGTAATTTACACACCTTAGAAGAATTTGAAGAATGAAATCCTTTAAGCAAAGTCATATAGACCTCTTCATGAAGATCCTCATGAAGGAAAGCATTATTAATGTCTAATTAATGTAATAACCATCCTTAAGAAGCAACAAGAGACAATAACAAACATATTGAAGTGATTTTAGCGATTGGACTAAAAGTATCTAGATAGTCAATAGCAAGTTGTTGTGTGTAACCCTTATCCATAAGCCTTACTTTATAGCGATCAATGTCTCCATCTACCTTGTACTTGATTTTGTATACCCACTTGTAGCCAATGGGCTGTTTACCTTAGGACAAGTCAACAAGTTCCCAAGTTTTGTTTGCTTTAAGTGTTGAAATTTCAGACACATACCTTCCCTCCATTCATGAAACTTCACTACTTCGTTAAAACTCTTAGGTTCATTAATCCTATCAATAGAACAAACAAAAGCCTTATGTAAAGGATCAAGATGTTCATAACTGAAAATAGAGGCCAATGAATGAGGAGACTTAATGCTATAAATATAGTCACTCAAATGAATAGGAGGCCGTATAATTATGTTAGATTGTCGAATTGTCGGTTGATCATTGACTGAAGATAAAACATCAACAAAACTTTCATCATGTGTGAATAATCAAAATAAACACTACTATTAGGAAGAGTAGGTAAAATTATATCAGTAGTGGAAGAACTATCCAAACATAGATGATGAAGTAATGAAAAAACTCATTAATAAAAAATAACATCCTATGAGACCAAGACTTGCTGCTTCTCTATATCATAAATGCAATAGCCTTTTACTCTCTTAACATATCTAAGAAACATACACTTAACAGCTTGTAGATCAAATTTATGTCATAATTGATGATATGTAGAAACAAAACACAAATACCCAAATACTTGAAGTTGTGTATAATCTAGTGTTGTTTTGAACAATATAGACTCTGTAAATTTAACATTCTAAACATGGTGTCAGACTCGAGTATCATAAATATTTCTCTAAGTCGATAAGACCACATAAAATAAAAACCGACTAAAATTTTAAACTCGGAATTTAAAACGAACTTAAAAGACCTAATTATACGATTTGAAAACCCTTATCATGCAAGAAAACCTCAATCCCTATATACGTGTACAAAAAAAAAAAAATGTGTAAACCTAAACTTAACAAGAATCGTAAATATCAAATCATAAAAAAATTTTAAATCAATAAAATTATCTTAATGCTCGAAAAGCTATCAATCAATAAAATTATCGATAATTTTGTGAAATCATATAAAACTGATAATGAACGAATCAGGGATTATTTCAAGTAATAATAAACAAAAAAACTAAACTAATTAAAGGAATAAATTAATAAATTTACAAAAATTACTTTACTTGTATACATAAATAGCCCCATAATATGTATATACATATAAATATATTAATAAGCAATTTACTTCTCTTTTGTTTGTCTATCATATGATATATATATATATATATATATATATATGTTGCATAATAAAGCGATATTCCTAAATAATTAAGTCAATTAAACCTTAAGCTCCTAAGTGTAAGTCAATTATTTTCGAGTCGGTTAAAAACCCTAAAACATACATAATCTCACTCGAACTCTAAAACATACATAAAGTCACTCGAACCTAAAACCTTAGGATAATCAGGAACTTATAGCCCTAAATAAATAATTAAAAATATAATTTCAATAAATTTTATTTAACTCTAGAAAACTCTAAAATTTCTTAAGAGGTAAATCACAACCTACAAATTAATTTGAAAACCAAACCCTAAAGGAATTTTATATCAGACAATTTCCTTATTTTCACTTATAAGTCATGTTATATATAGATAAGTTGTGAACCTCACCTTTAGTGAACTTATGATTCAACTAAGAACACTTCCCAAATATTCCCAAGGATAAACTAAGCTAAGAATTCAAATTTACATTTAAAAACGAATTTAATTTTCCAATTTGAAACCTTATTATCGATAAAACTTGAATACGAGAACTATAGTCTCTAAATGCAAAACCCTAAAACAATTAAGGACTCGTAACCCTAAGCAGCTAATTAAGAATTTTATTCGATTAATTTTATTCAAAACTAGAAATTTTCATAATTTTATAAGAATTAAATCATAACTTACAAATCAATTTAAGAGACAAACTCCAAAAGAATTTCATATAAGACAATCTCCTTATCTTCATACATAAGATTTGTGTACATGAATAAATAAAAAAACCAATCATCCTAAATAACTTATCAATTGATAAATATAAACCTTACTTTTAGTGGGCTTAAGATTGGATTAAAAGTACTTTCTGAGCGTTCCCAAGGATCAACCAAACTAAAAACTTAAGTTTTCATTTAGAAACAAATTAAAATTTTCCAATTCAAAAACCAATTATTGAGAAAACCTAAGCTTGAAGAACTATGAGCTCTAAACTCACCTAAGACCCTAAACCCTAAAACAATTAGGGAATTTTGACCCTAAGTGACTAATCGATAATTTAATTTGAATAATTTCATTCAACTTTAGAAAATTTCACAATTTTATAGGAATCGAATCATTAAGTACAAAACAATACAAGATGAAAATCCTAAAACAATTTCCTATAAGACCATGCCCTTATCTTCATGTCTAAGCCTTACATATAAATAAGTAGACCAGCCAATCACTCTAGATGACTTATCAATTGAGAGTTAGAATCATTTATCAATTGATAACTTATCAAAATCTATTGATAAGATATTTTCCTTATCACCCCTTCACTTATATTACATATAGACAATTTCTCATAAGATTTCACATGCTTAACTTCATTAAATAAGACAAGACCATTCTATGACCCCAAAGGACATTAAATGGCAGATTTAAACAAGGAGGAAAGGTAAGCCATGCTCTTGTCTTTTAACCATCAATCACTTTCTCTTACACACCACTATTCACCCCTTAATGCTTACATTATCAATAGTTGCAATTGTTGACTTTTGTGTAAGCTACAAGACAATCAATTAAAGCTTTTTACACACAATTTTTCTCTCATTCAAAAATCTACCACTCTCTCCCTCTTTCACTCTCATTTTCACTTCCTTTTCTCTCACTTTAAACATAAATCAAAAGAAGAAATTCAACCCCACAAAAATCCTCCATTTGGCCACTACTTCTAAGTCTCACTCACAGCACTCTCATTTCTTTTTCTTGTGTCATTTTCTTCCAACATCTAAGCTCTTTTAGAACCATTAGAACCTTCCACAAACCCCATTCCAAAAGATTAAACAACTCGGGTTTCCAAAAGGTGGTAAAAAGGAGGAAGTAAAGTTAAGAACTTAAGTGGAACCTTTGTACACAACCACTATATTTCGCTTTAAGGATGAGTAAGTGTTTCTTGTGATTAGTGGGTTAGTGTTTATGTTAAGAGACTTTGATTTCTTGAAGATATGAGTATGATTTTAAGTTATTATAACACCAAAAACCATTCTAAAAACCAAACTCATGAAACCCTTACATAAAGTTGAAACATGAGCATGTAAAGTTGGTGTTTTGTAAAGATACTCGTTTAACACTTTGAATGGAAGATTTTAAGTTGAGAAAATCTTAAAACAAGAACTTGAATGGAAGATGAGCATGCTGGACGTGAGGTTTCAAAAGTCATTTGGATGTTGATTTTATTTTCATTAAGTTAAACATGCTCAAATCTAGACTTAAGTTAAGGAAAAATTCATCACATGAAGTTTTATAAAAAAACCAACTTTGTATGACATGAGCTATGCTATGGAAGTTGTAATAAGTGTAAGATCTCCTATTTCTTTGTGGGAAGCATGAGTTAAAGAATCATCTCACGAAAGAAAAGTTAAGTTAAGATTCGAATACAAGTAATTTAAGTGCATGATCTAACACCTAAGCTTAAGGAAGTGATGAAACAAGTTGAAAAACCAAGTAAGAACCCCTTGGAATCATCACGACCAAATCTAGAACATAACTAAAAGACACTTAAAAATGTGATAAAAGTAAGTGAAGAAAGTGAAAAGATCAACTAAAGCAAGTATAGTAAGTATACAAAACCTAAAACTCTCAAAACGAGCCTAGAACTCTAAGTTAGGCCTTCAATAAAATTCTGACCAGCACCTTAAAACATCAAGAGAGGATGTTTTGAAGCTCATAAGAAATCCACCAAAGGCCCCATAAGCCCACCAAAGTCACTAACTTTAGTTTAAACCAAAAACAAGCCCGTTTAACAACTTAAGCCCACTAAAAGGCCCATGAAGTGGTTGTTAGCCTTAGGAATATAAATCAAAGTTGTAAATCTGATCTCAAGGAGTGTTTTGAGCTTAGGATAAAATCTTAAGACCAAGCTCAAAGGATTTCTCAAGTTACCAAAAAGCCCATTTACCAAACAAGGCCCAAAAGCACTTCAAAACATGAGGATCGCTACTATTCTGACCCATGGACAGATTTTCATGCCTCATTTCGAAAATCTAACCTCACCACGTTAAAGTACACTCGAAAATGATGAAGATTGACTATAAGATCATAAAAATCGGATTTAAAATGAGAAAGTTATACGCGATCGAACTTTTAAGTAAAACCGAGAAAAATTATGAAACCAAGTCTAAAGTATAACTTAAAGGGTTTTAGCTTAGTTTTCTAAGTTTTATTTCAAATCCTTATAGTATCATATTTGTGATGTCCAGGGGACCCGGCTTTGGGGAGACGACCTATCCCGAATTATTTTGATTAATCCATATGGCTGAGTGAGTAAATTCCCGATGACTCTTTACTTGATTTTGCTTATAGAATAGATGTACCTAAAGTTATATATATAAATTTGGATGCTTGTGGGATATGGGAAATGCATGTGTATGAATTTATGGATGAATGTGATGACTTGATAATTAAGTATAATAATGGGAATTGTTTGCATTATATATACATGTAAATTGTATGGAATGAAATTATCTGATCACCCTAAAAATCGAGTTAATCACTTATACGATTAAGAAATCAAAATGAATCATGCATACCTCATATTACATACGAATAACATTGACTGTCGTTTCATGCAGAAGATGCATGCAGAAGATGGGAAGGGACTCACAAGAACACGAGTTTCCTATAGGATTTGGCACTAGCTATGTCATTATATATATTAAGTCTCTGTCCTAAGCTAATGGGCTTACTAGGCGTTGGGAGATGCCAATCATCGGCAAGGGGCCGAGTCTTGTGGCTTCTACTTAAGGTGTATGTTTGTGGATCACGGAGGCCACCACACCGCTAGACTTGGGATTTTAAAAATATGATTTGATTTCGGTAAAGGAAGTATACATACATATATATATATATATAGAGTTTTGTTTTGGCATAAGCACGATAGTGCAAATAAAATAAAACTTAAGGTCTAGAACCTGGATTTTGGTTTGGGTCGGTTAATTATCTCCAAACCTCGACTTTAGAGGGCGTAATTCTGAGTCATATGCAGTTCCTAGGTCATTGCATGCGTTGTTTGGCATACTGATTGTTCATACATTCATATAATTGTACATCTAATAAATTTTGCCATGCGGTATTGATGAGGGTAATTATCTCACTAAGCGTAAGCTTATACCCCAATAGTTCTTTTCCTTACATGTTGATCGATAGTTGGGAATGGGATAAGAATCAAGTGCAGAGTGCTACCATTGAAATCAGTATGATGAAAAGCTTGTGTAGTTAATTCGGAATGCTCCGAAAAACGACTAATGTCTCAATTAAGTTTAGTATCTTTAGTAAGTTTAGAATTTTCTAAAATTGTCTATCTTATTTCATTATTTTGGTAGGGGATACCGATTCTCTACGGTTCTGAGGAATTATGGAAAAATGGATATCCATAATTATTTATATTATATAATGAGTCAATGAACTAAAATTGAAGACTCTAACAAATAACTATTTAGAGTCTTACAATCTCTGACTTGCAAGACGATTTTCTTATCATGGGTGCACACGTGATATAGAAATTTCTAGGCAATACTACTAAGCCCCTCCTAAGGTTGCTACAAACAAAACCTGATAAGGCCTGCTATTATGTAAAACAATAGTAAGAAGTCTATGGATCAAATAGACTGAATGTAGGATGCAATCTCCCTAAAATTGTAAAGGTAACCCTACTTAGAGTCTTAGTGCCCTAGCTACTTAAAGTATGTGTTGATGCTTGTGCTCAACAATACTATTACATTATAGAGTTTGAACACATGAAGTTTGATGGATAATTCCATAAGAAGCATAAAACTTAGGCATATTGAACTCTTGTCCATTATCTATCCGTATAACCTTCACTTTAGTACTAAATTGAGTATCAACATATACCAGAAACTGCTTCATCAAAGTTTGAGTCTCTAATTTAAATCTCATCAAGAAAACCCAAGTAACATAACTAAAATCATCCACAACAATTAAAAAATAATGCTTGTTATTTCTTATATGAACTTCCCTAGGTCCCCATATGTGAAAATGCATAAGTTCGAAGGCACAACAGAATTTGTAGTGCTTAAAGGAAATGGCAATCTTTTTTGCTTCGCTAAATGACAAATGTTACAAGGTGCATCTATGATATTGACTTGTACTTCTGGACACAATTCAGAAATTATCTTTAGTTTCTCACTTGGAGAATGTCCCAATTGAAAATGCCACAAATTATAATGTTTATTTTAAACTAGACTACTAGTCAAAGGACAACTTATAATGTCCTTATTTATTAAAGTTTCACTTGAAAAACTGTAAAGTTCTCTATCTACCTTAGCATATCCAATCACCTTCTAATGCTTCATTTGCTGTATAATACATTCTCTAGTAGTAAAAACAAGCCGACAATTGAGCTAAGAAGTAAGACTACTAACTGACACGAAGTTAAATTGGAAGCTAGAGACACATAAAACTCCATCATGTGTTAAGTAATCATTTAGCTTCACTGTACCTACATGTGTAACTTATGCTTGATAATTATTAGGCAACCGTACATTCATATTAGAAATAAACTTAAAAAAGGAAAGATTGTTCAAAGAACAAGTAACATGATCACTAGCCCCTATATCTATGATCTAGTTATGTTTGAAACAAGAATTAACAAAAGAATAACAAATACCTTCAAAAGGTTGAACAGTTTGAGTAGATGATTGAGCCTCTACTGATTCAACCTATTCTAACTTATCCTTCTCAAGTAGCCAGATAAGCTTGTAATATTGATCCTTTGTAAAATGGAAAGGACTACTTACCTCGTTCATCTAAACAAATCCTATTTGATTTATTCTCCTTGAACCATTAGTTCGTGGATCAAATCCTACTTTAAAACCTAATGGAAAGCCATGCTTCCGATAGCACTTGTCAACTATGTGACCATTCATGCTACAAAAAGAACAAATAGGTCTTTTTGAATTATTATTAAGAAACCTCCTCTGAGTTCCCAGTCTAGCAATAAAGGCACTTAAATCATGGAATCCTTGCTGTACATTAGACAACGTCTATCTCTCTTGTTGAGTCACTAATGAGAAAGCTCTATTAACATCAGGCAATGGATCCATCAACAGAATTCGTATCTTAACTGAAGTAAAGGAATCATTCAATCCTTTAAGGAATCAAATGACTTGATCAAAATTTTGATATGTCTTCATTGTACCTACAACAGTACAATCATCATGTCCCTCATAAATAGTAAAAGGTCTCAAAACCGACAATTCATCTTACGAAATCTTAAGTTTCATATAATATTTAGTAACACAAAGCGAACCTTAACTTATATTATAGATCTCTTCTTGTAGATGAAAAATTCTCAAGGAATCTCCATGAGAAAATCGATTGTATAAATCCTTCCAAAAATCACATGTATTTTCTATCCAGATTATACTTTGTGCTATAGATTTAGATAAGGAATTTACTAACCATGAAAGCACCATTGTATTGCACCTCTCCCGGGTTGAATATAATTCATCATTCTTATCTGATTGCCTAATAAATCCATCCACAAATTTGAGCTTATTCTTCGATAGAAAAGCTACTCTCATTACTCAACTCCATGAATGATAATTTGTTCTAGTTAAGATTGTAGATACCAATACAAGAGAAGGATTCTCATTCGGATGCAAGTAGTATAGACTAGGCAATTGTTCAAATTCCTTCACTATAAAGATTTCAACAGAAAAGTTTTGATACCATGAAAAGCAAAGTAAACTACAATAATATTGCTTGTGTTTGATAGTTAAATTGTCAATGTAGTGGAAAAGAATAAAGTGCAGCAAGGAAAAAAAGAAAAACAAGAAGGAATTAGTAAGAATTAGAATGCGAAAGATGTATCGAACTTAATTAGTTCACTCTACTGTTTTACAAATATTTATAGAGCTCTTGATATAAATGTTGTTAACGACAATGGCTAAGCATTTGTGACATCAATCAAGCTTATAATTTGGAGTTTCTCAATATCTTTTCCTTCATGAGCTTTTGTAGACATAAATAATTGTCTAAGCATTCGAAGAATCCCGTGGCTTTGAGATTTTTCTCGATGAATGTCAAATGATACATTTGTCGACAATTCATTTGCTTCTACTTGTTGACTTTTTCAATAAATCCATTTGAATTTATGAATTATTTAAGAAAAAAAATAGCCGGGCTGATAATTGAAGCTTCATAATGATTTGTCTTCATCAGCAGGTTTGACCAGGCTTCAATAAAATAATTTTTTTCTTTCAACAATAATATCTTCGTGATGTTCATTAACTTAATAGGAAGAATAGCAATATGCTTATATACACAGTAGTAAACGGGACAAACGCTATCCTGGTGTGAAGGGTAGCTCCTTTGCAAATAGAGACAATTTTGTAATTTCGTATGAGGCTTCTTCTATAGAATAATACTTTCTTTTTAACACCAACCCCGACATCATCCTTTTGAAGAATGGTGGGTACCGTGCTTCCTTGGCAACACAACAGAGCCATTATCCTTTTTAGATACTCCACATAAAATGGAAATTTAATACACAAAGTCTAGCGACATGACAGCATAGTCCAACAAGTGATGACCAAACGTTCAGCCCATGCAGATATTGGGTTATAAACTGCATGAAATTCTCGATTCAGCATAGTCCATATCTCAAGCTCACGCCTCGCGTGTGTCACGGTTGCTTCAGTCCAGCAATTTAATGAGATGAAACGAACGCCATTCGAACCAGAATTCCTTATGCATTTATCTTCCAGTCATCAGTTCTTATTTCCTGGTCAAACAACCGTTTAAGCACCATTTATTACAGTAAATTGGCCATTACACACTCATAAACACAATCCCAATTCATGTTACTAACTCATCTCGTGTGTAGAGACATCCATGGAAAATGCTAATATTCTTTCTTTCTTTTCCTTTTTCAAGTTTCCTTACTCGCGCTTCATTCCTTTCCGGATATAAAGGTGTAGAATCAGAGACAACGATGGTAATCTGTAATATGCAACAATAGTAACACACCTTTAACCGGTGGAGCACAGGAGCTCGCATGTCATGGCGTAGCGGGGTTGCAATTGCGGACCAGTAGCAGTGTATCTCTTTTTTCTTTCTTTTTTTTAAAATAAGATTATGGCGCATGGGTTTCAACATCCTACAAACAATAACAGCTTCGTACTAGCCACTGGTCTAATTACAGTGAAGTTCATGGGACATCTTCTTTGGCCATGTTCTTTTCTTTTTTCCTTTTTCGTTTTGTCTATTTTCTGAAATGTCCAGCACGTTTCCCACTTCTTTTTCAATGGTTCTCCTTCCTTCTTCAATGCTTTCATGGCAGTTGAAAGCAAGACTCATTACGATAGTATGGTAACGTATGAAACGGCAGTCCGAAATAGCCAATGGTTCTTCCAACACACCTCGTAATTTTATCGAACACGATTTTACTCTTGCAGAACCATTACGATCCAAGCCTATTGAAGTTCATGCCACACAAACAAGGTGCGATTTTCTTCTTTTCTTTTCCCCTCCCCCTTTTTCTAATTTTCTTTTTAAATTTTACAATTAACTCAATGCCAGAATTTCATTTCCTCATGAAATCACGACCCAAATGCCGTTCAACAAGGAAAAGAGAAAGAAAAAAAAAAAAAGACTCTTAATTGATATTACAATAAGCTTGAAGAGCATAACCAGTTAATTCAACAAATCCTCCGTTCCTACAAAATCCGGCAACCACCCAGACCCTCTTTTTTTTTTTTTTTCCTTTTAATGTTGGCTTCAAAGCAATTTTACACTTTCTTTTTTTTTATTTAATTTTTTCTATTGAAAAATCCTTCTGATTTCCTTCAAATTCATGTTTGTTATTGATACTCGATTTTCGCTTAGCTCAAAGCTCGGTTCAGGCTTTGGCCCATCAACCTTGGAGATGATTGTTCCTCCTACTTAGACTCCTCATTCACCTTTGATCCCAAGAAAAAAATATGAAGAACTATCCTTCTAAGGACTCGATCAAGCACCACAGTAAGCATAAGGCCAAAGTCCTCCCCCTTGTGCACAAGAACCGCTATAGCAGGTCGATGGAGTTTAGGACAATAGGAGCTCTCCCCCCCTCTTACTCAGGCTAGGTAAATAGAGATGCCTTAGACTACATGAGCCTCTAGACATTTGGGTTGCCCTAGACGAGACACTCAATCCAATAGGTGCAAATCCTCAATCCTTCTACTTGAGATCTCACTTATTACTCACCATTTAACATTATTAGTATGATTGATCCTCCTGACAATCTCCAAGGATGACAAATCTACTATCCATAAACATGACTATTAGTGAAGTCATGGCCAACAAACTGCTAGAGCTACTCTGTCAATCTTGGAACACGCATCCTCCTACCTACTGCTAGTATGAATGAACCTTCAATCAACACGTGTCCAAGTAGTCGTACTTCTCTACAAAGAAACCAATAGGGGGGATCAAATCCTAATTCTCTATTAAAGGTTAAGTGCTCTCCATACCAAACTCAAACACACACACATACTATAGGTAAGCACTCCCCAATCAAGCCTTGAGTGCTCATCCACCATAGTTTCCCATTTTTACCTTATCGTCCTCCTTACTAACTTGAGTGTTGGAGGGCCCTTGTAATACTACCCACAAGCGGCTTTCACGTAGATCTTCAAGAGCAAGGAGCTTGTTAGATTTGGCTTATACCAAACAAGACACATTGAAGTTAGTCAAACCAACTAACATTTTAGTGCCCACTGTTTTAAGTCACCATGCATAAGATGGTTAAAAGTAAAAACAACAACTTGTATGTCTCATACTTAGGCAATGCTATTATGTTACAATAAGATGGTGGTTACGCAATGCTTCTACTACTATGTGCAATAACATCATCACCACTAAATGCCCAAACTTCTTAAGTTTAACAACTCAGATCCCTTATCTAACAAATGCTTGATGAAAATAGAAGAACTCAGGAGTCAAATGCAGCCTTGTGTAAAGATGTTGCGATGCTCAAAAATGCATCCTAGAAACGCCCCAATGAAAAAGCAACTGTAAGGTCCTCCTTAAGACTAACCAAAAATTGTGACTAGTATACCACACACCTAGCACATTCATATGATCAAACTCAGAAACGAACAATAAGTTTCCAAAGACCTTCACGAACAGCTGAATCGTAATCACGGCAAAACTCACACACAAGGCAAATGGACAGCAATGAGTAGACAAATCAACGACTTGTCCCTAATACACTCACCAAAAGCCTTTGAGGATATGAACATCTAAGAATTAGATGAATACCATCCATCGTAGTTCCAATATGCTTAACTAGAAGAAAGTGGAGTCATCCACCGAAGCATCACTCTTTATAGCAACAAAGAGCCTGTTCATCCTCTCAATCTTAGAAGAAACATTGCCTGTAGATGCCAGACTCTCACACCTTAACCCATACAACGCAAATACAGGCTTAGATAACCACCTCGTCCATTTCCAAACCATGATGAGCCCCTACAACTTCTCTAATGCAATTATATGCAAAGCTTTCCCTAGCACATTAGCAAAAGCCACTTTACCAGATGGCTATATCACATCATCTGACAACTTAAGAGATAAGTTCCAACAACACTTCCTAAGTTTAAAGGTCCCAAGAAGAGACTCCTCAATAAACTACAATGTAAGGCAACAACTTAGTGAAATACTTCAAGCATACCTCCAACACTTCAATTGCGCAAAACTGTAAGTGTTTAAGCTCAATAGTAGAATGGCCCTCTAAGCCCTCATCATGGGAATAGGTCCTACAAGAAGACCATTCGATGCAGTCTCATTAAACATACTTGATTCTCTAGATGAGTTCATATAGGTGGTCAAGAAGTACATGGTCCAAAAAGGCGCCATCAAA
Organism: Lumnitzera littorea; assembly: GCA_024138015.1. Taxonomy (NCBI): domain Eukaryota; kingdom Viridiplantae; phylum Streptophyta; class Magnoliopsida; order Myrtales; family Combretaceae; genus Lumnitzera; species Lumnitzera littorea. Next base: position 40,334,300 of record JAMXBB010000012.1, read on the forward strand.
GCATGATTTAAGGTAAAGAACAACATCCATAGGTCAATAAAAGACCGCCTAGGGCCTAAAGACCCCAAACTATAGTACTTAGCAAAGGACAAATGAGAAAGATAAAGATAGAAGTTCCGAAATTATCCCTCATACACACCCCTCAACAAACCACTCAGAGAGATCATGTATAAGGTTAGGTAACAACTCCTATAAGCACCAAACGTTCGTGAAACCCCTAAAGTAGCAAACTTAGGCAAGTTTTGTGATTACCACTAAGTACATGACCATAATATAGACTAATGTCGTCACCTAAAAAACATGGCCGATGGCCTTATCTGTAAAGGCTGCATGGACCACTTCATAATAGATGAAAGGAACCAAATACAGTGGCTAACCCAACATTATCAAGTAGAACAACACCAATTAGTATAGCAACAACAATAGAACAAGAAAAATGATGCCTCTATTAACAACCAAAACCAGCGGAGATGAAAAGGGTGAGTAAACACCATATTTGAAGGCCTTTGCCTGCTCTCAAACAGCATAACTAAGCTAACTCAGCATAAGGTATAATTAGTCAAAACTAAAAACCTAAAGATGGATAGTATAATCAGTTCCAATGCTAAAGACAAATAGGATGTTGACTTCCCCCATTATGATGCCCTCATAATAAACGTCGAAATCAGTTACTTCAACATCCCTAAAGCATTTGCCGATAATGGCAACTTAGTTGATATACTATTCTACAATGCTTACTAGCAAATGAAAGTAGAATTAGACAAACGCCTCCAACTATATAAGCACAGCCTCATAGGCTTCGAGGGATGAAAACCTGTGCCTACCAAAGGAATTATCACCCTCCCAATGCCATTAGGTGACAACAAATATGTCGCCACACTGTCCATTAAATTCCTCTCATCAACTACTAGTCACTATACATTGTAATTTAAGGCCAATCAAGCATTACAAAGTTTAATATGCTCATCAACCAAAGGTGTCTAAAAGTAAAATTCATGACACCAACCAAAATTGTTGAAGCCCGAAGGAACTAGAAGTTGTCTAGATCTCTTTACCTCAAAGCCCAAATCAGAGACAAGTCATGAATATAGAGTCCACCATTATTATAACCTCAACACCGTAGGTTAATATAATCTCAAGCTACAGCTTACACTGCGCTCATGACCTTGGGGTCAATTTTCATCCTTGAGTATACACCTTAAATTAGTACTCACACTAAAACTACAGGTTGCATCTATTCTCAAGCTACGGCTTATGCTGTGCTCACGACCTTGAGTCGATTCCCACCCCCAAATATACGTATTAAGTTAATATTCATACTAACACCACAAGTTACATTTGCTCCCATGCTATGGCTTACACTTTGTTCAAGACCTCAGGTCGATTCTCATCTTCAAATACATGCCCTAAGTTAGTATTTACACTAATATCGTAGTTACATCTATTCATGAGCTGTTGCTTACACTACACTTAGAAACTCGAGTCAATTTCCATTCCTAAGTACATACCCTAAGTTAGTATTCACACTAATATCACAGGTTATATCTATTCTTGAGTTGCAGCTTATACCACACTCATAACCTTAAGTTCATTCTCATCCCTAAGTGTGCGTCATAAGTTGGTATCTATACTAACGTAGTAGGTTACTCCCCATGCCTAGTGGTAGCCCTTACCACACTCTTGGCCTCAAGTTGATCATTTCTTTAAGGCACATGCCAAAGTTAGATCTATGACCATGCTACGATCTACCCATGGTCCCCTAGTATAGACCCACTTACTACCCCTACATGTTGCGAGTGCAACAATGCATAAACAAGAAAGGAAAGAGCGAGCAAAGCAAGAATGTAGGAGCTAGTGTGTACAAAAATGGAAATTCCACTAAGTAAAGAAAAGATTACAAGGCTTTCCTAGTTGACATCCCGACCTTAAGTACATATAATAACAAAAGAAATTACAAAGGCATGAAGGCCATTCTTACCTTATTGTCTAAGAAGAGGTCTTCCTATCTACTCTCAACTTTGACTCCACTACTCATGGCAATCTCTTCTCTAAGAGGAACTACTCTTAACTTTAACTCAGCCTATGGACACCATCACAAGAAGTGTAACTACATCCCTATGTTTTAACCGGGTAAAGCTTTTAGCCCTAAGGGCCCTAACAGCTCTAAAAGAAGGTTACCACTCCACTTAAGTGAGCTAACCATCCACAAAAGCAACCTCGAGAGATGGAGACAATTGATCCATCTACTCTAACTAGCCAACCACAAAACAGTGAAGAAAGCTCGAGGATGTCACTTCATGCTCCTCCAATCTACCTTAGTCAGGAAATTGAGGCTAGGAAAGAGGCCTCTTCTGCCACCGTAATCACCACGGTGACCTCCACTTGCATGTGGACTTGAAAGGTATTTCTTAAAGGCTTTGTCCACAACCCTATGCAAGCAGACACCCCCACGATGGAGCTATTATAGTGAGCTGAGAAGATGAGTCCCTAGTCTCACCCTCACATAAGTGACTATAGCTCAAATGGAGACTTAATCAAAAGGTGTACATATACCTTGCAATCACTACTCGAGACACACCCCCCAGTACCAGGTAATCTTACACACCTCATGATCACACTTGGAAGGAAGACACTTAGAAAACTCTACTCCCAAGCTCATACACCCTCTCCATCACTCTGATCGTCCTTAACATATTCATAACCAAGCAAAGTCTAACCCATAACTTTCAAAGCAGCTCTCAACTGTTATGCCAATAGAGGACCATGCACCTTTTATATAGAGGGCCCAAGTTAATCCTAACCATCCATATGGCATTCATCTAATGGCCTAAAAGTAGAGGAAGCCCAACCGACCCCAACAAGGGTGTTAATGTGCCATACCAACACTAAATGCCTATGCCGGTATGATTGCCAATCACTTGCCTACGTAAGGGATCACATGATATCATAAAAGATCCGCCTGAGCTAGTGTACTTGGCCCACAAGGTCACATGACGTTAGAAAATGTCCACCTAAGTTAGCATGCCTTTCTCGAATGATTACATAACTTACTAAAGCCCACACGCCGTGCTTGGTTGGATTGAGTAATGAATAAGATAAAGGAATTTGTAAGAGAAGCAGCAGATCAAACGGCTGCTTATGGTGTTCCACTTACACCACAAAGAAGTAGATCACCAAAACTTTGGATAAAGTCAATCTCTTACCTTATGTACTCAACTCGCTACAGGTTCAACCAACCTAAAAGACTTAGACCATAAGCTAACTTGGGTACAATGGGGCTAATAGTACAACACAACATAAGAAAGCATCAATGAGAGGAGACAACAATAGATTTAGAAAGGCATGAAGATACTTAAGTACTAAAAGAACCAAATAGCACCCGGACATACTTAAGTACTTCAGCCAAAAACTCTGAGAACAACAAATATAACCCCAATTCAAAAGGCTTTGCATACATTAAGAAAGGCCTCTCATTCGGGCAGCTCCATTCGCCACCTAGGTACCTCCCTCACATCCTAATTAACCAACCTCAAATGTGTCTCATCTAGCTCATAATAGGCTCAAGCACACCTCTCGTTAGTGTTTATTGTACGAAGAGCCACCTCCTACTCCCTATCATCATTATTGGGTGCATATACATCCATAAGCTACCCATTCACCCAGGTCTTCTGATCTAACCAAGTCAGTAGTATACCATCGCCCTCATCTACCATCGCTGCCGTAGCCATTACTTTGGGGGGAGTACGATTACCACCCCTTTCATTGACCATCAACTCATAGTCCTGGTCGAACATTCTTGAAATGGACTCGTATGAGGAGTCAGCCGCACTTTGATTTTCCATTTTCAAAGATCAAGAGAAAATTGAATGGAATGAAACACAAGGCTTAGCTTGCGAGTTTGAATTTTGGTAAAGCTTCCTCTTAGTAAATCATAAATGTACAAAATTGAAGCCCAAGGCCCCCTTTTATAGACAACTAGAAAGGGAAGCCAAATTGTTTCTCCCACTCGTAAAGTATGTACCCCCCCCCCACCCCCCCCCCCCCCCCCCTCCCTTAGAGGGACGTACACTACATCCTAACCACACACATGTCCCACTTCTTAAGTGAACAACTAGGATTGATGCATACCCATGGATTGCTAACACAGCCATCCATATTAGGAGAGCATGCATGCAGCCATTTCATGCAAAGCTGTAAATGCATACTACCCTTGTTAAGAAAAGTAATCATAGCACCTTAGGTACCCCAATGGTTACATCTTACTACTCAGACTAGACGACCTAACCTGACATGACAAGCATCAAGTTACATTTAGATGTGAACAAGCCTTGCTTAATTGCACTACTCCTAAGCCTTTACCTGAACTCATAAGCTCTTTTGCTCCCTTCATATTTTCGATGCTAAGGAGAGTTGGGGTAGCAAATGTTGACACATGATTTTTGCTCAGCCCAAGGCCTAGTTCCAAGTAAGGCCTACTAGCCTTGTAGATGATCATTCTCCCTACTCGGACCCCTCATTCACCTTCGACCCCAAGAAAAGAACACGAGGAACTATCCTTTCGATGACTTGGGTGAGCACCATAGCAAGCATACGGCCAAAGTCATCCCCCTTGTATGCAAAGACCATTACGACAAGTCGATGGAGCTTTAAATAATAGGAGCTCTCCCCCTTCTTACTTAAGCTAGGTGAGTAAAGACGCCTTGGCCACACAAGCCCCTAAACATCTAGCTTGCCTTAGGTGAGATACTAGATCCACTAATCCCCAATCGTTCTATTGGAGATCCAAATTATTAATTGCCATTTGACATCCATAGTAGGATTGATCCTCCCAATAATCTCTAAAAATGAAAAATATGCTGTCTACAGGCATGGTTGCCATCATGGTCATGGTCAGCAAACTTCTGGAGTTACCCTATCAACCCCGCAATGCATGTCCTCCCTACCTACTACTAATATGAACAAACCTTGAATCAACATATGTCTAGGTAGTTATACTTCTCCTTATTATAAATAAAGAGGAAAGAAGCCAACAAAGGGGGAATTGGATCCTTATTCTCCATCAAAGGTTAAGTGCTCTCCATATTATACCCAAACACATACACACACCATGGGCAAACACTCCCAATCGAGCCTTGAGTGCTTATCTACCTTAGTTTCCTATTTCTACTTTATTTTCCTCCTTACTAACTTGAGTGTCAAAGGGCCCTCATGATACTACTCACAAGGAGCTTTCTTGTAAGCCTTTGAAAGTAAGGAGCCCTTTAGATTTGGCTAATACCAAAATCAGCCCGATAAGACATATCAAAGTTAATCTAACTAATTAACATTTTAAATCTTGTCTTAGTGTTACAATTTGCAGGCCTTCAAAAATCTATAGTCACATCTTTGTGTAAGCACTTGGAACTCATGATGAATTAATCAAAGAAGAATAGTGGTGCTCTTAGCTGACCCTTTTGACTTTCTTGTATCTCCTTCCATAATGTCAATGTCTTCACATATGGGATGACCTTTTTAATGAAACCTTTGTTAGCCCAAGAAAAATTAATTAGAAGTGAGATAGCTCAAGAATAATTTGATAATAGATTACTTAGCTAAGGTTATAGGAATATGCTAGTGTAATTGCTTCTCTGTATAGTTGATCGACCAATCTATTTCCTTTTGGACTCTTTTTTTTTTTTTTTTTATCTCCTCATGATTACATTTCATCAAAAATGCTAAGGGAAAGCAATTCCTTTTTTTTTTTTTTTTGTGTATCATTAGCACTTTTGACTATTTCTTTAGTTACCCTAACTTTGGAAGATTTTCTATAAAATGTGAACTATCTTTTCCATGCTCTATCTTTATATATATACCTTTTGGGGATTCTATTAGAGATTTGCCTTGTTTGAAGTTATGATTTGCAAAGCCACTTGCTTAATGTAAGGTAGGTTGCCAACTATTTATTAAACGATTTCATTCCCTTATTAACTTGTTGAAGACAAAGCACTAGCTACAAGCCTTAATGGGGTGTAGTGGTAGACAAATTGAGCTTGTCCTTAACCATTGTTGATATCCTCTATGAATGCAAATAGTACACTTCATGTGCTTTAATGCTTATCCATGTGCCTCTAAATGAGAAAGAACATACTTCATATCCACACATTTCCCTATAATCATAACTTTATATACTTCTTTTTTCATTTTGTCAATAGTATTAGGGTATGAAGCAAGTTTATTTTTGGGAAGATGCATGAACATGTCCTTATGCATCATAAGAATCTCAATCTTCATGCAATAATAGTTCCATATATGTGCATATGGAGTAATATATCATATTGAGAAATGAGAACCATGAAGTGAGCAAATGTATTGATATTTAATGCAATTATCTTCGAACTTCTTTTTGGTGCTTCCATTGTTCTCCATTATTGCAAGTATCTTAGAGTTTCTTTTGTCTTCGAATTCAAAAAATTGAAGAAGACATACCTTTGCTCTTTTATTTTATTTTATTTTATTTTTTTGGGACAAATGAATATCTCCTTTTGTTTTATGAATGTCCTTTTCATTTTCCTTTTTTTTTAGCACATTATGAATGACTTTTCTTTTTTGTTGAATAAATATCAATAATAATTCTTCTTTTTTTTTTCCTAGGCGGACCCTTGATTTTATTTCTCTATAAGTAAAATTGCTATAGCAAATTGTAGATTTAAGATCAACCCAAGGTCATACCTAGGTCTTCAATATCGCCTTCCCAAGGTCAAACATCAATTAAACGTTATTTCTCTAATAAAGTAGCAACACTTCATTAGCAAAGCAATGATACTTTATTAGCAATAGGTGGTACTACTCAATAGGGATCGGAGTATCTATAGTGTTATTTGTGCCCCACAAAAGCACTCCATCAACAAACCATTGCGTTTATAGAATCGAAGAGCATAGATGGAAGAGGAGTTTAAGTTTACTCAAAAAGCTTCACCCCTTCATTGGGCATACTTTAAGTGTCAACAAAAGAAATTACTTATATATGAAGAACAAATCTATCCAAAGTTTAATTTCACAAATGCAACATCTTTGCTCTAGAATACTAAGCTCAACCATCTAAGAGGATTAATCATTAAAGAAAATGGTAGACGAGGAGATTATACTTTGTTCAGGCATCACCAAACTCAACAAGTGAGTGGTTATCTCACCCAAGAGAATTCTTTACTATACAATTAGTTTTTATCAAGCTTTATTACGGCAACATACTTTACAACATAATGCCTACATGCTTCAAGATCAAGTGTTGTCTTCTTCTTCTCCCCTAATCAATGGTGCGTCATTACATGATGGGGCAACAATGGAGAAAAATTCACTAAAGTCATTTCGACCCTCTTAATATCAACTATGGGCTTTAAAAAAAAAAAAATAACATCATGACAAAGTACATTTATCGGTGTCACTTTAACTTCTTGAAGTCATCTATAACTTAACTTCAATGGAATTACTTCAACTTCTTCATAAGTAGATTATGTATCGAATTGACATCTAATGAAGAGATCGCTTCGACCTTTCCAAGTGTTGAGTTGATCACACTCTCAGGAGTAGTGTTTTAACCAAGTAACAACAACCAATTGTGAGACTTTGATCTTGGAAAACAATACGAAGTTGCAACTAAATTGCCTTATCCTTTTGTTGAAAGGATTGCTTAAATCCCAACAATTGCCTAAAAAAAAAAAAAAAAAAAAGCATTGTTGAAGGATGATGCTACTTCAACCTCTCGCTTTTAAAGATGCATATTTCTAGTTAATGGCCCTCCATCGAGAGATGGCATGCTCAAAGAGCACTGGCTATGAGATGGTTACTTTGACCTATTGTAAAAGAGACTACGTCAATCTCAATTTATCACCAAGTATTAATCTAGAAACATAAAGGTCACTTTAACCCTTAAGATTGTTAATAAGCGCTCTTCCATGCTTTCTTTGAGTACTTTGCATTATGTTTATCTTGAACAGTTGATTTCATGGAGTTGCTTCAATTCCTGTAGAGATCAAAATACATCAAGACAAGTCATTTATCGATTGTGTGCTAAAAAAGTATACTACAGCTAAGTAAGAATGCATGCTATAAAGGAGATGTTTTATAAGTCATGTGATTTGGAAGATCATTTTAACCTTTGCTGGTTTTGTGTCATTTTCACTTTTAATAGCTAAAAGGAGAGGCATTGTGACCATTAAATGCATCTTGGTTTTTCTTTGAACATATATTCTAAAATCACCTCAATCTCATGATCAATTTAAGATGACTTTAACTATTGAATAAAGTGGTGTTACAGTTGCTAACCTTGTTGTAGGATTGCTTCAACCTGTTATAACTAAGATTGCTTTGATCCAATGAATGATTATTGTAGACCACATAATAGGAGTGCATGCTTCTACTAAGCCACTCTAGCTACCGTGATATGATCACTTTGATCATTCTTGGATGAGGTTGCTTTAACCTCAATTTCATGGGTAAGCATTACAGTTGCTATTCCATTTGTGGAGTTGCTTTAATTTATCATAGCAAATATTACTCTAATCTAATGTATGATGTAGAGATGGGCATTACCTACTACATACTCAGGAGCAATTACTTCTATCAAGTAATCATAGCTATTGTGACATGATCGCTTTAATCATTCACAAATGAGATCACTTTGACCATAAATCTGTGAGAAGGCGTTATAGCTACTAAGCCTCTTGTAGAGTTGCTTCAACTCGTTATAGATAAGATCGCTTCTATCTCATGGATGATGCAATAGAAATGGGTATTTACCACTGTGTACTCAAAAGCAAATGCTTCTATTAAGCGACGATAGTTGCCATGAGATTATTGCTTCAATCATTCATGGATGAAGTCGCTTTAACCTTGAGTTCTACAAAAAAAGGCATTACAGCTACCATGGAGTTACTTTGACTCATTACAACCAATATCCCTTCAATCCAATTAGTAAAGAACATGGGACAACAATGCTAACTATATCTATGTCTTAGAGGTTGTAATGGTAATGTTAGCTATGCTAAAATTTCTTCATGAAGATTATCAGTAAGGAATGCCAAGCAACAATGTCAACTACACCTAGACTTATAGCAAGTACCATTGTAACTGTAATAACTATATCATAGGGAATGTAAGTAGACATTGATGATGATTCTAAATTTTGATTATGTCACATCTTATGTTAGAGCAGTTGAGATGGCTATATGTGCCGTGATGTTGTGTCTTATGCAAAAGCAGCAATGATCTCATCTTAAGTGAAGATAATGAATAATGACCTTTCATAAGCCTAGCTCACCTTTTGCTTACAAAGGAGATCACATGGAGAAAACTATTTGCCTTGCATGCTATTCTACACCTTCAAGGGCTTTAAAATTGTATATTTTTCACTTCTTAGATATCTTATAGATTACGATCTTCCTTAATATTTAATGCTTCATTTTAAGATCATTGTAAAGTTTATTGACTTTAAGAGCCTCAATTAATCTAAAGAGGTGCTTCATGATACTTCCTTGTTCATCATTAAACTTGGTGAATCTAAGATTGATGTAGTCCTTAGAGTATACCTTCTCTACCATAATTTTTGAGTTTGAAAGTCTCAAAGATGGGATGTAAGCATACTATGTTATGTGGATTTACTTTAGCTACTTTTTCAAGATACTCATTCGTCATGTATGTGGAAGGAGTCTATTACAAAGTCAACTCAAAGCTGGAGATTAAATGAGGTGGTTGTGCATTATGAATATCTTCTAAGATGAAGCCACGTGTAATAAATAATTGTCTAGTCAATTAGAGTTAATGGTACAAGTGGCTATATGCTATTTCCCTATTGTATGTCTTCTTCCTTTGTAAACACTAGAATAGCTTTCTCTTGCACAATGCTCTTAAAGACTCTTTTAGGTAGATCTTTACCTTTGCCACTACATAAAATGTTGAGTCAACTAGAGTTAAGGGCAACAATAGCTACAATCCATCCACCTGTTGTACCTCCTTATCTTTTTCAAGGACTTAAACATATTTACAAATGTGATGCATCTTTTAACGAGACGACAGTAGATGTAAATCTAGTATTTTGTAATCTTGGTGCGAGTAAAGCATTATGAAATTGCACATTGATGGAAGTAATAGCAATAGTTGCTAATTTAGATGAGCACTGCATGAAGGAATTGTAATAAGAACAAGTGTTCTCGTACATTTCTTTTACTATGATTCAAAGCATCAGTAGAAGCCAATGTCTTATGTAATTATAGATGCAATGTTCTCCTCTCAACTTGAATTTGCTTAACCATGTTAAGGTGAATCTTTTTATCTTGGGATCTCCTTCTAGTGTCATTTTGTTCAAGAAGTTCTCTCCCTAAGTGGAGTCGCCATTTAATGTATGGTAGGGTTGCTGTTGATGATCGATCATATGTAGTGTACATGTAGTTGGTCTTAGAGAAGTCTTAATCTGATGGTACATAGAGGAATGACCTTAATGAGAGATGTGGGAGGAGGAATAAGTAAGCTCGATGTCTCATATGCGCACGTATAACAATGAATTGAATTATGTGATTCTTGAGTTTTCTTGATTTGTTCTTCATAAGATGGTTGATATGATATTCTATGAAGTCATTATAGTAGAGTAATGACAATTTTATGAAGCTTGCCAACACTTCGAATGTTGCAAATGAAGAGGAGAAGGATTTAATATACAGAGTTTGGCTTAATCTCAACCATTGGATCAAGTTGAGATAAACAAATAAGATGACTCGATGATGAGAGTTGTTAAATCAACTCTTGGTGATCGATGATCCAGATTCAAGTCTCCAACTCTTATATAATGAATGGGCCTTAAGATTGGGCTTGAGCCAAGTTAGGCCCAATTGCTTATAAAATGAGCCCATCTCTCCTTCTATAATAAGCCTACGGTTTATTTTAGCCTTTTAAAGGCATATGAAGGCTAAATAAGGCCTAAAAGAACCTTAAAAGACCACTTCAAAGTCTACTTTTTACGTACGAGACAACCTAGCAAGGCCAAGAGTAGAAAAATCTATCAAGCGATCCCATTTTCAAGTCTACCAAGTCAGATTTCCCTAAAACATCCCTAATTGAGCTCGATTTGCTAAGCCTTGTTACTAGCCCATTAAACTAGTTCATAGTATTAAATTGTGCCAAATACCTAATTATCAAAATAGTCCTCTATACATACATTAAAAGGATAATCACAATTGAAAAATTGTATACAGTTTAGCATGAATTTTACCTTTTCATTCTTACACAAATTATTACAAGAAGTTAAAAAGTTAAGTATGAAATAATAATAACAAATGGTAAGTTTTGTGATAAAATAAAGAAAATAGGTTAGAGAAGATAACACAAAAATCTAAGTGGAAATCCATTGTGCTTATTAACACCTCTCTTTTAGCTCCATATTAAATCAAGTGTGATTTACTATTCTAAAATCTATTTGCAATTACTACATAAAAATTATAAATTCTCTTCTTCTAATGCTTCATAGAATAATTTTTTCCTTTGGTATAACAGAAAAGTTGTCCCTTATGAACCATAATAAGTCAACCTATAACTTAGTACTTAACATAAAAAGGTAAAGTTATTTAGTAAAGGTTAGAAAGAGTCATCTTATTAAGATGTGGTATGTAACTCGCTAAGAAAATCTGAAAGTTGAAGCGCAATCTCTTTTCGACATGCGATACTTCAACAAGTATGGAAGTTCTTTAAATGAATCTTGAACATGTGTTCTAAATGAATTCTCAACAAATGGATCTTTATCTCAAAATTTAATCATGTTTAAAAGATAGAAACAAGTAAAGAATCCAGTAGCAAACTCTCTAACGTAACAGATTAATGGTCGACAATTGGATCTTTATCTCAAAATTTAGTCATTTTTAAAAGATAGAAACAAGTAAAGAGTCCAATATCAAACTCTCTAACGTAACAGTTTGATTTTGATATTAATTCTAAAAGTTTCAATCCAGAACTTGTAGTTTCCATGTGTCCCCTTTTTAGAAGACCCTTAATTAAAAATAGTATTGACTTAACTCCAAAAATAAACTGTATTCAATTTAAAAAATACATAATCAAATTAAATGCTAGAAAAGTTATATAGAATCTGCCATATGAAGGAAATAATCCTTTGAGAAATCACTTGTATTTTAAATATGCACTGTTTTGATTTTCTTCCTAAACATCAATCTAAAACAAAATATGCCATTTTGGATCTAAGAAAATAAAACTCGATTGTAGATACAATTTTTTCTAGACTAACCATGATCTCAATTCAAAAGAAGGAAAGAATATATATATACAAGAAGCTTACAAATTAACTAAACAGTAAGTTGATGAAATAAAAAGAAAAAAAAATGAACTTTTTAATCGAACAAATAAACTAAGCAGTATATGAATATTAAATAATTTTGTTGACCTGATTGAAAATCCTATGATCTGGATTTTGAGAAAAATTCAGAAGGTTGGAATTGAGAAACTAATAAGGAAGGTGCAAATTGAATGGCCATACACAATCAATTTATAAGAAAATAGACAAAATTGATTCAAAGTTTTTATTTCATCTGTTGAAAATAACATTGAAGATTAATATGTATGGTGCAAAACGCAAATGAAAAATGAATATTGTGTTTGAGATATAAATTGAGGAGTGGTGGCAAGATATTAATTGTACAAACGGAGGTAATGGCGAAATCAAACAGTTTGGACGATAAAACAAAAAAAAAAATAGACTTAATTTTTCTTTGGGTGGGGGTGGGTGGGGGGGTGGGGTTGGGGTGGGCGGGGTGGTTGGCGAAGAGAAGCGAGAACGGGTATATGGAGAAGGATTAGATCTTTCCATCGCAGTTAAGAAAAGCTGGAGAGGTTGGAGGATGAGAAGTTATCGAGAAAGTTAAATCATGGCGAATAATAAAATCAATTTGCTTTACATAAAATTAGAAAAGCAGGAAATGGGACGAGGGGTTATAACTTTACTAGTATTTTACAATATTTTCCTTCTTATAAAACCTTTTTGATGTGAAGATATGGACTGTTTAGTAAAAGGAGGAGCAAATGTTTATATATATATATACTGAACAAAAATTTATATAATTATGTATAGCATTTAAATTCATACCTATACATTTATTGTGGCGATGAGGTCTTTATCGCAGCATGCCGTGAGTAAGTCCTCTAGTAATACAACATTAGTGACTTATGACGTGAGGTTTGGTTTCTTTATAACTTGCGTGCTAAAAGGAAATGAACGAGAGCAGGTTAACCGGGAAGGATTTTTAAATCCCATTAACACAACATGTAAACTGATCAGTAGCATTTAAATGGTAATAAATTTTGAAATTTTAACAATTTTGATAAAATACAAAATTTCTTAAAACTTTACGTATTATTAAGTATTATTGATTTTTGTGCACCATTTTGTTCATGAACGTGGCGCAAGGTGGGATGAATCATTTTTAAACTTGTATACGGTTGAGGAATTCCGCTTTGATAGGCATCTCTTCTCTTTTATTCTAGTACACCAACGTACTTAATTACCCTTTGTATATCGGCCCCAACATTATACTTGTTCAACTTTTATTTTCCCTGTCCCCGCTCAAGCCGACTCCTCTTTCCATATTCACAGACCAAGCAGAGGAAAAAACACAGCTATTCACTTGGTCCTTATGAGTAGTATTATTGCTCAAAGAGACGACGAATTGGACAGGCCCTTATTGACAGAGCCATCACGTAATGGTGATCAGCGCAAAGAAGCTGGTGATGATGAAGAGAAAAAGGATCTCCCGACAAAGGTGTGGATTGAAACAAAGAAGTTATGGCACATCGTCGGTCCAGCTATATTCAGCCGTGTAGCATCCTACACCATGAACATCATCACGCAGGCTTTCGCCGGCCACCTCGGCGAAGTGGAGCTCGCCGCCCTCTCCATAGCCAATACTGTCATTGTTGGATTCAACTTTGGCCTTCTGGTAATCAACATACATGACTCTTTAATATATTCACACCATATTGGACTGGCAACACTAGTATAGGATGTAGGCCCCGCTTGATTTAATATCAAATGTGATAAAGTTAGTAATTCATGCGTATTCCATTTTTCTGGTAAAAATCAATCACTAGTTCCTAGTATGTTGAACACGGTAGTAATTACACCATTTCATATGATAAAGTATGGGGTCCAATTAATCTATGTTAGACTCCATGTTAACAAAATTTACGTTTTTTCTTTGTCTTATGCGGCTGTTGTAATATATATATATATGTAATAGTTGGGGATGGCGAGTGCCCTAGAGACACTATGTGGGCAAGCTTTTGGTGCCAAGAGATACCACATGTTAGGTATATACATGCAAAGATCATGGATAGTCCTCTTCCTATGCTGCTTTCTGCTGTTGCCCGTCTACGTATTCGCCACGCCGCTCATGAAGCTTCTCGGACAACCGGAAGATGTGGCGGAGATGTCGGGGCTGGTGGCTTGCTGGCTGATCCCTCTCCACTTCAGCTTTGCCTTCCAGTTCCCTCTCCAGAGGTTCTTGCAGTGCCAATTGAAGAACCTCGTCATCGCTTGGGTTTCTTTGTCGGCTTTGGTGTTTAATGTCGTGTTTAGTTGGCTGGTCGTTTACGTGTTCGACTTTGGAATCGTGGGGCTGTCAATTGTGCTGGACATCTCGTGGTGGATTATGATTTTTGGACTTTTTGGTTACACTGCCTGCGGTGGGTGTCCACTTACTTGGACTGGCTTCTCCATGCAAGCCTTTTTTGGTCTTTGGGAGTTCGTCAAGCTTTCGGCTGCTTCCGGTGTGATGCTTTGGTAAAACGTCATCCCTCCTTATTTCCACCCATTTGTCCTACCTTCTTTTTTTTTTTTTTTTTTTCCCTAGACAAGGCTCTTATAAAATTCGTATTTGTTATGATTCACATGCATCTTGCTGGTTTTGAAATATTTATTCAAGAATCAGTGACAGATGACGTGGGGTAATCTTAACCCTTAGTTCGACTAGATGGAAATGGAGGAAAATTACGTGTTTAACTATTTTAAAAAGAGGAAAATAGGATGAAATGATGAAAAGGGTAGAATTATTTTAATTTTATAGAGAAATTATATAGTCAAAGGAAATAGGTTGAAATTTTAAGAAGTTATAAAAATCAGAATTGTTGGATTCTTATTAACCATTTCAATTTAACCCAATTTGACATAACCTCTCCATAAAATCAGTCTAAACTACTCCTTTAGCTCTCATCCTTAGTAACCCTAGTTCAACCAATTGATTTAAATACTCGACCAATTTAATCCGTTTTATATAATGACCTATTGTTTTTTTTTTATTAAAATATATATATTTTTTTATATTTTCTAAAAAATATATCGGTTTATTAAAAAAAAATGTAGATTAAACAAAAATAGAAAATAAATTGTGACAAAATCTCAATTTTGAATTCTCAAGAATATAAGTAATTTTTATTAATTTACATATAAATATAAGTTATATTATCGTATTTTTATTAACCTCAATTGACTCTGTCAATTCTTAACCCAACATCATTCCCGAATCAACTTTCCGAACGGGGTTTGACCACATTGAGAAAAATAACTTTTAAAAGGGAGGAAATGAAATCTCATCATAGGGAGATATATATTAGAGGAACTCGGTTTTTTCCTTTTTCTATTTGAGAGTCTATATTTTCAATTTTTTTTAAGAACCTTGATTCTGGAAAATGAGTGAAAATAGGATTTTCCTTACTTTCCGTTATGAGTGGCATTGACATTCAGGTCAACAAATGAAAAATTATAAAAACTTGATCACTGTTTTGTTTCGCTTCATTTTATTCATTGATCTATTTATTTTTTATTAACCAAACATGTAAAAATGTAACATTTCTATTCATTTTCTTCCTTTTTTATATATCATATCAAAATAAGCTTAAAAATTATATTTTCATTGATTCTATTGACTATTTTGTTTCAATTTATTTTCTTTCCATTTTTATTTTATTTAAAAGTTGTCGGACATAATGTTAGGGTATAAGAAAGAAACAATTTTTTCATACTTTTTAATATTGCACCTATAATTCATCATAAAATGAAATGCATAAATAATAGGAAACTTTTCTATTTGATATCTTATCTTGTATTTGAAGATGCTATATTTTCCATTTAGTTAAGTAGAAGCATACATACTTTAGAGGTTTACTTTTGAGGATTTTTTATATTTACGACTACAATGCTTTAAGATTATAAAGATGTTTGTGGAAAGCATTAAAATTATAAATACACATAGAATTTAAAAAACCCAATGTCGTATCCCATATTAGAGTTTGTAAGTAAGATAACAATAATAATATAATTAAATGTGAGTTGAGCTAATGAAATCAGCCGCAAAGCTTTAAGAAAGGATGCAATATTACTTTTTGTGAACATATAAGATATAATTTAATACTTGTTAAAACTGTAACTTTAATTTTGCACAAGAATTATAATAATTTTTAACGGACAAGCAGATGGTTCACTGGCCTAAAGGCTAAACCTAAAGATGTACCGTTGATAGACATGTTACATGCAATTAATTTTTTTAGGCTTACCTACTATTTCATGCGTATATATTCCACAATGCGGTATGGACCAGACATCAAATCGTTGTCCCCACGTCGCATTTATACGTGATTCAAACTTATCATATATGTCAAGCCACACGATTTTACGACGATGGGCTGCTCAGTGGCTCTGCCTCTAGCTGTATACGTCATCTGATAAAACTATTAATCTTGGATATCTATCGCTTGAAACAGCTTGGAGAATTGGTACTACAGAATCCTTATATTGATGACCGGATATCTGCAAGATGCTACGGTTGCTGTGGATGCATTATCCATATGGTATGTACTTTGCCCTTCCCCTTCTGTTCTGAAACTGACCTCTCTGTAATTCATATACATATATAAATATATACACCCATTGATGGTTAGTCAACTTTTGATCGTCAGAAACCTTGGGGAAAAAATAGTAATAGACAGTTAATGCAGAGCTTATTACAGCATGGGCAATTCAGTGGAATGGTATATGGTTTTCTTCACAAAAATAGGGTTTAATCATGGTGTTACTAAATAGGGTTGAGTAAGGACAGACCTAAAGGAGTGGAAGGGGACTTGGCCCCTCTGAAATCAACTTAAATATAAAGGAGGAATCTAAATATTATATGCATATTTTATAAAACAAATCTTAACGTAACTTTTAATATGGCTCTCAATTGTCTGATTCTTCATCTACTGCGGACTTAAAGTATTATTAGACATTTAAAAGTATTGGCTATATTACTGTAATAAAATCCATTTTTGTGATGATTTTATATGTATAGTAGAATTAAAACATGTTATGAATCTAAAAATGATTGCTATAACAAAGGGGAGAAAAACTCTGCGGTGAGTGTGTAAAAATAATATAATTATCATTATAAGTGGATAATTGCGACAATTATTTATAACTTGCTGCTAATTTACAATCTCAGTTAGCTATATTTTATTGTAGTGTATTATTCTACAAAAATAACAGGGGATTACTGGTACTAAAGCCTTTTAGTGATAAGTAGTGGTGGAAATCTTAATAATAGTGCCCCATCATTTGTAATGATAATATATAACCGCAGAAAATAGTAATACAAAATATGAAAAATAATTTTTCTTTGGAAAATAGGAATAATTTTGATCAGGAAAATGTTGTTCAAACCCAAAAATGCTGTTTCCAAGTGTTTACCAAGTAATTTGCTTCAATATAATTTAGTAGTTTACAAGTTGTGAAAGTTTTAAGTAATCACCACCATCCCAATCAGTTACCATATCTTTACCTTCCATCCAATAAAAATTTTTAGTGTTGGGAAGCTCTTGAAAGTAATACGGAAATAATGAATAATTCAAAACTTTAAGAGTTCTGATTAATTTGCCTAAGAAATCCTGTCAAGTTATAAGTCTAGGGATGATGGATGGATGGCTTATGTCAATATGTTCTAACGTTTGGCGGTCAAACAAATTGAATATGAACCCATCATATTGGCCACAAAATATTCGGCTCCAAACAATTTCCAAAGTTTAAATGTAGCAAAATGGTGAAAAAATAAAAATAAAAAATAAAAAATCTTCTTTCATGAAATTAAAGCACTCTAAAAAAATAACATTATTTAGGATCCCTAGTATGTAAACATTAATTATATCGATATATGTGCTGAATAATATTTCACCTAGTTGTCTATTGCAATAAATTCACGGCATCTTTGGCTTGAAAACGATGCAGTATGAGTATCAATGGATGGGAGATGATGATTCCTTTAGCGTTCTTTGCTGCAACCGGGTAACTCTCTCTCTCTCTCTCTCTCTCTCTCTCTCTCTCTCTCTATATATATATATATATATATATGTATGTATATATATATGTATAAATGTATGTGTGTGCGCGTGTGTGATTGAAAATGCCCCATTTGTTGGTTTTGCCCTTGTTGGTGCATCAGTTAGCTGGTCTTTCGACCCAAAGCTAACAGTCAATGAGGATATCTTTAAAGTAACTGCTCCTCCTGACTGTTAGGTCCGAGTTCGACGTAGGGTGGGGGAAAAAAAACAAAGAAAAAACTCTAAAGTTGATGGAAAAAATATCATATGATCTTTCAAATCATTTTGATCTCTACGTATCAGAACAACGTTCTAAGAATTTCAAATGATAATAACCTTTATATTTTATCCTTTAAGATTTTTAAAAATTCTAAAAGATTTTGATGATATTTGTGGCAATCGCAATAATATGTTCTTTAAAAAAATAAAATAAAATAAAAGAAGTAACCATTGGATTTCATTTACGAATGGTTGGAATTTTGTAACTTTTGAGTCAGACTAAAGAAAAAATGAAAAAAGAAACAATCTAAAGTGCTCTAACAAGCACAACGCCGAAGCACTCGATGGAGTTCCTTGAAGTTTATAAAATCGTGTCTAAGTAATTCTGGTTGGTAATAATAGCCTAAGGCAATCAATTTCACAGTGTTTACACGTTAGTAATAAAATATTAAGTAACATCCGGAGTACTCACACGTAATGTTAGTGGCTATGAGAGGACCCATATTTACCAAATTTAGGAAGATAATGCAATGTTATGTTATATTATAGATCTACTACTCACCTATACTTATAAAACTCATCAATGTTTCTTGCATCCTTATCTGCAATGAGGCGAGGCTAAGAAAGGAAATCAAAGGTTTGATGCCAACGGGATCAAATCAATCATCATAGGTTTGCAGATTTAGGTTAAATCACTCGATTTAACCCAATTCAATTGGCTTAATCATAACATTAATCTAATCATCCTTTAGATCTTCATTAACAATGACTTTGATTCAACTTAATTGATCCAATTGATTCAATCTAATTTCCAAAGAATTCCATTAACTTTTTCGAATTAAAAATATACAATTTTCTCTCTTTTTTTATAGAATACACCAACTTATTAAAAAAAATCTATATCCAAGAAAAACAAAAAATATAAAATATAAAAAACTTTCAACTTTTACATTTCATGAATATAAATAATTTTATTATTACATTCTAATATTTTTATTAATCTTGATTCGATTTTGATTCAATGCTTGATGTCTTGACATTCCCATGTCAAGCTCTCAATATATGTCTAACATCATTACTTTTAACTATACTATTAAATCAAATTAGCCATATTGCATATTCGAAATTATAATTAAAATCCACTATAGTAACTACCCATCTTTATTTCACATGATTTTATTTTATCTTTTTTTTTATTTCTTTTTTTTTTTCATTTTAGGATTTTTCAATTCGATGTGTTATTCTCGAAGGTATTTATTTCTTAAGGGAAAACTGCAAAATAGTACTTCACCTTAAATTACTTTTCCATTTAAGTTTTTCATCTCTCTTAACTTTTCTATTTGAGTCTTCCGTCTTCCACTAATTTTATATTTGAATCCTTCATCTTTTATGTTTTAAACCACTAGAAAAAATCTTTTCTTTCTTAAAAGTGCATTATAATGTGTTGAGTTATAATCATAGTAAACAAATGAATCCAGGTTAAAACTTTTAAATGGAATCATTGGCAGGAAGGTTTTCTTTGATTGTTCAAAAAATGCAAAGGATTCGAACAAAAGTACTAAAATATGAAGATGTGGTTCGGTTGGGAAAGTCAAATTTGGCCAACAAGGAAAATATTGGAAAATAGCACTCCTAATGGAGGACTGTGGTTCTCCTTTTTAGTTATATTTTAAATATCCATGATATAGGTAAGCTATCATCTAAGCGGAAAGGAAAAGAAACAAAGCAATGAGGCGAACAAACTAAATAAATAAAGATTGTGAAAGCTTATACCATTAAGTATAGTTTGGGATGGAAGATAAACAGATAATAAAATGTATAGGAAGTTTACCATAAAAAATGTTGAAATATGTAAAAGTACAATATTGTCCTTGTGAAATATTTAGGGGGTGGCATATATTCGATGGATTGAATTGTATGTCTTGTTGTAAATTAAGAACTTGTGCTGCTCCAAAAATTAAAAAATAAGTAAATAAATGGAAATCGTAAATAAGTATTTTATATTATAATTGTTCTCTTTTACAAGAATATATCTTTCGTTATATACCTATTCCCATCGGCTTCAATATCCATATTGTCATCTCTTATCTTAACCCTTGAAACTCTCTCTTAAAAATGTAACCTTTCTAAGGTTAGATAGTTGCAATCTGTTGTTTAGTAAACTGGATTCAAAGAAAAGATGATATAGTTGAAAAATTCAGTATATATTTTTCATTTATGCATGGTTACAGACTTAGCAATAGGTTAGGTTGGCGTGTTACCGTTTGGACAATGGGCAGATGGGAGAATTGATTATTAATGCACATTTATCTATCATTTATGTGGGGTACGTAAAAGTACGCTGATAATTAATACAGAAAAAGGAAAGGTACACCGATAATGGTGAGAGATAGGGTTGATATTTTCTTCGTCTCGGTAAAAATTTTCATATGATGTTCTTTTCTTTGTTTCGGTAAAAATTTTCATCTAATTTTCTTTTCCTTTGTGAATCCTTCCGCCAGCTAATAGACATTCCAATATATCAAATCATGTCTTTTTCGTGCCTAGCCAATGATGCCATGCTTGAAAGTTACCATCTATTGTGGATTCAATAATGGTACCGTCAAATCTGGTATTTATAACCCGACATTTGATCAAATGTTGGATTTTATATGCTTTGTATTATCTGGTCATCTCCAACTCATAAGGATTCTGTATCATTCTCATAATGCCATCTTAGTATTTTAAAGAATTTCTTTAAAAAAAAAAAAACTCTTTACTTTACCCACAAATTTCTTCCAAATAATTCCATCACACCTTTTAAAGTTTTTATTAGATCACATGCTAAAATTACTTTTAATTACATATCCAAAAGAAATTACAATGAGAATATTGAAAAGAAAAAATAGGGAGAAATTTTATGGTGACATTTTAATTTATAATTAAGAAAATTCAAATTTATTAATTGGTTAACATAAAAATTAAAATTTTGAAAAAATTTTTACTCTAAATCAAGACGAATTGAAGTAAATAGCTGGAAATTGAAAAAAATAAATAATTAAAACATAAACTTCTAAAACTTAAATTACAATCACTAGCTAGTAAACATTAACTAGTAGTTGTGAAACACTTCCAATGCATTCAATAAAGTCAATTTATAGTTGATGGTGCTTTGTCCTATTACAAAACCTAATATTGTTTTGGACATATATTGCATAATTTACAATACAATTACGTAAGACATGAGGTGCTGGATCACTTATGTCCCCCAACTCACAATTTGAAGCTTCTTATTTGAAGTTGTACCCACCTTGCTCATCCTCAACAATCATATTATCTAAAATTATACATACTCACATGATTTGTCCTAATACCTTTTATTCCTAAAAATGTGAAGGCCCACAAACTATATAAAAACAATTCTGTAGTATTCCAAAAGCCCATTTGACATCCTTCTAGTATGCTTCCTAACAATTAGCAAATAATTGCTCCTTTAGACCATGTAGATATGGAATAGATTTGATAAATATTGAATACTTTGGATATATACTATTTGTAGGTAATATCCCATATCATAATTTCTATCATTAACAGTACAGTTGATCTAAGGAGCTTATACCCCTAAGACATCATCAAATATAGGTGAACACTTTAACACATTAATATTGTTATTTGAGCTTAAGACTCCAAAAAATACATGCCATATCCAAGTAACATATAAAGCAACAACTTTAAGCATAATTGTTGGACAACCATAATCACCTTGAGTGTACATTCCATGCTATGTAACTAGACAATTTTTCTACTCCCAATGCATCTAATCAATGCTCCCCAACATACCAGGGAATCTATGTTGCTCAACAATAGCAAGTAAATGTTGAATATCAATAAGATTTGGTCTACATAAATACTCATTACCAAAGCAAGCTATGATGCCTTAAACAAAATGCTTGATACATTTTACTATTGTGCTTTTAGTCATTCACAAGTAGTCATCTAAAGCATCTCCCGTTACTTCGTAAGCTAACATTTAAATAACGATAATACACTTTTATAGTGATAAAGCACTAAGTTTATCTATATAATCTCTTCTCTGTTTGAAAAAGGGAGAATTATCTTGTAGTACTTGTACAATGCTAAAGAATATGGCTTTCCTCATTTAGAATCTTCTTTGAAACTGTTCATTCGTATATATTGGGTTGTTAGAAAAGTAGTCACTATATAGATGATTATGACCCTCAAGACAACCACTATCAATATATTTTCTCTTGCACCTTCTCATAAAAGAGCTCTCACATAGCTTAGAGAGCATCTAATATAAGGAATTCATCAGTTCTACCTATGTTTTGCTCATCTCCAACATAATTAATTGTTCAACTACCTAAAATGTGCTTTTTTCTAACTCAGAATTGGAGTTAAATTTACTTGTCGACATGATACTTAAGGGTAGAGAGAGAAGTCTAAAAGGTTAATGGAAATAAGTAATATGGAAGTGAATGATGAAGATCTATTTCTATGCCTATATTTATAAAATTTCTATATGTATATTACAATGGCTAGATAACAACTACTTAATAACATCTAGTTTTTTTTTTTTTTAATTCAGTTTGATTGACATATAACGACTAATTTTTTCAATTCATTTTGATTAAAAGATGAAGGCTACTTTACAATGGCTAGTTTTTTTTGTTAGTCACTTTTGTAACAGGTCGTATTATGAAACTAAATATGCTAATGGAAAATTCAACAATGGCTACTTTTGAAAAATTAGTTTAATTGATATGAATGGAAAGTTACACCATGGAACCTAACAACAACTAATTTCTTGAGTAGAACCTTACGAAGCATAATTTCATGTAGAGGGAAAATGATAGAATGACTAATAAGAAATGGAACTAATTATTGCCTCTATTTTCTTTTTTTTTTTTCTTTTTGCAATCTTACTATGCATCTCCTTAATCTTTTGCCTTTGTATTTCATCCATTAATAATGTATTAGCAAAAATTATTGATTTTTCGAATTCCAATTGCTTCCAACATTCCTTTAGTGTAACAATGTTATTAAATTTATATATCACCTCAACTCTCTCATTTTGTACTGTTAAACTCTTCCCACTTTTCAAACACACCTTTTACCATCTCAGTATTTTCTACTTTTCTTTTTCCTTTCCTCATTATCGCTACTCTACTAAGTGTACAAATGACTTTTTCATCAACCTCATTATTTATAAGCATATCATTATTTGAGGATGAATTGGTATATGTTCCAAATATACTCATCTTAATTCACTTACTTTCACTTTTTTTTTTTAGAATTTCCAACTTAGGACCTCCATTTTGGTTCGTTGCATAGCATCAATCAACAATGCTCAACCATACATTGCTTTTTTTTTTTTTTTTTATTTTGCCTAAAACAAATCATGCACATCTTTTATATAATCATATTCACTCTTACCACTCTGTGATTGTCATTTTATTTGGTCAAAGTAAGCTTCAAATTTCATGACATCTTTTTAAATTTTACTTCATGTTGATTTTCATTGTCACCATGGTTTTTTTTTTTTTTTTTTTGTGCATTCTTCTCCTTCTTAAATGCTTATCCTTCTTCAAACTTAGCATGAATGCATTGCCAAAATGTTTGCAATGGTTAATTTTTTCTAAGCGAGTCATTTGCTAACACTTAGCCATGCATATATAAAAAGCTTATTGTGTTTGGCTCCTACATTTTCATATGACCATCATCTCCTTCATTTTCAATGTCATCCTTATATACTAAATTTGTTTACATGGAAAATTCTAGGTATTATAAAGTTGTGCTACCATATGTTTGCAAGGAATTGTCCAATGTAGGTTAAGAAAGATTTGTTCCAACTGGAGTATATAGTTTCATGTTTTCAAATGGAAATTGAGAAGCATATAGAAAATATGGGGGCATCATGTTTCTTAGGTATTGGTTGAAGTAATGGTAATTCAAATTTTGTGGATTGTGGTTCATAAATAGAAAAATTCAAGGAAAATGCAAATTTGGAGGGCTTTGCAAAAATAAACTAAATGAACAATAAGAGTTACCTTATGAGCCTAAAGTCGTTTGAAAATTTTGTGTTCTCTATGTGTACTCTCAAGGTTGCAAGTTTTGTGAGTTTTTGGGATACATAGATTGTGTCAATTCTAAATTAATAGAGATTTTTAGAGAAATGTGGTTTATGATGAATAATTTAGAGTAAATTCTATACTTACTACAATGTATATTTATAAGAGAAAATTTATTGGTCATTTTTCCGTTGTCTTTAATTTTAGAGATTTACTTGATTTGCCAACACAAATTTTCATAAAATTATGTTGATTTACCAACACAAATTTTTAGAAAGTTCAATTGATTTGCCGACATGAATTTTCAAAAACTTCACTTGATTTGGCAACACAATTTTCAAAAACTTCACTTGATTTACCAACACAAAATTTTAAAATGGTCACATAAGTTACTTTTTTTTTCCCCATTTTTCCTATTCTACTATTTATTTCTTTCCTTTTCCCCTTCTTCCTTTATTTTTTTTCCCCTTTCATGCCCACCCCCCTAAAATTGTTTTTTCCCTTTTATTTTGTCTTTATTTTCCTATCCCTTATCGTTTACAAAGTTTTATATTTAAAAAAAAAAGAAAGAAAGAAAGACAGAGCTACAATGCTCTATGAAGGCGCATCCCTTTCTTAGGGAACTTTGCCCATTGCAGGCATCTCCACATAGGATGCTTGGCTATTGAAAACTGTGTCAAGTACCTACGATTAAGGATGCACTAAGGTAATAATAATGGTGAAAATAAGGTTTAATAAGTATCCATTTCTGATATAATATACATATACATAAGTATTATAAATAAGCTATATTATGATATCATAATTTGTGGGGAAAGGAAAAATATGAAAAAAAAAATTCTAAAAAATATGGTATATGAGAAAATAATCCCATGAATATGGTATTTAAAATCATACCTTGAAAAGGCGATTTTACTAAGGCTATTATTGAAACCCACCTAAAAATTGCCTTGAAATCCCCTTTTCAAGAGGCAATTTCTAGCTAAGACAAAAAGAGGCAATTATTAGCCAAGCCAAGAGGTGATTTTGTTAGTATCCCCCAAACTTGCACATAGCACATGCAATGTACCCCATTATACACCAAAGGCTCTAAACATCTTAATTCCAACAATATATTAGTACTCTAACTAAACTTCATAGTTACAATCGACCCTTTACAACCAGATCCAAAAACCTTACACTATTTTTCAAACTTATGAGTACCTATAAAACAAAATACCATACAAATTCTATATTTCGTAAACATTAACATCATTAGTTGTCATAGTAGAGTAAACAATGGATGAAAGGTTAGAAAATCACAATTAAGCAATAGTAAAGTTCCATTACTCATTTCAAGTATAAATGAAGTGTTCACAAAATGTAAATCAATTATAGTAAAAAAATTTAAATAGCTACAATTAGTGACAATTAAATGTTGTCTACGTTGTCAATATGTATATGCATGCGTATCCCAAGTATTTATATTAAGCTGGGGTTGCACTATCTAGTTTGCATCTAATTTTGTGATTTATGACCCATTCTTAGTACGTATACCAGAGTATAGTGCATGAATGAGGATTGGAATAGACTCGACTTGCATAAGTCCATCGCCCATGTCTTTATCACAATCTCTAGCTAGCTTCCTTAATGGAGTAGGAGTGTGGATCTGGATGTTAGAGCTCTCTCAAATGAATGGTATCTAAAACATTTGACTGTTAGAGCTCTCTCCAATGAATGGTATTTAAAACATTTGACTATTAGAGCTCTCCCCAACGAAGGGTGTCTCAAACTAGAATGCAAGCACTACAGGAGATGCTACTAACAAGTGATGCTCAGAAGAAGGATCATCCCTAATGCTTAACTCGGCTTATTAGCACGTTTTCCCTCTACTTTGATCACATCTTTGTCCTCGACAGCACCTTCTATGCTGTTACTCATGCAATGGAGAGTCCTTCTACTCAATATCTGGTACTAGCCTAAGTACATTATTTAGATAGATGCCTTTAAGTTGCTAAATGACATTATCCACCCCTGGTTGCTCTACCATGATATCCTTATATGACATTTGAGGCAACTTATTTATAAAATCCACCTACATGTTACAAATAACGGTGTAGTAAGCATATGAAGGAATAAATGAAGAACTATTAAGAATAATAAAGTTAGATGCGTACCATGTATACCTAGGAGGTTGTTATTTGGCCGATATATGGAAGAGTAGCTTGCTCATACCAGGCATGATAGTTTAGAGCTACATCGAGTGGTAGCGATATACTAACTATCTTGTTACGTCGATTCACCTATACAACTTACAAAATTCATGTTTTAGAATATATAGCTACAGAGCCTTAAAAAGCTAAAATTACTTATATTAGTAACATATGTACCTTCTTTAGAAGCTGGCGGTCAAATGCATCCTTATACTAGCCAACAACATGCATAAGAAGCTTAATAACATCAAAGTTGGCTCCCAATTGACTTATCAATGGTCAATTTTCCACCATTGTTGTGATTCAACAATGTAAAGAGGCTATATGCAAGAAGTGCTTCCATACCCATACCTAAAGTATGACAAGTGGCCTACTGATCTCACCAGCATCTATCATGAGGTAAGGCACAATTGGCAATAAAACCATGCTAGGCCTACAGCACCCCAAACATATCACCAGGCTATACTAAGGTCAGAAATAAGGGGAAGGAATATCATATGTACTTGGTTATTTGTCTTGTCTGAGAAGAAGGGGAGGGGGTACGAATACTTAGTAACTATAGGCACATATCAAACCAGCTCATTTGTGAGCCATTGGTTATAGCCTGGCCATTAACTAAGAGATTGATAAGGATTGAAATAAGAAATGGCAGCAAATCTGGAAACGAACAAGAATAGGTATTCAAAGGAAATGGGCATGAAGAATAAGAAGGGTTTTGATGGTGAATGTAGAAGAATATAACTCACCAAGACACAAACACAATAAGGGGTATAAGCTTAAAATAGAGTTCGACACAACTCACAAATACTAAATGTTGCTTAGGGTTCCAAATGAAGGTTATATATGACTTACTAACCGGTTCAAATGAAAAGGTTCACCACAATCCTAAGAATAAGATTGATAAGAAAACAAGAGAGATTAAAGAGAGTAATCGATACTTAATAATCTGGCAAATGCAAGCTTTACTAACTCAAGTACAGCCTTGCTCAAAAGAGGAAAGCTTCACTTTCTGTATATATCTTTGTATATCTATCTATCTGTCTGAATATCATTGTGTGTATACAATAGTTGCTATTTATAATAAGTCTTAAACCCTAGTAGCAAATTATAAATAATGTACAAGTCCTTAAACCCTAAAGAATTTGGCCCATAAATAAAATAAAGGAAAACATACACAAGAATACAAAACTATGCATTTTATAGGAGTCAACATGCAATCACTTGGCATGTCCAAGAAGGAACAAAATCCAAACTGGACGAGGTCGGCAATTAGATTTTCGAGTCCAAGGGAAAGCTCCTGATATCTCACAATGCCTGGCCAAGCACTAGAGGTTAGCCCACAATTGTTAAGTTCTAAAGTCAATCGTCACTAACCTATCGGGATAGTGATGAGTGGTTCTTTGGTCCACAGTCTTTGGTAGTGTGATCTCTCATCTTCTCAGTAGACTACTAACTTGTCGCCAAGTGGTTCCTTTTCTTCCCCTCGGCCTTCTGTCATTTACTTAGCCTTGGCAAAAGTTGTTCCACCTCAGCCTTGAACTGTTCAACCTCGAGTTAGAATAAGTCAGCATCTTCTTATAGAGGGTCAACGTCAGCTTTAGACAGGTCGGCCTTGGCCTAGACATAGTCGGAGGTTGATTCCCATCAAAGACAAATGAGCATAGAAATATCTTATATTATAATCATCTCGTCGTTGTAGAAGTGGAATGTATGCATCTCTTCTCTCTAACACTCCACCAAGGCAATGATCAAATGCTAATCAAGCTATACAAATGGCACCTGCCTTGCATCGAAAAAACCGGCCTACTTGAAGTAAGGTGTCATCCATAGATCTATCGGTGTCTCCTGTCCATCCTTACGTCTAAACATTGCCTCTCATCTATAGCATTTGAACCAGTAATTCTCCTTTAAGTTATAGTAAAAGGAAATCATGTTACTTCGAATATAGGAACTTGAGTTACAATTGAATACCAACTTATGAGTCCCTACATGACTACCCTACACCAGCTCAAACCTTTGGGATGGTTGCAATTAAAGTAGTAGCTTATCAATCAATCTTGGATCCTTCTATACCTGCATGTTTAGAATGAAACAATAAGAATTAGTTTAATAGAAGACTAATGAAAAGTACAAATAGTAAGAAAATGAAAAAAATCGCAAACAAAAGATAAATATTAATAGGTCATTTATAACAACTATAAGTGCACCAATAAATCCACTAGATGTTGATTGGTAGCTCTATTGTGGACATCTTCTCCTGTTATGTCTATCCCCACCGCATAATCCACAAGTGTATGCCAAAGGCCCCTCTTAATATCAATCTTATTATAGAATCGTTTCTCCTGATGTTTCCTACTTTTCCTAACCTTATCTACTGTATTGATTAGGTGCTATAGAAGAATATTAAGCAAAAGCCAATTGGCCTTGTCGATATAAGGCATGAAAGATTGTACATACATACGAAATTGATTCTACCATGTGTACCAATGACCAAAATGTGTTGCACAATCCATGCTCGTTTTCCCCATAACTACTATTGCATGAGAGAATGAAATCCTATATGTTTATCACTTATTACAAGTACATCAATAAGTCTTAAGTGCAATAGTATGATTGTTTTCCCCCTTTTGTCCACATTGGGTAAGGCGTAGAGCAGTTATCACCTCAAACACCTACTCATTGTAGTCGAAAATGACAACATGATGGCTATTGGCTACTTTACGCAACCTATCAAACTTTCTCTTAACATATTTATTCAGCACCTTGCCCTTACCTATGCCCATCTGATTCAATATCTCAATCCTATGTTAATTAAAGTAGTCATTGCTATTATAAAAGGTCTTCTTCACTAATGCCACAATGGGTAAGTTCCTAGCATCCCACAATGTACTGTTATAACTTTTGGTAATATTTATGGTCCCATGACCAAAACAAGCTCCATCATCATATGCTAGAATCCACATCCTTAAATGTAATTCTTTGAAATATGTTGTAATGTGAGGCCTTATTGTAGTACACATAGAATTTGTAAAGTTACAACTGGTACATTGTGTTTTTATTATTATTATTATTAATTCCTCGATTCCTTGTTTTTGGCTTGAGAATTGAAGACACTAGCAACGTAACGAATACACTAGCACTATGACTAATCATTTGACCGTACTACATTATGTCCCTCGATGGTAGACCATATTCCAGCATGACATTTGGAGATCAAACATATGCCCGTATAGTCCTTTGTCACATACATGAGAACACACTTCAAGAACTAATCCTAACCATCTTAACATTACTCATCGACCAATGCAAATCTCAAAAGGATGACATGATTTTCACTATCAACTCCAATTGCTATGAATAGTTTATGCTTATATGTTCCACACAAAAATGTACCATCAATGGAAATGATAGGCCTAAAAAGAACATATTGATCAATTCAACTATTTACAAAGAGACAAGCAAGTAGTTAACTTGTACTACGAGTGTGAATAGTAATATTATACTTGTAATGTACAAATGCTTCGATACATGATTCGAAAGCCTAGAACACATGGCTTGTGGTGTTGCTATCTCGACATTTCCACTTATCATGGTACATGGATTGTTCTTTTATATAGCATATAATAAACCTATTCAATCACTTTATGCTTAGCTTCCTAAACTCTTTTTA
Organism: Lumnitzera littorea; assembly: GCA_024138015.1. Taxonomy (NCBI): domain Eukaryota; kingdom Viridiplantae; phylum Streptophyta; class Magnoliopsida; order Myrtales; family Combretaceae; genus Lumnitzera; species Lumnitzera littorea. Next base: position 40,364,821 of record JAMXBB010000012.1, read on the forward strand.
TGTGTATAGTATATCTATATTGCTTGCAAATGGTAGCCTAAATATATTTTATTTTAATGCTCATTGACTCTTGTACTTCCTTAATAATAAAGTGAAAACAATAGGATTTAAGCACACATGTAAGCCTATAAACATAGTTGTCATAAAACACCTAGCATGCTTCTTTTAGCATGCTCGTAATCTTTGTTTGCAACCCTTTTCCCAATTAGCACATTTAATAGACTAGATTCTTTTGTCAGACTCCTTTACTACAAAGTCATGATGATTCAAAAGATGATGCATCTTCACGACTATTTGTAAATGTTCTTTCTTTTGAAACCATATGGCCATCTTAAATTCATCATTGAATCCATTCACCATCATTCATACTCTCCTTAGATGATACAAGTCCATCCCCAACACCTTCCGTATAAAACAACATGAGTTTTGAACTTCCAACTACATCTACATCCACGGTCAACCCATGCCTCCAATCGTTTCTCTTACTTATCCACTTGAGCTTCTTCCATTTCTTGGAGCTACACTTTATTTCCACCAATATTATTAATAGAATTAGTATCATCATAATCTTCAATAATATCCTCATAAGCTAATTCATTCTCTACATCTGTATCCTCGTTGGATTCAGTCGTGATGAATATATTAGCTTGACAAGGCATGCAAGTGGTACTTAATTCATCAGTGGGTAAAATCAATTGAGATTCATATACCTAGGTTTCCACTTAATACCCAACATTTCTCTCATATCCTCCCTAACCATACTTAGGTGTTGTAGGGATGTTGATTCCATGAACTTAAACATACAACTTTGTTGAGTGTCACCACATCCTTATGAGGATGCCAACAACTGTTGGACATCATAGCTACCATTTATAGGTACAGCATGATATACATCCCTAATGTCTATAAGAGGACACCATCAACCTTGTAAGTGCTCGTATCAACCCAAAACTAAATGCAAATCAAACCCACCAATTGATCATAGATTACACCAATTGGAACCTTGACTACCGTTGTTAGGCATCTATCATAGGGCACCCCATCCTTCCCTTCTATAATGTTTCCTTTAGTATAATAGACTTCCTACCTTATTTATCACAACAAATTCATAAGATTCACAATGTCGATAAAACCCATATGTTTTTTTAACTCTCTATTAGCTCACTAATTAACACCTTGAACATAGAAATCACATTCAACAATATCCTCACATTTCTAGAAAAACACACTTCAATGACATATACTCTATAGAATTTAATTAATCCTATTCTACATTTACTCACCAACGTACTATTATCATAATCATATTCAAATGTAAGCAACTCGTCTCCATTTTACTAAAGATTATCATCACAATATTCTAATTTCAAACTATCCTACGCAATAGAGTACTTATATAATATGACTACTTTGACTAATGTAATAGAATATATGCATCAACATGACTATATTCTATAAATATGGAAATGTAGAAGTGAAAAAAATAGAAAAAAATGCACCTTTTTATTCGTCACCTATAGAGAATGAAACTAATGAAACCATGATTATTTCTTGAAGATCTTGCGAAATCAATGTCAAGACATAATGCAAGCATAGCTACAAACTCAAATATATAGTCGATTTGAGGGGGAAAAAAAAAGGTCAAAAATAGGCATTTTGTGAGAGAGGCGTATGGGGGGTTTTCTTTTTAAAGAGAGAGAGACATTTTCTATTTATGAAAGTGTGAAGGAGAACGAGATCACTTGCCTATTATATGAGATGATGAAATCGCCTCTTGAAGATGCAATTTTAATTTAAGTAGACATCATCTCTTCAAGAGGCAATTTCAAATGCAATATTCTTGGGATTATCTTCCTAAGAGTTGTATTTTTTTTTTTTTTTTTGGCATTATTTTGTTCCTTTTCCCTTCATTTGTCAAGAAACACAAGTTAATTGATATAGTGTCTAGATAGCTATGATGCATAGATGGTATTTTCAATTCAAAGGCAATATTTGAATTGTTTTAATGGTTAACTTCTTTGTTTTTGATCTTCTAGTTTAGACCATTAAATGCTTCTAAGTGTATTAAAATACATTAGTACTTAAGATTGCACCATTTGATTTTAATTTTTATGGATTTAAAACTAATCTATTATAATTCTAAACTCTTAAATTATCTTGTGACATCATCAAGTATAAAACACAATGTTAACCATCTAAGCACACTTGCTCTCATACCTACTCTCACAACCTCTTCATGAACATTTTGTCATTCCATCATAAGATAGAGGTGCTTAGGAGAGAGAAAATCAAGATTTAATTAGAAGAAAGAAGATATCATAAAGTTAGATTTTAAGTTCATTGGAAGAGTAGTCTAGCAAGCTTGGGAGTGAGGCTGCAGAAGAGTTGAGCTTAGTCAATATTTATTGAACTTAAAAGTAACAGGTTCAAAGTCAAGCTTAATAGGAAATGTAAAGCTTGAGCTTAGGTCAAAAGCTCAATTGTTATGGAGTTCAAATAGAAGATTGAATACACATAAAACTAATGATAGGTATCAAACTACTAGGTCTTTAACTTGCAGCTAAGCCCGAAAACTAGAGGGGCTGACAAGGCGAATTCTCTTGTTCCAGCTAATTCCCATCAAGACTAAGTTAATCTTAGCTATCAATCAATTCTATATGTCAAGCCATATGATTGCCCACTTCTCAAAAGTTGCGTACCAAATTATTGAATGCCAAGAGAGCTGCCAAACCCAGTATGTCTGCTTAGCTATGTCCAAACTATCTAATTGCTCGATGCCACCTTTACTGAGAAATTAAGAGATAGACCTTGGGCTAATTAGTCGCCCTTGCTTGGATAAGCAACCTGACCTTTTGTCTACATCCTCTAACAACATCACCAATGCGCTCATGCCACATGTATAGTGCTATGTGAAGAATTTGCTACACTAATCATTATTTTCTTAAATATTCATTTTAACCCTTTTATATTCTTATACATTACTTCCTTAGGGCTATACTCTTTTTGTCTTTTCCCTTTTAGGCAAGTTATCCTAAATTCTCATATATAAATACCTGTATACATGTAGCTGCAAAGAATAGAATTTCATCATTAATATACTGAATATTCTTCCTTACGTAAACACTGTTTTGTTTACTCTTATTTCACTTTTATCTTAACCCTTAAGCAAGGCTAGGTGGCAAGTAACCTCACCAGACCAACTCGTGTATCATATTGAACTATGCTGTAAGTCTTGGAAAGTTCCACTAGTGTATTGTATCCTTTGGGGCCATTCGTAGATTTGCTTACCTTCATTCCATTTATTGTTCTTTTACGTGTTTCCCCCATTACTCTTTTCAACCTTTCAGTAAGCTTGGATCTATCCTTACGACCGGCCTTGTCTATTCTTGGTTGCAATACACATCATCTTGGTATCAGAGCAGAGGTTTCATTTAGGCTATAGTAGTTGTTTTAAAGTTCTATCCTTATTGTCTTACGTATGTGGAATAGAGTAAGTTTTCTATATTATTTTAGCTTCCATATCTACTAGTTGTTGAGCTTTTAGTTTAGAGGAACTGTCTAGTGGACTTCAATAAATAGTATCAGCCATAGCACCAAATCAAGGAGTTGAGGCTTAAATCATACAGAGCAAATGACAGACCTGAGTATCAATGCTGGCATTGGCTATGACAACAATGGTGTTGTCTACTATGGCTGACAATCCTAGGGTACTCTTAACAGTACTGATGAGAGACTTGACAAGGTGGCTAATCTTCTTATGAATTTAACTTGAGTTGTTCATGCACTGGCTTGTAGACTTGCTGAAGCCGTGCATAACACCCCATAGGCTACTTAACTTGCTAGGGGTAAGAACCCAACTCGATAAGTTCAAGATGAAGGAGTAAGGGGATGAATGAGAAAAAGGATTGACTTGAGAGATTTAGATGGGCAGGATAAGAAAGAATATGAAGGAGAAGAGTGGGCTCGAGCACCTCGAGCATCCGACTATGTGAAGCTTAATATTCTAAGCTTCAATGGGTTTGGGAATGCAGATGACTACTTGGATTAGGAAAAGAAGGTGGAGCGAGTTTTCGATTATTACTATTATGACTAGTATGACAAAGTGAGAACTGATGCTATTGAGTTCTTTAGATATGCTACCATGCGATGGAAGAATTTCCAAACCATGAAAAGGTGAGAAGGTTATTGAGAGATCAATACTTGGCCTGAGATGAAGAGAGTACTTAGAAATAGATTCATACTAGAAACTTATCTACAAGATACTTTTACTCAACTTTAGGAGATGAGGTAAAGAGGTTGAACTATTGATGAGTATGTCTAAGAGTTATAAATACTTATGATTCGCAGTGAAGTAGAGGAGCCTATAGCATGAACAGTCTTAAGATTCTTTACTGGATTGAGGAGTAATATCCAAGACATTATGGAACTTCAACAACTTACCATGTTAGATGTGGCAATACGAATAGCTCAACGAGTAGAAAGATAGAAAAGAAGCCAAATGCCAACAAGGATGCCAACTAATCGACCTACTCAGTTAAACTGACCTCTACAGGGAAACTATCGATGCTATCCAAGTGCTAACCCAATCAAATGAGGGGATGTCAAGACTGACCATAAGGGTCAAGTAGAAGGTGACTTGCAAACCCAAACTTATGAGAAAGGATAAGGATTTGGAAGGAGGATAAGTCAAATCAAGTGCTTTAAATGCCAAGAGTTTGAACATATGGCTACTCAGTACCCAAATTGAAAGACTATGGTCATCATGAGACATCTCGAAGCTAGAAGTGGAAAGCACTAATGAAGAACCTAAGGAGGAGGAGAATAAGGCCAAAGAAGAAACTGCTAAGAAAGAATTGATTGAAGAGGACGTGTTTGCTAAGGACCTGGATCGGTTGGTCTTGGTTGTCCAACACACAATAAACTTGGAACCTTCACGAGAGGAAGTAAAGAGAAAACTTATTTCACATAACTTGTCAAGTGAATGATTAGGTGAGCATGCTAATTGTGGATAGTGAAAGTTGAGCTAATGTAGCATCAACCGATCTGGTCACAAGGTTGAATTTTCCAACTATTGCACACTCGAGGCCGTATAAGTTGCATTAGTTGAATGAGAAATTAGCACTACATGTCACTCTGCAAGTGCTATTGCCGATCACTATTGGAAATTACTCTGATGAGGTTCTTTATGATGTGCTACCTATGTACGCTTCACATGTGTTATTAGGCCGACCATAGCTGTTTGATAGAAATGTTATCCATGACGAATACAAGAACGCGTATGTGTTCGAGAAGGATGGTAAGAAGATTATACTGAACCCGATGCCATCGAGAGAAGTTAATAAACTATAAACAAAACTTGCTTATGGATCGAAGAAGACTTTGATGATGAGTAGAGCTAAGCTCCGAAAGGTCGTTAACGCTAATGAAGCAACCTTCATGTTGGTTAAGTGCCCATTAGAGATAAAAGAGTGAGGTAAACTACCTTTGGATATAAAAGCATTGCTAGATGAATATGCCGATCTGTTCCTAGAACAGTTACTCGAAGGGTTACCCTCAATTCGAAGAAGAGAACACTGCATTGACTTAATCCCTACTACTGCCTTATTGAATAAGCCTACATATTGGATGAGTCCTGAGTAGGCTTTTGAACTCCAACGACAAGTCAATGAGCTACTAGAAAGAGGTTATGTTAGGAAAAGTCTCAGCCTTTGTGCTATTTTGATGCTCCTAATGTCGAAAAAGGATAGTGCCTGGCGGATGTATGTTGACAACCGAGCTATGAATAAGATAATACTTAAGTACAAGCATCCAATCCCCAGGTTAGAAGATACACTGGATGAATTGAGTAGAACCAAGATCTTCAATAATATTGATCTAAAATATGGCTACCATCAAATCCGAATAAGGCCGCGAGATGAATGAGAGGTTGCGTTCAAAATTCAGCATAGACTCTACAAGTGATTGGTTATGCCATTCTACCTGTCGAATACCCCGAGCACTTTCATATGGTTGATGAATCACATGCTATGAAATCTCATGGGGAAGTGTGTTGTGGTGTACTTTTATGACATTCTGGTTTGCAATTTCGACATACTAAGTCACTGTAAACATCTTCGTACCGTGTTAAACGTCCTCCGCACCAAAAGATTATTTAGCAACCTTAAGAAATGTTGCTTTTGCTAGGAGGTTAACCTCTACCCCTATACTAGTTCCACCTGATTTCGAGAAAATATTTAAGCTAGAGTATGATGTGTCAGGCATTAATATAGGCGCTATCCTAATGCAGGAAAGTCGACCAATTGCCTACCACAATGAAAAGCTCAAAAGACCTCAACTAAACTACTCTACATATGACAAAGAACTCTTGGAGTTAATCTAAGCACTATAGGTATGGCAACATTATCTACTACCGAGAGAATTTGTCATCTATACTAACCATGAGTCCTCGAAGTACCTTTAAAGTTAGACTAAGTTATCAAAGTGACAAGAGAGATGGGTTTAACTCCTTGAAGGATTCAATTTCGTAATAAAATATAAGTAAGGAAAAAGAAATGTAGTTACAGATGCTCTTTTGAGAAAGGATGCACTTCTAAATGAACTATAGACCAGATTGCTTGAGTTTATAAATATCAAAGAACAGTATTCTAAAGATCCACACTTTGGGCCCATACTTGCACGTTGTGTCGATGGAAAGACAATACATGAGTATCATATGGAGGAAGGATTCTTGTTCCAAGGAGGGAAATTTTACGTGCCGACCTATTTACTTCAAGAGTTGCTGATTAAGGAAGTCGACAGTAGAGGACTGTCTAGACATTTTAGGGAAAGAAGGACATATGAATTACTAAGTGGTCATTTCTTTTAGCCGAGAATGAGGCGAGACGTGCACGAAGTTGTTGAAAGTTATGCCATGTATAAGAGAGCTAAGTGTAAAGTTGAACAAGGAAAGGTAATGCTTCTACCTGTTTCGATGAAACCTTAGATTGAATTAAGCATGGACTTTGTTCTAGATTACCATAAATTGCCCGAGGCAAAGATTCTGTAATGGTTGTCATGGATAGGTTCAACAAGATGGCACACTTCGTGCCTTGTTCTAAGACTAACGATACATCAACTATTGCTTCTCTTTTCTTGTAAGAGATTGTATAGTTATGCAGCATGTCGATAAGTATAGTCTCCAATAAAGACTCAAAGTTCTAGAGCTATTTTTGGAGGACCTTCTGGCGTTTGATGGGGACCAAACTACTATTTAGTACTTTCTGTCACCCCCAAACTGACGACCAAAACAGAGGTAGTTAATCACACTTTGGAATTACTACTCCGAGTTGTAGTGGGCAAGAATAGCTAATTGGGACATTTACTTGCTAGTGGTCGAATTTGCTTACAACCAAATAGTGCAAAACACCACTAAGCAGACCCCCTTCAAAGTAGTCTATAGTTTTAATCTCGAGTTATCCCTCAATCACACCCATGTACCCATGTCAGCACAAGAAGACCTTAACGCAAGAGCTGGAGCACAATCCCTTCAGCACGTCTACAACAAAGTCACTTAGCACATTGACCAAGTCGCCAAACATATGTGAGAGAAAGCTAAGGGTAGGACAGTGAAACATTTTCAACTAAGAGACTTAGTGTAACTGCACCTAAGCAAAGAGAGGTTTTCGAGCAAGAAGAGGAACAAACTATCCCTAAGGGTTGAAGGACCTTTTAGAATCCTCTAGAAAATCAATGATAATGCCTACAGATTGGAGCTGCATGAAGACTATGGTGTTTTTGACACTGTCAACATTGTCAACCTCAATTTATATCATCCTAATGGGGAATTAAGTGAAGCCCAATCAGATTTGATCTCAAATCTAAATCAACCTGGAGGGAATGATAGAAATCAAGCTACTAGGCTTTTGACTTGTAACCAAGCTCGAAGACTAAAGGGATCGATAAGGTGAATCCTCTTGCTCCAACCGACTCTTGTCAAAGCTGAGTTAATCCTAGCTGTTGATTAACTCTATATGCTAAGCTGTATGATTGCCTACTTCTTGGAAGTTGCATGCCAGATTGTTGAATGCCGAAAGAGCTACCAAACCCTACATGTCTACTCAACTATGTCCAAACTATCTAGTTGTTCAATGTCACCTTTGCTGAGAATTTGAGAGATAGACCCCAGGCTAATCAGTCACCCCTGCTTGGACAAGTAACCTAACCTTTTGTTTGCATCTTTCAACAGTATCACTAATGCGCCCATATTACATGTACAGGATCGCATGAGAAATCTGCTACATTAATCATTATTTTCTTGAACATTCATTTTTACCCTTTTGTATTCTTGTATATTATTTCTTTATGGTTATACCCATTTCTCCTTTCCCTTTTAGGCAAGTTGCCCTGAATTCTTCAATATAAATACTTTGTACATTTTGCCGTAAAGAACAAAATCTCATCATTAATACACTGAATATTATTCCTTGTATAAACACTATTTTATTTACTCTTATTTCACCCTTATCCTAACCTTTAAGTAAGGCTAGGTGATGAGTAACCTCACCAAACCAACTCGTGTATCATATTAAGCTGTACAATGAGTCCTCAGAAGTTCCACTAGTATGTCATATCTTTTAAAGCTGTTCATGGGTTTGCTTACCTTCATTCCATTTCCTGTTCTTTTGCACATTTCCTCTATTACTCTTTTCAAGCTTTCAGCAAGCTTAAATCAATCTCAACGACCAGCTTTGTCTATTCTTGGCTGCAGTATGCATCAACTAAAGCTTAAGCTAATTTTCTAAAAATAAATCTACAAAAACTTGCATAAACATATTTGATTGAAATTCCCTTTTAACCCTTAATATTTAAAAAAATATATTAAACACTAATTATATAATTACATATATAATTCACAATATATATTATATAATATATATACAAAGTTCACAAGCAAATTCATTAAAAATATAAATGAGTTGGTTAACGAGTCTAGCTAGAAGCTCGAACTCAACTCATTTGAATAAACAAGTTTTATTTTAAGTTTAAATTCAAACTTAGTCAAGATAAGATCAAGTAGCCCCCACCCTACACCATTAACCCACGTCTACCCTGACCTAAACCCTTACCCTAACCGTAATTTTACACCATAAAGTAAAAACCTTTATCTTTGATGTAGAGTTTTAAGTGAAATAATAATAAAGTGAGTAGATTACACAATCTAAAACATTGGTATGTTTAGTGCGCATTGCAGCATTTTAAGGGCCTAAATGAGGAAATCAATGATAAGGGAAATGGAAAGGATATCCAAGCCTAACTGAGATAAACCCATACATGCTAGAAATTTTAATTTATAAGCTTACTTGCAATTAGAAAAATAGTCTTTATTAATCAACTTCATTCATTAATGTGAATCAAGTAATTCTACTACTATTATTTCATGTCTGGCAGATGGGAATAGATTGAAATAGAATTACGATTTCATGTTCTATTTGCTTTCCCAATGTTTGGAAGCATACTTAAAAGCCAAAATTACTAATATCAAAAGAAATTCGATTATGCTTTTAAAAAGACAAAATCATGATACCATTCTTCTCGTATTTATTATTATTAATCAAATTACTTATTAACCTTTAATTTAATTATGATATTTAATAATTAAAAATATATTTTATAATTATTACTGTATACGCATTTAATTTCATTCAATTCTATTCCATGAATATTTTCAAACACAAGAAAAGATTTTTCTTTCTGCTTCTCATTTAACTCCAATTGATTCTATTATATTCCATTCCATTCCATTCTGTTCCGTTCCGTTATATCAAATGTGACATTAACTTTTCAACTAATGTTCTCTCTCTCATTTCCCTATCTCCATTGACACGCTGCCTATTACCGAATGGGTCGATGAATGGATTGTAAACTTTCTCGATTTTGTTCGTTTTATGAAATGATGCTCTATTACATTGTTTTTCTTATAATTACATTTTTTGACTGAAATTCTTTCGATAGTATCGTTGTACCATACAAGATTTTATTTATATGTTGAATATAAGTGTTATCTTCAATTTTTCGTGGCGAAAACTTTTGTTAACCTAATGTGTTATTGGTGTATTTATAAACAAAATATCTATGGATGAATAAAATAACATAAGATATGTAAATCATACTCTATTATTTCATGTAATAGCATCATTTAACTAGATAGAAATAGTGAGTTCGGGAAACTATTGTACAAGTTGAAAAAGTTTTATTCCAATATAATATCCTGTTGATATCTTGTGTAATGTCCTTTTACATACCTTTCTATAGGCTGTAATTTATATCACTTGTTTGGGCCACCAGGATACGTAACACATTATTGTACTTGAGCTCAAACGTACATTACCCTTGGTTTAATTATCTCCTAATCGGAGTGTGAATAAATCGATCATTATTGGCATTTGTTAAGTATTTTATTTTATGTAAAGATATTTATGTATGTATACTTTTGCTTTTTTCGCATGTTATTTTCAGGAAAAATCGGTCTAAAAACCTGTCAAAAGAGTACCAAAAAGATAGAAAAGAAAATGGACCAAATGGAGCCTTGCTTTTATTGCTGAAGTTAAGCATTTTTCAGTTTAGAATTTCTTTTAATTATTCTATGACATGTATAACAGGGTCCGAGTTTCAAATGAATTAGGAGCAGGAAATGGTAAAGCCGCCAAATTTGCAACACAGGTCTCAGTGGTGCAGTCTACAATAATTGGTGTCTTCTTCTTTGCACTCATCATGATTCTTCATGACAAGTTTTCCTACATATTTACATCGAGTGAAGACGTTCTCGAAGAAGTTGACCAACTCTCTTTCCTTTTGGGCATTACAATAATCCTCAACAGTGTTCAGCCAATTCTATCCGGTAATGGCTTTTAACTATTCTTTTGTATGACACTTCTCTCCATCCTAAAATTGATATTGTCTAATTCTAGGTTTTGGTTATAGAAAACAAGAATATAACAAATAAAAAGAAGTGACATTTTGGCTTACAAATTTCAACATAGAAAGCCCGAAACAGAGTAAAATATCATGAGTAAAGCTTAATTAATCTATTAATATAATGACATAAATATAGCATTTCTACAATCACAAAGAATAACTTCTCCACTAGCTTTCTTGTACTCACCAATAGTACAAGTAGATATTCATATAATTGTAAAGTTAATACCTCAATGACTTAATACAGGAAATAACTAGACAATGACCAATAATAAAAGAGGAAACAAGATATGTCGGCCATATAAGAATTAACTGGCAAACTATTTTGGTCTTATCATGGCCTACATCAATTGTATCAATGCCCATATATATCTACTGAGGTAACCCTCGTTTAACCTATTTGAATCGACTTTTGATTGCATTGAAACCATATATATCTCTATGTTTAGACATGCTTGAGCCTCAATAAAAATTTTAGACGTTCTCTAACAATCTCTACTCTAATTTAAGCTCAATTGTTTGGTTTTGCAAATTGCTCATCCGTAGGCTATTTGGTGCAATACACTAACCTGCAATCCCCATTATCTTATAATCAAATGACACCATTAGTTTACTTTGAAATTGATACCTAGCTATTATTAATATTCAAATCACTAGTGACACTTCACTCACATAAGCCATCATATGCTAAACCACCAAGTATGCTTGTGTCTCTAAAGCTCTACTTCTCCCTAGACTCATTATTTTAGAACTCATCCCCTACAATATTTAACAACCTATTTACTTGGAGGTAATAGAAAGAGATAGAATAATTATTTCAAAATACTTCTTATTATCTCATTAAATTGGAATATGGTTAAGCAATTTTTTTATCCCCGATAATTTTTATATTCCCTCACTATAAGGAATAATTGTTACTTTATGAAAGATGGAATTTATTACCTCTCTATAAGGAATATAAAGTTTTAAGTGATGAACAATTATATTATTAATTAATAATAAAATTCAACTACTTTCGCTATTCTCCAAAGGGAAAAAAAGGGGGGGTGGGGGATGGCATATTGGTATTTTTATTATATTCTCAATTTAATACTGTAATTATTGAGGTAAAATAAATACTTGAATAATTATTCCTTACAATGAAAAATTACATAAAGTAAACATTGGAATTTATTTCATTCTCATCTATTTCATTCTAAAAAGTAAATGAGATGTAAGTGAAACAAAACAGATTTCCTTCTCCCTTAAACAATAATTTTTCTTCCATAACTACAAACACCAACAAAATCCTCCCACCTAAAACAAATGTCTAATATAGAATCGAGATTCATACTAGAGGACTAAAAGATGCTCAATGAAATGTATAGTATGAATGATACAAAAGTGAAACTCTTTCCTTTGCAACATGAACAATTTATCAGACCTAGCTTCTCTTGAGACCATTATGTTATCATGAGAAATTTCCTTACAATAGGATTTTATTATACTTTATTAACTAGCATTATCTAACATACAAAGGGACAAGATATTACTTGATAATTCAATATCATACATTATATCTCACAAAGTATACAGCCAATAATCATATAATGTCATCAAAACCTCCCTAATGCCAACAATATGTAATCCTTGCCTATTTCTAATTTACATGTAAAAGCACATCATTGACTATTGTCATGCCCCAAAGCTAAATGACATGGCCATCTCGCCACTTGTTTTTATGACAAAATAAGCCATGAAAGACTTCATCCTATGCTTTTAAGCCTTCAATTCCATTTATTAAATTTCCAAAAAACAAAAAAAAAAAAAGAAATTCCTTATAGAAAGGGAAGCAAAAAGCCCAACAAGATATCTATACTATATAAGTACTGGGCATATCAAATCACATTTTCACATATTAGTTCAAAATTTCTAAATGCTTTAAACACCATTTTATTTATCTTGTTATTTATGCAAGATAAACAACACAATATTGGAATTCTAAGGTATAGAATAATTTAAATCTTAGTCAACAAACACATATGTAATTATATAACAACTTAAGTGACAATTAATCCTATGCCCCCACCAAAATGTAAAATCTAACTTAATTCCTTATTAATGCTATGATTATCTCATGATAGATTTACTACCACCAACCATTATTCGTCCACCCATTGTTACCATTTGGTGGTTTAAAACCTACAAATGGTAAGAATAAGAAGTTGGGGGACATAGGAGTTATTTTGGTATAATCATTTTGATACTTAACTTAGAATATTTGGAGGATGCAAGTAATAAGAGAGAGATAGTATAAGTAGAGTGATAAGATTTCAAATCCTTTAGTAAGGAGGCCTAACATAGTATTTGTAGAGAGATTGATAGGCTGGATAAAGAAAGTAATAACTGCTCCAAGATTTCCTCTTTGATTTTTGATTTTGTGGAGAGTATTGTGGGTAGTTATCAGCTATCGACATGTCTTATTTACTAAGTATTCCCACTTATTTTCATCTAAACCACAAGCCAAGCATGGCTAACATGGATCTAGGTTGGATGAGTTAAGCCTAAACTAGCCAATTTAGGCTTGAGCTCACGTTTTGAAGTCATCAATGCTAATTTGGCAAGTGTGGGCTTCGAAGTCTATGCTCAAAATAGCCTATCAACACCATCTATATCAATGTCCCATACTACTAATGCAACCCATCTACAACTTCACTTCAAATGTCCTTAACCACATCACCCCTAATTCTACTATAGTAACACATTGAAAGCTACATATAGTGACATAAGCACTTAAGTAAAAGCCATATCATTATAAGGGTCTATTCTAACATTACCAAAAGCCCTCTATTTATGACTACCTATCCTTAAATCATGACATCAAGCCTAAACACTATCAACACTTGCATTTATTAAGGCTTGAATATGTATTAATTAGTTTTGCTATCTTTTATGCACAGAAACATGCAAAAGTTAAAAAAGAAAAAAACATAGTTAATGATTTTTTTTTTCTTGAAAATCAATACTCGATCCTTTGTCTTTGTAATGTTCCTATAATAATAATAATTTAAACAATTCAATCCTTAACTTATTCTTTCTTGTTTATAAATGTGTTCTTACTTTATTAAGTCTTAGTTTAATTGATATTGTGAAATTATGTAATTTAGATTGTAAAAAGGATTAGTCAATTCACATACATTTAACTGGTGCAGGAAACATAAGGAGATGTGATTGATTTGTCTACAATGATGGTCAACCTATTTTATGCGATAATTGACTAACCTTGCTAATTTTGGATTTCTTTCGATCTTCTTTCATTCCTTATCATCAATTTATCCTTGATTTTGATAATAAGATTTATTTTATGATATTATAAGATATTCTAATAATAACCTAAGTAAGACTATAATGACTCATTTACTTTGCAAAATAGAATAAAGGAGGAATGAAATAGAGATTATTAAGGAATGGAATAAACATGTAATAGGCTATGAATGTTTATTATATTGTTTAGTTGATACATCTAAACTGGTATTATCTTGAGAATACCAGGATGAATAAAGTTGTAATAGCTAATTGAAAGGACAAAACTAACCTCGTCATTTTCATTGGTCTCTTCTACTATGACCAATTGGAAACCCTAGCCCATAAAATTAAATTATTGTTATGTCATCAAGAATGCAAGGGTGCTACACAGCAGATAAAATATTGAAGAAGATGATATTTAGGAAAAAAATAAATCAAGATGGCTCTAAAAGAAGAAGAAATTAGAAACCACCAATTGATTAAAGGGATTGTTGTCGAAGAAGAAACTAAACCATACGTCAATGACAATGCTAATCGAAGAAGAATTTAGAGCTTTCTTAAAGAAATTGAAGCTCCTTCCTTTCCTAGTCTCACTTTCGAGGTCCTTCTTTTTTCGATCTCACTTTTAAGCTCCTTCCTTTAAAGCTCTAGCCAATCTCGCTTTCACCATCAATGTCATGTATATGTATATGCATCGATTCTTAGCTACTTTAAGGTGATGTTGGGGAATTGTATACAAGAAGATTATGGAACCTCTTATGATCGAATCAAGCCACAACCCAATGACAGTGTGTTTCGACTAATGGTGTATCGAGGGGGAGAGAGAGAGAGGAGAGATGAAGAAGATGAGGTTGGTTATCATAGATGAAGGGTAAAGGTTGTCATTTGTTAGTTTGAACGAGGGTAAAGTCGAAATAAAAGAAGTGTATTGAGAAAGGAATCAGGATTCCTTGGCTCTTCTTACAAATCCTAATGTAGAGATTAGAGGTAATTGTCATTCCATGAAATTCAAATTACATGGTGAAAAAAGTAAGTAAACAATATAACAAAGGTGTTATAAGGAATAAGGGGGGAATGGAATTATCATTCCCCCAATTAAACATGTTGTAAAAGTTACCTTATCACTAATAGTCAAAAGCTATGTATTACTAACTCGTATATTTAGCCTATAAAGTTTAATTAGGACAAAGTCAAATTATTATTTGAACTTTGCATGTTTCTTAAATTTTAAACCTGAAGCTTAAGCTTGCTATATTTGATACCTAATCAAACATTTACATGTCAAATTTACCACCTCAACTTTAATTGTTGACACTTATATTTTTTTTATTAATGAGCATTCAACATATTATCATTTTAAAGTTGACAAAGGTAGTAAATATTGCAAATAAAAGTTTGATTGGATAATTATACAAACAACTTTAAGCTTTGGGTGTAAAATTTTATAAGTAAAAGTTTAAATTGGTATAATATTTAATAGCTCTAAGTTTTAGGTGTAAAATTGAAAATACACAAGAAGTTCATAATCTATTCTTAACAATATCTTAAGTTTAAATATTGGATTTACAGGATTTTCTTCAATTTCCTGGACTTGCCTTTATAATTGCTACAACCATTTAACACCTATAGATCTCTTACAAGTAAACTATAACTTCAATTTCAAAAATCATATCTCATAGTTTGGTTGATCCTTACATTACATATTACTTTTGCTATCTTTTAATCATCGTCTTCTCATTCAATCAAAGTAACTATAAACTCGAGAGCAAACCATTAGAGAGCATAATAAGATTATTGCAGTCATCAATGTCAAGCTTCACACACACAACACATATATATGTATGTATATGTATATATAGTACTAGAGATATAGACTCATAAATATACTATATTAGTGATAATTTTTCATTCATCTAGAACAAATACAATCTCTATTATGATACTAAGTAATTTGCTATAAACTCAGTCATTTACAACTAAATGTATGAAAGAAAAAGAAGGTAAGAGAAATGTAATATGAGAGTTTGGTTATTAAATTTACCGTTTTGTATATACTTCCAAATCAATTTGTCAGTTAAGTGATTTATCATTTTAAATAATAACTTACTATTTATTATAGTGACTTAGTTTTAGAAATGGAGTAATTTGTTTGATTTTTGGGCATAAATGATATTTTTATAATTATTGGAGGAAAAATTCATAGTAATAACAAGTTTTATGACCAAATCATAGCCATGATTGATTTTTTAAATTTTAATTGCAACAATCATAAGTTTTCACTTAAAGAAGCATCGTAAAACAAATAGAGAATCCTTAAATATTATTGTTACACTAACTCGAATTATTATTGGAGGTCTCTCCTTTTTCTTTTTCAATTGAGCATAGAATTATGATATCTTTTATTGCTCTAAACTTTTCTTTTATCTTTGTTTTCCAATTGCAGGAGTTGCAGTTGGATCAGGATGGCAAGCATATGTTGCATATATAAATCTGGGTTGTTACTACATCATTGGCCTACCTCTTGGATTCTTAATGGGATGGGTCTTCAAATTTGGTGTCATGGTAAGTTTCTTAGCTTGCCTTCACTCTTTTAATTTTTTTCCCATGCCAAAATTTAAAATTTGAAACAAAAGCTTTTCTGGATCTAAATTAATTTGGAAATCCTAGTCATAAGTTTTCAGCGCAACTTGTACAATTATCTAAGTTTCACTTTATCTACACTTAGATAGGTGTTGTAATGTGTTAGGGATGGCTTAATTATTTATATCAATTTTGAAGTAAGAATGATACTCGGATTGTGTCAAGACAATATAAATTTTTAGCTTAAGTTCCTTTAGATCAAGTTGATATTAGACTATGGACTTTTAAACTCAAGCTAGACTAAATAAAAATGATATACCATATATTCAACTTAGTTTTTATTGAACTTATTTAAACTTGTTTATTTTTTGAGGTTATATTTCTTCAAATTAAAGTTTTATTTGAGGTCAAAGTGCACTTGAATTTGTTTCATACTTAAACTTAAATAGGATCGTGTATTAGTTAAACTAGTAATATTAGGGTACACTACAAATACATTTCAATATGATTGTTCAATGCATATTTACCTTTTTTTATCTTTAAAATTAAGCATGTCTAAATATTTAAAAAATGTGCTATCAGACTTTACTTTTCTTATTTTTCCTTTGGACAATATGATGAAAAATACGAAAATCAACAAAAGAAAATGTGTAAAATTAATGGTCATTTATGATCCAAAAGTACTTTTCAAAAAATTTGAAAGTCTTGAATGCTGAATTTTATAGATATAAGCTTATCATATATAAAGCAAACTTAAAATTCTAAAGTCTAACACAAATTGATTTAAACTAGAAATAGATCGTAAGAAAACATGTATTCTATTTTCAAACATGAACTAAAATCCATTCGCGTATAATTTTAGTAGAGGTTGGTTGAAAAAGTGTAACCCAATGGTGAAAGTGGTCCATGATCATGTTCACCTTCTAATTAACCCTAATTCACCGGTAAGAGTCACATCTAATGTACTCGAGTAATGATGTGTTGAGAATTGTTTGCAGCAATAGCTTAATTGAATTATCCTAATACCATTTGAGCGTAGCACATATGAAGTTCGTTTAATTTTTGTTAGCATTGAAATTCATGATATATATTGTGAAAACCTTAAGCGAGCGAGAAAAGTTACATATGGAATGTGGAAGAAAAGTAGTAATAGCTTATAAGATCGAAATATTGAATATCAAATACATATAAGTTAGGAACTTTTAGGTGAAATGGGTGGGGAAGACCTAATAGACATAGTTATCCATTTAGCTTGGCCTATTGACTAATTTTAGATTAAGGTAATAAAATTAGAATGACATTCTTTAAGCTATAGCCTGTATTTGTAACATTTGTTTCTCAAGTTTTTAAATATGTGATTTCTCACATTTCAGGGCATATGGGGTGGGATGATATTTGGTGGAACTGCTATTCAAACTGTGATATTAGCCATTATAACCATAAGATGCGACTGGGAAAAGGAGGTAAATGAATGCTAAATCTCGTTTTAGTGTTGTTGAATTGTTCATCGCGTTCGTTGTACTAGCCAATAACATACATGCACCTTATATTGACCGTGCAGGCAGAAAATGCGAGTAAAAGAGTGGAAAAATATTCAACCCCCAAACCAGCAACTGAGGATGGTAGTGACAACCAATGAGAGATGTAGCATAGATTCTAATTGGTGTTCGGTTTTACCATTATTAACAGCACTCTGCAAGGAGATTTCTCATTATTCAATCATCATACTATGATGATCATCGAAGCATGTCCAAAATATTCTAATCTCCTGTAGTATAAGTCAATCGTCGGATTGTTATTTTCATGACATAAGGCTCAAATTTTTTGGCACCACATAGATTAGGCCATGATACCCGAACATCATTCCCCTATTTAGTACTTTTGCTGGGACGACATTATCTCTATCATAGAACAGAGAAGGGAAAGAAACAGAGAGATCTTTTTATTGGAGGAACAGTAGAACCCAATTTAAATGTATATGTCTATCCAGTTTCGCCGCTATGCTTGATTCAAACATATATGTCTATCGAGTTATTGGTTTGTCTCACTTTATCCAGCGCAAGGCTTATTCCATCACGTCATGGTTAGTCCGGTGTTAAATAGAATATTTGCTCCTTTTTCATCGGATGAGAGAGAGCATTTGCTCCTGAAAATATACAAGAAACACTGATACAAATATATTAGAGGCTCCATTACACTCTGTGTGACATCTTTTTTCTCTAAGTTCTAACTAAAACTCAAGCAAGAACAAATTAGAGCTTCTATGAGGCAAATAAGTATATATATCTCTGCACGAGTACATACTATAAAAAATTCATGTGCAAGTTATTGTTACACACAATGTAGTTTTTCACAAACACATACTATATATATAGATGCCATGTAATGGTATTAGAAAAAATAGGTTATTTGTTATTAATTTGCCAATATCCTTTTTAGTTTTATCTCTAGCTTTATAATTATTACATATTAAGACCTTATGCAGTTCATCATATACTTTTGTTTATTTATATAATTTGAGTGAAAATATCCATATGAAATGTCATAGTATTATAGACATCATATATGAGTTATCTTAATATCCTATGTGTCATTACAATACATGAGATAAAAAAAAACTTCAATAATACTAATATATAGTATATTTTTATGAGTAGTTGATAAGTATCTAGAAAATCCTAATATATAAAAACATGGCCCACTAACAATATTATGTGTTCAAATTTCTATAGCAATCATTAATCATTTCCATTCTATCTTCAAACTCGGTAGATTCTGTTGGGAATTAATATAGAAAGAGGTAAAGTAAAAGGAACGAAATGGTGGAAGAGGCACTGCCAATTTTTATTATTCACTTGAAAACAAACAAATAGACCTCTCTTTAAATAGATTTACAGAAGCTAAAGAAAAAGAATGAAAATCTCAATAGAAAATTTCACCAATAAACTCTTGCTAATCCCACTAGCGAACCACCGCTAAGTGCTAATTATTATTGAGAGTCAAACCAACTCTAACTAATAAATCAAAGATTCACTTTACTATTTTCAAGCATTACTCCCAACAGATTTTTTTAGGGGAGCCAAAAGACAAACTATTCCTTTTACTTTGTAGAATTGGTTGAAACTTATGTTACATAATACATATGCAATGCTATGTTCACATATTTTTTCCACTAGAAAGAAGTTTAGTAATTCCACTTATCAAAATACATCTACATATTTTTCCAATAGAAAGAACTTTAGTAATTCCACGTACGTAACAAAATAAATGATGTCTAATATTAAGAATTGACTTTCAATGTTGAGGGAAAAAGATCTGGATAAAAAATCATCTAAACTGAAAACGTCTGTTTTTTTATCTCTATATTTCCTTGTAAAAGATCTACTATTGGTCTGTCCATCTCTCTATAAATCTGAAAAACTGAAACTTGAAGCAGAGTTATATAAAAAATGTTGGACTCTATGTAACATATATGATGCTTCCTATCTTGGTTTTTAAGATTGATGAAATTAATGAAGCACCATCAATGCATCCACTTCAACAATACTACTACTTATTCCTTGCTGCAAACACAACTGCAAAGCCTTCTCTATTTCTGTCAATTTTACCAAATCTATTAAGGAATAAGAAGAGATATTACCAAAAGCAAACACCAGCATACCTCGTGAGTCTCTCAACAAAACCACCCATAAATGCACCATTACAACTTTTGGACCCGTCATTAAACGAAGTATTGAGATTAGACAACATTCCAACCTAAAATTGTTGTGATCTTGTTGCTTATCATAGAGAGATAAATCCGATTCTGATATTTCAGCCCATTAATTAAATGAATTTGATTTTTTGAGTTAAGGTAACAAGATCCAAAAGGTCAAACCATATATTTTTTGGATAATCAAGTGAAATTTGACATTATAAGCTTAGAATAAAGTCTACTAGATCAACTTGTATGATTCAAACTTTCTCAAGTTGGCTCACACTAAAAAAATAAGACCTTTGTTCAGCTTGAATCCATGAAAGGAGTCTATATGAAGTCCATAAAAAAGAATTGGTTAGTTCTAGCAATTAATGGAAGTCAAAATCCAATGGACAAGATCAACAGTTAACTCCTATATATACCTCACCTCTCCCTCATTTGGACAAGAAAGAATTTAGGAAAAAATGTCATTACGCTACATGATTCTCACCTCAAAGAATCGAATACTTGATCATATTAGAACACAATCCTACTCTTTACTAATTGTGTGATTTGATGTCATTAAACTCTAGCTCATATTAGCGCCTTTAAGATTACCTATTTCTCTTTTCTACAATTCCTCACCCGATCATCCGATATATGCAACTCAAGTCGTATCCCTTAGTGCTGTGTAACACAACTTACATGCAACAAACACGTGACTTTCACATTTGAGCTCTTACACCTACACTTATTGATAAATGTATAATTTATATATTTGTATCCATAATTTATACCACACTTATGTATGTACTTTTATATTTTGGATAGGAAAAAATTGTGAATTCGAGAAATATACAAATTTTAAGTTTAAGAATTGTGTGAAAAAGCAACTGAGAATTAAAAATAAGCTCAATGTTAAACAACCATGGCCTGCAAATGAACGAGCTAAGGCCATGTGATTGGAAGATAATAGAAGAAAGAAGGTGGACCACGTCACCTCACCATCCAAGCAACTGAAGTCCACGGTCTGTAACATTGTAAGAATAGAAAATCAAATCCCACCATCACTTCAATATATGGTCATGCAAATTGAGAAAGCGACACGTTCAGCCCGTTCACGCCAGCCTTGGTCCATCAAGCACATGGCTCGAGCAAACTCAGGAAGCGCATTGAAGTTGTGATAATTTTTAGAGAACGGAGTTTCAATTATAAACATATACGCAGTAAAACGGTGTCTTACTTAAACAGTTATGAGAGAGTACGTACGAACCTATTATAGAGTTTGAGATAATGTTCAAGGTTCATAGCATGCGATATTCGGTAATTTATGTCATTTAAGTGTCGCATTTATTTGCTTTTAAAAATTTTTTCTATTAAATTAAGCCCCCAATTATAAGCTAAATTAAAACTTATAATTTAACAACATGCTCCCGAAGTTTGAACCAAAAAGGACATGGGGCTATTATGTGAAAATAGTTTCATTGGGTATTTATATATCACGTACAATATATATATAATATGTTAATATTAATAAAATATTGATATGAATAATAATGAAAGAAAAAGATTGGTTCTAGATGAAATCAATTGTTGTAGTGTGATTATATACATGAAATTTCTTCTCAAATTTTAAAAAGGAAAAATGAATTGCCGGTAAAATAATGAAGAGGCGATAAGATATGGAACTAGTAGGGACAAACAGTGAGCCCGAGAATCGTATAACTGTAATCTATTTGAAATTGCAAGATGATAGAAGTTATCCACGACCTGCCGCGAAAGGAATAGTATGTACATCTATATATATATATATATACATTGTGTTGGTAGTTTCTAGCTCCCAAAGTAATTTACTTGAGAGAGATTTATTGACAGCTTAATTAGATTATTACTTTTAAGGGGTTTGTTTTGAGGGTTGAATCAATTGTTTGAACATTTATATGAATTCATATTCAATTGTTATAGGCAGCATCGTAATAAAGTTTTTCTTTCTTTATGAATCCTTTAGAAGAACATAAATCTATCCTCGATAACATCTATAAATGACTTGTTTTTGGTAAAAGATGAACATTATTATATATGAATTCAGGTGTATGGTTCACATCAATACTCTAATGCATTTCTTCCTTTGAGCTCATTATTGCTTATTTTAACAAAACCGCCCATCAAAGCCATCATTAAACATTGGTCATTAAGACATTCTTAATATACTTGGGGAGGGTCATGGTGGAAGAAAAAAAGAAAGGGACAAGATTAAATTATTTAATAGACTGTTAATAAATATGATGCGTGCCAATTGCTTTTTATTCCTTAAAATCATGATAAATTGTAGAGAGATAAATTAAATTTCCCAAAATGGAGGGCCATATGATATCCTCTCATGTGTTCTTTTATCCTTATCTTTTATTGGACTCCTAGCTAGGCCTCCGAAATCTTAAGCCGATAGTAGCATATGAAATTAGGCAAACGTTGCATATTTCATATTCTTCCAGGAAATTTAAAATGCGCGTCCTAGGATCAATTCAAACAGAAGCCAATGTTTTTCCAAGTTTGCTGAGTTAGGACTCTAACTAAACTTTTGGTCTTATTTCGTTGTTTGATCTAGCCTCTTTCCACATGTGAACTCATATACATATACATACATATATATATATATATATATATATATAAATGGCGTAAATTAAATAAGTCTAGCTACATAGCTCGTTTTCTCTTTTCTTCAGAATCGTTTTTATACTATGGAGTATCTACATAGAACTCTGGCACAAATTTTAACAATAATAAGATTTTTCCTAGAGAAATTATCTGCGTACGTTTCTACTTTTTAATTATGTCATTCGGGTTAATTTTGAGTCACTTGACCTTTCAAATTCTTTGAACAATACCCACTATAGGCGTCGTCGTTATTTAAGAAAATGACGTTTCTATATACATGTTGGCTTTTTCCATTGAATATTCTCCAGGCGTGTCACGAGCGGGAACGATGACCACGGAAATCCCTCGGATGTGCATAGTCACCGTACTTGATCCAAAAAGCTGCTGGATTACTCTACATGGTTAGATTAAGTTTTATATTGGTATATTACCCGTTTAAATAAATTAATTACACTTGCAGTTATTAAAAATATCAAAATTCAATTAAATCCACCGCATTTTAAATTAACATTTGAATTCACAACGATTAAACCTCATGTACTAATGATTGTGAAATTATGATAGCCAAAAAGTGGTGAATTACAATAGAAGATATCAATATTTAGAGATAAGTTTAATGTAAAAATTAACATTTAAAAAAATTAAATAAGAAATCAATATTTAGAAAATTTAAATAAAATATCAACATTTCATAATATAATTTAAATAAAAGAATCATGATAATCAATTCATAAAATTGTTAGGATCACTTCATGAAACATTGATCTGTTATCTAAATTTTTCGAAATATTAATCTCTTATTTGAGTCACTTTGTTAAGTGTTAATTATTCATTTGAACTTTTACAAACGTTAATTTTCTATTTAAACATATCCTTAAATGTTGATATCTTCTGTTATAATTATTCCCTAACTTAAAAGGCTTATTTTAAACATTGGGGACTTAATAAATTCTTGCACAAACATAGAGGATTTGGTTGAATTTCGATTCTTTCCTAGTTATTAGATGGCAAAAAGAAAATTGAGGGTTTTTTCTTTCCACGCAAAAATTAGAGGTTTTGTCTTTTTTCTTTGTTTTTTTCCTTTTGACTAACGAAAATTAGAGGTTTAAAAGCTGCTTTTAATAAGTAGGATAACTATGATCCTTTGCCCACGGGAGCATCTCGAAACTAATGAAATATCAATCATAAAGTTTACATTATTGGATATCAATATTATTCTTACAGTGTGCGTTGTGTCCTATTTGCTACACGGATTAACCGCCACCCTCGAACGCAAAAAGTTACCCACTCTGTTAGAAGATCCCACTTATTCATAAATCCTGCTATAACCTTATGACATTGCATCCTGTTTAAGGAAAGACAATATATAAGCGAAAAGAGCAATAAGAAAAGCTTCATCTTCCACTTCTGTTTGCATTCTCCCATCATGTCTATCCGCATATTAACTCTCTTTTTTTTTTCTTTTTTTCCTAAATACTATAACAACAACTACAAAGAGAAGGAAATCAAACTTTATTTATCCTATCAAAAGACAAATATTTATGCCATTTGACTACAAAAACCTTGACACCACAACTCTATTTGTCTCTTTCATACTATTGCTTCAATCCTAAGCCGTGATTGTGCAACCGCATTTGTGACTTCTCACTATTGCCTCAATCCTTCTATCTTGCAAGTGAAAAGTTTTTCCCAACAAGTGATTAGCATGCTATAATAACAAAATTTAGCAATTGACAAATCATAAATACATCCTCTTATATTTGATTCATATATACTTAACTACTTTATACATTTAGACTCCAAAATCTACACATTTGATCTTACTTTTTTTCATTTTTTTTTGGGGGGGGGGAGGGGAGTAAGGGGTGGTGTGTGGGTGTGGTTGTGCAAGGGGCTAACTATTCATTTAGCCAAGGAGATACCTGGTCAATCCGCTTCCAAGCTAATGAGGCAATGCCCTAGTAAAACACATCTACCCCCTTAGACTACTGCCCCCAAGAGCAAAGCTATGGGGTCTAGGTCACAAGCAGTAGAGATAAGTAGGGTTGCCCTTACAACTCTTTCATGGAGGATTCCCCTTAGCAGCACTCTCACTAAGCCGCTGGTCAACGACCTTATGAGTGTGGTTCTCCCCACCACTACTTTTGTTCTTACTTCTTTGCCCCTCACAAAGGGGGCAAGAATGCCGACTCTAATGAGCCGAATGTGGAGATACTCCCCCCTCCATCCTATGGTGAGGGGAAGGAGGCCAGGCCAAGACCAATGACTCGGCCCAACTGGTAAGGCAAAAGAGAAAGTCCCTCAAGATTGGCATGGATAAGGACTCCAAGCCTAATGCGAAGAAGCGAAAAGAGCCTATAAAGCGATCGTATGTCTATGACTGGCCCTCGAGGCACCCATACATGTATGCTAACAACCTTAAGGAAGCCTTTTACAAGGTCTTAGATAAGATCCAATGCCTAAGGATAACACCAAACTCGTTTAAGGATAAGGATGTACTCTACAAGTCATCCTTAAACGATGAGGCGATGCCCTAGCAAAGGAGATACCTTGTCAATCCGCTTTCAAGCTAATGAGGCGATGCCCTAGCAAAACACATCTACCCTCCTAGACCACTACCCCAAGAGCAAAGCTATGGAGTCGAAGTCACAAGCAGCAGAGATAAGTAGGGTCGCCCCTACAACTCTTTCATAAGGGATTCCCCTTAGCAACACCCCTACTAAGCCGCTAGTCGACGACCCTATGAGTGTGGCTCTCCCCACCACTACTTTTATTCTTACTTCTTTGCCCTTCGCAATGGGGGCAAGAATGTCGGCTCTAACGAGTCGAATGTAGAGATACTCCCCCCTCTATCCTGTGGTGAGGGGAAGGGGGCTAAGACCAGTGACTCGGCCCAACTGGCAGGGCAAAAGAGAAAGTCCCCCAAGACTGGCATGGATAAAGACTCTAAGGCCAATGCGAAGAAGGGGAAGGAGCCCCTAAAGCGATTGTATGTCTATGACTAACCTTCGAGGCACACACATATATGCTAACAACCTCAAGGAAGCCTTTTGTGAGGTCTTGGATAAGATCCAATGCTTAAGGATAACCCCAAACTTGTTTAAGGAGTACTCTACAAGTCAAGGGATGAGGAGTTACGCGGTCAGACTAATGACTTTGAATCCAAGAAGGCTCGAAAGAGACTCCTCAGGCCGAAGTGAGACATCAAAGGCAACGACATCACGTTGCATCATCGGATGCTCAGTCTTTAAGCCTCGATGGGGGGGGTAGGTAGGGTAGGGTAGGGGGTAAGGGTTGTGTAGGGGGCTAAATATACATTTTCAAAGGATATAAAAGGATAATTTGAACATGTTTAGCATTCTAATCTATTAATTGGAGATTTTGGATATGAGTTTCTTAAACCTAAACCAACCATTTTAGATCATGGGTCAACTTATTCTAGCTCATGACCGTCCTATTTGAAGCTCAATGAACTTGTAACTAAATACCTCTGGGATGACAGGCCTCTATCCAACCCGGAACCTTCTATTAAACTCCAAGATCATCCACTATCAAAGAGTGCTTGACATCTTGGGAGAGAAGTGCTCGGCTTAATAATCCTATTGAAGGTAAGAGCTCAACACTAATGGAACACAAACATTAGGAAAAGGAAAGCTAATTGGTTAACCACTTCCCTGATTTCTCAAGATTTGACCACAAAATATTTATCCGAGTTTTCTAGTTTATCTCCATACATCCAGTATACATAAGGGAAGTCCATCAACGATAAGACATCTACATATACTTGTACACTCACTTGCTCTTGTTGTCTTGCTATCCTACTCCTACAAATTATTACTGACTTAAGTATCGGTCATGTTAGAAAATACTTTAGCGTACCTTACCGTGCCCTGTTTTTTAAGCCTTGGTTCACACATATGAAGGCCCAATTCACTTTTATACTATCTATAAACGACAAAACCAACTATGAACTTAACATGTTTTTATCATTTGTTCCTTATCAAAATGCATTTAAAACCTACATTCAGCATATGCATCAAAATGTATCTTTTATCTACTTCTCCATTCATTAAAACACTCTAAGAAAACAATCTAAAAATGTCTTTAACATTTGATTTTTAGTGAATCCATTGGTAAACCAACCTGATTCAAATCTTATAGATATTGAAAATATTCTTGTCAAAATATCTATGGATAAATTGTAAATATATTGTATTTATTTTTGCATCATAAGTACTTAGTTGCTCATATTTAAAATTGTACATTTAAATCCTCATATCTAAAAAGAGGTATGTTTAGACTCATATTCTACCCTTGATTTTATTGTTTTAAAAATAACAAAATATGATGTAAATGCACCATTTCTAAAAATTTTGAGTCTAAATGTACATATTCAAAAATAAAAAGTTAAGTGCACACTAATCAAATATAAAAAGAAATATTTATAATTTATCCGATACTTATTAATACCCATCATCTACTTCCAACAAAAGACACAAAATGAACCGCAGATTGGGTGAGAAATTGGA
Source organism: Lumnitzera littorea (assembly GCA_024138015.1). NCBI lineage: Eukaryota > Viridiplantae > Streptophyta > Magnoliopsida > Myrtales > Combretaceae > Lumnitzera > Lumnitzera littorea. The sequence continues at coordinate 40,392,499 of JAMXBB010000012.1, forward strand.
ACAAATTTCTCGAAGGATCGCCTACCCGTCAACAAGAAAGCCGAGCTTTTCAGGACATAAATATACCAAAAAATAAAATAAGCAAAATGGTTTGCAAGCATAACATTTTTAGGTCCCAAAAAAAGAAAAAGAAAAAATCGTTGTGTATATGAACACACCATTTTTGGATTTACACGGCATCGCAGCAGCCAGACCACACTAATCTTGGCCCTTGGGCACTGTCACAACGCTGCAGCGTTAGCCTAGTACTCCTAAAAACCGTCCCACACCCTAATACTCAATAGAATCAGAAAACCAACCATCTGTTAGGAGAAAAGGATTGGTCGGTCTTCGTCGGTTTTCAATAACAGACCGCACATCTCGCTTCGTTTGGGCAATTAATTCCCACAAACCATCCTTGTTTGCCTTATTCACAAACATCAATATTAATTTGTCCTTACAATCCTCTATTCGCTCCGAAGATTCCAACAGTTGATTCAATTGTTTGTCACATAAACTCAACAATCTATACCCCAATTCATCAATCCTAAGCAGCAATTCCTGTCTTATCGATCGATAATCTTCAGAGACCAACCCCACAATCTCGAACAACAAGTCGTTCTTCTGAAGATGCAATGATTCCGGATAAGCAGCTAATCGCTCCATGAATTCCACAAGAACTTCGATTTCGTGTAACAAATCGGAACTTGGGACTTTTCGAATTTTCAATCCGCTGGCTGTTGTAGCCTTGGACGAAGAGTAACAAAGATAGTAACCGAAAGTCCTAGAAAACATTAGATTATACTCCACGAAATCCGCGTACCATCTGACCCAAGACGAGTACTCTGATGTTTCCTTATCGAGGTTGTCGCTGAACTTTGACAGTTTCAAGAAAACGTGGCCTCCTGATGACGGGAAGAAAGTTAGGTGCTCTTTAAGGACCAACGTGCCTTGATGCAGTATGTTGTGGATCGCGTACAGGCACTTCAATGCAACAAATGCGTTCTTGGTCTTGTGAAGCCTATCCATGATGAATTCAACGCAAGTTGACGCCATGCGTGGTGGCCCGAGTCCAATGGATAGGACAGAAGCGATGCGGTACTCGGCTGGGGCCGCGGTGGCCTTGTGAGTGGTGGCGCGAAGAACGACCTCACGGGTAAATGAAACGCTGCGTTTTGTCGTGGATAGATTGGCCTTGGCGAGTGAAGCTTTGTCTTTAAGGATGCCCAGGAGGACTCTCATGTTTTTCCTTTGCCCCATAATGTTAAACTATAGAAACATAATAGATGAAGATAGCAGTACAGAAGATGAGGGATGAATTATTAGTGTAATGGATTGCCTTACCGGGGCCAACCAAAACCCTTAATAGCGTAATATGCGTGTTTGAAAATGAAAATAGGAGCCTGTGGGCACCCGAAGTCAGCCAATCGTCGATTTCCTGGAAAAAGAAGAAGGAGAATGATTTAGTATTATCTATTCGTTCACTTGTCAAGGTCCATGTGGACGGCGGATTCAAATGCGCTGGACCCTTCAATAGTTCAATGATGTTCTTCTTATATTGCATATTTTTTTTGCGTTTTCTCGGCAGGATATTTTGGAAAATTTTCTCCTCTTTTTGATTTCCCTTATTATAATAACAAAAAAACAGAAGTTAAATTTTGAATTCACCTTCCATAATATATATATATATATATATGTGTGTGTGTGTGTATGTATTAGTAGTACACCTACAATGCATGTTCCAATAACAAGTTCTAAAAATAACAATTTAAAATAAAAAATAATACAATGAATTTATTAATACTTTTTAAATTATTTTATCCACTAATATTATAATCTATATTTTCATATTGCAAGCCATTAATATCATTTCGTCAAGTTATAATATCACGTTTGGCACATGGGTGTCATCTTTAAGTTTTAGCTAGTAGAGATTTGAAGTAATTAGGACTTTGCACAACAATGTGAGCCTACAAAACAAGAATGGGTGAGGGGCGCTACGGTATTATCCAGCGTGGTTAGTCTGATACTTGAGTTAGTGAAAAATGTATATAGATTGCAAAGACGCAAGAAAGTAATATTTAGTTTGAGTGTGTAAAGTATTAAGTAGTTTACTATCGTTTCATAGCCTTGTATTTATAGAGGAGTAGAGTTGCAGTTAAAGAGTTGTTAATGGACAAAAGTCACGTTCACAAGTAATGGCTAGTGGAGTTGCAAGACCTGACATGGTTCACAATTGTAGGAGATGGTTATTGACTAAGTCATTTAGCCTTATCTGCAATGTTATAATTGTTGGTGACCGTTGTGGTTAGATAGTTTGTATAATGGGCTTAAGTTAAGGCCAACCATAAGGATAGGGAAGCCAAGTCCAAAGAAGTACAGCTTAAGCCATAAACCCAATCAGGTCAGTACAGGCCTAAGAGGTTCAAGTCTAAAAGCCTTATCAACACTTTCCCCCCACCCCATCCCCACTAACCCCCCTTCTCTCTTACCCTTTGCTGTTGTGGAGGTAAGGAGAAGGGAAAGATAGGCTTCTCAAGCGTATAGGCGATCTAGTCTTAAGGTGCTTATGTTAGCTAGGCAACATAGCAATAATGCTATCGTGCCAATGTCGTAATGGAGGCATTGACATGGCATAGTTGAGGTTCGTACTAACGAAAGGCTATGGCAAAGATGTCTTAGCTAAGTGACTTAAGGGTTGAGTAGGGAATATGCCAGATGGAAGTATCTGAGCTGGATGACTCAAGGGCTGAGCTAGACTGATCGAGTTGAACGATCTGTCACTTAAGTTGAGCCAGGTAGTCAGGCGCTAAAGTGGACACGGGCGATCCGACTCTCTAGGGCAATAAGGAATACTAAGTAGTTGGAGCTTCACCTAGTTAAGGCAAAGATGCTCGAGGAGACAACAATAGAGCTAGGTTGAATTGATATATCTATACCGAGGTGTAATGTTATTGAAGGGCTTTAGTAGATATGGAAGCTAAAGTAGCTTTCATGAAGCTTCTCAAGGAAGTTAAAATTTTCAAATTCTTAGTTTATCACATGCTTTCATGGTACATTTAATGTGATGTGATAAGTATCATGTCTTTGTAGACTTATGTACAGTCATAAATGTTTTATCCTTTAAAACTCAACCACCCGATCAAAACCCATAATAGGTATCACCATTGCACTTCCTTGAGGGGATCTTCATTCATATGGATACCTATAACCAATAGTGCAACTCCCCAAATTTTGTTATTATAAATACCCTTTAGCAACATCGTTTACTCTTTCAACATCTCTTTTTCGATATATGCTTATACAAAACGCTTTCAACAAACTTTTTGACCTTCTTAACTCTTTATTCTTTCGGTTTCCAACTTCCTTTCAAGTTTTGCTCTTCATCATCAAAATGTCAACCAATAATGGAGTAAATACAAGTGAAACACCTTCTGATTCATCCAAATACAATTTGACGACTGACTTTGAAGCCACAAGGAGTGACCCTCCTTATAAAGGAGAGGACGAAGTCTTATTGCTAGCATAGTTGGACAAGAGGTGGTAGAGGCGCTAAATGAAGTAAGGTTCATTAGCACCATCCTTGAGGATGCTTATGCAGATGTTCCCTTACTTGAGGCTATAGACCTATTCATTAGGCCTGGAACAGATAAGGATTTGAGTGGTCGGATTAATAAAAGTAAATCCTCCTCCATTAATTGGGTCTTAAGCAATTTCATGGTTAGACCAACTTCAGACTGGGTAGTGCAACTACCAACAAGAGAGGAAAGGGTACCTTTACTCTTAGGGAAGCACTTTGCAGTATTCAAAAAGTGCTTAGAGTATGACATGCACCTCCCCCTAAGTGAATTTAAGAAGTAACTCTTTAATTACCATCGATGAAGTCCAGTATAAATCCTTCCCAATGGGTGAAGGGTATTAAAGGCGTTCTAGGGGTTCTGTGAGTATTTAGTGCTTTGGGCCACTCTAAAACTCTTCAACAACTTCTTCCTATGGAAGAATTTAAATGGATGGATGTATCTCCAGAACCGTCCGAAGAGGAAGCTATTTAGAAACTTAGCAAATTCTGTAAAGAGCTAGTAGGACAAGTTCCTAGTAATGGACTTGCTTGAATAAGCAAACTTCTAAAGGTGGTAAACCATTAGTTTAAACTGGTGGTCAAGAGGAGCTTGGACCCAATGACACTGAGGCCATGAGAGAAATAATGGCCTTGAGGAATGGCCAACAAATAAATGCCAAGGAGACACTAGAGAGATACTTCAAGTATCCAATCTTCAAACTCTTCCCCACCATAAAGAAAGCTATAGTGAGGAAATAGATGGAAGGTATAGGTTTGTTGTTCATGAACAGCTTCTTCTGTAGTGCTAATGTAGTCTGTGTAGAACTATACTTTATCCAACATCCTTTGAAGGAGTAAGGGGGATCCCTGTTGCCCATACTAATCATGACAAAGTTAGTAAACAATTGTATTGTATTTATCTTTATACTAACAATGTTTCAAGAAATTAACCAAGGAGATACCCCATTTATCCGCTTTCGAGCTGATGAAGTGATGCCCTAAGAAAACGCATTTACCCTCCTAAACCACTGCCCCCAAGAGTAAAGCTATAGGGTCGAGGTCACAAGCAAGAGAGATAAGTAGGGATGCCCTTACAACTCTTTCATAGGGGATTCCCCTTGGTAACATCCCTACCGAGCCGCTGGTCAACAACCCTATGAGTGTGGCTCTCCCCACCATTACTTTTATTCTTACTTCTTTGCACCTTGCAATGGGGGTAAGAATGCCGACTCTAATGAGTTGAATGTGGAGATACTCCCCCCTCCATCCTGTGGTGAGGGGAAGTAGGCCAAGACCAGTGACTTGACCCATTTAGCAAGGCAAAAGAGAAAGTCCCTCGAGAATGGCATGGATAAGGACTTCAAGCCTAATGTGAAGAAGGGGAAGGAGCCCCTAAACCAATCATATGTCTATGATTAGCCCTCAAGGCACCCAGACATGTATGTTAACAATCTTAAGGAAGCCTTTTACGAGGTCTTAGATAAGATCCAATGCCTACAGATAACACCAAAATCATTTAAGGATATGCTCTACGAGTCAAGGGATGGGGAGTTACACAATTAAAGTAATGACTTGAATCCAAGAAGGCTCAAAAGAGGCTCCTTAGGCCGAAGTGAGACATCAAAGGCAACAACATCACGTTGAACAATTGGATGCTCAGTCTTCAAGCCTCGGTGGGGTCATTTACCCTTGGAGACTAAGCTATCCTTGAAGACCTGTTGAAGACTTAGTTGAAATCCCCTCTGGAAATGGCAACTTACCTGAGCTCACTCATCCAATAAGTAAGTTTTCATTTCCTTTAAGTTATATTCTTCTTTACCAATGAAGTTTCAGATATTTGTCAAAACTAACTGTAGTGTACATGTTTGTTTGCAATACCATGGTCAGGTGCTACTCTCATTGATGGACTACAACACCTTACTTAATGTGGTAATAGACCTATGTAAAGATGTGTCAAGAGAAACAGGGGTTTGAGGGAGGCGAAGGCCTCCTTTGAAAAGTATTATAAGAAATTTAGCAAGACTAATCGGCATTTGCATTGTTCTTATGTGTAAATAACCATGTTGAAAGCCAAGCTACAGGAGGAGGAGTATGGCTAAATTAATGCTGAAATGGCTTTACGAAGGGTCAACAAACTCAAAGCTCAGCTGGAGGATGAGTAGAAGACTATGATTGACGTCTTGAAGATATTAGAGCAAGAAAGGAAGGTTAAAGAGGAGCTCAGCCACCACAAAACTAAGTTAAGTGCATTGGTCTCACTGTTAGAGGCTGATTTGATGATGAAGATAGCTAATTATGGATTGTTAAGAAAACATTGATCAAGCTGGCAGGTCAGAAGATTGAGTTGGAGTAAAAGGTTTAGAAGCTCCAGGATGAAGTTGAGGATATGAAGGAAATCATCTCTAAGCTGGAGATAGGGGAGTTCCTTAGTGAGGTCACAACAGAAAAGCCGTTAAAGAGTTCTATAAGATAGACTAGTAGATCAAGGAGCTAGAGGACATCTCCATTGAGTATGGCCAGGATATCTAAAATAAGGTGCTTATACATCATCCTGTGCTCGATCTCAACTTCCTGGCTTAACTGGATGCTCCAACTCATAGGGAGAATAGGGAGGCCCTTCGAGTAGAAATGACTAATGTCCAAGCAATCGACATAGTCTAAGCCGTCTCTTTTACTACTAAAGGTGGACAAGACATTCCTCCATCTATTCTACCCTGGCAGCTCAACAAGGGGTCACACCTAAAAGTGCTTCTTGACCTAATCAGGGTTAGGGTGATCCTTCTACTAACTAAGCCAACAAGTCTCTACTCTTCTTTCTACAACTCAAGATAAGACATCTCAGGAGCAGGGACTACTAGTGGATTAGCCCTCTGAACAAATCAAAGTGTTAGACCTTTCAAAGCTCTTAGAGCTTACTGATAAGAAATAATGAGCTGCTATCCCCCTTCCCCTTTTTTGTACTTGTTTATTTTTCCTATACTTAGGTGGGAGAAACTATATAGCAAGTCAGGATAACAACCTTAATTTTCTAAATATCTTCTTTGATGATGGAACTGAGCTTTTGAATTTAGTGCATTCACTCTTCTTTCCATTCTTTAAGTTCTATCACTATTCTTACTACTTTTTTCCATTTATTGAATCTGCTGGGTAGCATAGCTTAACACCTAATCATTACATACTTGTACTTAATTGCTTAGTCATAGAGTTAACTTGTATACTTAGAATTATTTAGGTATAGGGTAGATGCATATCCAGTAAGGGAGTTCCTTAATTGTTTAAGGGGTATTTCTCCATGCAAATGTTACTCAAAGGCTTTAGGTCGATGCTGATCCAACCTACCCAAGTATGGGAGTTCTTTAATTATGTAAGGGGTATTTTCTCTTACTAAGATTACCCCAAGGGGTTAAGTCAATAGCGTTTCAACCTACCCAAGTATAGGAGTTCTTTAGTTGTATAAGGAGTATTTCTCCTTACTTAAGTTACCCAAGGGAGGTCAAGTTGGTAGTGTTTTAACTTGCTTGAATAATAGGTCCACTCACCCTTTAATGTTTAAAACTTGGTACAATAGTAAGAGAAGGAGAGAAAGAAAACTAAAAATATACAAAACTCATGAGGAATAGAACTTCCATTAATGTTTATGAAAAATACATTAATTGAAATATGGCCTAAGGTTATCGACGTTCTTAGTGCATAGGATGAGCTCACCATCCAATCTCTCCAATTTGTATGCTTCATTCCCCAAGCTCTCTATTACCCTGATCGGGTGTCCCTAGTTGGGGGCAAACTTACCTTGTCCTTCCCATGAGCCTATGGCTTCTAGCTTTCAATAAACTAAGTCACTAACCTTGAGCTCTTTATATCTGACCTTCTGATCATTGTATCTAACTACTCGATGCTAATAAATAATTACTCAAGTTGCGACAAGGTCTTTAATTTCTTTTATAATGTCAATGCTGGCTAGTAGTAGGGACTCATTTAAGATAGAATTGAAACTTTGAGTCCAGATGTTGGGAAATTCTAACTCAACAAGGAGGACTACCTCTAACCTGAATGCTAGGTGAAATGCGGTTTCGCTTGTAAAGGTGCAATAGGTAGTCTTGTATCCCTACAAGATATTAAGCAGCTCATCTTCCTTAATGCCCTAAGCTCGATCTACCTTCTTCTACAAGCTTTCAAGGATGATTCAATTAGTGACTTTAACTTGACCATTTGACTAAAGATAGGTGTTTGATGTAAAGTAATGTGTGATGTGGTGCTTAGCGCAAAATTCTCTAAACTTAGGGTTATCAAATTGATGGCCGTTATCCATGATGAAGACATAGGAAACCCTAAATCTGGAGAGGATATTATTTTGAAAGAATGACTCAATAATCCTTTCGGTAATCTTAGCCATGGCCTCGGCCTTGACCTACTTAGTAAAGTAGTCGAGGCCACGATGTTATACTAAAGTCCTCCTGAGGCCTCAGGGAAGGCATTAAGAATGTTGATGCCCTACTGGGCAAACAACCACAAGCTAATCATTAGAGATTAGTGTTAGAGGCATAATTGATTGGTGCATACTTTTGGCATTAGAGGCACTTCTAAGCTACGACCTTAGCAAGTTGCCTCATAGTAGGCCAGTAGATATAAGCCGTAAGACCCAAATGTAATGGGTTTATGACTGGATGTACTTGCTACATACTCCAACGTGTAGCTCCTCCATGATGTGTAGCCCCTATCTGCTCGGTAACATTTGAGTAGGGGAAGATTGACTTTTGTATGGTACACAATGTTGTCGCTTAATGTATAGTCGGTAGCGTAGTACCTTAGCTTCTTTACCTCTCTCTTGTCATTTGAGAGCATACCCTACTCCGAATAACTCTAGATGGGGGCCATCCAACTTAGCTTTAATGGTGCTGTTGTGAGTTCTAAGATTTTAGCCAAGCCCAAAGTTATGCTCTTCTCCAACAAGAACTTAATGAAAAATTTCTTATCATTCACTTCAGGCTTCTATATCCCCATGGAGGCTAGCTTAGATAGCCAATTTAATGCTAAGGTTTTTAATTTGGGGGATCTTCATGATGCTCTAGAAGGGGAACTTAGCTAGGAGACTCCTCACTTTCTCTAAGAATCTTGCCATGGTGTTATCCCTAACTTCATATTCACCCTAGACTTGCTGGACAATAAGCATCGAGTCCAAGAAAACTTATAGGTGCTTAGTGTCAATCTCTTTAGCTAGCTTGAGATTGGCTATTAGTGCCTTGTATTTAGATTCATTATTGCTAGTGTCGAACCCAAACTTGAGGGCATAACAAACAGTGATCTTATGTGGTTTGATAAGTACTAAGCCCATACCTCCACCCCCTAAGGTGGATGATCCATCAACATAGAGAGTCTACACTGGTTTGTCATCCCTTAGCAATGTTTCCTCCTCTCATGTGTATTCTATCGACCCACTAGCAATTTTAGATAGAATCATGATTTTGACAATCTTGCCTACAGTAATACTAAAGTAAACCATCTTCTAGTTGTCTACTTTTGAGCCAATTCATTTCTTCATTTTGATCTTCATGACTCACTGATGTTGTTGAATTGAATTTATACATTAAGTTCACATTATTGATCTCATTAGGCTAACTCCATATATCTATGTTTTCTTGATTTTCTTCTCATGATAAGTTATATTGACGCATTCTAAAGCCTTTCGGTTTTTCTTCAATAAACAAGTTATACTTGAACTCCCTTTACTGGTTTAGAGCGTAATCATCCATGTTGAGGATATTGATCATCATATCATTCCATTTTGCGTGTAAGATTTAGTTGCCAACATTCTATGATAGCTTAGGTTCTTTGTGGCACCAAATTTGTAACACCATGTAATATGCTTACCTTACTTTGAATAGATCAAAATTATATTTTTCCTCAAGCGATAGACAATGAATGTTGAACTAAAGTTTTGATCCTCTTATTGATGGTAAAGTGATAATTTCATTGATCAATATTAAAATGCCCCTAAGGTACGTAAGTTTTTATGATCCATAAATTAGACACCTATACATCCACTCATTTTGCTAAAACTGGGTGTTCAGTAATCTCCACTAAATTTCAGTATATGCCTTGTATACATTGCTTGTACATTGACAATTTCAATAACTGCTCAAAATTGAACTTGACAAAGAGTAGTATTTGTGATCATTCTTTGTGTAAATAAATGCCGATGCAAGAAAAATAGTATCCTTAATATTTACATGGAGATAAGCTCATGTAATGATAGAATTCGTTCTATTGTGAATACTATTTGAGTAGTCAGCACATCTATATTCATACATTAATTATGCCATGCATTTAACATTTATTTTTAATTACCAATAGTATAATTAATAATAACTACATTCTCCTTAGAATCTCAAGGACATGATAAAAAAGAATGAGGTGTCATGGCCTAATTTTTTTCATAGTACAAGAGGAATATTTTTCATTATGATCCACATGCCCCCCATATTCTCTTTATCATTCTCGTCAAATCTACATGACAAATTTCTAAGCCCAGACATTCACCTCAAGACATGCTCTTCTCTTCTTCTTTTTTATTTATATCCATATTTCATGTTTAATTCCCTACTAATCCACCCACCACTATTTTCCTGAGATATACTATTCTTTTTTTTTTTTTTCACACATCATATATCTTTCATCCTTCTTCTTAAGTTTCTTATTCTATTGAACTATTTTCTAAACTTTTTCATTGATAATCTACCTCAGTTCTCCAAGTAATTCCACATCTTCATTCATTTTCCTATACTTCTTTATTCTCCTTTGGCACTTAACCTTTTGATTTCATATTTCACCTCTCCCAATTTTTTTTTTTTTTAATATAGATTCCAACTAAACACAAATTCTTCTATTATACATTTTCCTTTCCAATTTTACTTACATCCTCTTCATACATACTCTCTTCGATTTTATTTTACTCCAGCCCATACACATCTTCAATTTCATTTTCTTCCACTCCTTACCTAAACAATTCAATACAAAACTACATTTCTTCTGACCTAAAACTTTAAGATTGAGCAAAACAAACCACAACAGCCATTAAAGATTAAAGATGAAGAGTAAAGGCTCAAAAAGAAATCTATGGAACATAATAGTAATAGAAGCTTGGTACCTTTAGCATAGATTGAGGAATACTAAGTTACTACAGTGCTAAAGAATGAAGACTAAGGTCGGTGATCCTTATCACCATTTTTTATTTTACATTTCTAGACTTTCTCTTCTATTTTTCCTGGATACTCGTTCACTTTGTTGTTCTTATCTCTCTCTCTCTTTTAAACACCTACTCCAGTAGCTTTAACACTAGAAGGTAGTAGAGGATGTCACTCCTTGCAAACTGAGCAGTATTCATGTTGCTTGGAATGGTAAGCTCTTTCCTTTCTTCTATTTCTATTTGCAAGACTTCATTCTATTAGAAGAACCCATTAGCTGTCTTCTACAATGCCGTCTTATCCATCATTGGAATCATCAAGCTTATCCATCTTTATTCCACCTCAATTGGAATCGTTGTCATTTTCTAGCTTTAAATTTTCAAATCATTTTCATACAAAATTTCTAGTAATTGCATGCATTTGAGGTTATTGAACTCCAGATTTAAGCCTCCCACTTGAGAACTTTGTTGCACCCTGTAAGAATAGAATCTTAATAAAAGTTTAAGACCATATGCTAACACCTACTCTTGGATGGTAGCAAAATCCATAGAGCAAAACCTTTTCCCTAATTCTACAAGTAAAGATTTGCTGCCAAGGGCTTAAGCTTCCATGTCCAAAACTGCATTAATTTTCTCCTTCCATCCGAATTCATCCTTTAAATATCCATAAACCTTAAGATTATATATTCTAGGTGGCATTGAACCATTGAAGGCTGGGTTCATAGTGATTATAAATTCCTTATAAACAAGAAATGATTCAATAGCTATAAATGGCACATCATACCAAGAATGTATACCCTCATCTAGTTCGATCACCCTTTGAAAAAATAGAAAGACTAGAAGGGATGTGATTTAGAGACATATTTCCCACATGAACACAAAAATCTACCCTAACAATGTCAAGGTTTGAGTTTGGAACTGATATCTTAAATCTTAAAGGGTTGGAACTTTCTAGAAAGCCATCACTGATAATCTCCTTTAAAGGTTTTGCTCCAACATTGGCTCTCTAGACAATTTAAGCTTATATAAGTTTACGCTCTTAGATAGGACAAGAAGGAACATCCTTCTATAGGATGCCATAAGAAAAGTCACATCCATAAGCATGTCATTAGGCAATGTAAAATTATTCATAGGACTAATGTTGTCTTGGGATAGATCATAAATTTTTACAAATCTATTTGTAAACACAGGAAGTTGAACTTGGGATCCAAGAACCCAGTCAACCCTTCTGATATATGCACCTTGTAATGCGAGTTCAATTACAAGATGATCACTAACTTCTTTACAAGAATTTAATGTAAGGATCTGACAATCTTTATAGCCTGCCATAACAAGGTAATTCTTTGCTTGTGAATTAAATGCAAGATGTACAATTTTAAATCGAACATTGTTCTTAGAGAGTGGCTTCACGTTGGCTTTGTTAGTTGTGACCGGTGCAATAGTGGCTTAACCAATCAATTGTCCGACATTGAATATTGCTACCTTATCACCTTCTCTAATAGCTAGTTGACCTCAAGCACTGACACTAAGTCAAAGACTTCACAAGAGGACCACTAGCTAGATAATACATAATACATGTAGTGACAAATTTCTTTGATACATATCCCTAGAGTAACATTTATACCTGCTTCAATTCTTGCCTTAGCCTCATTAAACAAACTCAACCTCCATTGAAACCCTTTAATGTGGATGGAGTCCACTCTCACTCCTTGTTCCCAATCCTATTATCACATCATATGGTTTTGATTGTCCAATAATTTGACGTAATCCTAAAATGAAATCGTCTCTAACCCACACCTCGAAAATACCATTAAGTGTCTACTTTAGCAAGTTGTAAATTTCTTATAATTTTAGAATATAATGTTGGAAGCCCCTTTGACATTTGTGCGCATAAACCATCTTACATCTAGATTTGAATTTGAGTTTATAGTTTCAATAGTGAGGGATTGTGCTTGTGTGTTGAGCAAAGTGGATAGCGTTGAGAAAGAGAGGAGAGAGAGAGATTAATTTTTGTAGAAGAGACACAAGTCTAAGTATTTGCGTGAGGTGCGTGAGGGTGGGGCCTTCACATCAAATGAGCGAGGGATGGCTTTGTAAGAAAGTAGAAGAGAGTTGAAGTTTGAGTTTGAATTGTGTTTGTGTTAGGTGAATTCAATGAGGGGAGAGATGATGGGATGTTTCGCAGTTTACAAGGCAAAGAAGTAATTAATATATTGTTAATTGAAAGAGAAAGATTGGATATTAATTGAGGATGTATGTAGTATTTTGTTAAAGAAAGGTAACATTGGAGGCTTAGATTGCTTAGGAGTTCATAATCCATGGTTATGAAATGATTTATAGTTTGATAAGATATGATCCAATGGAGTATGTAAACTCCTTAATAAGATTGAAACCTCTTCAAATAATCAAGCATCTGAAATTCCCTAACAAGCTTCTAAAACTTCCAACTATTTTAATCATATCCTACATATTTTCAATATGCAAGATCTTTGCATGTATGAGTTTCCTTTTCTTGACTTCAATAAGTATATGTTAGTCTTGATCAAGTAGGCTTCTTTTCCATTTCCATCTATACTTTATTTTACTCTTTATTTATAGACCTTTACTCAAAAAACTGTATCTCCTTTTCTTTTAGGTGGCCAAAGTAGAAGAATACATATCTAGCAACATGGGGAAGAGAGTGGTGTACCTAGTAGTTGATAAAGGCAAATAGAATCACCCAAAGTTCCAATCACAGTACCAATGGTGTTTCATTTGTTATGAGGGAAAGGGAACCACTTAGAGATCTAAGCATGGTTCTGGTAGTGTTCTGTCCGCAAACTTGGAAGTGAGTAAGACCATTGTAGAATTCTCTTATTGGAAGCTTGGAGCTAGAGGGTCAAAATTGTTAATCCTAGCATCTTTATTACACAACCTAGGTATATGTGCTCTTCACTTGATTTATGATTCTTGCAGCTCGATGCATTCCAATTAGCTTTCATGTATGTTTCTACACCATTAATCCATGCATTCTTCTCCCATCCCTTTTCTTTTAAGTTTTGAAACTAACATTTCCTTATTGTACATATCCTGCAAGTGTTGTACTTAGGTCACATATTCCCATTTCAATGATCTTAATCATGCTAATTTCAAATTCATAATGTGAATTGAACATAAGCATGGGATGTGAGGGCATGAGCACATGAGTACATGAAAGCTTAAATAAGCCTCAAACATGTGAGTGAAACACACGTGAACTAATCATGAATCTTGAGATGTGAGCATAAGAGAGTTAAATATGAGCCCTACATATGAAATGAACTAAACATGAGCCTTGGACATTAACACATGAGAGTAGATCACTTTAGCTTATAATAACCCCTTTTTCACGAGCACTTTAGAGTTGAAAGCAAGTCAACAACTTAAGCCACATGAACTAATTATAAACCTAGCGCATGAACACATAAGAGTTGAACATTTCAATTGAGCCTTTAATAAATTCACTTGTGAACTTTCAAAATGAGCACACGTGAGTTGAGCACGTAAATTGAATATAGTACTTTTGGTATGTGAACTAAACATGAGTCTCGTCATGTGATCCAAATATGAGCCTTGATACATAAGTCTTAAGTATGTTCAAACATAAGAGTTTCATATAAGCGTTGAATATCAAAGCAAACATAGGTCTTGAACATTAGAGTTGAATGCGAGTGAACATGAGTAATAGTCACAAGCTTTGAATATGATTCAACATAAGAATCAAACATGAGCCCTAAACACAAGCCTTAACTATGGCGTAATCCTTGAACTTGATGTGAGCATTAAATATGACATAATCCCTAAACATAACATGAGCCTTAAATATGAAATAAGTCTTGAACATATCATTATTCTTGAACATGATGTAGAACTTAAATGCAACACAAGGCCTAAGTATAACACAAGGTCTAAGCGTAATGTGAGGCCTGAACATGACATAAGTCTTAGCATCATAGGTTAGGTATAGCACTTGAAATGTGACCTAAATGCAAGTAGTTGAATCATATGCCTTTTTAACATAAATGTGAATAGATATTCCCTTATTACATGAGTTGCTATAGAAGGCAGCCTCTTAAGTTAGAGTATATTTTGTTCTTAAAGACTTCAAGTTCATAGGAGCAACACATTAACCAAGTAGTATTGTTATCTAGTGAGAAGTAGTAAGATTACCTTATTATCTCTCTTTTTTACTTAGACACTACATAATAAGGAGCAAAGGAAACCAATGAAAGATTTTCAAGATAGACTGTGTACTCAGGAAACATTCTTTGAATACAAATCTTAACTGACTCCATTTCATCACAAATGTCTTATATATCTAAAGAGCGTTCTCTGAACCACTCAATATAGTTTATGAGATCCTACTTAATCCTCAAACGATTTCATCCTGTGTTGGTGAGAGTGATCCTTTCTTCAATAGAGAAGAATTTTTCCAAAAACATCTTACTCATTCTACCCTATGAATTGACTAATCCTAGTAGGAGATTGACATACTAAGAATAAGCTTTTTCTATGAGGGACTTTGAGAATTCCTTTAACTTCAAATCATCGTCCAATCAATACACTTCTAGAGTTTCAATTAACTTCAACAAATGTTCCTAAGCACTCCCTTTCTTCTTATTAAACAACATAAATTTTAGACTTACGTAGTCCTTTGGATATGGCTTGATAGCGATGTGTAAATTTATGGGAGGTTTAATTCTAACACAATTGATGTGGATTTCACTTATATTTCTCTAATCTACACATCCAAATCCTCTTTAGTCACAAATGAAGCCCTTTAATTAAATCTTTCTATCTTTACTAGCATCACAAGAGCAGGGCTAGAGAAATTCACATACATAGAATTCACTAGAGCCGAATTCATAGGGATAGCATGCACAGATTCAACAATTGTAACACATGGAATGATATGTGAAAACGATGAACCTCCTATCTGAATTCCCTAATTTATTAGTTCAAGTAAGATATGCTATATGGGTACAAGTTCCATCATAGGAGGCTGCTTCTCAACTCTAGAAGCATCTTCCTCACCAGTTATTGAGGGATTAAGTCACTAAGAAGCTTATGTAACATAATGTTGCATCACATTAGAGGGATCCACAGTAGTTGTCCCTTGTTGTGTAGCAGCGAAGGCAATAAAAATAAGTACACTTTGGGCAAACATTTCTTGCAGCTCATTCAAATTTTGATTAGTTTGTTTAGCTCTTGTGCTAGTTGCACATTATCGGGAATAGCTTCTATAAGCCTTACAACCAGTCACTCAAGGTTTCGATCGGCTGAAAAACTCGATTGAACCTAAATTATAAAGTAAAGCTAGAAATATTAGTAAAAATGATCTCGTAAGTTTGAATTTAAGAAAATAAGTAATAAAATAAAAGACTATAAAAATTCCAAATTTTAAGTATATAACTAGTCATTTATCGAAAATGCGTAAAATGCATTTCGATAATTAACGAATCACTAGAGATAAATTATATGAATACTAAAAATCATAAAATGACCTAAATAATATTTAGGAATATTTATTTGTACTATATATGAATTTACATATAGGTATAAATACACGTAATTACTTAAAATACACGAAATGTGCTAAAATAATACTAAATAATTAAAGAAAATTCATAATTAGTTAAGGAAAAATCAAGAAAAATCAGAAAAAATCAGGAATGATCCAGAATTGGGTCGTGGCAGCTAGAAAAAATAAGAAAAAAATCGGCCAATTAAATTAAGATAACACAAAAGCCAAAAATTAAGGGATAAGGCAATTGTCTTGTCCAATTTAATACACAATAATTACACTAAAGCTCTATAAATAGTAAGAAAAATTCAAAAGCTCATTTGGACAGTTAGAAATCAAAGAAAATTAGGGAGAGGCAAAAATTGAGAGAAAAATTCGAGTTAGAAAAAAAATAAGAAAAACTATACAATTAGGGCCTTTAAAGGGAACCCACACCAAACGAGCAATGAAAGTGGACGGCCACCACCACCACACAGTGGTGGTAGCACCCAGACCGGCTGATAAGGCCACAACGGCCGAAGGTGGCCGGAGCCACCCAGACCGATGAGTTCAATTTCTAGCCCGATTCTTGTGTAATTTTGTAAAAATAATAAATATTATTATAAAATTATGAATTTTGTTATTCTGGAATATTTTTGTATGTAGTTTTTAGGAAAAATATTATTTTGATAAAAATATGTCTCATGATATAGGGTCCTTAAGAAATCATGCAAAACCGAGCATGTTTCGGTTTAGAAATAAATGACCTTAGGAGTGTAGTTTTGAACCTAAAATTTTTGTGTAGACTACTTAGATGACATAGAATAGTGCTATAAAGCCCGTTTTCAAAAATTAATTTTTGAAATTTTTAGATAATTTTTAGGCCTTAAAATAAGGTATAAAATGGGTAATTTAGGGCTAATAAAATAATTAGATGGTTAATTAATGATTTAGTAAATAAGTACATGTTTTAGGATGTTGAAATCTGATAGAGTATGATACTTGTAACATTTAGGGTGTTAGATGTAATTATTAGGTTAATTATGTAGTAAATGAGTAATAGGGAAAAATAGTTAATTTTAAGTTAATTTTGTAAATTAAGGAAATTAGGAGTAAAATCTGATTTAGGATGAATTTAGATATTTTGAAATGATAATTGATGTTTAGGATGGTAATTAAAGTGATAGAAATAGTAAAAGTGTATTATATACATAATAGGTAATAATATATAATACATAATTATTGGAAATATAATAAATAGAAATATTAGGATAAAAATTGATATTATATAAATAATAAGGATATATAATAAAACCGATAGAAGACTTGAATTTATGTAATTATATGAAAAATGTAAAAAATTTCTTACATCAGAAGTGAATTCGGTACACTAATACGAATTTAAGTGTACCGGGTGAAATAAAGTACTGACTAGGGGTTATGATGATATTTAGGAGATCGGAAAATAATATGATTAATTTCACATTATTGGGTTGAAACGAATTTCTAGGGTTAGAGTATAAAACACTACTTAGAAATCAAACTAGAACCTAATTTAGAAATCGATGCGGAAACTGAACCCGAACCTAACTCCAAACCTAGAATATTGTAAAAGACTTAAGACCTAGATAATTAGACATATTAAACCCTAAACAAAACATAACAATAAGCATTATAGGATAAAATGAACCTATAATAATTATATGAAAAACTGAAACCACGTTTGTGTTATAGGGATGATCGACGATTGCTTGAGCAAGTTGGACCTCGAGTGAATGAGCAAGGAGTCAAGGTAAATTGGGATTAATACGATGCTATATTTTGAAGGCTTAAAATTATGCTTGGTTGTACTTGTTAGATAGTTGAATGTGTACATGTGCTTGATTATGGGTGATGCTATGATTCTGTTTGTCGTTTTGGCTTGTATTGTATGATTTGTATAAAATGAGTTTTCACCCTAAACTGGACCTAATCAAATATACGGCCTATAATCATAATCGGACCTACATGGCAACCCATTGGGGGAACTTAGGACTCTTCGGTCAAATACCGACCCCTTCGAAAGGGATAGTGCAAGATTGCATAATGGTCCCTTCTTCATTCTCAGTCGAACTAAGTGATAGGAAAGGAGGTTACGGTGAGGGTGAAGTCAGTAGTTCGAAGGTAGTCGCGGGAGGAGCGAGGTCTCCATTGTACAAGCCTGGGTTTGGTCGTGAGCTGTTGCATTAATGGCAACTCCTCAACCTGGATTAGAGCGAACGCAATTTCTCTAATCTCACGACAAGCCGGACAACGTCATGCGATGGCATTTGCTTGCACATGCATTGCACCTAATAAATTGATTGATAACCCTGTTGTATGTTTATGGTATAATTTTAAGTCCTCCATCCTAATTTACTGAGCTGTGGTTGCTCACATCCCTATAAATGTCATACAGGTGCTGGCTAAGAAGCGGTAAACAACTACTCGGAAACTAGCAACTACTGGATCCTAGGGAGTGAAGAAAAACATTGAAGAATAAACACATAATTTTAAGGTTTTTATTTTAGAATTATTTTTCATTTCTAAATAATATAATAACTAGGACATATATTACGGAAAATTATTGTAAACTTTAATTGCAATAACTGAATTATAATGTATATATATATTTCCTCACTTTCTTAGGTAAATGATTTATTTAAATTACAAACTGTTTACTTCAAAGTGGGTTAGTCGTGGACGCCTTGTGTAGATCAGGTCTAAGATAGCGGTTGTAAGGCCAACTTCTATTTTAGAATGATTTACATGACGGGGCTGTTACGACTCTGCCGCTTCGAGGCATAACAGCTTCTTAAGTACCATCTCCTTGATTCGTACCTCTCACTAGAGGTGGATTTTAGCTGTTGGTAACAATAGTACCATCTTGTTCTTAATCATTGCAATCCGTAATATCAATAGGTCTTCTTCATGGAGGTACCATAACATAAGTATCAAATCTTTCCTCCTTAGTGGAGTTGCTAAGAAAATGTATAGGTTCAAATTGTAAAAGGGTCACATACATATTGCGTAACTGACCATGCTACACATGATTAAGAAAATGAACTAATTCACACATATGAAATGATCAAGTAAGGTAAGATAGGGATAAGGAGTAGGTAATCTTGATAGGCTCTAATATGTTAAGTAACAAGTGAAGGAGCACGATGGCATTGAACTCTACAATGGATGAAGAATGAGGTAGTGTTCTTGAGATATTTGAATGTTTGATCTTTGAGACAAAATCCCAACAAAGTAAAAGTGTTAGTTAGAATTTTGTCTCGTCCAAATGAGAAAGTAAATGAAGTATTTCTGGGAAATGATAGTTAATTTGATCTATTGGATTATGATATTAACTAATGATTAGGATTAAAGTCTTTTAGAAATAGATCTCAAATGGGCTCTTTTCATTGGTTTAGGCTCGAATAAAGGGTTTTATTATCTTTTAGTATGAGCCAAACTAAAAAAGGTTAGATTGGATAGACCGATCTAACGGGCCCTACTTCAAGCTTATCATGCCAAATCTCTCTTAATCATCCCACATTCTTATAAGGTTAACTCTCGAGGCCTTATCATCTTAGCCTAAAGAATCAAATCCATTTCGATCATTAGGCTTAACACCTAGGTCTAGATTTAGCCCTATACAGGTTTGAATTAAAGAGTTGCTTATGTTTGGATGATTCATGTGTTAATTGTTATGCTGATTTTTATTTAGTATTACTCTCTTTACTCTTAGGACTAAGGATTTAATTTATCTAACCTTAGGGTATAAGGATGAAGATTGATAAAGGACTTTGGAGTCTAATATTAGAAGCTAAGAATGATATGTGTCGGACTATGAATTCAACTTCTAGTTAAATCTAATGAATTGATCGTTATGTTACATTGTATTAGGCCTACTATGTTATATTAAAACCATCACTTTCATCATTGCTCTCATTTTGATTACACTTAAACAACTTGTCACTACTATATGAAGTGTCTTATCATTTAGAAGATTAGATCTTCTATAACTAAAAGTAAGCTGCTTAAGATCATGCATGTGCTAATAGTTATTTATACGTATTGAATCATTTTAGAAAAAGTAAACCATATATATTCTTGATTTAGAAGCATTTTAGGGGTAAGGAAGGGAACTAAAGTTACAATTTGCAATTTAAGGGTTTCATTTGTTAGGTTTTGGAGAATTATTGAACACGAAGGAAGGTTCTTTCCAAGGTTGTTTCTATACACTTAGTCAATTTTCTTCAGTAAGCAAGTGGATAAAGGTTAAGGTTAAGATTTACAAACTGAGAGCTTTTATATGGTTTAGTTTGTTGTCTTGAGAAAGAACGAGGGAAGGTTTTCTTTTTTCCTAGGGTTCTTCCTTCATGTACAAAACAAACTTTCTTCGATGGCTATTGGGGTCTCAATATGTTATGGTATGGGTTTTTCAAGATGGGTTTCATTTTGGTAAGTTTTGATGTGTTTGATTGTGTTTTCTCATATGTTGTCATGTTTGAGTGCATATTCTTTAAATTTATGGTTGATTTTGAGTTCACATAGGAGTGGGTGCCTAAATTTATTCTTCGATTAAGCTTGTTATATAGGCATCCTAAGAACACATAGACTTCATAATTTCATAATAATGCTAAATAGATTTCATACTAGCTTACCATCCATATCCAAAATAACGTGGGCCGCATACTTTATAAGGGGGAAAAGTGCTTAGCTTTTAAAAGGTTGTGGCATTTTGCACAATTATAAAAGCTTTAGGAGGAAGTCCATTCAGTTTTCCCTATATAATATGCGTAAAATCCACAGTAAGTTTTAAAAATTTGTGGGTTTTTTCGTACTTAATTCCTAAATTTTTGTTTCAGCAATTAAGTAATACAATTTTAATAGAAATTTGAATTTATTTTACATTTGTAATAATTTGAAAGTAAATTTATTTTTCTCAAATATACATGTCACGCCAACTATGTTTAGCATATTACTATATTAATTACTCTATGTAGTACTTTCTATTTTACCTATCATACTTAGATTGTCTTTAGTTGTTTTGCGTGTGATATGCATGTATTGGAGAAAATTACTTATTAACAATCAAAATTATGAAAATATAAATTGTATAAAAATAATTATCAATATGCTAGCTATTTATATTAATATCACATTTTCAAAATACGATACTAATATAATACCTATATCAATATGATATGTGTATAAATAGTTATATGACAAGAATTTTTGTATACTATTATTATGTCACATTTTAAAAATACAACATTAGTATAAATAGTAATATCGTATTTTCAACAAGTGATATAATATCAGTATTTTGATAATTTTTTTTTCTAAAGTCGGTAAACACACATTATACTCATCTGTATTATCACTATAGATATATTAGATAATTTAAACAATATCATTATGTTGTATGTAACAACCCGCCATATGCTATATCATACATACTTATATGCATATTAGAAAACGTTGCATTCGGATTACGGATGCGAGAGATAAAGAAGAGAAAATAAATATCGAAAAGATTTATCTTTCATAAAATAATAAAACCACACGATAGAATATTGGCAGTGTCCAGTTATCTAAGATATAATGGGGTTATAATGGATGGTTAGTTTAGCAAGTAGTTCACCGAAATATTATCTTTCAAGTATTATATAGTTACGATTGAGCGTTTTCTAGTAAAAGAACATAAACAGAAAAATCAAAATATATTAAAGATGCCAAAATGGTTCATGTGATTTAATATAATAGATATACATGCATTTATACATATATAGATACATAACATGATTATATATTATGTGGGGACAATAATAATCATGTGTGTGCTGCATAAACTCACGCTTCTAATGAACTTAGAGAAGCCTTAACCCAATTATATCTATTAGATAATTAATGGATGAGATACAATCTCCAGTATAATATATATATATATATAATTCTTCTTTGGAAAGCTTAGGTTCTACTTAACACAAATGCAAACTTAAATATGCTTAAAGATGAGCACTCCATCTTAGCAATTCTTATTCTAAGTTTAATAAGCTAAATTTCCTTAAAAACATCTCTAAAAAAATAGGCTAAACTCTTCATACCGTACTACTATCTTAAAAGTTAGTCCATAATATAAACTTGTACCAAATCAATTACCAAATGAGCCTTCTACAAATACTATATTATTTACTAAGTTTTTATATTTTTCTACTTTACAAAAGATTTATAAAACAAACCAAATCGAACTATATTCACATTTATTAAATAAGCTAGTGAGTAAAGACAAGTTGACCTAGGTACCAGTTGATAGTAAACAAGTTGATCAAAATACAACTTGTTAATTAAATGGTTGTATTTATGATGATAACCTATTTATAATATTAAAGTGCACGAGGATATCTCAATTGTTTTGGACGTCTTCTAAATTTTCTTTTGTGACATTGTTCCATTAACTATTACTAAATTATATCATCTAATGCTAATTATTAACTCCTCTCTTATGATAGTTGGCTAATTAAACATTTCATCCTCATGGGTTGAATAAATAAATTGATAATTCTTTTCAATTAAGCTTCTCATTGGCCTACGATGAATTAATATACTGGCATTCTCGTCCAACGTCGTATCTCAACTCATGACAAACTATAAACTACCAAATCCAACCCAATCCTACGATTGCATCAACAAAAAACATAACTTGTAATATCCACTAACTTACTGGCCTCTTTTATCACCCCTTTCTTCTTTAGAATATCTTTGTGATTCAAAATACCAAAAAATAAAAGAATAGAAAAGAATATCAATATCTTTTAGCTTGAAGGAGAAAATTTTTAAATTTCAATTTTAACTAATAAGAGACCAATATTATTCTAATTAGACATCTTCTTTTTTTTATTTTTTATTTTTCTTATTTTAATAGTTTTTCATTGTGCATACAAGTGCATATGCTAACCGCTTACATATTATTTTAAATAGGTCCGACACATTTTATTTTATTTTTTCATACACATAGCAGATGCGCTATTTACTAATAATTCAATAATATAATAGAATTATAATATAACTAACACTGCCAGAAGCTGATCTCACCCCGACAAATGATAGGTTGAACTTCGTCATTTTCGTAGTTAATAACATAAGGCTTTAAACTCGTAAAGATTGCCGGTTGGGCATGCCTAATCCAAAGAACAGCACGGCATTATTTCATAGGCGGCTACTGTAATAGAACTCCGCCAAAGAAGCCGCCATATTAGAAAAAATTCGTCCTTATGAAATTAACTACACAGCAAGTAGAGTAGAGCACTCCTTATTCCAATTTGATAGCAATCAATTTATGTCCATCACCAACAGTGTTTTGATAAAACTTTATTCTTTCATGTGACTAATAATCACACGCCATTCACGATGCAACATCTTCTCCATTATAGATTACATAAATCCAAAAAGCGTGCCTGTTTTTCCACCGCACATAGAAAGAAAACGAATTTTCTTTTAAAAAAAAAAAAAAAAAGATGAACCCTATGTACGGAAAACCCCATGTGGTCAACCTCAATATCTTATATCCAAACCAATGAGTTTGTATTATCTAAACCTGACAATCATCTTGCCTCAATCTATCCGTTGACCGCTCACCATCTCCATCGTTCCTTCCAGGAAACATCCGATCGAACGGCGAATGTTCAGTCTTAAACAAACTCCTCGGTGGAGTTGCCCCCACATCACCCACCCCTCCTCTTCCAGACCGAACCGAACCACCTCGAGTCACAAATGGAGGTGTCATAGAAAATGTCCACCGCCCCGATCGATTCTCCTGGTCAAACCGCTCGTAATTTAAAATACCTCTCCCTCTCCCTCCTACACTTCCGGTTCTTGAACTCCGCACTCTTGGAAACACCCCACAACTCTTAGCTCGGCTCAAGGTCGCGTTCATTATCTCGTTCCTCACGTCCTCGGGTAACCTTAACGTAAACCTCTCGATGTCTTCTCCAGGTTGGACTAGCGAATGACCGGTCGAGTGAGACCGTGGAAACATGAACAATCTAGCAAACTGCATCCCGGTTGACTTCGACCGCTGTGGCCTCCCAATATCGGGGGACCTTATCTCTTCAATTTCGGTCTGATTATTGTTAACTGGAATACTAATCTCATCCTGTCCACTGTTGACTTCCGGTTCAATATCCGGTTCAGTGATTTGTACGTTTTGCTGTAGTTCCTCTCCCGGTTTAAGTACGAGGATTGCCCGACAAACCGGACATGTTGAGTGACCCGACAACCAAGCATCGATACAATCACGATGAAACACGTGGCAGCATTTAGGAATCAAACGAAGTGTATCCTCGTCCTCAAACTCATTCAAGCACACGGCGCATTCCAGCGACCCTTTCCCTATCTTCCGCCCTTTAACAGTAGAATATAAGAACACAGGGAAACTCTCGATGACGGAAGCGTCTAGGCCACGCGCTGCACGGAGGGACCTCCTCCCGAAAGCATAGGGAGTGGAAGGGTCGTTGGAAGACGCGCCATCGCGGAGACGACGCGCGGTGCACTGGCGAATATACACAGAGAAGAAGCCCATAAGGAAGAAGGCGCTAACGAGGACGATCATAATTATGGCCATGGAGGGGTTGAACCGCTGACCTGAAGCGTAGTAATCTTGTTGCGGTGGGGGTTCCGACTGCGTCGTTGATGGCGTTGTTGTGTGGTTCTGCTGCTGGGCGCTGACGTGAAGAGGCGCCATGTGCGAGACGATGATGAAGGTGAGCATCCATAGGGGAACTGTAAGAGTGGTACCATGATGGAGTTTGGATAGTAATGGACATGAAAAAAAGATTTGATTGGTGAGAGAATTTTTCATGACACCAACCCCTCTTTCTTGTTTCGATGATTTTGATGCGTTGCTTTAAAGGAAGGCGAAGTGATGCGTGAGTTTGGCCCTAAGTCGACGACACTACACATATAACTTTCCTTAAACTGCGGGCATGCAAGGAAAGAGGGTGATTATTATGTAAGGAGAGGAATTTATACTAGATTTTCTTCTACGAGGGGCGAGGAGAATATGAAGACTGACGTGCGTGGAGGCGCGTGGATGTCTGGTTCCAGGAGATGGGCAAAGCATGGATATTGAAATGCTAGTGGGCCCGATGACAAAGGCTTGATTTGGTTTTATATGCGTAAACAACTATTGTTGTGTTGACTTCATGAAATGGTGACCGGCCCGCGATTAAATTAATTTTCCACGGATACCTTGCAAAAGGGCCATTATATAATTTTATTAAGGACTCTTATCACTTTTTATCTCTGCAACTTAGATGAGATTGGAGATCTGCGTTTGCCTAATATAAATTGTCAGATTAAGTTTATTTTATCACTTCATGCAGCGGCATAAATATGTGATAGACTTGTTCATCTTTTAAATTTTAGGGCATCATAACATACGTTAAAATTATGTTCAGTGCATCCAACAAGATATTTCCTTTATCTTGCTTTTATAGAGCTGCTCTTTACCAACTAATTGGAAAAAGTTAAACTACGTATCAAGATAAATTGATATGTTAGCTTGTAACCAGGGTCACCAAACTCAATTTGACCCCTTTATAAAACTATTACGGGTTATTCTTTTAACTTTGATTAACAATGATCTCAATTTGACTCAATTGGTACAATCAATCAAACCCAATCTCTATAAAACCCAATTGAGTTTTTACATATCAAAACACATTATTTTTACTTGTATTTTCTATAAAATACACTAATTTACTAAAAATATATATATATAGATTTGAAAGAACAAAAAGTAAATTATGTAAAGCTTCCAGTTTTCAAATCTTAAAAATGTAAGTAATTTTGTTACTCAATAAATAAATACAGATTATATTATAATATTTTTATTAATTTCGAATTGTGTTAAAAATAAACATTTAAATTTCTATATAAAATTTAGTAGGATCTCATATATAAGATTAAAGCACAAATATAATTACAATATCTACAAAAGCATACTTGAATTCATGAAAAGAAACTTTTTTTTAAGGTTATAGTATTCCAATTTATGATAATCCTTGCTCTTGATTTTCTCACTAATGGGATGTGAGAAAAGGTAGAAGAGGAAACTTTAAAGTCACACTATTAGACTAAGAACCTTAACCCTATATATATAAGCTTTATTATTTTATTTTACTATGGCCTATCATAATAGGTAAAATAAAATACTTAAGTTTCCACACATTCGGCCCATACCAAAAGTCCAAAGAGATAAGTTTATAAGCCATATCTATTAATTTATTAACCAAATAGTTACTTTTATTTAACAGCTTAACTCTTCAATCTAATTAGATAGTTAACAATATACAATTAATTAATATAATTGATATAGTAACCTAGAAAACTATAACAATCTCCCACTTAAGTCACATATATCACTTGATAATTGTATATTATAAAATTCTTATGAACTCAAACTTTTACTATACACACTAAGTTTTATCCTTAAACAATTTGGTCCATCAATCACATAATATAGGATCAAGATGGCTTTTGTCATCATTTGTCATTACAAAACCCATCAATGGTCACAATATCAATATAATAAACAACATAGATTAAGTATGGATGTATAGTATGGAAATTACATGTAATGTGATCCTTAATATACATATTTCCAACAAGTCCTACTTTATAACTCATAATATACTCCACTCTTTATGCACAAGCGCAATTGGAATATATAAAACTTTATTTCAAAGAATTCAAAAAACAACTATATATGAGTTAATTATAACAAAATGTAGTATATAACTGAACATCAAGTAAAAACTAATCTCTCACTATACAGGTACATTATCAAAATTAATAACACTTATACAAGTAACATGCTCATGAAACACTTTAGGCGGTAAACCTTTACTAAGTGGATCCACAATCATGGTATTCATACTAATATGTTCAATTAACACTTGAGAACTTCAAACTCTCTCTTTAACTACAAAAAACTTTATGTTGATGCGTTTTGATTTTGACAAACTTCTGCTGTTCTTGGAATATAGTTCAACAACTTTATTATCGCAATTAATTTTCAATGGTCTCTCAATATCATCAACAATTTGTAATTCAGTAATAAAATTTCACAACCATATTTGCTGATTTAATGCCTTATAACAAGTAACGATTTTTGCTTCCATGGTAAAAGAAGCTATAAGTGTCTATTTGAAACTTTTCCATGATATAGCTCCACCAACCATCATAAAAATATAACTAGAAGTAAACTTTCTACCATCAAGGCATCCAACATAGTTGAAGTCATAATACCCCACGACCTCCAAATAATCAGATCGTCAATATGTGAGTATATAATCTTTTGTTCTTTATAAGTATCACATAACACATTTTGCTACTTTTCAATGATCCATGCCAAGATTACTTAAATATTTGCCAAGCATTCCAACAATGTACGCAATATCTAGATGCGTACAAACTTTAGCATACATAAAACTCCCTACTACTAATACATAAGGGATCCGCACCATTGCCTTCTTCTCAATGCCATTCTTAGGACATTAAAGTAAACTGAACTTATCACCTTTAACCACAGGAGTATCTCCTAGTACATATTCTTTCATGCTAAATCTACTAAGTACCTTATCTATATATGCCTTTTGTGATAAGCCTAATATACCTCATGAACGATCTCGATGGATCTGTATGCCTAGTATAAAGAATACATTTTCAAGATCTTTCATTTCAAAATTGCTCAAAAGAAATCTCTTAGTCTCATGCAATAATCCTATGTCGTTACTTGTAAGTAAAATATCATCGACATATAACACCAAAAAAATAAATTTACTCCTACTGATCTTACAATACACACATTGATCAATAATGTTTTCCTTAAAACCAAAAGAGGAAATTACTTGATCAAATTTCTAGTATTATTGACGTGATGCTTACTTTTATCCATAAATGGATTTCTTTAATTTGCATACTAAATGCTTTGATTCCTTAGACTCAAAATTCTCTGGTTGCACCTTTTAAATTGTTTCATCAACATTACTATTGAGAAATGAAGTCTATACATACATCTGAAGGAGCTCTAAATCATAATGAGCTACAAGTACCATAATAATTCTAAAAGAGTCTTTTGATGAAACTAAAGAGAAAGTCTCTTTATAATCAATGCCTTGCTTTTAAGTGAAACCCTTAGCGATAAGACGTACTTTACATCTTTCGGCATTACCTTTTGAATCCCGCTTGATCTTAAAAATCCATTACAATCAATTAGTTTCACACCTTCAAGCAATTCAACAATATCCCAAATGTCATTATCTCTTATGGATTTCATCTCTTCTTTCATAGCATCAATCCACTTTTGCGCAGTTGCATTATGTTTGGCTTAACTAATAGATGATGGATAATCTTCTAGTCCTATATCAAACCTATGCTCTAGAAGGCATATGACATAGTCATTTGGAATCGCAAATCTTCTTTCCTTCGTGGATCTATGTTATGGCGCTTCCTCTTAAGGTTATTGTGATTCCTTAATATGAGTAGGAGCTTACTCCTCTACAAAAGCAAGAAGAGTTTTAGGAACATTTTGAACATTTGTGCTTGCATCTTGAAAAGCAATAGGTATAATTGTTGATATAATTTTAGTTGCAACTATAGGAATATTAACACATTCCTCCTCAAAAATAATATTTCTGATTGGAGTGCTCTTACTATATCTAACATCGTCAAGAGATTTAGCATTCCTAGTCTCAAAAAAAGATCAAATTGAGTAATCATATAATTTAAATCCTTTTGATTGCTCTGAGTATCCAACAAAGTTGTAGCTAACTATTCTCGAGTCCAATTTTCTCTCATTAGGCCTATATGGTCTAGCTTCAGTTGGACACCCCTAAATATGAAAATGTTTAAAACTGGGCTTCTTATCAATCCATAGCTCGAATGGGGTTTTAGATACAACTTTGCTTGAAACTCGATTAAAGATATATACTGCAGTCTTTAATGTCTCTCTCCAAAGTGATTCTGGTAAAAAAAAAAAAAAACTAATCACACTTCTAACCATATCCCTTAGAGTTCTATTATGTCTCTTAGCTACACCATTTTGACTTCTTTGTCTCGGTATAGTGTATTGAGGAACAATCCCACACTCTTTTAAGTACTTAGCAAAAAGTCTAAGACGTTGTTCACCTGATCCATCAAATCTACCCTAGTATTCACCACTACGATCAGATCTTATAGCTTTAATGTTCTTATTAAGTTGGTTTTCAACTTCAGCTTTATATTGCTTAAAAATGTCCAAGGATTGTGACTTCTCATGTATCAAGTATAGGTATCCATGACGAAAATAGTCATCTATGAAAGTAATAAAATACTGTTGATCATTCCATGAAGCTGTTGGGAATGGATCACTGATAATAGTATGTATTAATTCTAAGATGCTAGAACTTCTTTTAGCACCTCTTTTCTTAATATTTATTTGCTTTCCCTTAATACACTCAAATTATATTTCAAAATCTAAAAAGTTAAGAGTATTCAGAATTCCTTCTGACATAAGCCTTTGAATTCTTTATTTGGAAATATATCTTAAACGTTTATGCCATAAGATAGAAGAATTCTCATTTATTAATTTTCACTTTATACCACAATTACTTGTATCTAAGGTTTCTTTTATATATGAGGCATGCAAATTTAATCTGTATAAATTATCAATCAAAATACTGGTAGCAATAATATTTGAATATTGGAAAAGACTAAATTTTCTATCTCCAAATGAACAAAGATAACTAGATTTGTCTAAATGAGAAACAAAAATTAAATTTTATTTAAATAACGGTACATAATAGGTCTCTTCTAAATCTAAATAATGACTAAACTCTAATTGTAATCTAAAAATGCCAATAGCCTCAATAGGAACCTTGTCGCCATTGCTCACATAGATGAATCTTTCAGTATCACTTGACATTCGACTCCTTAAACAACCTTGCATAGTGACACTTATGTGAATAATTATATTTGTATCTATCCACCAAGTATAGGTTCGTATTAAAACTAAATTAACTTTTAAACAAATAAAGTTAAGAAGTTCACCTTTCTTTGCGAGCCACTTTGCATATTTAGGGAAATTCGTCTTCACATGACCAGCTTTCTTGCAAAAAAAACAAGTGATACCCTTATCCTGTTTCTATTACACATGTTAAGTCCCAGCATTTGCAGCTCCTTTACCTTTATGATCCATTTTTTTTTTCTTGGGAGTCTTATCCTAAGAATGAGTCATCATATGAGCACTTTCAATCTTCTCTTGTTTCAATCTTTCTTCCTTTTACATACATTGTCCAATAAGCTCATTCAATGTTCATTTTTTCTTTTGAGTGTTGTAACTTATCTTGAAAGGACTAAACTAAGCAAGAAGAGAGATCAAGACTGGTTGCACAAGAATGGCAATAAACAATTCTAACTTTAAGGCCCTTAGTCTTGTAACAAGATTAGACATCTCCATGATGTATTCTCTTATGTTTCAACCTTTTCAAAACCTGTGAATCGGTCTACTATTTGGCTAAGAAACCTTTTAGTATTTTCTCCTCAAGCATAGCCCCCCTAATGGTATCCAGAATGGAATGCATCATAATCATTAGACTCATACAGTTAGAACGCTCCCATTTTTCATAAATTGCCTTTTCTTCAATAATACTTTCACTAATAAGGGCGGAAGGTTAGCATAGTTTAGATCCATGCATTCAAGTAAAATGGTGATATGTCCCTTTCATTTCTTAAAGTCTGTGTCATTAAGCACTGGAATGTTATTCAAATTAGCAAAAATAGAGATTGCACTGACTAAATAAAAAATAAAATATGCTCATGATCAATTACAATTTCACACTTTAATGCATTAATAAATATAGCACAAAAATTATCATCATCAAGCACAATCAGTCAATTAATATTGACAAGTAATAAACGAAATACTTTAATTAGACTACCATGAGATATTTAGCATATTATTGATATTTAGTCTTTAGACAGAAATATTAACTATAAATGGTATCTTCAAAGTAATAATAAATATTGATAAATAAATTTTGCCAACAACTTAACTTCCTTTGGGTTAACAAAATTGCATGCGTAAAACCAAAATTATCAAATATTTATTATCATGTGTCTATCATCTGATGAAATAATAAACTTTCTTTAAGCTAATTACTATCCACATAAATATAAACATTTTATGCAAATCTTTCAACTTAGTGTCCAAATATTTCAAAATAAATTTAAATAACGGAGATTACTTTGGCAACATATTATTTTCATTTATCTTGAAATATTAGACAAGATTTACGGGATATATGTTTATATATAATTACTTTTACCTTATAAAATTTACCATAAAGAGATAACAATATATCTCAAAAGATTTATCGATACAGACTACATTCCTTCCATCCCATTAATAGATAAACCTAATTGTCATGTTACTATCATTTTACCAATAAGATTAATTTTGGACTTTCAAATTAGACAATTTATGCATACCATGGCTCAATCCCCTACGAGAGATATTTATCAATGTTGATGGTAAATTGGTGCAAATTATAATATATAATATGTTTTATGGCTCCATAATTCGTAGAATCATTCATGATTTCCATTGAATTAATTTTTGAATCCATGTTTTCGCATACCAAGATGACATGGAGATTATCCATGAAAACAAGAAAAGCAAAATATAAAAATCAAGATTTACACATCTTGATTCAACTAAAGAGACGAACATATTCAAAATAGATCACGAACACAGAGCATAAAAAAAAAAAAAAAAAAATACTATCAACGTTGCCATGGAAAATAACTTCATGAGAATCATATAAAGGAATCATGATTCACGAGGAACGACGACAATTCGTAATCGTGATCATATGAATTGGTAGTCATAATTCTCAAACACGAGAAGCTGAATCCATGTCGTAATATACTAAAGTGTCAAATTCATCAAGGCATCGGCACAATTCGTACACAATCACATAATTATATTGAAACCAATTGTAGGAAGTATCGATCCATGTCCATGAAGCAAAACAAATTCTTAAAGCTCTATTCCATAGTCGTAAACATAAAATCGAAAAGATTTCTCAATTGTTAGTCGATTACGAGACTGTATTAATAATTTAATGAAATCATAGTATACATCTTGAAAGCCCTAATATTTAAAATTAGGGGAAAAAATATATCTTAAACAAATTACTTCAAATTTTTAACAATCTTGATAATATAAATGCTTTAATTTCACATGTGAATGCTCTGATACTATTTGTTGAAAAATAAAACTTTTAGATTTGTATATAGAATTTAGTAGGATCTCATGTGTAAGATTAAAGTACAAATATAATTACAATATTTACGGAAACGTACTTGAATCCATGAAAAAAAAAAAACTTTTAACGGTTTACTCGTCGATTTAATTAGACAATCAATAATATATAATTAATGAATATGATTGATATAGTAACCTAAAAAATTACAACAATTTGATCCAAATTTAACATGTTTTGACTCTCTCAATTTTTTACCTCTTCTCATTCCGAGTCAACCTGTCCGTTTAAGTCTAATAATGCTAATAGTTAATGTCATTAGTAGAACCTCAACATAATTGACTAAAAATTCCTTAGGAAGGTTAATCTGTAGCTTGCTTTCCTCTAAACAAAATTCTACATCCACCAATACCACTATTGATCTTGAAGAACCAATTCCCAACATGCATCGTGGTGGATCAGTATTCTGTGCTTACTTTGCCACCGGAATTATCACCCTTGAGGGAAAATATATATAATCAGATTTGTAAGGAGTTGATTTAATAAATTATAGCCTAATAAAATAATATAAAAAAACAAATAACAAATAAAACTAGCCCGTGTTGATGGTTGACCTGGAAACTAGTATTGATATACGAAAAATGGTAATAAGCATTCCAGCTGTACTTGTTAAAAGGCTAATATGGGGTTAAAAAAACAAAGACTGTATTCGTCGTACATTACTAATTTTTTAAAGTATGTAATCAAACTGTGATAAAAGAGTTAAAAACAAAACGAAGCCCTTGACCTACTCCGCCTTTTGAATAACTTGTCATCATGAAGCAATTAAATACGACTTACGATGCATCTAAATAGTTTCCCAAATATAGAACATACTAAGTAGGATATAGCTTACGTAAATCCACGTGTCGTTTTTTTTTTTTATCCACAACTTTGTAAGCGTATGAAAGAATGATTTTGGTTTGGTGTAATTCTAAAAATAAACTCCATCACAAGACAAATAAATAAAGGTTTTATCCTAGAGAAATGCCAAAATTTTCGGCAGTGTATGATAGTTCGGCAAGCTCTTTCTAGTAAAAGTAAGAAGATTTAGGACTATGCATCCCGATTAATTACATACCTTTTGTGGTAATCTACGAGTAGGTGTTGTTTCAAAACTGAGGGAACCGTCAATGATCTGAAATTCAATTTTATTAAGAGCGAATGGAAACTGCTGTCCTTGTGAGCTGAAGAGGGTTTGATTCCTCTTTGGCCAGCGTCTAGAATGCTGTATTGCGGATAAATTAACAACTGATACACAAGGGGAGGTCCTGTAGTCATAAAACTCTGATTTTGGTGTTGTTTTTACTGACCAGTAGATGGTAAATATATAAGGACGAAAATCCAAAGTCACAACACAGTTCTCAGTTGCTAGAAATTGGATTCTTTTGTTTTCAAAATCAGTTAATATAGCGGACTGATTGAGTGGTTCAGAGTAGATATCAATAATGTAAATTCTAAGTATAGATTTTTTTTAATCTACTTTACAGGTTTTGGTAAGAATATAAGTTTATTTGACCTTGTATCCACCCTACAATCTATAATATAATATCATATTTAGTACATAAGAATGGTTTGAAATGAAATGAAATAAGTAGTAAAATGATAAATCTTTTCTCATGTTTAGAAATATACATAGAGTGGAAAGGTATGGAACGAAATTAAATTAAATGTGTATTTAGTAGCAATTATAAAAAATACTCTTAATTAATGAATATCATAATTAAATTAAAAATTAAATAAGTAGTTTAATTAATAATAATAAATATAAGAAAAGTAGAATCACCGATTCCCCCTTTAAGAAGGTGAAATCAAATTCCTCCTTAAAGTTGAAATTATCTTCCATTCCATGAAATTGCGATTCCAACTTCTAAATACGTTTCTAAACATGAGAGAAGGAAATGGAACCTAGAATCATGATTTCATTTTAGTCCATTTTTACATATCAAACATGACATAGGGTATAAAGAGGATAAGTTCCAAAGTACCATATATTTACCTTATGAAAGAGTTACTAAATAATATTAATAAATGAATAATAAATAATAATATTATATATTTTGATCAGTAAATTTTTTTAGCAAAAAGAGAAAAAAAAAAGAAGAAGAAGTCCAAACCCATAAATTAATACCCTTAAACTACTAAACCTAATATTATATATCTAACTTTTTTTTCCCTTTTTATTCTCATTTTCCTTTCCAACTTTACATTTTCCATTTTTCCACCTATTTTTTTTCCTATTTGTTAGTCATAAGATCACATAAACTTGAAATAATGAAAGTAGAAGATTTTTCATTTTTTTTTTAATTTCAAAGACTTTGCTACTAGTTTTATAGGTTTTCCATATAAAGAACCTATAGTATCATATATAGATTACTTTTCAATATGATATAAACATGAAATCTATGTGTTTCATATATAAAGAACTTGTAATATCATATATAAGTTGCTCTTTTCATATGACACAAATGCAAAATTTGTAAATGGAAAGGTAAAATTTATATGCAAAAACTGAAATTTAAAATATAAAGGAAGGAAAAATAAGGATATAATAAGTGAGTCTCTAAAATTATATTTAAGACAATTGAGCCTAAATTTAGGATATTTGAGAAAAAGTTATCCGATTGAGTCTAAATTTTACAATTAAAATAGAAAAGTTAGTCGAAGTGACTCAGTAAAGTTAGATTTTGGAAACAGTGACCCAAAATTCTAATTTTGCCCTTAGAAAGTATGATTATTTAATATAATACTAAATTGCTTAAAACCCCTAAAATTAAGATTGGAATGCGACAAAAATTTAAAGATAAGTTAATTGAGCTATAAAATGAAATAATATAGCATAATTTACTATATGAATATATACATATTTTTATGAGCATATCCAGTATAAATAATAATTATACTCGTAAATTAATCCTAAAATACTTAATTATGTATATTATGTGTTGAATTTATGAAAATAGTTAAGAAATGTATCTTAAAAATAAAAGAGATGTTAGAATCATAATTATATGAGTATAGTTATGTATTACACGTGATATATATACATAGATATATATACTTTATGTTACTAAATAACTAAATACTAATAAGATATTTAAACAATTACAAATCTTATCCAGCAAACTCAAATTTACGGCTAGAAATTGCTGGAGATGATTGGAAATGACCTTGGCTTGCTGTAGGAGTTGGGATTGCTAATTCAAAAGGGAAATTTACAAGATAAGGATACCTCTTACTAGTATTAATTAAATAGATGAATAGGAAATTTTCTTTTTTCAACCTCCATTGTACCTTATAAATATCACTTGACCTCATTTAGACTAGGTTTAGACATTTAGAGATTAGATTAACAAAGGAAAAAATTAGAAAAAAAATTATGGGAAAAATAGAAAAAAAAAAAAAGAAAAATAGAGCAACCATTGAGCTGAACCAGTACCTAAGGCAAATTGTGATATGTTGTGAAGCCACTCTACCACTATAGAGGACCTCTAACGTCTTGACCTTCCGACAAACCCCTACTACCCTACGAACATTAAAGTCTAATTCTAACTGTGTTTTTCGNTATATTAATAAATAACTAAATACTAATAAAATATACTTAAAATACTAAAATAATTGTAAATCCTATCCAACAAACTCAAATTGTGGTTGGAAATTGCCAGGGAAGATTAGAAATCACCATGGCTTGTTGTAGGAGTAAGTTTGCTGATTCAAAAAGGGAATTTTGCAAGAGAAAAACACCTCTTATTAGCATTAATTGAATAAATAATTAGGAAAAAAATTTTAATTGCCATTGCACCCTATAAACGTGACCTAACCTCATTTAGACTAGGTTTGGATATTTAGAAATTAGATCATGTAAAGAAAATTTCATGGGAAAAATGGAAAAATTAGGAAAATTATTCAAAAAAAAAAAAAAAAAAAAGAACAAAAGGCATACTAGGCTAGAACTCAACCTAAAAGTGAGTCTGCTATGGAACCCAATCAGCCACCACCAATCCCCACCGTACTTTGGCCGTCTAACACACCCTCGCACCCTAATGCCACTAGAGCACCCAAGATCACAAAAGTCAAATTTCTACCATACTTTTCAATTATTTTTAAAAAAATAGCAAATCCACCTAAAAAATTATGAAAAAATTTGTAGTTAGGTTATTTCAAACGTGCTTTGGTGTGATATTTTTATTTTTTTAAATTTTGAAATATTTAATACACTTGCTTAAAAAAGTCACTATTTATTCAAATTTTGACTTTCAAAATAAATATATCAAATGATGTTATTTATAACTCAAAATTTTTATGTCAGATGTGCATGATATATAGATAATTTATATGTAACCCAATTTTTTATTTGAGTATTTTTAATATTTATTGTATTTTTTTACCTAAAAATAGCTAGAAAATAGGCTGAAAATGTGAAATAAATTGGATTTTTGAAATTAATTGGTAAAATGGACCTATACTGATTTTTAGTGAAGTATATTAATTTTAAGATAGGTTGAAATCAATTTTGCACAAGAAGAATCATAATTGGGTAATCTAGTATGATTTAGGGGTATAACATAAATTCGAATATATAGGCGATAAATCGAAAACCCGAAACCAAGTACTAACTGAATTCCCCATATTTTTAGGAGTCTATATAAATTTTCGGACAATTATTTGATGACCCGAGCTAATTACTAGGAATTTACATAGTAAAATAGCTTAATTTACGAATCGAGACATATTTTTAGTAATAATAGATTAAATATGATAAATAATACAATAAAACTACCTATACATGTATTGGTCGGATTTGATTAGGAAGTATATTTTTAATATATACAATGATATTTAATGATTGGGATATGTTATATGTATATTAAGGTTCGATAATACTCCTATTATAGAAATATATTGACAAATTAGGAAAAATATAATTTAATAACATAAAATACATATAGTATGATAATATTTGATTAGATACGTATATCTATGTTAAAAAC
Source organism: Lumnitzera littorea (assembly GCA_024138015.1). NCBI lineage: Eukaryota > Viridiplantae > Streptophyta > Magnoliopsida > Myrtales > Combretaceae > Lumnitzera > Lumnitzera littorea. The sequence goes on from JAMXBB010000012.1 coordinate 40,430,087, forward strand.
TCGAATTACCTGTTAAAAGTCACACATTGAAATAGGACCCGTAATACATATCGTTAAGTCTATACAAACCCAACCATACTATTTTTATAAAAATCGAACAATCTTAAGTAATATAATATATAATTTTATAATATTACTAGAATGTACGTATTATGATAATCTTACTGGAATTAAAACGTGATTTAACTAATTAAAAATACGTTTCAATATGATCAAAACAATTAATTATATGTAATAATTTAATTACGTATATTATTAATAATTAATAATTTAACTTGATATATATATATATATATATATATATAATATAGTGAAACTATATATTGCTATTATGATGATATACTTTATATATATATAACTGATTTAAATAAAACCTTAATGTTTTTGTAACTATTACAAAAACTAAATTTGGGTTTTATATATATAGAGTTCCTCAGTAGCCAGACTATTGATAGCTAAAGTCTTTCACAGTGAGCTTCTGAACAAGTAAGTTGGGATTGTAGCCTTACCGCTTATTAGGATACTATATTAAAGTATTTGGAGACTCGAGAGTGCTACTATTTGTGCTTACAGTTAGTTGTTTGTGCTTGTAATTAGTTGTTTATACGCATGCCATGTGTGTATATGATATTTAGTTATGACAAGAGTTGCACTCCTTGGTATGTTGTTTTTCATGTTCGCATTGTTTCTGTATTGTATGAAATTGTTTAGTCACCCTTGATTACAACTAATAATTATTCGACTACAACAAAACTAAACATGCATAACACTCATCAAAAGAAACGATTAAGAGTGCTGGGCTAAATACTGATTTCTTTCGATGAGAATAATTGAAATGGTCCTTTCTCCATCCTTAATTGAACTAAGTGACAGGTGAGAAGGTCACGGCAAGGGTGGGGGCCATGGTTTGAAGGCAGTTATAGGAGGAGGGTGTTCTCCATTGCACAAGCTCAAGTTTGGTCTGGTTTGAGTTACGATAAAACTCCTCAATCCGGGTTGAAGCGGATATAATTTCTCTAACCTCATAATGGATCGGATAATATTGTGCGATGTTTTATATGATTGACTACATTGTATTTTATCATAATTAATAACCTTACTTATGATTGTTCGGTATTTTTCTAACTCCGTCCCACTTATTGAGCTAGTTGTACTCATATCTCCATAAACTCTTTTATAGGTATTGAGTAAAGACCAGGGTGTTTAGATACCATTACCCCCAAGTTAATATACTGTTAACTGGGAAAGTGAGGAACGAAAATCAACTAAACTTGGGCTTTTGACTTTTCTTTTGAATTTTGATAAAACTAACTAGGAATTCCCCTAAAACGCCTACTAGTTTCCTAACTTATAGTAAATAGTTTGTAAAACTTGTGGTTTTTGGTAAACTCTGATTGTAAATTATAACTTTGGATGCCAAACGTTTATGTAAGTACTGTTGTAATATGAGATCATAGGTTATATAGAATAAGTATTTTGTAAAGCTATACCATAGGTTTCATTATTCATAGGTATTAAAATGGATATTTTAAGCTAGTTGAGTTGTATATACCTTATGTGGACTAAATCTATAATAGTAGCTGTAAGATCAGCTTTTATCTTAGATTATTTTACATGGCAGGACTATTACGAGTTCGTTTGTTCGAGGCATGACATAAAATGATGGATTAAAGGAGTGGCATGAATGTAATTGACTAGAGTATTAGGGGTATTTAGGTCTTTCACCTTGTTTAAACTCTCACTACTCCTACTCATCATGATACGTATCCCTCAACTCCCCCTATCTCTCTCTTTCATATCATACGTTATTTTTGCTTGGCTAACCAAACAAGTCTCAAGATCTTTACCAAGAGCAAAACCCTAGCCTAAATTTGCAAGCTTGCGGAAGAAAAATTTATGAGGAAGCATTAGAGAATGATTTCTTGGTAAGTTTAATTGGTTCTTGGTACAAAATTTTGTTTTCCTTGTTGTGCATGGAGAAAATAGTAAAAGAAGTTCGTTCTACACTGTTTAAGGTATGGAAATTTCATTTAGGCATTGATTCTTTAACGTCTATAGGTGGGTTTAGTCTCTTAAACCCTTGTTTTCTTTTAAAGTTCAGGTCATTTGTTAAGAGTTTGATGTTGGGTCGAGATTGTGGAAAAGGATAGGAGTATTTCCAAGTGAAGAGAAAGAAGTCTTGTTGTAAGGAAACATCTAGAAGTAGTGGTTTGTCTGTTTAATCGAAGTAAAGTGTGATAGGAGGAGTAACATGCATTGCAATGTGCAAAAATTTGCAAATTATATAAGGTGTCCAAACGCCAACCCTTTTAGCATCTAGATGCTAAGGGAGTCTCACTCACTAAACATATGTGTCTCGAGATCATGAGTTGCTTCAAGTCTTGGCACCAAGACTGTGTTGTTTGTTAACCTAATTTAATAAAGATAATAATAGGTTAATGTTGCATATTTAGTTGACACTTGTTTTGCATGTGATATTGCTGGTTGTTTGTTAATGCACATGTACTTTCGCACTCCATAATGAGCATAGTTCACCCTTTGGGGAACTTTAGCTATAGGTTTAGTTACTATGGATATAGTTGATTTTATGATGATGTGGATTTGGTTGCTATTACTATAATAAGGAGGATAATTTTCACTATTTTGATTATGGGACAAGATTCACTTAGATGATAGGATATAATGTGTTAGCTAAGACTCCTTTTGATGGTTGTTTGTTATTTTGATGTAAGTTGAGGTACATAGTTACTTGTTAGTTTTGTGGATAAAGCCATCCGAGACCCCCATTATTTCTTTGTGTTAGTGTATATGGAGTAGTTGAGACTCCTGATTGTCTTGATTATTTTTGTGTTTATATGTTGAGCTATGATCTCTTTCTTACAATGTCCATTGTAGATCTTGAATGTACTTTGTGGATTGTGTGGTTCATTATGCCACTCTTTGTTTATGGAATTGTGGAGGTCTTTTTATGATTATTGGCAAATGATTTGTAATTAATCATGCTTAGCGTGTCAGCTTTTAGGGCGTTACATTATATACCCCACATGGTACCTTGTATCCTATAAGATTTACATAGTATATGTTTTAGGATAGTTTAACAATATTACAAGTAGGTTCTTGTTCCAAAATTTGAGAACCTATACCTTACAAGGTAAAGTATGTATAGGACATCACACTCTACCTACAATGTACTTGTACATTTCAAGTTTGTGGTTTTTAAATTCTACTCATGGGGCAAAAATAATAATTCAATATAACATTTTTGGGCTAATCAAATCAAGATAAACAAAGAAAATGACTATTCATCTCCTATTTTATTTATAGAAGAGTAATTTTATTTCTATTATATTATCTTTCCACACCAAATATTATAAATACCATAATTTTAGTCTTTAAGGTAAATTTCCTTGACAATCATATTTTCCTTTGCTTCGTGATCGTGCTTGCTCAAGGGAGATCTAGCTCTGAGAGGCCGATGTACTTCCTGTATCGAGAGATAGAAATGCTATCTTCCCTTATTAACATGTATCCTCCCCATCATTTTATTATCATATCGAAATCATAATAGGGTGAAACCGTGAAAGTTTCATATGGAAGAGGTTTCGGTTTTTTAAATCAAGCCATTCGTTGAACAAATATAATTGATTAATGAATATTTATGGTTATCCAAAATCTAAAAAGGATGATTTAATGGGATCCAATCATCAGGAGTCCTGTAATTTTCTGTCGGGATTTAAATATTAAAGGCTGCATTCCTTGAAGGTCAAAATAAACGGTCAGTGACAGGTATTCGGGCAGTTATAGCCCACAAACCACGCAATCCAAGCTGATTAAGAAGTCTCCAAGAATCTGCTTTCGATGTGCATATCAAGTTAGTACCTCTAACGCGACTTGTTCAGCTGACTTAAGAGGTATATCTATCAATACCAAGAGTAATAATCTCTATAGACGGACAAAATTCATATATTATTTCATTTTACACTGATATTAATAAAATATATAAATTTGATTAGAGAGTATAATTAATTAATTTATATTATTATCATCCTTATCCATGTCTTAATCACATGCATCATCTCATTTTGATTTCTTATTATTTTATTTCTAAGATTATATTCCTAATAATATTGTGTTTCTATTTATGTTATCTTACTGAGTCCAATGTGGTAAGCCATGATCTCTTTTTCACTGAAGTGGCCAAGCATATTGATATAGATACTAGCTGTTACCATCTTACCATCTTAAAAGATGTATACAATTGTATAGTTAGTTAATCAACGAGCGGGAAAGTAACTAAATTATAAACATCAAATATTGTGGACTCTTAAATATTATATATGTTAGGAGATTTAAAAGAGCAGCAAAGGGGATGAGTAACGAAGTAGACGGCCATACATCAAAATCACCTACAAGTTATTTCGTGAGATTATCATCGATGGCCATGCCCATGAGCTTGCTACCTAAAAATAGTTATAGTTATTGGTTAATAATTTCCTAGAGAAATATATGACGCGAGAATTATTTCTCACATTTGAAATGATTTTGAAGTGATTGACCAAATGTTATAAAAAAAAAAAAAAGGAAAATAATCCCATAAGCCTTCACTGGCTAAGACCTAAGCAATAACAGTAAGATATGATTTTTAGAAAGGATTTCTCGCTTGCATAGTGCAGAGAACTATTTAATACATTTGCTATCGATTGTGAGATATGCTTCCATTCTCACACTAAATCTAATGAAGGATGTATTTTCTTGAGGCTATTACACCTAAGAAGCCTTGAAGTGCCATCAACGTGCCAGTTCGGTACAAGGACAATATCACTTGGTGTTAAAAGTATAAATGATGATAACGATTGTACAACATGGTAATAGTTGATAGCTACATAAATATTATGTCTTGAGCAGGGAATCTATGACCACTTAACTAAGACTTTCAGTTGTAGTTTCGTTGTGATAGTAGTAATAAAAAAGAACAAGAAAAGTGAGAGGAGTACGATATGGGATCCATAATATATATTAAAAAAAAAAAAACTTATTCGAGTCAATCATAGCTTGATGCAAACGCTGCAGTTTGGCATTTTTCTAAAGGTCGATATTTGCACATTTTCACATTGCATTGGGAGAACATATATTTTTCCACCCGTTTTTGGTAGTTTTTCCCCGCCCCTTTAACTCTGTTTCCTTATGACCTTTGTGGTTACAAGGCAAATAAAAGCCCCAAGAATTCCGACGTAATAGGGCGTATTTTTTAATCTCAATTTTTACCCAAAAAAAAAAATTGTCATTTTACTGCTATGTCCCTTATCAATTGATATTGCTAGAGCGGAGGTATAATTGAATCGAGTTGAATTAGTATAGTATTGAATTCAAGCTCATGTTTGACTTAACAAATCGAAGTTTGAACTTGAACTCAATTGGAAGGTATATTTGGCAAGCTCAAGCTCAATCGATTAACTCATTATGCTAAAATTTTTATAGACAACCTAAACAACCTCAAATTTCACTTACATTTAAAAAATAAATAAATAAATAATTATATGAAATTTTATTATGTTCGTAGGTTAACGAGCTTAGTATTCTAAAACTCAAGCTCCAGCAAGTAACTCAAGCTTAATCCTAACTCAATTGTTATCAAGTTAAATTTCAATAAAACTTAAAAAAAAAATCGAATTAAACTCGAGTAGCTTGATTTATTTATACTCCTATGCCAGACTCTAAGCCTCTAATTATATAGTGGGAAAATCTTAATAGGTGCTCTAGGGTTATTTGTTATGAAATCAATTAAACATATTTTTCACCCTTTTTTGTACTTACACTTAAGTGAACTGTGTAATCAACTCAAAAAGTATAATTAATTTGTTTGTTTCAATTAGACTTAGGTAAAGGCTGATTTCGAACTATAAACCAACCTGAAACTGGTCTGGACGAGTTTTGAACCAGCCTGACCTGATAGTGGCCGAGCTGAACCGTCAAGCTTTAAGAGCCTTAACAGTTCGCTTGAGTGGAATCGCTTGAACTGGCAGTTTGTGAACCGTTAAGTCAATCTGCCATTGAATTAGCAAGTCAAGCCGAGCAGTTCACTCCTTTAAAAAAAAAAAAAGAAGAAAGAGAAAGAGAAAGAGAGAAAATAGTCACTAAGTTGGAAAAAATAATTGGATAATATTCAGTAAGTCATTATATATTAAAACTACTTTATTTATTTTATTTGCAATGGTGAAGAATAATTTTTTTAAAAATAATATTATCAAATCAATGATAGATGACTAAAATAATTATGTATTAATGATATATAGAAAATTCAATTTCAATTAATATAAGTCCTTTTTTAAAAACTTATCAAATATTAAGGACTTGAATATAAGAAAAAAATAAAATTTGAGAGAAAAAAATATAAAAGTTTAAATCGCATTAGTTTGGAAATTATTAAAAAAATTAAAAGTTATTAATGAATTAATACAGTTTAAAAAAAAAAGAGAAATGAGATCATATTATAGAAATTATTAATATATTTTAAAAAATTAATAAAAAAAATTAAATATTAAAAAAAACCAATTCAAATACTTTGAACCGATTCGAAACCGCCAACTCACGAACTGGTTAATGTTCATTATGTCACTAACTCATGAGCTAACAGTTAGGACAGATTAAGCCCGATACCCAACTCTAGTTTCAACAATTAACAAACATCCAAAAGGACATCCATAAAAAGGATTTATGTGTTTGAACGATTCTTCATTATCAATCTCTATTAAGTTACTATGTATCCTGATTCAATCATACCCAAAAATTAATGGTGTTGACAGCAGAAAATATGAGATTAAAAAGATAGCAGTTGAGTTTATCGACGACGTTCGTAGTTTTCATTAAAACCAAGTCTTTTTAGGGCTCTACCGAGAAACGGTTACCTTGGTATTATCTTCAGGACAATGTTCACGAAGACAAATTCAAGGTGCTTGGAATAATTCTCATTCAAGGCTCAAATCATGTATATTGAACCCAAACACTACTTGCTTAGAGAAGGGAATTTTAAAGCGAGCACCGTCGTTTAATTTGAAGGTCACCTATCACCTTGAATTCCTCACAAGCCAAAAAAGTCGGAATTGAATGAGATCATCCCTCGCACTCACACGTTGACATTTATATACCGAGGTTTTTAATGTTTGCTCGATGTCAGAAAGCTGATATGGTCATGTTCAAATGAAAAAGAAAAAGAAAAAAAAAGAGAAAATAATGAAAGAAAAACAGGCACAGTCATGAAAGGTTTCGTGCATCTTACAAATTTTTTTATTTTTTTTTGAGAAAAAATGTTGAAAAAAAAATAAAAGAAGATTATAATGATAACTAGAAGTACACATATTCACGAGTTTTGATTTTCAAAAAAGGGGAGAGATATACAAATTTTGTGGATAATTAAATATATTTTGAGGATGATAACTAGAAGTACACATATTCACAAGTTTTTCAAGTATATCAATAATAAATATAGGTGAATAAAAAATTCATAGGCAATTACTTAATATTTGACTAGTTTCACTAGTACAGATATGCAGTTATCACCACAAAATGCTCGTAGGAGTTCGATTAATTTTCATTAATTAATTGTGCCTTTATCTGAGCAGGCATCTAGTGCGCATTGATACATATTACGTAAATGTCGAGCGATCATGGGCCAACCTAATCCATATAAAATGCAGTTTGCAATTCAAAACATATATATGGCTCTAAACGAGTTCTCTTTTAAACAAATGTACGTACACAAGCCTCTCAAACCTCATAACATATTTTAGTTCATGAGGACATAAATAAGGCCCAAAAGCATTGATACGTTCTAATTTTCAACCTACTAACATATAACGTCCACTTGAGTACTTAGGAATAGATTAAAATAGAACAAATTGAAATAGAATGAAATAAAATAAGGACCAGAGTGATAAATCTATTCATGTGCTTGGAAATACCTATGGAATGCAATAGAATAAAGTGACATTAAAGGTATAAATAGTATCAATTATCAAAAATACCCTTAATTATTATATATCATAATTTATTTGAAGAATAAATAAGTAAATTTTAAATCAATATAATTAACAAAGATGGAATGGAATCACGATCTTGTCCACTTAAAGGTAGAATTGAATTCCTCATTAAAGTTGAAATTGACAATTCCATAAAATCATAATTCTATTTTTAAATTACACTTCCAAATAATGAGAAAAGGAATGGAACTCAGAATTGTGATTATAATCCGATCCATTCCCGCAAATCTAGCATGACATGAGACTTTTGACATAAATTTGGGATAAGAAAATTATTGAAGCATTTAAGACTATTGTAAACAAGTTAAACTTGTCATAAAGCCAATAAAGCCTATAAAGGCCATGTCTAATTAATTAGATGGCTTTTAAGTTGAATGAATGAAGCAGGTTGAAGACCTAATCAACTAGGAGGCCATTTTAGTTAGTTAAGTAAAGCACAAGCCAATAGAGTTGATTAAGAGGACCACATGTCAACCAACGCAACCACATAATCAATTAGAGACTTATTGGGTCAACTGGGAGGGCCCCATGGTTGATTACATTAAGCCTTGGATCAATTTTTATTGAACTTTACACAATTAAGAGATATTACTTCAGCACTTATATTACTTTCTCAATTTGCTAACAACATGGAGGAAGTAGTAGAATTTTCTCTTTGAAATGGACTCAAAGGTTGTTTATGAGCAAATTGTCTCTGGAATAATAAGATCCTAGAATATTAAAAGGATTTTAGAGGATATTCTTTTTCTTAAGAACTTGTTTCCTTATTGCAATTTTTCTTTGACGTCAAGAGTAACAAATGTGTGTTCTGATTAGGTTGCTATCTATTGATTGGCAAATTTAGGCTTATACCCCCTAAATCTAATTCAACCTTAATCTTACTTTCATGCAACACAAGAAGGGCCCTTTTATATGGGCTTAACCTAATTGTATCCAACTTGACCAACTGTTAAGATGGGTTTAAGGGATGGTTCGACTTGCTCATAGGTAGAACTTTTGGCGCCCATTTATTTTAGTAGAAACCTATTGCCTTATAGTAAAGTCGACCTACTCGACTTAACTTGACCTCCTCCAGATTGTGTCCCTTACTAGTCTATGCTAATCTCCATTAGTGGAGTTTACATTATCTATAGCTATTTCCATGGCTCATGGTGAACAGTCCTATGAGCTTATCTTGACTTGGTCCCTTCCCAAGTTGGAGCATATATAAAGACATCCATATTTAGCATAAATCTTTTTAAAGATACACTTCAACTTCTAGAAGATATGTATCCATTTAACTAGATAAACTTGTCTATTTGAGAAGATATACTTCCAGATTTGGCAATATCCAACTTTTCATCCTCTATAAATAAAGTATAAGGCACTAATATACTATTACCTTAACCATAATGTAGTTACTATACCAATTTTCTTACTCAAAATAACTAAAGCATCGGAGTGCTTAAAGTGGATCAAATTCTATTGTGTTTTTATAGGTTTCATTGCCTACAAATCAAGACTTCAAGCCCAAATGCTTAAGATTAACCCTAACAACACAATCTCAATCCCAATGAAAATTTGCAAAAAAACAAAAACCAATTGGGCTCTTTTCTTTGAAGCATTAATAAAGTATTTTAGTTAAAAAGGAAAGTTTACTTCATTGGATACATCCTAGATAACTTGCTTCATTTATCAAATTATTTCCTTATTTATTATGATATTATTAATGCTTATAAATAAGCAAGTTTATGAGGAATTATTACTTTAATTGAGTTGAGTTACTAACATGATTATTGTGAGTTGAGTGTCATCTCCCGATTCCTTTAAACTTATTTAGAATTATTTGTTCTGGTGTTTAAAATTTTTACTAAGATATTTTACTTTTATAGTAAATAACAAGTTCCTCTTTACAATAATATTTGTGATTCTTTATAATAACTTTAGTGGAGGTTTTCTATTTAGATGTAGATTACATTTCTTAGATTGTTTGACCAATGGTTAACGTTTAATCATACCCATGGTCAATAGTTTGCATTACTCACAAGGTTAAGGTCTTATTTCTTTTAATTTTAGTCTTCTTGAGTTTTTGGCTTATTGCATCATTTAGTATTATTGTTTTAGGTCTAAAATTAGGTTTTTTTTTTTTTTAAGTTTATTGTGAGATTTGGTGAGTCATATCCACTCCCATTATTTTCTATATTATAATAAAGAGGCATAAAAGTTAACATCTTTTATTATTTTCTATTGTCCCATTATTTTCCAATTCAATATATACAAACACCAAGAAACAAAAAATATATATGTATATAATTGTTGATGTTTAGGAAAATATGTAAGATCTATGGAGAATAATTGATTGTGATTAAGAAAATATTTATAATTGTGGTTTATTAGAGTTTGGCTTAAGGAAAATTTGTAAAGATTGGTGATTGTCATTTAAAGAAAATTGTATGAGAAAATTGGTGAAGGGAAAAAAATTTAGGCATGATTCTTTATGGTGGAAGGACATATGACAACAACTAAAATAAATAAATAAAAACTTGACAAGTTTCCTTTGATGATTTAGCAATAAAGTGACAAGAGTTATATATGATTACAGTAGTTATAGTATATCATTACACAATGTATGAGAAAATGACATAGAGTAATCAAATAAAAACACGAGTATAAAACTTGTAAAGAAAAAGAAAGAAAGATAGACAATGCTAAAATAGAGTTTAAAATTGTAGATGTTCTAAAAGAGGTTGTTGATGAGAGTAAGAAAATTAAAGATTGAAGAGGCTCTATGAGGAAAAATTGATGAGATTTCAATAAATGTTAAAACAGTTGATAGACTAAGAATTTTAAAAGTTCAAGTGTAGTTAGTTGATAAAATAATAGGTTATTCACAATGTTGAAATTTCTATTATTCTAGAAAATTTCATCATTATGGTTGTTGATTCCACACATGTAGTCAAGAACAAGCCCAAAGATGTTAAAGAAATTCACTCATCTATCCAATTAACAAAAGAAGACCGATCTTTTAAACCATTGATTAAAACAATATCAAAACAAAGTGCATATTTAGTCTTAAATGTTTAACAATCTTTTTTTTTTATTTGTGTAATGCCCTAAGACCTCAGACATGACAACTTGCTACATATCCTTTGATAAGAATATGCAAAGGATTAGTACTAAACTAACAACCATATATTAACTAATATATTTGCCTATCATACTTCAAAGATAAATTTCCACATAATTACACAAAATGAATGGCTATGTAGACCTTCACTCATCTACAAAATACAAAGATAGTCAATATAGAGTACTTGAGCCTAAACTAGACTCAACACAACTAAATAGGAAATTGGGATAAGGTATCTAAAACTAACTACTTTAATCGAAATACATCATAAATAATAGAGTCTAATATCCAAAATACAACATCTACTAAAACACATACTATGCTTGATGTCGACCTTCTGTCGTCTACTTCTCAATATAAATTTACTCCGTATCATCTCTAATGCATAAACAAGGCTATATCCAAGATTGTCATAATAGTCAATATAATCGTATATATTTGTAATTGAAAAGATTCCCACAAAGGGTGAGCTTAAGCCTAATATATAAAACCTAGAAAATATACGTAAATGCTACAAACAATAAGAACACATGCAAGCTAAATAATTAATGCAGAGGAAATCATTATCTTTTGTTTAAGAGGTGAAGTACAATGTAGCTTTAGTATCCCAAAACTTAAATTGACTCATGATCCTAAAACAAACAATTCATATGATATAAATATACGATGTTGGGTACTTCTAACATCTTATAGTCTAAAATCTTCTTAAATTTACATAAATCATTTTGATGCATAGCCTTACTCAAGATAACATTACATATTGATTATTAGGTTGACATACAGACTTCATCATACTTCCAATCCATTGACCATAGCCAAGCATAAGCAGCACATTTATTTGACTTGATATTCATTACATTCATTATTTTCAAATCTCTTAAGCATAACACAAGAAGTGAGTTTTTTCAACTTAAAGTTATGTTTTCCTTGATCTTAATCCTAATATTAAACATAAATATTAATTACTTAGCATTTGCGACAATTTGGTTATATCTTCCACCAAGATTCCCTACCCTCTATTTAACCCTTTACTCTACCTACTACTTTTATACTTGTAAAATAAATATTAATTTAAGAATAATTGGGTGAAAATAAGGTCAAGTAAGATAGGAAAAAAATTAAAGAAACATAGTTAAAATGGTTAAAATAAAAATTAAAATATATAAAAATATGCAAAAAAAAGCACATTGTTAAAAAAGAGTCCACACCTTTTTTAAAAGGTCAAAACTTTTGTTATTGGTAAAAAGTTCCCTTGCTCTAAACAAGGGATACTCCAAACCTTTTTGTGGAAACTAGTTTTAAGTAGTACTTTGAAACCAATAGATGCTTTGAACTCTTTTAAAATATACTTTTGATTTATGGTTTGCATACTTATTGTGTCTAGGTTCGCCTCAACCTAATTTTAGTATTTTGGGGTTTTACATTTTCCCATTAGTTGGTATCAGAATTTTGGATCTAAAAGCAAGTTCCTTCTACTTCATTTTGGATTGGTAAGTCATACCATATTCTAGTTCGTTTATATTTTTGTTTGCCACAAAAAGAAACAAAGAACATTCTTTTATTATTTCGTACTTTCATTATTTCCCAATTCATATATATACGTAACACATAAAAAAGCCCTTTTCCTTAGTTATTTCATATCACTTTGTTAGTCACTTAGTCTTATTTCAGAGTTAATTTTCAATCAATATAAACCTTACAAAGTAAATACCATGTTAATTCCATTATTGGCACTCATGTAGGTTAGTTGTGTGCAGTAAAATTCCCATAAAATCATTGAGATGGCACATGGCGTACAGGTTGATTCAAAGTTGGTTATGAGAATTAATGCTTTGTTCTATTGCAAGATAATAAGAATCTTTGTTTTCCACATGTTGATTTTTGCTTCTAGAGTCCAAGCAAGATTCAAGAATGAATTTGCTTAAAGAAAGGGGGCATGGTGTGCACAAGGACTGAAATAAAAAAAGTTATGAATGGAGACTTAAGTCAAGTTTTGAACTATGCAATTTTAGCTAATTTTGAAGCTAAAGATTTTCAGCTTAAGTCAATTACAATGACTTAAAACAATTAATTGACGCCTAATAAGGATGGAGGTTGAATTAGATAAGGTAGTTAATTGCAATATAGTTAACTAAGAAAAATCCAATTCAACCTGTTTGACACGATAAGGGTAGTCAACTAAGCTAATTCCTTCTAAAGCATCTTCAATTTGAATTTTGTAGTTTCAAATACAATTTCATTAAGTTTTCTAGTTTATTTAATTGCCTATTATGTGCACATTTGATTTCTTATTTTAATAGGTTTCTTTGTTATGTATTAACTAATTTATTATAGTATTGATTTGTTTCCTTTTATTAGCTTACTTCCTATTTTTATTATTTTCTTTTTTATGTATGTGTATCCTAGATTACTATGGTTATTATGCTTATAAATAAGCGATGGATGTGTCAAGTCTAGTTTTTTCCTCTCGGTTTTTATAAATTAATCTTATTTAAATCGATCAGTATTAAATCATAACCGTTTAATATTGACCATCGACTAGAGTTTAAAAAAAAATTGGCTCTTTTATATCTGAAAACATTTTTGGAGTCACCATCTAACCGAAGTTGGAAAAAAGAGTTAAGTTATAATCAATTGAGTAAATTGATTATAACCTAACTATTGATCTTTTGATAAAATCGATTTTTTATTAAAACAATTTTTGAAAACTAAAAATCTGAATTTGAGGGCTAATTTTTAAACCCTAAACAAGTACTACTTTTAATTTTTCTAAGTTTAAATTTACCTTTTAATATACCCTTATAATAACATTTATTTATAAGTTATAATTGAAATTATGCTTATTTACAAAAAATAAGGATTTAAAGAATTAACTATTAAATGAGGAAAATAATTTTTTTCATTTTCTAAGTCGCCCCATACGTACGGGTGCCTATATACTTGTTATTTGGGATTAGACTTCTGTAGTTCGTTCTGAAAATATTAGCGGGTTGGTTTAGTTTAACTTTAAAAAAAAATATCGAATTTACATTTTTACTCAATTCAATTTATTTAAGGAAATTATTCTAAAGGGCCCTAATCGATGTTTATTTTTTAAAATTCTAACTAGGATCCTAATTTTGAAAAGGGTTTATTTATTTTATTTTTAAAAACCTAATGTTTTTTCTAAGTGATTTATTTATTCATCTATTACTTATTTATTTTATTTCTAAAAAAAATAAAAATGGATTTTCTTTTTTTCTTCTTTTTTTTTATTTCTTCCTTTCTCTTTTCTTCTTTTTTTTATTATCCCCTTTTTTTTATTCTTCTCATTTATTATTACATTTACAAATAAATAAATAAAAATTAATTTTTTAAAAAAGGAGGCAACAAACCAAGTTAACTTGGGGTCAGCTTCGAGTCATTTCAGATCAACTTGGGTTGACTTAGCTCAACTCAGCTCGATCGGCTCAAGTCGGCTAAAGGTAGCTTAGATTGACTTGATCAGTTAGAGTCGTCTCAATTTAATTGAGTTAGCTTAAGTCGGCTCGGATTGACATAGAAAATTAGATTTGGAGTATCGATGGTAGTGGTAGTAGTTTTTGTCGAAAAAACACCGTAACAGATGTTATCCTAGAGAGAGAGAGGAACCATGCTAGAGAGAGGAAGTTTCGATTTTTGTTTTCCTAAAGTGTTTCGAAACTTTGTTGTGTGTTGAAAATGAAAAGCAGACTCCTATTTATAAGTATCATGATTGAGTTAAGGATGAAAAATATTAAATGTAATATAATTTTTTTTCATATTTGGGTTGGTAAATCTAGACAATATGTGATGCTAAATACAAAGTTGTGCATATAAGAATGCGTTGGAGTGTGTTTAACGCGCATAGGAGTATGTCTACTATACTTAAAAGTAAGTTGGTAAATGACATGGCGATAATGTGACTCGTGATATGGCGATAATATGGTAATGAAGTGAGAAAAGAAAATAAAAGATGCTTTTTGCATCTTTCATAAATTGAAATTAGGATTTCCAAGTCATATGCAATATCAAGTTTAAGTGCTTATTCAACTAGGCTATTGGTTTTTCGTTATTTATATGTGCAATTGTACATATGGACTAGATTAATCTAGACTTGATTCAAATTTAAGTCCAAGCCCAATAACTCTTTCTTTATTTTTAAAAAATTATATTCTACTAAACTATCTAAAAATTTTATTATTTACTAAATCTTATATTTTTTGTATTTTTCTAAATTTTATATTTTTGTGATTTTTTTCTAAATTTCTTTTTTTTTTCTTAAATCTTCTATTTTTTTTTTGTATTTTTCTAAATTTCTAATTTTTTGGCTTTCTTTAATTTTCTTGATTTTTTGGTTTTCTTAAATTTTTTACTTTTTTTTGTATTTTTCTAAATTTCTTATTTTTTGGGGGGTTTTTCTTATTTTTATATATATATATATATATTTTTTTTTTGCATTTTTCCTAATTTAGGATCCTTTACCTTATTAAAAAGATAAAAGGGAGCAAAAATTAAATGTTTATAGGTTGTATTAAGAAATTATGAATAGTTAAGTTACTAGTGATATTACGGAGCGAGTATCATCTTCTCATTTCTTAGAACTTTCAAGAACTTTATTCTTATGGCATTTTGTTTCATATTAATTTTCCAATCTCATTATAGTCTCTAGTTCAAGGTAGTCATATACTAAGGTTCTTGATTCTTTATAATCAGCAATCTTGATTATCTATCCTTTTATTACTTAAGTTTTTAGGTTCATTTAGCCAACATGATGTTTTACTCGTGATTTGCATACTAACAAGATCTAGAGTTGCCTCAACTTGACTTCAACACTTTCGAGTTTTCACATATATCTATCATAATGTCTCATATAAAGGATATAGTTGTTTTTCTTAGAGGAACAAAAACCATCCAACTAACAAGTATAATAAATCCTACAAAATGGATAGCATAACACCATATAAGGAATTGAAAAAAAAAAGAAAAATAATAAACATATATATAATAAAACTATTCATTCTAAATGTTATTGACAAACTAATATTAATTTAATCACCACAACTTTCAAATTGACTAGATCCCTAGAAGTACACTTGTGGTGGTTGATACCAATTGTATGGTAGAATTGGTAGAAAAGTAACACATACAAGGAATTTTACTTAATTAGAAAATTAGAAAATAAAAATCTATAAATATTTAGATTAGTGGAAGGTCTATAAATATTTTTACTTAACGCATATGAGGATTATAATAAATGCAAGACAATAATATATTTTTACATTATGTGTTATAGGTTTTACCAAAAGGAAAAAAAAAATAGAAATAAATATACAAATTATAATCTAAACCCATCATCCATAAGAAACCTTAAATGTAAGCATTTCATTTTTTGCCTCTCTTGTGTTTCAATTATCCCTCTATGTTGCCTTAACTATACATTTATATTTCTACCTATGGGTATAAGGGTTCGAATGCAAGAGTTACGTATGTACTGTGCGACAAATGTGCTCTATGTGACAAAGAGAAATGACTTGACTAGAGTAGTATTCATTAGATGATTAAGTGAAGAGTAAAAGAAAGGAGGAGTAAATAATCTCAATAAGACTTTAACATAGGGTATGATAGGTAGAGGAGCTAACTAATATCAAACTCCATTGTTTATGATGAATGGGGTGTATGTTCTTAAGGAGGTTGAGTATTTAATTTATTTGAGTGAGGAATCTAATAAAGTAATGGCATTAGTTTAGGCTTCCTTATGTCGAAATGAGGGAGGGCATGAGGTATTTATAAAAGTTGGTTATCTATCCCATTCATCAAATCATAATGGTGATTAGTTGCTAGAATTGATCCTTTCTTTTATGGACCGCATATGAACTATCCTTCATGGGTTTGGGTCCAATAAAGGCCTTATTTTCTTACTATGAACCATATTGAGAAAGATTAGATTAGGCAAATTGATTTGATAGGCTCTCCTCCAAGTTTACCATGCCAAAAGTTTCTTGATCATCCCAAGTGTACATAGGCTTGACTCCTTAGAGCCTATTGTAAGCTTTGTAATTAGGTACTCGAGGTTTTGTTCATAAAATTTAGGGTGATTGAGCAAATTGTTTAATTCAACTCAAATTTTACGACGAAACTAGGATTTTTAGTAAAAGTGATCCAATGAGTTTGAATTTAGGAAAATAAATAATAAAATAATTAATTATTATAATATTAAATTATATATAAATTTCCTATTATTTATCGAAAACGCTTAAAACAAGTTTCAATAACTAACAAATCAATATTGATAAATTATATATACACTAAAAATCATAAAATAACATAAATAATATTTATGAATATTTATTTATACTATATATGTGTTTACATGTAGGTAGAAATATATGAAATTACTTAAAATATGACAAAATAATGCTAATTAATTAAAGAAAATTCATAAATAATTAAAGAAAAATATGAAAAAATGAGGAAAAGTCCAAAAGTTGGGTGTGGCAAACTGGAAATGGAGAATGGAAAGCAACCAATTAAAATCAACCAACAAAAAAGTAAAAAAGATAAGAGATAAGAGACTTGGCAAAGAAAAAATGGATAAAAAATCCTAAAATCAACTATAAAAATAGGAAACCCTTATCCAAACTCATTTTGGACATTTTAGAATCCAGAAAAAATTAGGGAAAGGAGAGAAAAGAAGAGAGAGCAATTTTACAAAAAATTAGAAAATTATAGTGCAAATAGAGCATATAAAGAGAACTTACGTTCGATGATCACACGGCCACCACCACTAGATAGTGGACCCTACATCTAAAGTTGTAGACAATGGTGAAGCCATTGCCAGTGGCTAGAAGCTTATTGATCGATGAGTTTCGATTTCCCTTCTAAATTTGTTTAATTTAATAAAATTATCAAATATGCATGAAAAATTATGAAATTTGGTTTTTCTAAGTATTTTTGGATGTAGAATCAGAATATCAAATCCTTTTTTTTTTAATTTAAAAGTACTTATATAGGCTCTTTAAGAACATTCCTCATTCCAATGAGTTTTATATGAATTTTTAAAAATAATAAAAAAATGTTATTTTGAGCTAATTTTGGTGTACATATTCTTGATATGATATATTTAATTTACATAAAAATAATTTTTGATAAAATACACGTTTAGTATTTATTAAAATTATTTTGTTGAATCTACCATATTTTTCATATGAAAGAAATAATAGGTTTCTAATTAAATTCCTTAATGAATTTGATTTGTAATGACTTCTAAAGCTTAGTTATGATTTTGGAAATATTTAATTTAAATCTTATAATTTTATTTAGTCATTTACCTAATTTAAGCTAATTTTTAGCAAAATATGACCTAAAATCGATACACTAGAGAATAATGTATATATAATTATCTTAGTACTTTTCATGATCATAACATAACAACCATAATTTACTGATTATAATATATTTTCCGTAGCTTTATTGGAGTTTAAGGCATTAGTTGTATGTATTATACATAATATGTACTAAATATGTAGGTAAATGGTATATTTTAAGTTAATTATGTAATTTAGGGTTAATTAGATATAATTTCTAATTTAGGATGTGATTAGACATTTGATATGTTTTGGAGGATGAAGGATAATATATATAGTGTTAGAAGTGATAAATAAGTGATTTAGGGTTGAATTATGTAATAATACATAATATGTAAATATAAGACATTAATGAGTAGAAAATATTATACCAAAAGTGATAATATTATAATAATATTAATATAAAATAAATATGATGTTAAATATAAATTTATATAATTATATGAAAAATGTAATTTTTTTTCACATTGGGAGTAAATTCGATAAGTAAATTAGGATAAGGATATACTACACGGACTAGAACATTGGTTAAAAACCAAAAACGATATTTAGGATATCTGAAAATAATGTGATTAATTTCACATTATGGGTCAGAATGATTTTCTAGGGTTTACATAGAAAATCCCTAATAAAAAATTGAGTTAAAAACCTAATTTAGAAATTGACTTCAAAACTTAATCAGAACTCAGCTTAAATTAGGAATAACTTTAAGAGACTTAAAAACTTAAATAATTAAGTATACTAAAAACCATAAACTAAAGATAACATAAAAGAACTATAAAATGAAGTTTTTATAAGATGGTTACATACACGCATTAAAACAATATTTGTAATATAGGGATTATCGGTAATGGCCTAAGCAAGTCGCACCTTAAATGAGCAAGCGAAGAGTTTAGGTAAGTTGTGATCAAAACGTTACCATATTTCGGAGTACTAACTTGTAGTGCTCGAAGACTTGAAATTGTACTTGATTGTGTTTGTTAGATAATTGACTGTATACATGTGCTTGTTTTTGAGTTGATGATGTGATTCTAGTTTACTACTCTAGCTTATATTTATGTGATTTGTTAAAATAATTGAACACTTTAAACTAGATTTAACTAAATATATGACTTGTAATTCTAAATTGAATATGCATAGCAACCCATTAGGAGAAACTTAGGGTTCTTTGGCCAAATAACAACCCTTTCGAAAGAAATAGTGCTAGATAGTATAATTGATCCCTTTTTCATCCTTAATCAAACTAAATGATAGGTAAGCAGATTGTGATAAGGATGAAGTCAATGATTTAAAGGTAGTTGTGGGAGGAATAGTGTCTCCATTGCACAAGCCTGGGTTTGGTCATGAACTATTGCACTAATGGAAACTCTTCAATCTGGATTAGAGTTGGTCCAATTTCTCTAATCTCATAATGGACTGGACAACGTTGTGCAATGGTATTTACTTAAACATGCATTGCATGTAATTAATTTGGTTGATAACTTTGTTTATGTTTGCTATATAATTTTAAGCCTCTATCTCGATTTACTGAGTTGTGGTTGCTTACATTCCTATAAACGTTGTTGTAGGTGTTAATTAAGAAGCAACTTATATTTATCTTGAGGTTAGCAAATGTTAGATCTTAGGGAGTGTGGAAATACATTTGAAGAAGAGAGATAGTTTTAAAGTCTTAGCTTTTATTTATAATTTTCCACTTTCGGATGATGTATTGTTTAGGAAATATAGTACGACAAAAGCTTGCAAATATTATTTGTAATATTTGAATTCTAGCAATATATATATTTTTTCATACTTTTATAGGTAAATAACTTATTTAATGCATCAATTGTTTACTTCAAAGTCGGTTAATCATAGACGCCTTATGCAAATTAGATCTAAAATGGTGGCTATATGGTCGGTTTTTATCTTAGAACGGTTTGCACGGTGAGACTGTTTCGATTCTACTGCTTCGAGGCGTAACACCTATCATCTTAGCCAAAGAGTAAATCCATTCAAGTATTAAGCTTAAGGCTCATAATTGGATCTAGCCCTTTGTATTTTGCCCCTTGACTAAAGTCCTTTAGACATGGTTAAAGGAGTTCAAGCATTGAGTAAGCCTTTTTTAGTGGCTAAGACACTACCTAGCATATATTTGGTTTTAGAATGGCTATACTATTGCCAGTGTGTTTACCCTGGCTAAAAGAAAATTTGCTTCTTAATGATTTGTAATGTGAGTCTAAGGCCAATGTTACAAAAATAATTAATTAAAAATTTCCTCCTGGTGCATAAGCTTGCAACACCATTTAATTGTTTACATTGCCGTAGCTAAATGAAGTTTCATTTCCCCTAAGATGATATAGTGAATTCATTGAGGATACCTTCTTCTATAGTCTATGAATTAAGCTTAAAGTGGTTTGCCTTCTCTATATGACTTGTGTGAATAATTTCTTTCACTAAGTTGATTATTGCAGAGTAATTCCATATTAGAGATCCCCATTAATTTTCCTCTCTTTGTTTTTTTTAAGCTTTTCACTATTAGGATGATCTGAAAAATTCATATATCACATGTATGTTCGTCATACTTAAGTTTAATTTGTTCCATTGGGAAGCTTACCTTTAATAGAATAATAACTCTAATTCTCAACTAGCTTATATTAGTGAACAAAATCAATGCTTCATGTGTCATTAGGGTTGGTAATTTGTATTATCCTATCGTATCTCATTTCTATGTCTAAATGAGTTTACGTTTAAAAAACCTAAATCCATTATATGACTTGTTTATTAATCGTGTATAAAAACCTAAAATTTTCACCTAAAATATCTTATGTTCAGGTTGGACTCGTTTATAGGGTTAATAATTTGTATTGTCATGTTATATCTCATTTATTTTAAATTTGATATTGTTTGTAGATTAAAAAGTTGTAATTCAATCTATAAAATATTTATAGATATAAAAGGAAAAGAATGATAACAGTATTTGAATTTTACAAAAACAAATGACATAGTATCTTCATATTTAATATGAAATTATGACATAAATAAAATGTTTAGTAAAGCAAAATCTTATTAAATATAAAAAATCCAAAATTTTAAGTTACATAACATTACTAAATTAAGTGAAACCATGGACTAAATGGATATGAACATGAGTGTCAATTTTTAAATTTATCATATTGTTTGTTAAATTTTTAATGAAAATAGTCAAAGAATTTATACATGAGTTTGTAATTTTTTGCCCGTTTAAACTACAATATAGCAAGAAGAGTATATGATATTACTAAATTTAAGTTATATAACATCACTAAATTGAGGAGAATCATGACTTAAATAGATATTAATATTACTACTAGTAATAATTTCGAAATTTATCACATTATCTATTAATTTTTCAAGAGAGATAATGAAAGAATCTATATACAAATTCGTAATTTTTTGCTCATTTAAATTATAATACAGTAAGAAAATTATATATACTTTTAATTAAGATCTCTAATTTAAAAAAAAAAATTTATGCAATAAAATACAAATATAGAAAAATCTATAGCGTATGTCATGTCTTATGTCTGAATCTAAGAGCTTAATCGAAACTTGAACACAAATAACCATGTTTAAATAGATCTAACCCACTTTTTATTCTATGTTAAATTTTTTCATATATAAACCTATTTAAATTATATTATGTTGTGTTCTATTATATTTGAGTCCCAAATTGCAAGCCCTATGTATCATTGAAGTAGCCCATGAGAATTAACATGCTTAGCCTTAAAGTACTAAGGCTTGTCTTTATTTTCATTATTCTTATCTTCATCAATTTTTTGATTGCTTTGGACTTTACTGATATGAGACATGTACAAAAGCTCGAATCAAGGAATATTTCCTGCGTTTGTTTTTTCTTTTTATGTTGGGTTTTAATTACATCTTCTCTTTTATGTGAGAACAATCCTTGGTCTTTAGGTTCCAACATAAGCAAATTGTGTATCTAGGCCATAGTGGGCTTTTGAATAATCATGTAGCACAGAATGGCTCGCCTACCAATTATTTGTTTACAACATCAGCAAAATGTTTTACTTTTGACATAAACCTCAGCTGAGCAAAATGTAATATAATCTAAAAACTTATTTTCTGTCATAAGGTAAATTGTAGAGTCAAACACTTAACTTTTTTTTTTTTTTTTTTTGCACGTTCTCATTTCCTTCTTTTTCTCATTCGAGGTTTCGTGTTGAAGACCAATAGGACGACTTGGAGACTTGAAGGGGGTGGTTCCGTTCATTGTGAAGGTCAACCAAACCACATCAAGACCCAAACAAGGTGGTTCCGTTCATTATGAAGGTCAGTGGCAACACTTGAAGACTCGAAGGAAGTGATTCCATTTGTTGTGAAGGCCGACGGTAAAATAATTTGAAACAACGTAAAAAAAATGTTTGCTCGGGAGAAAAACCATGAGTGAAGAGAGGAAGAAGAAAGTTGAATTGAAATGTTTGCGTTAACTTAACTCCATCTACTGTACATCAAGTATTTATAAAGTCTCCTATAAATAGCTATTAACTAACAAGAAAACTGAATCACTAACTAACTAGGCTGACTCAGACTAACTAACTAACGACTAAACAATCAACTATAGCTAACAACAGCTATCGATTAATACCATACACTACCCCACTACCCCTGCCTCCCTCCAATGGAGTCATGAAAAACAGAGTTGGTGTGAAGAATGAATAGGCAACAAAGTAACAATTCCACCTTGGATCTTTTCTCGAATAACATGGCAGTCACGTTCGATATACTTAGTGTGCTAATGGAAGGTAGGATAATGTGCAAGATAAAGGGTAGATTGGTTGTCACAAAATAGTAAAGTCGAACCATCTTAAGGACAACCAAAATCTTGGAAGTAAATACTGTAGTTTACAAACTGTAGTAGCTAGTGCGCAGTATTCTATTTCTGAGGATGAACGAGAAACAGTGGATTGCTTCTTCGAGGACTAAGAAATAAAGGCATTTCCATAAAAAATGCAGAACCCTATTATAGATCTTCGAGAACTAGGGTATTTGGCCTAATCTGAATCACTATGGCGCAAAGCTTATGGGTAGAAGAAGAAGGAAACAGTAATCCTTGTCCAAGTGAGCCTTTTAAAAAACCATAAGACATGATGCACAGCTTGAAGATGAAGAGTAATGGGCTGATCAAGAAATTGAGAAAGCTGTTGAACAGCAAAAGTGATATCTGGACTAGTATGCGTAAGGTAAAGGAGTCATCTAATGAGTCTCTGAAACACAAAAGGATCAGCTAATAAAGGAGATCCATCATTCTTTGACAATCTAGTAGAAGAGACCATAGGAGTGGAGACAGGTTTAACACCTAAAACTCCAGTGTCTTTGAGAAGATATAAGCAATATTTCTTCTAACATAAGTTTATTCCTTCACTACTTCGTAGCTTCAAGACCTAAGAAGTACTTTAGCTCTCCATGGTCTTTGATTTTAAAAGTATCATGTAAATACTATTTAATATCAGTGATAGCAGTAAGAGAGTTACTTGCAACAATCAGATCATTCACATACACAAGTAAAATCAGGAAATGATTAGAAGAACACTTGAAAACAAGCTATAATCCTCAGATGATTAATGAAAGCCATAAGTAAGCAATGTGCTAGTAAGTTTTTCATACCATTGTCTGCTGACTTGCTTTAATCTATATAAGGATTTAAGCAATTTGCACACCTTAGAAGGCCCTTGAGACTGAAACCCATTTGGCAAAGACATGTAAAAGTCTTCATGAAGATCCTTATGAAGAAACGTGTTATTTATATCAAGCTGATGTAGCAACCAACCATGAGAAGCAGCAAGTGACAGTAGTAAACGTACTGAAGTGATCTCTGCAGCAGGGCTGAAAGTGTTAAGACAATTGATTCCAAATTGTTGGGCATATCCTTTAGCTACAAGCTCTGCTTTATAGAGCTCAATACTACCATCAGCTTTGTATTTGATTTTGTATATCCAATTGCACCCAATTGGTTGTTTTCCTTGAGGCAAATCAACTAATTCCCATGTTTTGTTAGTTTCTGGAGCTGAAATCTCTGACTGCATTGCATCCCTCCACTCTTGATATTGTATTGCCTCTTGAAAGCTCTTAGGTTCAATGAGAACATCAATAGCACATGTAAACACTTTGTGAGAAGGAGAAAGATGATCATAGCTAAACACCAAACCTAAAATATGAAGAGACTTTGTAGCACGAACATAATCTATTTAATGTGATGGTAGATGTCGAGCTTTAAGGGACCTTCGAAGCATTGGTTGAGTATCAATAGGAAGTGAAACAACTGGAGTATCTTCAAGAGAAGTGGGACTGATGCAAACACTGATCATGAACAAAAGGAAAAACTGATTCATAGAAAATCACATCTCGTGAAACAAAAACTTGTTGCTGCTATATGTCATACACTTGATATCCTTTAATGCCTTGAACAACTTCCAAAAAAACACATTTAGTGGCACATGAATCAAACTTGTGTTTCAGCTTATCATGTGTGGAAACATAGCAAAGATACTCAAACATACGTAATAGTGTATAGTTAGGTACTTCTTTGAATAGAACATGATAAAGACTTTTACTACCTAACACAACAGTAGGCAATGCTTTAGCTACTTGTAAAATGTGTTGATGTTTGCATTCAACTACACTATGTTGCTGTGGAGTTCAAACACAAGAAGTCTAATGAATTATCCCATAAGAACTGTAGAATTCAAGCATATTGAATTCCTATCCATTGTCAGTCTGCATGCACTTCACTTTGGTGTTAAATTGAGTAGCTACATAAGTGAGAAACTTCTGCAATAAGGACCTAATTTCTGACTTAAAATGGATTAAGAACACCCATATGAGATGGCTAAAATCATCCACTATAGTCAGGAAGTAGTGTTGATTATTTCGTGTATGAACTTTCATAGGACCCCAAATATCAAAGTGTACCAATTTGAAGGGAGTAGCAGTAAAAGTGTTATTGACAGGAAATGGAAGCCTCTTTTGTTTAGTTAAATGACAAACGATACAACGCTCTATATCACTATCACATTGCACATATGAACAAACTCTAGAAATCAATTTCAATTTTTCAAATGGTATATGACCCAATTGAGAATGCTACAATTGACTTCTGTCCATTTTAACAGTATTACAACTAACAAAGTCAAGATTACTGTCTGTTTTCCTAAAAGCTATGTCCTTCAATTGATATAATCCATTTCTCATCTCAGCAAATCGAATCACCTTACAACCATGTATCTCCTGTACAAAACATTCTTCAGCAGTAAAGATGGTTTGACATCTATAATGTGCAGTGAGTTTGCAAACAGAAATCAAGTTAATTTGAAAATTAGGAACATAGAGGACATCCTCTAGAATTAAGTGTTCATTTAACCGCACAATACCAATATGTGTAACCTTGACTTGAGTATTATTGGGAAGGTGAATATTCATAGTAGTCGCTTCCTTATATGATGTGAAATTACTCAAAGAATAAGTGACATGATCACTAGCTCCAGTGTCCATAACCCAACTTCTATAATAAGGTGAATGAATAAAGGAATAGCAATCAACTTCCATTTCCTTGGATGATGAAGCCTGCGTAATCTGATTAACAGCTGATTCATCTTTCTCAAGAAGCTGCATTAGTTGCTGGTATTGTTCTTTGGTAAATTGAAAAGAATTACTAACCTCAGCTATAGGAACTGCCTGAAATTGATTCACTCATCTTGTATCATTAATTCTCTGTTTTGATCTAGCCTTGAAGTTTGGTAGAAATCCATGCTTCCTGTAGCACTTATCAACAGTATGTCCATTTAAACCACAGTGTGAAGAAATAAGCCTTTTTACAAAAGTGTTATTTGAATACTTCCTTTGATTTCCTACAGATTTAGTGACAAAGGCACTGGAATCATTAACAACACCTTGCTGCATATTTGAGATCAGCTGCCACTCTTGCTGTGCTACCAGTGAAAAGGCTTTTATAATATTAGATAAAAGGCTCCATGAGGAGGATTTGTGTCTTAACCAATGCAAAATTATCATTCAATCCTTTAATAAAACGTATTACTTGATCTGAATTCTGATAATCCTTCATTGTATTCACTACATTACAGTCTTCATGATCATTGCAGACTGGGAGAGGTCTTAGAATTGCTAATTCATCCCACAAAATTTTGTGCTTTGTGAAATACCTAGTAACAGTGAGCTCACCTTGATGCAAATTGTATATCTCTTCTTGAAGATCAAAAATCCTTAATAAGTCATCTTATGAAAAACATAATAGACATCTTTGCAAACTTCATGTGCACTTTCCATCCATATGATACTTTGAGCTATTGATTTTGACAAAGAATTTACTAACCAGGAGAGAACCATCATGTTAGACCTCTCCCATGCTGGATATAGCTCATCATCTTTATCTAGCTGTGTAATTGATCCATCAACTAACTTTTAGTTTGTTCTTTGACAGAAGAGCCACTCTCATTGTGTGACACCAAGTGTCATAGTTTGATCCATTAAGAATTATCAAAACTAAGACTAGCGAGGGATTTTCATTCGGATGAAAATAGTATGGGCTCAACAACTGTTCTGATTCTTTTGCTATTAAAGATTGAAAAGAAAATACTTTGATACCATAAAAGAATTTATGTGGAGTTCAGCAAGGTTCTGATCTAGGTTCTCCATGAATCCTCTAACACCAGTTTGTTATAACAGAAAAATAGTAGAAATGGAAATGTAGGGAAAATTGAATTGTACTACTAACTGCAGCATATAAATAGATGTACAATGCTGACTGTATCAACTAAACGAAGTTGGCGTGTATCTTCCAGTACTAGTACTCAGTTAAATGAAGCCGACATGTGGTGTAAATTAAAAACAAAATGTATGTATAATATATGGTCCATCTCCTCTCCCTAACCCCCCCACCGCCCCACCCCACCACCCCCACCCACATGTTAGAGCTTCCTGAAGCCCCAACTTGAAATAGCTTGTAGTAAGTTGAGAAACCGAAGGTAATTTGGTGAAGAAGTTTGCAAGTTGTTGTGAAGAAGAAACATGAACAGGTGTAACAATACCACGAGTGATATGATGACAAAGGAAATGCACATCTACGTCAAAATGTTTGGTTCTGTTATGTAAACAGGGGTTTTGAGCAATAAGTGTAGTAGACTTATTGTCACAAAATAGACTTATTGGAAGCTCAACTGGAACATGAAGATTTTGCAAAATGAATGTTGTCCAAAGGAGTTCTTTAACCATTGCCGCTATGCTACGATACTCTGTTTTGGTGAATGAAGTGATTACTGTAGACTACTCCTTTGACTTCAAAAGAACAAGGGCATTACTCAGTAGAATACAAAAACCGGAGATAGATTTGCAATCAAAAGACTGAGACGTCCAATCTGCATCTGTGTAACATTGTAGAGTAAGGGGCAACCACTTGGAGACCCGAAGGAAATGGTGTCGTTTGAAGAAGGTGGGTCTGTCCAAAGAGAAGGGGCTAAACCTGTCCGCGTGGTGGAACCCGGGAGCTACGAGAGTCTGGCAAAATCATTGTGAGACTTGAGCTTGAAGACAGAACAGGAGGCTGCTGTTGGACGTGGCTAAATAAGAATCTGAGTTGCTGTTGAAGAAGAGGAAAACAGAGAGGAGTTCAGAATTTGAAAGCACTTTGCAAAAGAAGCCGCTCAATACCGCTTTGATCAACGGCTAAGACTCATGCCCCTTAATTATTTATTTATTTATTTATTTTTTCCTTTCTATGCTTGCATTTGTTACGATGAAAACTCCTGACTTTATGTTTTTTTATCATCAGAGATCATACCTTCGACCATGGCCAAGCCTTGTCTTCTAGTTGTTGGTGACCACATTTTTCGACACATCTTCATTTTCGAAGCTTCATTCCAGTCGTAAACATTTCATAAGTCCCTCATAACAATTTCTTCTTTATTTCTCTAGATATATTATATGGGGCTTTATACTAGTTGCCATGATTATTTCTCCGCGTCCTTGCCTTGTACACCTTGGACATTATTTCTCTGCATCCTTGCCTTATGCAACTTGGACATTTTTTTAGCTGCCATATGATCGTCCTTGAGTTGGTCTTTGTGTTGATCCTCGGCTCTCGTGTTGTTCCATGTGCTTGATTGGTAGTGTATTATGCTGCTGTGCATTCTCAGTTGTGTCAATCCTAGTGTCTTTGATTTTCCACATAGCTACAGTGTGGAGCTTGCTTTAAACTTGTACTGGACTTATATCGATTAGACCATGGACATGTGTGTTGCTCTTCTGTCTTTGTTCATGCGTGTGCGCGTCTTCAAAATGATATTAGTGACTATTTTCCTTATTGTTCACGAAACCAGAGGCAAGATTTTTTAGTAGAAAATGAAGACTTTGCTATGCTTTAAGTAGTTTCCCTCTTTGCCTCCAAAATAAGCAGCCTCTTGTTCCTCTTTGAGTCTTTCCAGGTAAGATAACCATTAAAGTGGCACATCATGGCTCTAATAATTTGGGAAGCCACTATATATGGCGGCTTCCAATCGAGAGTGAAACTGATCATTTCTACTTACAACTAGAGCTTCAAAGACTTTGCTTAATAATGAGCTCAACTTCCTGCCATCCCAAATGTCCGATCCTGGGGTTAATACTACATTCATCACATATATATGTGGTTATCAGAATCGCTTTCACACTTCCCAAATCTGTATGTTACCATCATAGCACAGCATACCTGTGTGTCTTTGATTTCAGTCCAGCTCCTATCCGTTTCCTATTTTAGGTCTGAGTTAGTTGTGTAGGCTATATTATTGCTCTACTTCTCACTACTCTCGTGATTTATTTTCTTTTTAACACAATAGCATTTACAGCCACGCAAATCTTTCAAATGAGATATGGAGCTGCACCCATTCTTTATGCCATTGGTCTTCAGTATGTTGCTCATATTTCCCCTACATGTATGGGCATTATACTTAAGTAATGAATTTGCTCCTGCTCCTAATGTCTACTTTATCCGTAAGTAAACTCTCTCTTAAGCTTGCTTTAGACTTTAACTTGGTTTAATCTTTTCATAGGCTTTCATTTTATACCGTCTTTTTTTTTTTTTCTCTTCCTGACTTCCCACTCTGTGTGTTCATCTCCATTGGAGCCGCGTGCTGGAGAATATCATAAGCAGCCTTGATCCTAGCCTCTTCACCAACATTAAGCAACACGCGAGATGTATAAATTCAAGTTTTCTCTTCTCTCTCATTTTCTCATTTAGCATCTCACGAATACATCAGGTTCCTCTATATTTCTTCACTCTGAGTATTTTCCAAACAAATAAAGAGCATGCTCCCCATTCAATCGTATACTGCAATTACCACAACATTTCCGTGTTTTGTTCCCCGAATTTTGCTAGAACCTGTCTTCTCAATCTCCAACTATAGAGCTGTCTTAGGATCAAATCATGGCTTCCTCTCAAGTGGTCCTATCTAGTGTGCTGCGGTGTTCTCCTTCTCTCTCTTTTTTTTCTTTTTTAACGCCCTATGCAATCGAGTGTCAGGAAGTAACCCAATTTCTTCCTAACGTTATTAATAATTGTACTTACCATTTTATAAGTTTGCAATTTAAAATTTTTTTTTTAAGTTAACTTATATATAAAATTATTTTTATATAAAAATTTATATTTTTAACTAAATTTATATATAAAGTGAGTAAGAACTTACTTTTTTTTATCAAAGTTTACTATTTTTACTTATTCGAGTTAAATAAACTAAAAAATGAAAAAATACAATTAAGTTGTTGCAAACGATCAACTTTAGGTCATTATATCATCTTCCTTATTATATTTTAATTTTTTTTCTTTTTTTCTAAATCTTCATCTAAGGTTCAACTATAATAACAAAAATTATAAAAAAAAAAAAAAACTATATATTTTAGTTTATACTATTAATAATTTAAAATAAATTAAAATGTTTGGCTATCTTTAATTCATTATATTTTTCTAAAAAAAAAATAAAAAAATTTAGTTTTATCTTTATTTGTCCTTTTTTCATATATATACTAAATTATATATTATTAAGACTATTTAATGAAAAAAGAACTAAATTTCGATATTTGTTTCTTTTCATCACGTATTTTAAGTTTTAAATAACTGTTATAAATATATTCACAATTTTTTTAATTTATTTTACATAAGTTATAAAAATTTATATTTCTACATTTTGATTTCACATTTGAATTCTATCAATTTTTTTTAGATAAAATCATAAGTTTCACGATCTTTAACCTCAACTCATTTGGAGCTTTCATTTAGGGCTTTTATAAAGATAGCCTGCCATAACCTTGGCCATTTTGATTGTGAATCCATCCTCAATTTGAACTAGCCAAAACTATCATAAATCTTCACGTATTTGTAATGCCAAATATTTACATTCAACAGTTCACTTGTTCTTGGCATGAAACTACAACATTTCACGGCCTTGTATTTTGAATTATTATTTAGCAGTTTGCAAAGAACTTGTATATTCTAGACAAGGTTCCTTTAACTTTCGTTCCATGCGAGTTCCCATTTGGGAAGACATATAAAGAATTTTAGAGCCTCAAACTTCATGGTCGCCTCCTGAATTGCCATACCCATATCGCCATACTTGACAAACGTATACCGTAGGCTATCAGATAACTTTCTCGATTCTTTTGTTGTTGTACATCTGACCTTGTTGATACCTTAGTGAGGCTAAATTTTTCCTTATGTGCCCACTCAATGGCATAGCTTTAGGAAGAAGTGAATTCGAGCTAAACTTCTTAGCACAATAATGCAAATGTCCATATTTCAAACACAATCCACTACTACACCAATCTTGATGCATTACAAAACTAAATTCTTTCTACAACCCCAATTTCCCTCATACCTTGATTTAGTAATCCGAGCATGAACTTGAACCATGCTGTTGACCTAGTTTTCACATGCCATGAGATGAGACAGTCCTTGCCATGGCATAGTTATCTTGGGCATTTCATCGAGCGAATTAATTGCATGACTAGCAATAGAAGCCAGGATGTGACTTCAAACTCCCTGGTATGTCCAATCCCTTATGCTGTCATTTCATCGAGCACTTCCGATATTTGCATACGCGACTCAATTGAATTTGGTTTTGAATTTGCATTTGTAGTTTTGTCGGTCAGGAAGTTGATATAAAGATTATAGTGGGCTTCTTCATCGAGAGAGAGAGAGAGAGAGAGAGAGAGTGAGGCGGATGTCACAAAGGGGAAGTCAAGAGAGGGAGAGCGAGATGTAAATAAAAATTTTTGTGGTTATTTTTTTTAATTATAATTATAGAAAAGAGAGGGAGAAAGTGCTGGTGAAATAATTCCCAACGTATGCCTACGTAGGGTCATAAATGATGCAAGCTACCAATTTACGAGATGAGTGTAAGTCTCAAACTTCATGTCGATCGAGACATTGATTTGATCCAACTCTTCATTTTGTCTAATAGCTAGAATTTCTATATGGTATAATAGCTTTAGCGACTTGAGACTCAGATCTTTCTAGTCTCCTTTTTCTTATTGTTGATATTGTGTATATATATTATATATATAATGGATGTTCCTCTATCGGGTGTAGGCATGTTTAATGAATAAGCGATGAGCAAGTGTTTTGAATTCCACGATGTCCCTCGAATCAATACATTCTCCTTGATGGAATAAAGTTCTTTTTGAAGTACTCTTAATTTTAGCACTTCGTATTTTGTTGTAATACTGATTTCTCTCCGTTCACCATGTGTTGTAGGCAGTAAAACCACCCAGTTGCTCCATTTCTTCTCACTCTCCCAAATAGCAGGAACTACATTTAGTTGTTGCCACCATTTCCAAGAGATAATTGCAAAATGAGTAAGAATTCCAAAAAAACCAAGGTGCATAGTAGCAAAACTGAGAAGAAGAAGAAGAGTGATGAGTTGTCTTATTTTGGTGGTCACATTGCCCAAACTTTCTTTACCTTAGAGCAAATGGATAGACCTAACTATTTAAATGACTAATTTTGGGTTGAGATGAGGAAATAAAACACGTATATACAGCGGTAGAGAGATGGCCCGTTGTGTTTCATAAAGGAAGAGCCAAAGTCTAGTGAAAGGAATCCCTTGAGAGTAAGTTCCATATTACAATTGAGAAATGAGAGAAAAGAGCTCTCATTATTTGAAAGCTAATTCTTTCATCATTACAACCTATAAAAGGATGGTCCCATTGGTAAATTACATCTAGAAAGATTTAGGGTATGTAGGCAAATTGGTGAAAGCTGATGTCTACTTTCCTATGCTTATCTCCTCAAAGTTGAACTTTTGTAAAACAAACAATATGGATTTGTGAAGGGCCATTATGATGTGACCAAAAGAAGTATTACACGCCATGTGGAGCAGCAACAAGGTGCATGACCTAGAGAGGGATGTACATGTCGTTTTTGGCAGAAGAAACATATACACATCTTGTGTAACATCAAATTTCCCTAATGCGTAGCGTATATTATAGGAAAACAAGCCATCTACGTCATGTATTGCTCCTTGAATTAACACGTACGCCGTATGTTCCCTTGTATCCTTTCGTGTAATCAGTATTGGGTTATTAACATCTTTCTTTATTCCATTATATTTAATTTAATTACAAGATTATCCTTTAACCTAAGTTTATGTTAGTATTTAAAGTCTTTTTTCCTCTTTGTAACATCAGTTGAGTTCAAAATTATTTGATAATGAAATATAGTATTCTCTTTGAGAGATTTCTCCATTACAAACACTCTTATTTTGTTGTTGACATTTAGATTATTTCACGAGTTTACTAAGTAATCTATTTATCCTTATCTCAATTTCTATTATCGTGAGTACACCAAAATAAGAATTGGATATTGTTAAACATATTGATTATGATTCTTGATTGCCCTATGTCCTAGGTCACATCATCTTTTTGGTATCAGAGCGCTTCACTGGAGTGGAAGGATTGATTTGCCTTATTGCATATTCTAAAAGGGTAAATTCTATTGTGTGATTAATTGAAGTCAATTTGTAGAGTTGCGTGGGTGATGACAATTATAAGTGAGTCACCAAAATTTAGGAGAAGTGATTAATGATAGAGTTATTGAGAGGAGGCTATGGATTTCAATATTAGAGGGTTCTATGAGAGATGGTATCACAAAACTAGGAAACTAAATGAGAACCCTAATGGAACGGCATGACGAGAATTTTAACAACTTTAGCACAAAAATGTGAACTTTAATAGATAGACAGGATGAGAGACTGTAGAATCTTATAGTGAGACAAGATGAGAATTTTCATAATCTCATAGTTCAATTGAGTGATGCTATTAGGATAGCAATACGAGAAGGTCTGGAAGCTATTGGTGATCATTTAGGTAATTGAGAATTAGAAACATCAAGATGTAGTATGTACATGCAATAATAAGCAAGAAAGTGGTATGAGAGGTACTATGAATAATCTTGTATTTGAAGAAGCAAAAGAGGAATTGAATTATGTACAAGCCAGATGACCAAGACAAAATAGGGGTTTACGGTTAGTGAAGCTGAAGGTTCCTGCCTATGATGGAATATGCAATGTTGATAAATAATGAGTAGGAGGACAAAGTAAAGAGACTTTTCAATTATTATGACTTTGATGAAGAGGTTAAGGTGAAGTTAACCACCATTGAATTTATAGGTTATGTAGCTACATAGTGGAAAAATTTGCAGGATAATAGGCGGCATATAGGTGAGGGAGAGATCACCACTTGGAGAGGGATGATGGGTTTGTTGCATAGATGTTTTCTTCTTGAGTATTGCAAAAATGATCTATATAAAAGGTTAGAGATACTGAGATAGGGCATTCTCATGGTGGAGGAATACATACAGGAGTTCAAGATACCAAATATGAGGTTTAATTTGAATGACCCACTAGAGCAAACTATTGCTAGGTTCATCATAAGATTAAAGCATGAGATCGCCAATGTAGTCAAACTTTAGAGATTTGATACCTTAGAAGAGGCAATGCAATTGACTATCAAATTGGAATGATAGAGATGTAGAACTTTAGATGAATTACAAATAATTCCTAAACCTAATCTTGTTGTTAGAGAGATTGAGGAGGAGAAGAAGCATAAGGAAAGGGTAGTTAATAAATCTATAGACAAAAGGGAAGAATCAAGTAGTAGAAGGCTAACTTGGAGAGAGTTCCAAGAGGAAGCCCAAGTACATATAATGTCTTAAATGTCAATGGTATGGACATCTTGCAACCAAATGTCCTAATCACCAAGTTGTGACTACTAGAGGGGATGAGTTGGTTTACCACAATGATGAAGAGAGTAAAAAGGTTGACAACGAAAAGAAGGATGGGTTGATCATGTTATAAAGCATTTTGGAGAAGAGGGAGTTAGTATAACTCTACTGGGGATAAAGCAATCACATGAAGAAACTGCAAAGCTTAGAGCACTAAAGTAGAGGGAGAATGTGTTTTATAACTAGGGGTTAGTGGAAGAGACTCTATGTTTAGTCATTGTGGATGGAAGGAGCTGTACAAATTTGGTATTGATTTTATTTGCTCATAGTTAGGGATTGAAGATCAAATAACTTTAAAAACAATATGACTTGCATTGGATTAGAATAAAAGGGAAAATCGCATCACTAAGCAGGTTAGGGTGCCACTTATGATTAGGAAATATGTGGATGAAATGCAATGTGATCTAATATCTATAGATGCATGGGATTTCTTGTTACTTTCATCTAGGGTGATAGGGAGATAAATTATTACCAATGATTCCATCTAAAGTCAGGCAAGCCAAACTTCAAAGGCATTAAAGGCTAGTCAAATATAGTCAATAACAGCTTGTTTATGAGGAAGAAATTTTTGCCAAAGAAGAGTTTACAACACAGATTATAGAGAGGATGTACACGTTGTGTTTGGGGCAAAGAAGCATATATATGCCACGTGTATGGTCAAAGTTCCCTAGTGTACGCAATGTATTCAAGGAAAACAAGCCATTCACGCCATGCATTGCACCATTAATTGATACATACGCCGTGTGTTCTCAGGTGTAATTCCGTATGATTCTTGCACATTTATCCCCACTTATAACACTTTTATGCATGCATTAGTGCTTCTATGGTGAATTTTGACCAAGAAATAACAAAATATATGTTTTGCATCAATTTTGCAGTAAATAGTTGAGAAGGATCAAAGTGGTGCTTAAACTAGCTTATATATGCTCACAAGTGTTTCACCTTAATTATAGATCATATCTATGTGTGAGTTTTGCATTACAATTTCAAATCAATGCCATTACTTGCCCGAGAATGATGACAGCTCATCATTATTAAATTTTTTTTTTTTTTTTTGGTTGGACAAAAAACTTGAAGCTCCATGGTTTAACCAATTAGCCCATCCATATGACTAACATGAGCTACACATGCGCGTCAAGTAACTGGCATATCAGCAAGCAAGGACACAGCAGTTTATTGCTATATTCAACCAGGCTAAGAGCTCCTTCTTGGAAGATTTGGAAGTCCTTGATGTAGAAGAACCTAAAAGGAAAGTGAAGGAAGCAAAGCTCCACAGCAGCAGCTTATTCTCAAGCCAAGACCTTAGCAGCTCCTCGGGACCACCCAAAAAAAACCAACTTGACCTGAGCTCCCTCTACACCAGCCTGAGCTGCTGATTTAAGCACAACACCAAGCCAAGTCCATCCCGAATAGCAGCCAGCAAATGCGACGTAAGGCCAACACATCAACAGGAGCTCCACTCACTATCCTAGACACCACAGCAGCTTACTTAAAAAATTGCGGCAGAACTCAGCGGCATTCACCTGAACAGAGCGCTGGACCTGCAACTTGAGTGCCCAAGTGGAGTTTCAAACAGGTGACCTTGGTGCACTTCACGACTCAGTCGAGTAATTCATCAAAAGACAGCAGCAACTTTTCCACACGCTCAGTAGCAAATTGAGCTCCAGGCTCAATTCAGGGAGGAAAATATGCACTTTATTCTTATATTGAGTTGAGTTTGTGGAGTTCCATTGTGGTTAGTTTTATTGCAGGCAGTAGACTTTCAAATACAAAGGCTAACGCGAGACTTCGCTTGGTGCATTCAATTCAATTATAGCTGCTGCCAATTACTTGAAGAAAATAGCAGCCGCTTCATTCAGTCACAAGTAGTAGTCTGTGTGTGACAACAGAATATCGCAGCTCCAATTTGCATGACAGCAGCTTCATTCGATTTTATGGTAGCAGCTCATGCTTTGTACAGCAAATCCATGACATACTCTCCAGGAGCAGCAGCTTCTGCTCCTAATTGTTCAATCCAAGCTACATGTGATAGCCGAGCTCCAACTTCTGCTATAGTTGCTGACCTGAACAAGAGGCTTGTGCGCCCGACTTGTACTTCTTGAATTGTAATCACAGCTGAGTTGACACCTGCACACTAGCTGAACACAAACTGGTTGGAGAAGTGAATCATGCATGTGTGAAATACAATTCATACCAAGAGCGACAATAGGTAACCGAGACCTAAATGAGAGATGTTTCAGGAGCAATTGAAGACGGAGCGATCTTTTATCTCTGCCAGAATCGTGGGGCAAAGGAAAATCCGCAGCTTACGTAGAAGGCATGTGGAGCAACCAAAATCCAAGCAACGAGCAGATCACGAGCCAAGGAACTCAAGCACAAAGTCTGAATTAGAGCAGAACCAAACAGCAGGCCGTGTACTTGAATTTTTAATGAACTGAGCTCTCCTGCTGCAGAAACGAAGTGGCGCTCCAGCTTGAACAACAACCCCAACACTTCATTGCCGGCCAGCTGCGACACTCCAAAACCGAGAGCCACTTAATAGCAGCAGTCTGCACAATAAGCTTCACTCAACTATAGTAAGCCGTAGGCTTCAATCCGTGACATCGACCAGTAATTTGCTGGGCCGAGCACTCTGAAACGGATCAAGCAAAACAGCAGCACACACGCCTGGGAACAAGCCAAACCAAGCGTTCGATTGATGCTTCAACACACCAAGAGCAGCTCCAGTTAAATACAGCAGCCGAGAGCTCCATGATGGGCAGCAGCTGCGACACTTTACGCAAAGCATCCCAGAATAGCAGCAGCCCGTGATGAGCACTGATGCGAACTCCACGCGAGCAAATATCAGCAGCTGTGAAGTAAGATACATACGTTAGCATCATTGGTCAACTCCATTCAATTCCTAGGATATTCTAGCATTCAATTCCCAAATTATTTGGATAGTACATATTGGACAGAGAAAAAGACCAGAAGTCCACGTGTGGCTGGGCTTAAAGGAAGCCAAAGTGCATCTTTAATTTTTGCCAAGTCCTAAATTTAGAAAAGTTGAGCTTAGTTATTACTAGAACTTACCGTGGTAAATCCGACTTAAATGGATCATCCGAGATATTGAAGAAAATTAGAAGATAATGGTCTACAAACGAACAAGAGTAGCTAACGTGAAGCTGCTTGGAAGATATGAATCATCAACGAATATAATACAACTTGACGCTTCACTTGATATGACGTATAAGTTAATGTCAAGGTATACCCACTACTAATCCTGAGCTATTTGGCAAGATCGGATAAAAGTGTATGAAAAATGAACTTAGAGAGGATTGTCTTGCAAGATCAGAATATTCAGTATTAAAATATAAGTTATCTGTGGCTTATAAGAGAAAATGATTATTTATAGTAAGTACCAAGGGTAGTATTATAAATAAAAAAATTATAAGAAAGTATATATAAAAAAGGGATTCCTAGTACATATGAAAAATGGTAAAAAAGATAAAAAACCAAAAATGGAAATAGTACAATGTCAAACAAGGTAGACAGGTAGTAGTGCAATATTGATTTCGTATGAATATTCTCTTAGCACAGTAGACAAGAAGGGTTAAAATGTTACAGCAATAAAGAGATTGGGACAAGAGAAATTGTGGCATGCTAAGAGAAAACTATTTGGCCATTTAAGTAAGTCTCTTGTCACTCGGTAGGAACTTCTCAGCAGTGGTTGGTCAAATTACTCGGTACAGGGTCCTCGGTAAGGGAATGGTCGACATTATCACTATCGAGTGTACAAATCAATGTATGATAATTCAAGGAGCTCAAGGAGTTCTGTCACATTCCTTTGGCGTAAACTTTCTTATCATTAGTAGGTTGTTGAGAGAGATTTCGTTAAGTGAGGGATTAGAGTCCTCAAAGCCGTGCGCGAGTAATGGAACTGTTGGCCGGCAGTTCATCATAAGGTAAGCACGTATGAAGATTTCAACACTTTATTTTTTAATATTAAGTGAACTAATAAGGGAAGACTCCTACTAGACATACAAGGGTGGACCTTATATTCTTTTGGGGGCCTCTCTAGTTATTTTAAAAAATTAATAGCAAGCCTATATGGAGAGGAGAAAAATGATGGAGGACGAGAAAGGGGAGTAGAGATAATAACATAGTCGAGATAAGACAATGGTTTTCAGTTTCAGTTTCGAGTAACATAGCGTAGTAAACAAATTATGAAGGGAAATGGCATTTCTATTTTTTATCATGTTTACTTTTAGTTTAGGGCACTAAAACTCTATGTTCTAGCACATTAAGAGGATATCTCGAGTTCTAAATGTATCAAGGCAATGTCAATTTCACATCAGATGGTGAATTTGAACGTAGTCACAAATGTGTTTTCTATTCATTGTATTTTATTTGAGTCGTGATCATTTAGGTTTTATATGAAATGTTATGTTTGTTAGTTTATTGAGTTTGCAATGATGAATTCAATGAGTTGATGTTGTTTTATGAATTTTTCGATATTTATATTAAGTATGTGGGTATTTAGTTATTATGTTTATTGTCTATCTAATTAGTGCTTGGCCAATACTTTTTAAATAGATAGAGTTAAACGATACTCAAGAAGAATTTGATAACTTATGATAAATATAACTTGAATTTTTGAAAGAGCTCATTATAGGGATATGTGGGTTTTAATTAAATTCAAGAACTCATGCACTTAATATGATTAGAATTGTGGTTCAAGTCATAATGATATGCTCAAACCATATTTCTAAATAGAATAGTGATTCTAGTGTGAGCAAATTGCTATATATCCAATAATTATAGCATAAATCATCAATTATAGATACGTTATCTTGATGAGATGATTTATGTTATAATTAGAACTTTACCACTCAAGGAGGTGAGC
Organism: Lumnitzera littorea; assembly: GCA_024138015.1. NCBI lineage: Eukaryota > Viridiplantae > Streptophyta > Magnoliopsida > Myrtales > Combretaceae > Lumnitzera > Lumnitzera littorea. The sequence goes on from JAMXBB010000012.1 coordinate 40,469,778, forward strand.
GAGTTCTTATGAGTTTATTTAAACCATATTTAGTTAATTTCGAGTATCACTTCAAGGCATTGCTTTAAGTCGAATGAAAATAGATTTGCAAACCCAATTTCATCTTTTACATCTCCTTGACCTTAGGATCTTTGAAGTGTAGTTATGATATTTGGTTTTGTGTTCGATTAGTTTATCTGTTTTTACTCTCTTTTAATTCATTTTTCGATAGCTTAGTTTAGGAAAAACCTCATTAGTCTAGTAATTAGCACATTAGCTCTTTATCGGATTTGATCTTGCCTCACTAACCATATTGCGCGCATGACCTGATTCACTTGCTAGTTTTCACTCGCTTTAATTTGAATTAGCCATTGTGTACTTTTAAAGTGTGAATTAAAACATTGAGTTAGTGATCAGTTTTGGGTTATTAACTTGTCTTTCTTTATTCCATTGTATTTATTTTAATTATAATTTTACCCTTTAACTTAGGTTTATGTTAGCATTTAAAGTCTTCTTTCCTCTTTGTAAAATCAATTTTTAGAGTTATTTGACATTGAAATATAGTATTCTCTTTGAGATTTCTTCATTGCAAACACTCTTGTTGTGTTGTTGATACTTGGATTATTTTGAGAGTATATTGAGTAATCTATTTGTCATTGTCTCAATTTCTATTATCATGAGTGCATTGAAATAAGAATTAGACATCGTTAAATGTATTGATTGTGATTCGTGATTACCCTATAGGTTGAGTTACATCACATTGTCTCTTGCTTAAGTATTCAAACTCATACTTTTTGTGACTTAATGGGGCGAAATCACTCTAACCTTCAAAGACATGTTTATGTTACTACAATTTTGTAAATTTAGCTCAACTAACATTCCTAAAGCCTTAAGGTCAAAAGAGGATCAAGAAATACTAATAACACTATAAGATGACTTGGGAGTAGCTGTTAACAGCCAAAAAGAGGCTACATGCTTTACCTGGCCCAAGCATTTCTTTAAGCGAAATGGAAGTGGGAAGGTAGGGCCTTGCTTCCACTATAAGTAAGCACTCATATACTTCATGTTTCTCCTTTTTATCATATATTTGTTTTTGCATCTCTACTCATTCTTATGTTTGAGTTAGTACCTCATTATTAACTCATGCATTTTGTTGTTGGTATAAGCTTGAGGCATTCATAGCTAGTTAAGTTGCTCTTTATGCATTCCTTAGAAGGCTTGAAGATGGAGTTAGTCATGGAGAGTGTTTTGCATTGGGCCCTTCTTATTTTAGATCTTTATATCAATGCCTAAATCTTTATCATAAGGTACATAGTGGTGTCACATGCAGATCTAATATTCTTAGAGCTACTCTTTTATAAGCAGTACAAGAGGAACTTTAGTAGACCAACAAAGAATCCAAATCCTCTAGAGCCTTGAGCTTTCGCATGGGTAGATAGAAAGAAAGCTAGAGTTGAAGTTACTTGATGTCATTGATAATGAGAGTAAATTTGTGTTTTTCCCTTATACCAAAAGAATAAGTGGCTATCAATGGTTTGAAGGGTTCTATCCTTTAGGATCCTACGATTTGGTAACTTTTATAAATGTTCGTGATAAGACTACTACTGCCAATGTTGGTTTCATATTATGGTGTACACTAAGGAACATTTCCTCATTGCATGATTAGGAGGGGGTTTTTGGTCGTTTTCTACGGAAGAAAGTTATGATATATTCATCTCATCGAGTTTTCCATCAATTAGGATATGATGAAGGCAAGGTGACTTTGACATATGTTGTAAAGACTTATACCTTAGCAATTTCAAGGATATTTGTTCAAAGGTGAGGCAATTGTATTTTCCTTCAATGGAACATTCTAGGGTTGCTTCCAACGGATAGATAACTTATTAAGGTAACTACTTAGAATACTTTAAGTGATATGTGCCTACAGTTGTGAAGAATGAGTTCCCAGTAATGAAAAAAACTACTTATAATACTTTAAGTGATATATGCCTATAGTTGTGAATAATAAGTTCTCAGTAATGAAAAGAAATCCTCCAAAAGTAGATAAGGAAAGATACAAGGTAATAATTCTCCTCTACTTATTGGGTAAACCAAGTGTACTTACGTCTTTGAGGTATGACAATTGCTCTCTAGCACTCTATTGCTTACAAATTCCTATTTTCTAGTACTTTTGGTACTCAAGCTTTTTCCTTTCATTCTTCTTTTATGTGCTCTCTTTATAAGATGTAGAAGATATTAGCCATGCTTTAGTTGAGTAGATACCAAGGAACCATGAGTCTAGTTAGAGGACTTCTAATGATGTTAGCTCATCAAAGTCCACCTCTCATATTATCAAGCCTTTTCTTAGTTGCTATGGCTTGGGTGAGGCATTCTAGACTAAGAGTCTTCTTGAGATTGTTAAGGCTAAGATTAAGAATGTAAAGGTTGAGTTAGTTAATATTAAGCAATCTTTTGAGGGTACTGATGATGTAAGGGGAGTTTCCTCAACACATAGAGTTGATGATAAAAAACTCCCTAGTACAAGATAATCGTGATGACATAAGAGTAGTTTCCCCAATACAAGATAATAATAATGCAATTAGAGAAGATCCCTTAGAATAAGATAATGAAGATAAGGAAATGATCCCATAAGAGGGCGATGATAGTGAATAGGTAGTTGCACAAGAAGGCTACAATGATGATGAAATGGTAATAGAAGATGGTTGTGATACCTATGGTGAATCACATCTCCTTGATGATTGGAGAATATAGATGAGTATGATGATTACGAAGCAAATATTCAAGTGTACACAAATATTTTACTTGATGTGAGTCTTTATGATAATGAGAACCAAGTGATGTTGCTACAAATACTAAAGTGATAGTTGATTTAGCTCCTCCTTCTACTAGTGTTGTTTTGTTATTGTTTTATTTTTTCTTTCTTTTTCTAACTCTAGAGTTTTTGAGCTGATATGACTCTTTCGCTTTTGTGTTTGCTTTCTCTTAGACTCTTCTTGATAGGAATTAGTCAATGACAATTCTCAGGCCGAAGCTAACTTGTTAGAAGCCAATGCAGACCTACCAGAAGTTGAGGCCGACCTATACTAACCTAAGACCGACCTGCTTTTGCTGAAGCCGGACTGATAACCAAAGGATGAAGGGAGGAAAAGGAACCATTTGGCATTAAGTTTGTCATTTGTTAAGACAGTAAGAGGTTAAATGGTTGAGGTCTCAAGGCCAAAGAACAGCTCGGCATAGCATAGAAAAGCTAGTACTAAGCAACCCATGAGTATAGCAACTATGGGCCGACCTTACTAGGAGCTCAACTAAGCATAATAAGACTTTTAAACATCCCACCCTAGCTCGAACACTCGAGTGCCAATTAGCTCTTGATCAGGTCTTATCCCATAGACAGCTCAGATGACTACATGCCGACCACTCTATTAAATGTGCAGTTTAGTATACTTTGTAAATATTTTCCTTATTTCAATTGTGGGCCATTCTTTAGGCTTTAAGGGCCTTGTATATTATTTACACTTTTGCAACTAGATTATTCTTTAGGGTTTAAGGGCCATTCCTTATTTCAATTAGAAATATACACAGACAGTAATTATACTTGAACATTCCTTCTGAGTGAGGATATTCTTGAGCTCTTAGAGCTTGCCTCTTTTACATCATTGAGTGCCAAATAACTCTTTAATCTTTCTTGCATTCTTATTAGTCTTATCCTTAAGATTATGGTGAACCTCTTCATTTGAGTGAGTTAGTGAGTTGTATCTAACCTTTCATTTGAAAACCAAGTAACATTTAGTGTTCTTGAGTTATATCGAACCTTATTTCAAGCTTAACCCTTGATTGTGTTTATATCTTGTTGTGTAATATCCATACACATTCATAGTCAAAATCTCCTTCCACTTTCGATTCCTTATCCCACTCGAACGTCAAATACCCATTTGTGGTTTGTACCTATTGTGTGTTCATGGATTCACATCACTTCTAGTTAAGTATACTATATGCAAACTTAGAGAACCTAATGAATGATGTTTCTTTCTTGCTTGATTTTAGATTTTTTTTATCTTAAATTTTCTTGTGAGTCGCATCATGAATAGACATAATTCATCTATTGATTTTGCAAGTTCATAAAATTTTATGCTATTGTGCATCTGGAAAATATTGTATTCCCTTAGCAGCACTTTATAAGATAAAAGACAAGAACAAGATACTATCTTTCAACTTGGTAAACTTTCAAGAAAAGCCCGCTCATTTGAAGTTTGTTCTCATTTGCAAGTAAAAATTCAAATAAATTATTCAATAATATGGAGGTAACAATTCTAACAAGGATTGATCATTTAGACAATCACATTGTGAGTTAAGGGGATATTACCTACTACATAGCTATCTTAATGTTCTCTAAAAACATAGGCTCAAATAGTGTAAGTCATTCTTTTCTTTGATAAGACATTATATGGTGCTAGTAAAGGTTAATGCTTCAACCAATCAGTAGGCCATAATATGGACGCATATTATACATTTAAGATAGATAAGTCTCTTATCAAGTAGTAGCATTATAGATATTAATACTTTGTTACTTTTCCTCTAATGTGTAGTGGATATTGATAAGAGTCATAGTAAAGATTAGAGTCGATAGTAAAGACAAATATGCAAAACAAGCTCACATGATTTGAGTTGTAAATTTCATTAATTTAACTTTACTATAATTTGCATTTTACAAATGGAACTTTTTGATATACTAAAAGTTGACAAGAGCAGTAATAGCATTTGTCCTTAGATTTCAAAGTTTGTAATACCCACCATCGTAAATTTCCTCTATAATGAATGATCCTTCCTACTAAGGTGTGAATTTAAGTGTTGGAGTACCTCAGTGCACGTAGTAGGCCCCTTAAAGTACAACATTGTCTTGCTAAACGGACCTTTTCATCACCAGGTGGTTATAACTCACATCGAACTTTTACTAATAGTTAATCAAATTACGTTTAGTTAATCTCACCTTTCCTTTAGTGCTTTGAAATCTAGCATTCATGAAGTATCAAGCTTAAGCTTAGCATTGAGAGTCAGTTAAGTAGATGGAACAAAGACTTATATGGGAACTACTACTTCAACTCCATATACTAGAGAATAAGGGGTCGCTTGTTTTAGCTTTTACTTCGACATCCAATAAGCCAAGAGTGCTAGGGGTAGTTATGCCATTCTTTATGATTATCTTGTACCTTGCAACTTAGCACTTTTCTTCTTTGTGACTTCAGCTTAGCCATTTCCTTTTGAGTAGTAAGTTGTAGAATTTACGTGATCAATGCTATAGGAAGCTAGTAGTTGATGAACATGTGAATTGATGAAAGGAGTGCCATTATCAAATAGAATGCACTTTAGGATTCCAAACCTACATATAATATTCTCCTTAATGAAGCTTGTAACTACTGGTCCTATTGCCTTCTTTAGGAGAGTAGCCTTTACCTATTTGGTGAAACACTTAGTCCTATTAAGATCTAGATGCTGCTTATGGATGACGGATGTATGAGGCCAATTAGATCAAGTACCTATGTATGGAATCGCCATGGAGTCATTATGCTATGGGTGTATAACTATGCTGTTGGTGGACAATGCACCTCCTAACAAAGTTGGAAGCATTTGTCCCTATCATTGGCCAATAATACCCTTTGTCAAGCAAATGATAATACAACTTTCTTCTTTCTTAGTGCTCCCCACACTCCCTAACATGTACCTAGGTTAAAATTGTTTCCATTTTGAGAAGGGTAATACACCTAAGGGGTTTATTTATGAAGAAACCTATACAACTCGTCTTCATGCATTAAGTACCTTCTTGCCTTTTGCTTTACGAGTTTGGCATCTGCACTACTTGTGGAGAACACATTATTTTTCAAATAATCAATGTAGATATGCCTTTAGTCTTCAATGCTAGATATGATATTGCACTTACTCTAGTTAGGTAGCTCTAAGCAATTGGGATAATGCAGTTGCACTTGCCCTTAAAGCACATCTTTCATCATTGATGGCTAATAATACCTTATACATTACATGCAACATTATAATGTTGGTCCTTCTTCTCTACACTAAATTTGGTGATACTTATCCAACTTCAGGTGAGCTTTTTTAACACCAACATAGGGAGATAAAACACCTTCTTGACCTTTATAATACAATGTTCCATTAGTTTTGATAAAATTCTTCACTGTCTAAATAAAAGCTGCACCAAGGTACGTTAAATTTTCCTTAAGTGGTATGCACTAATCATGCGCTTCCTTATCTTCACTAAGGAGACTCGAAGCTATGCATGGTATGGATTAAGATGTTCAAATTGTCATCCTCATTGTGGAATGGAACTTTAGAAGCTAACATAGCTAATGCACCAACATACCTATTTGTGGATTGAGTTGTGTTTATACCATACTAAATCAAACTTTCTACTCATAACGTGCACTGTAGCCCTATAATGTGCTAGTGTAGACTCCTTCAATCTAAATTTACTGGTAACTTGCTTGATGATTAGATTAGAATCACCATGATTGCATAGATGGTACACCACCAATTTCTTATTTGAATATTAATCCAAGTAATAAAGCCTTTTATTCAGCTTTATTGTTAGTACAATGAAAGTCAAGTTTGAATGACAAAGGCATCTTACCCTTTAGGTAAGATCAGTACAATTTTAGCTCCTTATCCTTTACTTCCTATAGAACCATCAAATTGAAGCAACCATTTAGCATCTATCTTAACCATCAAGGAAAGAACTTTGCTGGAATAGCATTTGTGACTAAGTCTTCTTGCATATTTAGGAAATGTACTAACAAATTGGCTAAAGCTTGTGATTTATTGGTTTTGGGAGATTGTATCAAGATGTTGAACTCTCTAAGAAGCAATAGCCATTCAGCAATTTGTATTGATAAATTTGGTCATGATAGCAAATATTTTATTAAATTCAAATGGGTTACCAAATTGACCTTTTGCATTAGGAAGTAGTGCCATAATTTCTTATCAAATACTAGCGTGAGGCAATAATTTTTTCAAGTTGGGTAGTTGACCTCACTCCCTTCAAGTGTCCGACTCAAATAGTAAATGGATCATTCTTAACCATCTACTTCCTGTGTGAGTAAAGCCTTAATGGACCTATTTATGGAAGTTAAGTACAAGATCGATGGTAACCCTTTGATCGGCATCATCATGGTTTGAGAAGTAAAGATCTTCTTAATCTTTTGAACCTTGTCCTCATGGACTTATTATCATTTAAATGAAGTTCCTTTCCTTAGGGGTTGATGTAAGAGGTACAAAATCTCTACGAGTGTAAGCATTAATGTAAGAGACTTTACTCATTAAAGTCTTTAACTCATTTAGGGTTATAGGCATAAACCTTGTAGCTTGCACCTTTATAGGATTGATGTCAATTCCCTTCCTATGGACCACAAACTCAATAAATTTCTTAGAAGAAACCCGAAAAACACATTGAAGGGGATTCTTATGAAGTTTATACAATCGAAATCACTCAAAAACTTTTTGTAAATAGATCATATGATCAGGTGCTTACTTTGATTTAATGACTATGTCGTCGACGTAGTCCTCCATGAAATCATGCATTACATCATAAAATATGTTAGCCATTGCCCCTTAATAAGTGGTGCATGTATTCTTAAGTTCGAATGGCATGATAATGTAGTAAAAGTTCCCTATTGGAGTTCGAAAAATGGTGCATTCTATATCTTCGATTGCCATCTTAATTTGATTATAGCTACCAAAACCATCTATGAATGGAAAAAAATCATATCATGTAGTTGCATCCATCAAGGTATCTATATTTGGTAATGGGAAATCATCATTGGGTAAGTCTACACATATTTTTGTATGCTCGTTCTTCTTCCTTACAAGAACGATGTTAACAAGCCATGTGGGGTATTTAATTAGCTTTATAAATCCAGCTCGTAGTAACTTCTTAATTTCTTGCTTAATTTTGACTTCAATCTCAAGATAGAAGACTTGTTGTCTTTATTTTACATGTATCACTCTTAGTGTAATATTCAATCAATGTACCACAAGGATAAGATCTAACCCTAGCATCTCTTGATACGTCTAAGCAAAAATATCTCTATATTCCTTTAATAACTCAATGATATAAATTTTCAATTGTTGTAAAAGACCCTTGCTTATGAAGATTGGTTTCGTTGACTCTCTCGATCACGCCAAATCCAATTCTTTTATTTTCTCAACTTGACACTTCATTTGATCTTATATTTATTGTAGAATAGGTTAGACTTCTTGTAATTGCATAGGATTTAAATAAGAGAGGTGCTGATGCGTATCTAAGGTTGAATACATGGAGAAACACCACAACGAGCGAAAATAAAGAAAAGAAAATGGGTTTAGCAAAGTCTAAGCAACTGTTGACTGGATATGATACACCAATCGAACTTACTCAACCTACAATTTACCGGATATGACTCACCAATCCAAATTATAAGGTCACTTGCTACGACTCCTTACAAAAGTGAATAGATAAGAGTTAAAGAATAAATGAGAACGCTAGGGTTACTTACAAAAGGAAACTTGTAATAAGCTGATAATGTGATAGCTGATGTCCATGTACAAACAAATGGGGTTTATATGCTAGCCCTACTAGGGTTACAGGTATATATGGAAAAAGTAAAAAGGGTAATTTACAATTGGAATACATGAATGATATTAAAAAGGGTAAAAGAGACAAATAATATTTTGTATAAAAAAAGTAAAGAATCCTTCTAAAATGTTGTTCCATAAGACACGTGTTGTATGGTGGTTGGCATTTTGAAATATAGTACAGTTTGGATGAAATGAAGAAAAGAGTTCATAGTTAGAGCCACCTGATTTTGATCAGGTCAAAGCTCAGTTGATCAGTCACTAGAGAGTATTTAGCTTGGACTGGATTAGGTGCTAGTGGTCAGCTTGAGAGATCAACTCAAATAGTCATTTGAGGCTAGTACACTCGGATGTTGTCTATGTTATGGTACGGTTGCATGACAGGTTGGCTTATATGCTTAGCAGGTCGATACAACTGCTCGATAACTTTATGTTAGCAGTAAAGTGAAACATGGAGGTCGGGATAGGAATTCTTGTCTTGGATGAGGCTTTAAGCTAATATTTTCTACAAGAGTCCTTGGAGTCCTTTAGCTCAGCTGCACATGATCCATCTAAGAAGTTGATTCCTATCAAGTACACCTCTTCAAACCCCTAAAACTATCATAAGCAATAAACCTTTCATACATCTTCTCTAATGAAAATTTCAATTCCATTAGCCTGCTTGTTCTTCTTTCTTCCTCTACGATAACCCCCCATCTTTCTTTTATTTTGTTGACCTTCTTAAACTTCTTCCCATGCAGGTAATGAGACACAAGTTGGCTTAGCTATCCCACTTTCACCTTCCTTGGCAAATTTATCAAACAAAGCTAATTTAGTAAAGTATGACTCATGTTGCTCAAAGGGTATTTAGTAATTGGAATGAACACATCTTTTCCTTTCCAATAGCTTTTAATGCATTGGTATAGTGCAAATGGGACTAAGTTATGATAATGTAGAGACTTCTTACTTATGAGCAAATGGTATTAGATAGGCACATTGATCACATGAAAAATGGTGGTGTAATGGATAGGTATAAGTTTAAGATCTATATTAACATATCTTGTAGACTTCGTAGGGCCATGGCTAAAGCTATTTATCAAGATGGGTTCTTTATCCAAGCATTAGATGTCAATTCTAGCATCTTCAAATGTACTCATAGGCATTGTGTTTAGAGAAGAGCCATTATCAATGAATATCCTCTTGACCAAGAAACTGTTAAGTATACCTTTTATGTATGGGGGAAATTGTGATTAGGATTCTTCGAACACATGTCCACATTAGTAAATAGGATTGTATTCTCATGCACCATGGCCATTGTCTTCATGGGATGTGCTATACTCTGAGTATTGACCCTTAGAGATCTCCATGAGTGCAATTACACTGCAAGCTATGCTTTGTTATTGAACCTTAAGAGATAGAAAAACTTTCCGAAATTAGTGGTCTTCAACAATGCTGTTACAATAGGTGGGCATTCATCTTCATGAGCTTCAATTGACTTCCCTTTATCTTCACGACTCTTATTAGCTTATGCATCAATTAGTTCCATTATAATTGGGTCATGACTAATGGCGTTTACCACACCTTGGTGATTATTTTGAGTTGGAAGCGGATTGCTCCTAACATCATTGTTTTCAATGATTAATTCCCCGCATTGAATCCATTCATTAAATATCTTCTTTGAAGTCCAATAATCCTTTATGGGGTAGCTAATAGTCTTATGGAACTTATAAAAGCTAGGGTCATTGCTTTCAACTCTTAGGAGCTTGAGGTTCCCATTACATAGCTAATGTTAAGCATCGCATGTATCTTAACCATGGGACATGAACATGTCAGTGATGGTTTAAAACTTGTAGGCTTGTCATTCTTACGCTTATTTTCTCCCCTTAGAGCCTTTTTATGGGTTGCGTTTATCGATGAGACATGCTCGTTGAATTTTCCGCTTTTAACTCTTTCTTGTGCCACTATATTTTTAGTCGTTTACATGTTATTGATCAATGTAGTAAAAGAAACTAATAAAAGATTCTCAAGATGCATCGTGTACTCAATAAACATCCATTAGATACAAATCTTAACCATCCATAAGATCGTCCTTTGGCTTTTGTTGGATACTTCCAATGTTAGTAAGGGTGACTCTTTCCTCAGTGGAGAATAACTTCTCTAAGAACATCTTGTACATATTTCCCTATGAATTGACTAACCCTTGGGAAAGATTAACATGCCATGTGAATGCTTTTTCCATAAGTGATTTAGAAAACTCCTTTAACTTCAAGTCATCATGTAAACCATATACTTCCAAGGTCTTAATTTTAGTAGGTGCTTTTTAGTACACCCCTTCTTGCCATTGAACAACATGTGGACTCACATAATCCATGGGATACGGCTTTGCAACAATGCATTAATGGTACGAGAGCACCCCATTGTAGACTTCACTTATATTTATTTTAAGTACATATGAAGATCCTCCCTAGTCAGGAATGAACCCCTTTGAGTAGATGTTTCTACCCTAACAAGCATCACTGGAGTAGGACTCATGGAAGTAAGATTCATAGACATAGAGTTTACATATATAGGATTCATAGGTATATGATGCATGGAATCAACAATTATAAGATGTAGGGTAATACATGAAAATGATGAGCCTCCAATTTGAAACCCTTGATTCCTCTCTTTAGGTAGAAAGTGTTGTATAGCTGTAGGTTCTACTATAGGAAGTTACTCTTCAATTCTATGAGTGACTTACTCATTGGTAATAAGAGGATTGAGTGGCTAAGTATCTTGTGGATTATGCTATTGTACGACATTAGTATGATTCAAGGTAATTGTACCTTATTGTATAGCAATAAAGGTAACCAAAGTAAGCATACATTGGGTAAATATTGCCATGAGTTTGTTTAAATCTCGATTTGTCTCTCGAAGCTTACGCTAGTTAAGCATTGTTAGGGGTAGCTTCTTGCGTACCACCTTCTTAATTTGTACCACTAACTAGAGGTGGATTTTGGTCAATGATTATAGTAATATTTTTTAGTTCTTGATTACCGCCATAAGTAAGATTAGCTGGTCTTCTCCTTAAAGGTACCATCACACAAGTGTCAAGCCTTCCTTCCATAGTGAAGTTGCTAAAGTACAGGTGTAAAGGTTTGATTTCGAGGGTCACGTGTATCACATGCCATAGGTTTTACTAGCTTTTACATACAGCACTTAGACTCTCTAGATACTCTATAACCTTCCTCACCTGAACTCACAAGAAGACACTTACTTAAAGAGGAGAGAAGTACTTAAATAATATAACTTGTATTTCTAAATGACCTACAAATGAGGAGGTCATCCCTTTATATACGAGAGGCCTCCATCAATAGATAGCCTAGATCAATTTGATCTAATAGCTATTATACAATTTTAGCTATCCTAATCTAACTACCCCACCTACCAAGGTTCAATATATCTAAACACTTCCAAAACATTCTTAAGAGTAGATTGGGCTTTAGTCATGGGCTTTACATATAATGGACTTCTACATATATATAGAAAAGTGAAAAATGGGCTTGGGGAAAGAGCCCATGATATTCTCCCCTACCTAAGTTGGCAATATCCCCATTGCCTTTTGCTCCTTAGAGAAATCTTCCACTAAATGTCTAGACCAAACATAGTCCATGGTATTCTCTTAGGTTGCTTCACTTTGGGTTAGACCCTTTTACTGCATTAAGTACTCTAAGTAAGATGGCTAGCTTGGACCTCTCATTAAGTGCCCTTATAGGGTCTCCTGCCTTTCAATCTAGCATATCCCATAAGTTTCCTCCATACTGCTGCTAAGGTCTCTTACCTTTCAATTTGGCATATGCTATAAGTTTCCTCCATATTGTTACTAAGGATTCATACATTTCAATCTAGTATATCCCACAAGTTTCCATAAAGGCTTGTATGTCTTTTAATATTTTCAGGCAATGGAACTTATCCTCTACCTTAGCTAATATTTGGTAGAAATATGGAAGACTTGGGTCCTTTAGGTTGTGATGTCTCTTTAAGATCTTCATCTAAAAGTCCTTATGCTTTGGAATATGTATCCTTTCTCCTTTGCAATAAAACAACCCATCCTCCATCTAGTATTTCTTGTTTGACCTCCTTTCTCTAGCATTAGCTTGGCTTGAGGATCTTGGGCTAAGCCTTCTTTGATAATCTCTAATACTTTCTTAAGCTTTAGGTCCCCTACCTCTTAAGCTAAAGCATTTTTATCTTCTCCTATGGATTCTTCCTTTTACAGCTCCATTTCTCTTTTCAGTGGTTAGGGCTATTTGAGTCTTCCCCTTTACCTTAGGCACCTCCTGTACCTTTAGTTCTAGTCTCTTTGGATTCTAGACTATTATATGTCTTACATAGAACATAGAAACTTTTGGGCTTGACTACAGTTACGACTGATCGAAACCACATCACCCTTCATCTATTGTCATTATATAATTCATCGATGGAGTGATCTAATTACATAACTATCAAAGAAATCCATTCCAATGATTAGCTCATAGTCGTCCAAGGGGATTACTTCAAGTTTTATCTTTCCTCTTCATTGCCCTAGTTGGAAATCAACATCCTAGACAACTCTAGTTGTAGGGACTTCTTCTTAGTTGATGGTCTTTAACCTTCCTTTATCCCATTGAAACATGAGACCCAACTTTTTAGCTGCCTTTTGCGAAATGAATATATCGGTTGCCTTAATGTCCACTAAAGCATTTATCCTTTGGCTTGCCACCAATGCTTCAACGTATACTAAGCTTCGAGCCTCCTTAGTGGGTTTACTTTATATGGAGCCCGATCTCTTCAAGACTCCCAATTTATGGTTAGGTTGGGCCTCATCTTTTTCCATTGTAACTAAGGCTACTAGTTTTTTTTTTTTTTTTTTTTTTGAATGGGGTAATCCCTTGATTTATATGCCCTTCCACATATGAAACAAAACGGTTTGCTCTTAGGATATTCCTTTTCTTCCATAGGAGGCTTATCCTTTTAAGTTGAGTTTCTATCTCCCCTTCCAAGGCTTAGATGACGCGAATCCATGAACACACAACGGGCATGAACTATGAATAGGTATTCAACATTTGAGTAGGATGAGGAATAGGAAGTGGAAGGGGGGTTTTGACTACGAATGTATATGGATATCACGTACTAAGAACAAACATAATTAGGGCTTAAGCTCGAAATAAAGTTCGATACAACTCACAAACATTAAATGTCACTTGGTTTTCAAATGAGAGGTTAGATGCAACTAACTAACTTGCTCAAATGAAGGGGTTCACCACAATCTTAAGGATAAGATTGATAAGAATACAAGAAAGACTAAAGAGATATTCAGCATTCAATAATCTGGCAAAGGCAAGCTCTAAGAACTTGGGAATATCCTCACTCAAAAAGAATGTTTAAGTGTAATCACTGTCTATATATATTTCCAATTCGATGTGTTGGCTAATTACAAAAGTTGCTAATTATAGTAAATTCTAAAACCCTAGTGACAAAATTATGAATAATATACAAGGCCCTTAAACCTTAAAGAATGGCCCATAATTGAAATAAGGAAAATATTTACAAAGTATACAAAACTGCGCATTTAACAAATTAGTCAGCATACAGTCATTCAAGTTGTCTATAGGATAAGACCCGAGTAGGGGCTAGTTGGCAGTTAAGTACTTGAACTGGGGTGGGATGTTTGGAAGTCTTATTATGCTTGGCTAAGCTCCCAGTAAGGTTGGCCCACAGTTGTTGCACTCGTGGATTGCTTAGGGCTAGCTTTCCCATGCTGTGCCAAGCTATTCTTTAGCCATAAGGCCTCAGCCGTTTAGTCTCTTGACGTATTGGCAAATGACAAACTTGATGCTGAATGGTTCCTTTTCCTCCTTTCGTCCTTCGTTTATCAGTTTAGCCTCAGTAAGAGCAGGTCTATCTCGAGTTAGGATAAGTCGGCCTCAGCTTCTGGTAAGTCTACATTAGCTTCTGATAGGTTGGTCTCAATTTGGGGATTGTCGTGGACTAATTCCTATCATTGGATTCCCTTTTACCCAAGCTACCTTACCTCTTATATGGCTACCTTCTATTACCTCCCTCTAAAAGCATTCACTTGACGTGAATTATATGAGGCTCTCAACAATAACCATGGCTTAGGCTAAGGTTTGGATTCCTCGCCTTTCCAACTCTATTTGGGCCCATCTCTGTCGGCCATCATAAAACATAAACATTGAATCCCTATTATTCATGTTGGGAATCTCCAGTAACAATTCTAAGAATTCTCGTACTTACTCTCTAGTGGATGTCTTATGCTTTAATCACCTTAGACTGGCTTAAGCATCCCTTTCAACATTATTGGGATAGACTTAGGCTCATAACTTAGTTTTAAAGTCTTCTAATGTTCTAATTTTCCCGGCCCCCTACCTTGCTCCATCATCAATCTTCTCTACTAAAGGGTAGCTACATTATTAAGGAATATAGGGGCCGTCCTTAACCTTAATGTATCATCTAAGACACAAATTGCACCAAAGTGCTATTCTAGGGTTTAAAGGAAATTATCTATCTCCTTAGCATTTCAAAAGCCATTAAAGACCTTAGGCTTAGGTACATCCATTCTTGCCATAACCCTACCATGGTTCAATTGAAATCTGGTCTCAAAGCATTATTAGACCCATGCCCTTAAATCTCCTAACTCCTTCCTCAAGGACTTTACCATTTCTTAGATGGTAACATCCCTTCTTTGTAGATCACCTACAACTCGATTCAAGAACGTCAGCATCACACTTAGGAGCTCCTTCTATAGCTTCTCCAAAACTTCCTCAACACCTTGAACTCGATCATGTACAAAGACCGTGGCTAACTCCACTCTAACCATCCTTGCTTTAATTAAGGCTCTACTTTACGAGGTCTTCCCTTTAGGAGTGAGTTCTTGATCCATCATTGGAGTTAAGGGACTTCCAGCTTACCCTTAAGGGATAATAGAAGCACTTATTCCTGCCATCTTTTCTAAGATTCTGCTTTGATACAAATGTTTCGTAAGGAATGTTTTACTAACTCTTACATACGGCACTTAAATTGTCTAAGCACTCTATAGAGAGGCTAAGTCAGCCTTCCTTACTAGAACTCACAAGAACACACTTACTTAGAGAGAAGAGAGAAGTACCTAAGTAAGAATATCACTTGTATTTCTGAATAGATTAAATGAGAGGGCTTATCCCTTTACATACAAGAGGCCTCCATCAACAGATGGCCTAGATTAATTTGATCTAATGACTATTATATATTCCAACCTACCTTATTCTAAGAACCCTCACCTACTAAAATTCAACAAATCTAGACACTTCTAAAAAATTCATTAGAGTAGATCGAGCCTTAGCTGTAAACTTTACATATAATGGACCTCTACATATATATACAAAAGTGAAAAGTGGGCTTAGGGAAACAGATCTTAACATACACTGCATGATAAACGGGCTATACATTGTAGGGGGAAATGATTTGACTTCAATAGTACTCATAGGATGATTAAGTGAAGAGTGAAAGGGAGGAAGAGTAGGCAATCTTGATATGGCTCTAACATAAGGTATAATAAGTAGAGGAGTTGAATAGTATCAAATTCTACTATTTATGATGAACAAGGTATGTGTTCTTGAGGAGGTTGAGTGTTTAATTTGTTTGAGTAAGCAGTCTAATAGAGTAATAGCATTAGTTGAGATGAGATACTTATAGAAATTGATCGTCAATCCCATTCGTTGGATTATGATGGTGATCAATAGCTAGAATTGATCGTAATGGACTTTCCTTCATGGGTTTGGGCCTAATAAAGGCCTTATTTTCTTAGTGTAAACCATATTGAGAAAGGTTAGATCGAGTAGACTGATTAAATGAGCCTTACTCTAAGCCTATCATGCTAAATTTCCCTTGATCATCCCAATTTTATATGGGCTTGACTCTTTAAGTCTTGTCATCTTAGTCTAAAAAGTCAAATCCATTTAAATATTTAACTCAAGGCCCATAATGGAATTTAGGCCTATACAGTACTTTTCGTGTCTCACTTCTTCCTCATTACTAAACCTATATACATTTTTATTTCTTACTTCTTTTACTTATATCTTCCCATTACTTATTAACTTTTTTGTCACTAAATGAAAGCTATGATCATTGCATACTAACTTCTCATAACTATTAAAGCTTTATTCCTTTATCTCCATATTTTGATTCATATCCTTCATAAATTGAAACTTTAAACTCCATGCATCACTACAATAATAATGAGCAATAACAAGAAGGTAAAGTGCAAAGAAACAATTTGTCACAAAAAAGTTCCAGGCCTTGTGAGAAAAAAATGTGCCACATAAACAAATAAGCGATGATCTATTTCTCACAAACACTAAAAGTAGGATTTACTAATATTTTATTGCCACATTAACCATTATGTGTCAATCTCATTCTCGGAAATACTAAAACATCACCTCACTAAATACTAAAATGTCATACGATGTGATTTCATTTTCTACTTTTCATATTCCCTCTAGGTAAACTAAAGGAATCACTCTCCTCCCATTTTGAAACATTACCTTCAAAAAAGAGGACTAGGGCATGCTCATTGCTGCAGTCTTGTTGGAGCTTTAAGTATTTGCATTTTATCTTTTAAATTAAGGCTTTTGCTTTTTAGTCAAATATTTCAATTTCTTCTCTAGTTTCTACATACTCCTAGGAAGAAATCCATAGGACTTACTCTTCTCTCATTTCAAAACAAGGCAAATAAGAAGAAGATTAAACACTAGTTGGCCTCACTAGAGCTTTAGGTACTTTCCAATTTCCATTTCATATTTTCAATTACGGTTTTACTTACAATTGTATTAGTTCTAAATAAAGTTGTAGAAAGTAAAAAGAAACAAAACTCCCTTTTCCCCATTCATCTTTTCATATATTAATTTTAGGGAGTTTAGACTAGGAAAAGGTTTGCATTTTTTCCATTTTGTGTTTTGTTATTGTGTTGAGTAGCCTGATTTATCTAGATTCTCTTAACTGGGATTTCACTGTAGCTTAGGACTAAAATGCTGTAAAATCTTAACATTTGGTGTGTGTACTGGGATAGCCTAAAATTTTTCTCAAGTTTGTATCTTTACAGTATATTTTGTTCTCTCTCTCTCTCTCTCTCTCTCTCTCTCTCTCTCTTTTATGTTTATCTATTTAAGTTTCTATGCTTTGATAGTCCCTTTAGATTTGTTTTGTATGGTAAAGTTTTGTTCTTTAGTAACTAATTCTAAGGTTTCGGTTTCCTTAGCTTGATATGATGGTTTATTTCATAAATTTGATTCATTATTATAATTATTGCATAACCATGTTCTTTAGTAATACAGCATGAGGAATGTTTTCTATAGTTATTATAGGGATAATAATAAAATACCAAAGCTTTGTTTTCTATATTCTATACATGTAGCTTTGGGTTGCCAAGTTTCATACTCAATCTAACATTTACTTTTTTTTTTTTCTTTTTTTTTGCCATTGATCTAATATTTACCTAAAAGATGAATATTTGTGGCATCATTTTTCAAAAGACAAGGAAGGAGTAAAATTAACAAGAAAAATTGAAATGACATTTAGAAAAGAAACTTCAACCTTCATTTGTAAGTCTTGACAAACAAATGTTTAATTGAACATATAACATTTAACAAAAATAAACTTTAAAAACTTTAGGTGTAAAATTTAAAATTTCATCAATATTTACATAGTGATTTTGATATTATTATGTTGATATATGTATTTGACGTGTGGTTATTTTATGCTTGTTTATTATGTTGCTTACATGGAATTAGTATATTCCAATGGGATTGTTGTAGACTCATTGATACATTTACATCTTAGGTCTTACAAGTCTATGGTAGGGAATTGTAGGTTCCTCAAAAGACTAGCAAATGTTAATTCCAAGGAAAATGTTGTATGTTTTTCAAAGGGAATGAGCCACACATGAAAAGTATGGACATGAAGACGTAGAATTCTTTTTACTTGAAGTATTATGAATGTTTATTCTTAAATTTAAGGTATTTGGTGGTTGTTGTGAGTTGCATCAAGTTTGAACAACACAATACATAATTTTGTAGTGTAAGGCTCTCTTAAAGCAATGAATACTTAGATACCTAGCTAAGATAGAATTATCAAGCAATAACAAAATATTGAGCTAATAGCTACTAGCATAATAGCTAGTAGCATATTATGTAGATGAGAATCACAATTCACAATCACAAATCAATTAGCCATATAGATGAATGCTCAGTGGTTGACAACTAAGACTTAGTTCTATCTATGGACACCATGCTTGCAATTTCCTTTTCCTTTTCCTATTCATCATATTATATATTTATAAATTTTGGTAAAGAATAAGCTTGTCTTCTTTCCTAAAGTGATGCTAATTTAACATTTGTGTTTTACTTAACATTTCTGTCTAGAGGGTTTGATGCCAAGAACAGGCTAATATTGTATTTTTTGAAAGGTGACAATGTAAAACTTAATTTTCATTTTTTTTTTCACTTATCATACTTATAGTTCTATTGGCTACTTTAGAAATAACATAGTGCATATTGTGAAATCATTCTTCCATGAGATAGTCGTTATGAGTATTCCATTAGTAGACATGGAGAATGGTAGATATTGTAAATTTACTATGTTAAATCTTTATGTAGTGGTCCTTAACCAAAATCTTTATCTAATATTCATTGTTTAATCATTAGATTTTTTATGAATTCATTTATTAATGATTCTAAGTATGGTGTTTTGATGCAGCATTGATGTTTCGGGGCTTAGTAGAATAGAAGTTATCTTATCACATGGTTTTGAGGCGAGTGCTATTCATGAGTAGCTCAATTACTAGGTGAGTTATTTCCTTATTTATCTATTTATTTCCTTTTATATGATGTGATTTTGAGACATTGTTATGTTAAGATAAAACACTTACTATACCAAATATTATCTATATAGATGACCCTACTTATAATAAGGCTTGAGTATTGTTATTTTCTTTATTCTTTTTAAGTGCTAAATAAAGGGTATGATTCTTTAGCAAACCATCATGCTAGATTATTTGTACTAGCATATTGTTTTATATATTTAAGTCCTTAAACTTGTTAAAATCTTTTGAATATTGTCCAACTCAACTTTTAGTAACACCGATCATTTAAAGTTAACCTTTCATGAAGGTTTATGCCTTTTCGTTTGATTATTAATTTTTATAGTAAAATTTCAATCTTATCACTGAAGGTGATGATTGTTGGCTATTGTTACTTTATAGGATTGCTAGTAGAACATATAGTGAAAGTGATACTAGTTGAAGGGGAAGTATGAGTGATATGGTAAGGGAAAGACAGCAAGTTAGAAAGTGCCAAAGGGTTTAGGTCATCGACTAACTGATTGGATTACTTTGTACAACCTCTTTGATAATGACCTTGATCATAAGGTAATTCACCTTTTTAATACTCATATTATGTATATTTATGCATAATATATTATACTTGCTTTGTGTGATAATAGTGTTTTCTTGTGGAAACATTTTTCAATTAACATTGTAAACAGAGAAAAGATACAATATCACCAAATTGTTGGTACAAAATCGTTCATGAACATTTAGCTTAGTAAGGTATAGAAAAATAATTTCTTTTATTATTCTAATTTTAAATTTCTCACATTATGCAACCAAGATGATGTTAAAGATCACAAAAATATATTGGAGTATATGGCAATGAGATGTATAGAGTAGCTATGAAATCAGTGCATGGAATAGACTAAATCTATGTTTCCTATAGTTTGGTGCTCCCTTTGTTTATTTTGACATATTGGTGCTCCCTTTAGTTTACTTAGATAAAAAATGTTATACTTAATATCTTTTTTGTTTATTTAGATAGATTAGTACTCCCCTAGTTTATTTAGATAATCTAATTTTAATTACTTTTTATTTACTTTCAAGTTTAAGATCTTTACTATATATAGACATAAAGAATATATCATATAGAAGAAAGTTTTTTAGTTTCTTTTAGCTATAAATGGGCCTTATTGCCTGCTTGGTTTGTTGTCGAAATTTTTATTTTTCTTTTTCATGCTTCTACAATTTAGATTTGTTAATATAATGTTTCAAAAAGTTTAGACTTGGTGTCTGTATGTATTGAGATCACATATACCCTTAGAAATGGTAAGAGAACTCCTTTGAGAGTATGATATGTATGTCTTTTTGCTAAGTCTGATTCAGTCTTGTTTCTAATATTTTAGTACGGGAGCTATTTGTATGGTCTTGTAGTGTGATATATTATTGTCATAATTTCTAGGTTGTACTAGTCTAAGTAAAACAAAATTTATCTTATGCTGAAATGATATTAGCAATTGGTTTTATCTATATTAGTGTTAAATTATGTTAGCATTCAAAAGTATAAAATTGATTAATCATCATAGGTAGTTATAACCAATTATATTCTAAATGGATCCACTATGTTGGTTTTAGATTTTATTTTTGTAGTCCTACTTTGAATCTACATCTCTGTTTTCCTTACAAGCTATTTGGAAATATTGAAACTATGCATTTTTATTTTCTAACTTTATATATGTATATATCTTTGTGGTAATATTCTTAAACTAATATATAATATATTGTTAGTCTGTCATTTTATGTATTGAAATGAATTATAGACTTTGAACTAATTTTTGATGATGATGATGACACTAATTGGAGTTGGAGATAAATTATAATTTAAGGGTAGAAAGATTTCATTTGAACTAATGAAGATTGAAGTAGTTTCATTGTTGGAGATATGGCTAAAAGGCATAAAAATGAAGGAAGTTCATATTTGCTGGCTTTCGTGTTTCTCCTTTTGTCCCTCTTTTTTCTTTTTGATTTATTTGGGAATACTAAGACCATGTTTTCAGTTTCTTAACTTCATATATATAATTTATGTATATACCCTTTAAGCTACTGTATCTTGTTTTATAATTAGAAAATTGATGTGAACTACGCTAATTGAGTTTAGCCATGCTATGTTAATTTTTTATATAGTGGTTAATACTTAATATTGATATTTTGGTCTTAACATGTTTTGTTGTAATATATGTATATATTTTATATAATGGTGAATACTTCATATTCATATTTTCGTCTTAACATGCTTTGTTGTAATATATTAAGGACTATTAAAGAATTGAACATTTGAATGTACCTATAAGAGAAGAAAGGTTGAATTAAGAGAATGGGGTATATTCTATATTGGAAGAAAAACATGTAGTTGTATTTCAACTATTGCTTCAAGTGATATTTAAACCATTGTGATTTAGTGAAAGATTCTATGAACTTATCAATCAACCATGGAAATGATGCACTCGAGCTCTAATTGATGAGGAATGGAGAAACTTCAATTGCTTATTCAAAAAAGAGGAAATGGAGTTTGTTATAATGTGTAAAACTAACTAACTAATTTATAGCAACTATTTATATTCTATTGCCTAGTTGTCTAGCTAAGCAATCCTAGTCAGCTAAAAAATGTCATGTAGCAATATATATAAACAAAATAAACAACAAAGTTGAGAGCAACAACAGTCCCACTTTATTATAAGAAGTTCATACCCCAAATGGCTTGATGCTATGGAACAAAAACAATCTTGGTGAAAACATCAGTAACTTGTAATGAAGAAGAGATATATTGAGGATGAACAAATTGACAAGAAACATAATCACGGATGAAGTGGACATCGATGTTGATATGTTTGGTATGATTGTGAAGGTAAGGTTTATGAGCAATGAGGTTGGCGGATTTCTTGTCATAGAATAAATTAATTGGTACAGAGATAGGAATATGAAGATTGCGTAGAATATATGAGGTCTAGAGTAATTCTTTAATTGTAGAAGCCATACTGCGATACTCCACTTTAGTTGTAGAGGTGCTAATGGTGGATTGCTTCTTTGATTTCTAGAGAACCAAAGAATTGCCTACATAATGGAGTATCCTGTGATAAACTTGTAGGCAAATGCAGTAGATGTCCAATTGGCATCAATATGCGTATGAAGTTCTAAGGAATTAGAAAGAACAATCCTAACCTAATGGATCCTTTAAGATATTTAAGAATGTGCATGGCTACTTGTAAATGAGGTTATCATAGTTGTGATAAAAACTGACTTAACTTGTTAACTACAAATGAAAAGTCCGAATGAGTGATCGTTAAATAGAGTAAACGATCAACTAGCCTAAATCTACACCTTGACATTCTACAACCTTATAATATGTTTGAAACAAATTTACATTGATTCAGCAAGGTACCAACTTCAGTGCAACAAATTTCCATCCCTAAAAAGAATCAAGCAAAGTCTAGATCCTTGATAGTAAACTCATCATGAAGATCACCCTTTAATTTAACAATAAGAGACTCATTATTCCCAACAAGCAACATATCGTTAACATATAAAAGGACAATAAGAAATGAACCATTAGTAAAGAAAGTGAATAAAGAGTGATCATGAGCAAATTGAAGAAACCCTTTATCAACTAGAAAATGAGAAATCTCAAGATTCAATTGCTTAGAAGCTTGCTTGAGACCATAAAGTGATCTCTTAAGCTTATACATAGATCTGTATAAAAGTCAGTTTTGAATTATGAACCAATTTGAAACTACCTCGATGAATTGATGAATCGGCTTGGCTTGGGTCTAGGTAGGCGTAAACCAACTGTGAAATCGCCAGGCTACAAGGGCCCAAGCGGTTTGGCTTGGTCAGCTTGCTGAATTGGACAGTTTGGCCTACCGATAAAAAAAATTAATTAATCAATTTAAAACAAAGCAAACAACATATAGAATAATACAACATCTCTCTATCCCCCAATCATATCTCTTTCTTTCTCTCATCCCCCACTTATTCTCCCTCCCAATCATTACACATTTCTAGTCCCACTAAATCTCTCTCTCTCTCTCTTTCTCAATCATACTTCTAACATCACGTGACACAACACCTCGCTCCACTTTAATTATTTACACTCACATACACCAACATGTACTTTCACATTTCACAAATTCAATAAGGCATCTAACTTTTAATATGCATTCAATCAATTATTTACTATAATGCTCTAATTCATTCTCTTAGTTTGTGAGAAATGAATTTCTAATTTAAAAGTTTTGGCATGCAGAGGTTTACGACTGTCAAAATGGTAGTAGTAGGAACATTTTTAGCGCATTTTGCACTAATAACAAAAGATAGGGAAATTATTTGAGATGAAAGGTAATGCACATAACGAAAATTTTTTCACTTTGTATGTCTATAAATTGGTCAAGTTTCACACAAACATTCATCCTTTAATATTTAAAATATATACACTCTCCAACTGTATTCGATTTTGAATATTTCTTATCCATAGTTTGCTCTTGTTTTGAAGCTATTTTTTTTCCTTCTCTTAGTGTTATTTTTTATAAAATTGTAATTCTTTTCAATAACCAACTTAACTAATATCTTTGAAATTTTATATTTCGCTTGAATTTCGTCGTTCTGCCTTTGTTATAAATATCTTTTGTAGAAATTTTTCTTCTTCTAGCTTTTATTTATTTATTTTTTAAAAAAACAAACTATCTCTATGGAAAAATTCTTGCATTGTACTTTCTTCGAGAAAAAGCATAGTTCCTACTTAAGCAGGAAAGGTAAGGTGAAGGTCGCAGGAATAGATATGTTGTTTGAACCACAGTGGTTTGACGACATTCTAGCATATGCGAAGTAGGAGTATGACCTCAACAAGAAGAGGGCACATGAGATAATGGAAAACATTGAACGCTGAGGTATACTACCTTTTAGCTTTGAAATTGAATCTCAACTACAAGTTACTGAGGCATAATATCTCCTAGGTTCGAACCTCTATGCATGAGTGTCTCTACATAACCTACTGGATTTAAACCTCTATGGATGAGTTTTCCTATGGCCATGTTTGAAGATAAGGAGGATGAGATAGAAATGATTTTCAGAATTGAGAAGCAACAAAAATGTCAACATATACCTAGCAATTCAAGGACTTCAGGTTTAAGTAAGCCCTCTAAGCTTAGTAAATCTAATATTTCCATAATGCATTACCATAAAGGTATAGATTAGAAGGGGAACTTACAGGTGTTCTGCAATGTAAGCTACGCTTGAAAAATGGGAGAGGGATATAGTACCCTCAATAAGCACCTAAAACTGAAACATCCTAGTGAGGTGGAGATAGACAGTATGTAACAACAGACCGCTTGAGGTGGTGGTTTATTCGGATAAACGCTAATGAGGTACAATTAAGAGGAGTACAAGTACAACCCTATGTAGTACCTCGCCAACATGCATATGTCATTTAATGTAGGTATGTTAGAGAAGCAAAGCTGATACTAGTGGGAGGTGTTTAACCTCAACTTGCAATAGTTAAGCTACTCTACATTAAGCTGAGCCACACAGGAGCTCTACCACAAAGGTAAGCAGAAGCTTACAAGAAAGTTCACTTCACTTAATATGTTAGTATCCATATATGTAAACATATAGACGGATCATTTTTGTAATAATTCTTATATGGGTATAACTGTTTACTAGATAGAGGATAATTGGCAACTTAATAAAAAATTGTTGGCTTTAAGGTTATTTAATGAGTGCTACATGGTGTAAAACATTTATAAAATTATTAGAGAAATCTTAAATAAGTATGACTTAGTGAGGAAAATTTTTTCCATTAGTTTTGATAATGTAAGTGTTGACACGACCTTAATAGCAGGTCTATAAAATCTTTGTCAACTAGTCTTGGGTTAGGGCAGGGGTGTGGTTTTCCATATACATTGTATAAGTTATATTCTTAACTTGTATGCCGAAGATGACATTGTAGCTTTATAGCACAATATAGCCCCAATTAAAAATGTGATGAAGATAATAGCGGATACTTCGTCCCTTTGCAAGAAGTGGTTGAATTTTTTCATGGAGCATGGGAAGTGGCCTAAAAAATTTAAGATGGATGTATAGTACAGTTGAAACTCCACATACGAGTTGTTGAATAACACCGTCCCTTACAACGAACTGTTGTGTGACTTTGCTATGTATAACATACATGAGGTTGACATTTACCCCAACAATTGGGATGCATGTATTCAGTTGTTGAAGGTTCTGAAATTTTTAATAATTTGACTAAGACTTTTTAGCAAGTTTATACGGAAAGTGTCCACCTTCTTGTTATGTCGGTAGTTAACATACTTAGCGTACTTCATCAAGCTTACAAGGACCCGAATCTACATAATGTGTTTGCAATATGGTGTTGAAGTGGATAACTTATTATAAAGACATTTCTCATATTTATCTTGTTACAACTCTTCTAGATTTGCATTATAAAGTTGATGTACTACTAACATATTTGAAAACTTATTACGGTTATATTAATGATCTAATAGATTTTCAAGATATGTATAGCTTGGAAGCATAATAGGATATATCCGTAGTGACAATCGACATAGAGGTACTATTTACGCGCTACCAAAGTAAGTATGGTAACCAGTCATCAGTATCCTTTTTACCACCTACTAAAGAACATCACTACTTATTTATGGGTGAGCAATTATTGGTATAGAAATTGAAGAGGCAATGGTTTTGGTGGGCTATTGTTCGAGCTGCAGCATTATACAAACATAAAATTTAAGTTCTCTAAACATATCTCCATTAGAGATTTCGATATCTTGGAGTGGTGATAGAGACATGCAAAGGACTATTCACCCCTATCTCACATCATACGTTAAGTACTTACCGCTTTAACATTGATGGTCACCGTTGAGTAAGCGTTTAGTACTGTATGCTTTATCTTCAACATTGAGGCAAGCGCTTGCATGAAAGACTAGTACAAGGCAACTTGCAAACAGCAAGAACAATGTGGGACATCAAGCGAGGAGGATGAGTACTTCAGCGATTAGAATATATGTGACGGAAGCTGAAGCTCAACTACAGGTACTACTCCCTAGCATGAACTACCAACGAAAGGAGACACCTATTAAGCACTAAAAAATCTTCCGTTTTATTTTTCTTTTTGCTCCTTTAAAAAAGGTTTTGTCACCTAATAAAATTGTTTTCACAATTACCCTAAAAAAACTAAATGATATGATTTTCCTAAAAGTAGCAATCTAACTTTAGGTTTTTTCAAATTATTATCGAGTGAAATTATTTTTCTTCATAAAACTTAAAATGGATAATCACATATACTTGCCTTTTTTTTTTTTAATTTTCCTAATTTAAAATTAACTAATACACTAAAGTTTATCTAAAAATCTAAACCAAACTACGGCGATTTGATTCTGACTAGTAGATACGTAAACACCTTCAAGGTGACCTTAAAATCAATTAAAAAAATTTTTTGGCCTACCCCTAAATTCTCTAAGACTGAATTTTTACAATAATTTTTTATACTGCTACTAAATGTGGATAGTATTTTATTTTATATTTTTACTTGGTTACCATATTCGATCGAAGAGATAATTTTTTGTAACAAACCAACACAACTTACAATTAATATTGGCTTTGTAATTTATTTTTTTCCTATATTCCAAAATTCTGCAATCAATGGGAATTATTTATCTTTTGAAATTTCTCTCACTTTACTTAACATTACTTAATATTTTAATATTGCACAAATATCAAGTTCATGTGAGCTAAACCTATTATTTCGGAATGGAGTAAAATTTTGACAAAAAATATCAGTTAATCATACATGCAGCAGTACGTGATATAAAAATGTACACGTAACGTTTTACGATAATCTTTGGAATAAAATGCAAGTGCGGGAGAAGACTAATAAATATTTCCAAGAACACGAAAATAAATAAAAATTTTGAAATTATTAAGGTAGTTAATTTATTTGAAAAAAAAATTGGTGATCCAGTGCAAGGGCCAATGAACCGGTCCGGGGCCATGACTACAATGGTTAGTAACGATTCACCCTAAAGTCAACCCATGAACTAATAGTTACAAGTCGATTTCGGACCAGTTTAGCACAGTAAACAGGTTTACCTATACACTTGATTAAGACCAGCCTTAGTAAACCCAGGTGGTATTAGCATGTAGATTTCTTTATACAAATACTTGTGTAAAAAAGCATTATTAATATGAATTTGTTGAATAAGCCAATTGAATGAAGTAGCTACTACTAAAAGTATGCCCATAATACTTAATTTAGCTATTAGAGAAAAAGTATCATGATAATCAACACCTTCCATTTGGGTATATCCCTTAACTACTATTTGAGCTTTAAACCTTTCATCACTCTCATTAGGTTTATATTTAATTTTGCATACCTATTTTAATCTAATTGCTTTCTTATTTGGGGGAAGATCAATTATATCCTAAGAATCATTCATTTCTAATGCTTCCAATTCCCTATTCATGGCATCTATCCATTCTTTAATTTTAGAAGCTTGAGAATAGGTGAAAGGTTCTTGAATTGTTAAGACATAAGCCAAGGATGCCACATAATTGGGAGGAAATTGATAAGAAGTTTTTTAATCAAACAAGGGTACAAAGTATAAGAAATAAGATGTTGTGAAGAGGATGTAGCAATAGCTAAAGTTGTATGCCAAGAATGTACATAATTGTCTAGCCAAGAAGAAGGTCTACATGTCTTAGAGGATCTTCTAAGAGCAGGGGATGAAGAATCAAAAGAATGTATAGGATCAGAAGATTGAGAGATATGAGCAAGATCAAATAGTTGTGTATCTTGAACAGAGGGATGTGACAAAGAATTAGAAGAAGGATCAATGTGATTAGATTCACTAAAACTAAGAGGAATAACAATAGAAGGTTGTGAACATGTATCAATAAGATTTTTAAAAGGAAAAATATCCTCATGAAAAGTAACATCTAGACTAGTAATGACTTGCCTTGATTTCGAACAATCCACTTTGAACCCTTTTTGGCCATACTAATATCTAAGAAAGATACATTTGATCTCTTTAGGATCAAATTTATCCTTATGAGGAGAATTATGAGTAATGTAACAAAAACAACCTGCGGTGTGTAAATGGTCATAAGAAGGTTTTTCCTTAAAAAGAACTTCAAAAAGGAGATTTCCAATTTAATTTCTTTATTGGCATTAAATTGATAAGATATGTGACTGTTAAAATACATTCTCCTTAAAAATATTTTGATCGGTTTGCATAGAGTTTCAAGGCTCTAATGGTTTTAAGAAGATAATAGTGTTTTCTCTTTACCCTCCCATTTTGTGGGGATATGTATGTGATGGATTTTTGATAGATGATGCCAAGTGAATGAAAAATAGCTTGACAAGAATGAGAAAGAAACAAAATAACCATTGTTAGATCGAACTATTTTAGGAGTAACTCCAAATTATGTGTGAACCATTTTAAAGAATCTATCAAGGCACTCAATTACTTAGGAATTATTATTAATAAGGTAAGTCTAAGTACTACAAGAAAAATCGTGCACCAAAATAAGAAAGTAATTAGCACAACAAATAGAAGGAACATTGTAAGGTCCCTAGATATCTACATTGTAACAATTGAAAAATTTCTAAGGAATGATGCACACTTATTTTAAAAGGAAGTCTGCATTTTAGCTTCTAAATAGGTTTCACACATAAAAGATTCTAAAGATATTTCACACATAAAAGATTCTAAAGATAGATGCTTACAATGTTCCAAATGCCGAATCTTGGAAAGAGAAGTGTCTAAAGTGGTTGTGTAACAAACGTACTAAGCCATGTCTATTAGAAGGATTTATTACAAAATGAATCTAGGATACATTAGAATGCATAGATCCTTGCATGAAACTAGATTGTAAAATGCAAAGCCCATTACATACTTCAACCGATGCTATGACATTATTCTTTGTTGGTCCTGGAAAAGAAATGAAGAATGATTAATTGTAACCGTCATGCAATTATCAACAATTGCTTTATGTGCAGACAACAAAATATGCTTAAATTTTGGTACATAAAGAATTAATGACTAATTTAATGGTGCCATTGGGTAAACTTAGTGAAATGGGCATACCAAGAATGTGTTTATCTAACAAAAGTAAATGATAGTATTAAATGGTCCTTATTCGTCATTTATTGATTTATGTCGAAATTTTTTCCAATCGAGAGAGACATATTGGCTTATATGTATGGACCATAATATTAATTAATCTAATTTATTTTAAAATAAATATTTTGAGGCAAATAGTGTAATGTTCATAACTTTTCTTCTCCATCTTCTTTGCCCATGTTTAGTTCTTTTCATGCTTCCACATTCATACATCTTGACGCTAGGAGCACAGCACCCAAAAAGAAAAAGTCAACACTAAGATTATTTCGTCACGTCACGCACCACTGGAAAATAATATCCCTAAATTTCACGTATATCCGTCCACAATAATCAATCCATCATCGATTTTGGGAGTCCAGATATTCTGAACGTACAAAAATAAAATTTCATTTTGACTAAAAACATTTCCCTCCATTCTTATAATTTCTCGTCGGAATACCGATAAACAACGTAGTTGGATCTTATTAGCAACTTTACAACGAACCGTCAATTTACACCCTTAACAATCGCATGTATAAATATTTTCCCACTCCACGAAAATTATTTTGGTGTTGAAGTATTTCTATGACTACTATTACCACTATCACTACTTACATTCATATCATCACTCTTTGGCTGTGGATCACTACCATTTTCCATAACTTCAGATATGGTTGGATTCCCATCTTCCACATCGATTCTTATCTCCTCCACGTGAGAATTCGATATTCTCGAATTGGAATCCATAGAAATCGACCTCCTCCCCAGACCCATCTCCTCCACGTCAACCAAAATATGCCTACCAACATCACTTGGCACCTGACCCAAAAACCCATTTGACCCCACAAACCGCTCTTTCGAATCCCTCCCACCATTACCTTCTGGAAGTAATGTCTGCCTTCCATCATGTACACTTTCTGGAATCATCCTCAGAACCCCACTATCATTCCTAGCTTCAACATCGCTTCCAACCAAATTACTGTTATTTACAAAAGTACCCTCCGTTTGATTTTCTTCCCTTGAACTCAAATTTCCAGAATAATCGATATTCCTTTGACTTTCCTCCAAACTATGCCTTGAAATCGAACTGATATTCTCATCAAAGACACTATGCCTCGACGACACGATAACATGTGCACGACAAAGGGGACAATTTACATGCGACCCCAACCACGTATCTATACATTTCACATGAAACGCGTGGTTACACTTTGGCAATACACGCAGCGTTTCACCTTCTCGAAACTCGCTCAAACACACTGTACAATCCGTGCCTTCAATCAAACCGTTGGACTTATCATATTTCACCGCAGTGATTGAATTGATTACGGCGTTGCTCAGCCCTATCGTCCGGATGTACCAAATAGGATGATCGATACGAGTCCCGTCGTGAAAGTCATCACCTCCGCCGCCGGACTCATCGGACGGTGACTGACTGTTGTTAAGGGGGCTCCCGTTCCGACGAGAGCGGTACCAAAGACATGACTTTGAGATGATGACGTAATAGCTGACGATGAGGAAAGTGCCACCAAGGAAGGCGATGATGAAGATGATGGAAGGAGGGAACCGATGGTTGTTGCTGGATGTGCCGCCGGAGTAGGAGGGTGCTGGCTGTGGAAGGGTCGAGGATTCTGATGACGGTGGCGGGGGAAAGTAGTCCGAGCAGGAGTAGGGACATGAGGGGTCGCAATAGCCTAGACATGCTGAAGATTGGTTTGAGGTATAGAGGGTTCGTGAATTCCCATGTTTTATCGCCATTGGAGTTGTACAGAGTGTGAAAATGGAGGAGAGAGGGAGGGAGGGAGGGAGAGAGGATGGTGATATGAAAGTTTACGCAACAAGAAATGGAAGGAATAAATAAATTAAAAGCA
The DNA here is from genome assembly GCA_024138015.1 of Lumnitzera littorea. Taxonomy (NCBI): domain Eukaryota; kingdom Viridiplantae; phylum Streptophyta; class Magnoliopsida; order Myrtales; family Combretaceae; genus Lumnitzera; species Lumnitzera littorea. The sequence continues at coordinate 40,501,235 of JAMXBB010000012.1, forward strand.
ACATGGGACAAAAATGGTATGCTTCGAACTTAACATAACATAAGTCGTCCCACTAGCAAACACTTGGTATATCCTTAGTTGTGTACAGGAATGCTGAATATACTAGATTATCGAAAGATATAAATAAATATATTTTTTTGTAAAAAAAATATAAATAAATATTTGAATGGGTATTGGATGAGGTTTCTTCATGATTTCTATTGGAACGGGGAAAAGTATAAAGAAAAAAAAAAAGGAGATTATTTTCCATTTTTTATATATACTTGTAGAGAACTTTTAGGGATGAAAACAAAATACAAGATAACATTTTTTTTTTTTTTTAATTTTTGGGTAAACATAGGCATCATATTAAAATATCAACACAGTATACATAGTAGTTTACTTACAGATCTTAATAGGCTCTATACAAAGCACGCCCATCATTGGGCTTCACAACAGTGTCTTTGACCCTTACCGTACATCCTACACCACACTTATCCATGTTCACAGGATGACAAATCACATCCAAAGGTGGCCAGTGAAAAACATCAAAAATCCCTTCACATCTTCCCATATTAGCAAGTAGATTTGCAGCATTGTTAGTCTCTCCAGAAATTTGATGTAGTGTCCGTTCGCACAATCGGCAATGCATATATCTAAGATAAGTTTATACTTTTTCTTCATGTTTTCATTTGAAATTATTAATTGCACTGCTAAGGTTGAATCAGTTTCAATTTCAACTTGATGATACCCTAATTGCATAGAATGTTTTAAAACCCAATAGATCCCCCCAAACCTTGTTGCCACAATATCTATAGCCCCTGATTTGTATGTAAAACCTAATACCGACTTTCCCTCATGATCTCGGATGACTACCCCCGCATATGCTTGGCCTATTGGGTTGTCCATTGAACCATCAGTGCTCAACTTGACCCAATTATTTCGTGGAGGAACCTATCTTAGTTCTTGTGTTGGTATTTAATATAATTTTTCTTTTCTTTTGAGTGGGGCCTAATACTCGTGACACAATTTTCTAGCGTAATGCTTGAAATCTATTGTTATAGGTTCTAGATCATGCAAGGTTTGGTTTCTATTGAAACGAACATACTAAAGAACGAAGCCAAACTAAAATGCTCTTGACGGTTGAGCTAAGTGTCCTTCCTTTTTCTTTACACGTGTGTTTTGTTTAATCCAATTTACCACATCACCTCCTATTTTTTCTTATCAAATAAGTCTGTATTCTGATCTTCTTTAACTATCTATGTAATAACTTGGCATGAGTAGAAAGCATGAATGACATCTTCTTGTGCACTACCATATTTAAGATAGCTTGCATTTTCGATGATATTTCTTATTTTGAGATTTGTAAGCAATTTTTTACCATTCTTCATAAGAGCAATTTTATTTTTTTGGGGAATATGGACTTCTATAGCCAAGCCCAACTTTCTTTGGTACTCCCTTCTTCACTCATAAGCTAATAATAAATATTTGCAAGTTGAATAACCTGTTTTTCATATGAAACTTGTATCTTTCTTATCTAGCAATATAATTGGCCCAACTAATCTTGCTAGAATATCTGATAAAAAAAAAATTCCTAATTTATCATCATCCCATTGGTATGGCCCCTTCCAACTTTATGCTAAAGTTATATTTTGTACTTGGTGTATTGGTCCATACACCAGTTGTGTTACTATCCAATTTCCAGCCTATTTGTCCTACCAAAAGTTTATAGACTGACCATTTCCTATACCCTTGATCTCATTCTTTTTAAACTAATTTTGGATTCATGTAACTCCTTAGTGAGATGAGAAGCTAAAGCTAGCTTTGATATTTTGTATTCCTTCTTGATGTTTTTATGCTTAGCTTTAATTAGTTTAGCCTAAAGGATATGCTTGTTTTTGAACTCCCAAAACCTTTTTAGAGCATAAGCTTCATTTCTTCTATTGAGGTCTAACAGACCTAGTCCCCCTCCTCTTTGGCTTCACTAAAAGACTAACTAATCCAATGAATCTTTTTAGTATTATTCACACATTCCACAAAAAATTACTAATAACTACCTCCAATCTTCTCAAGATTTTTTGTGGTATCTTTGATACATCATATTGTAATTGGGAATAGCTTCAAGAACTAATTTTATTTTTGGTTTTCCAATAATTTATTTTTAATCCCGATAGCTTAGCAAATTTTTCTAGAACTTGTTGAATAGTTTATGCATTCTCTTTACTTACCTTTGCTATTAAAACAACATTATCCCAAAAAAAAAAAAAAAGGCATGAGAAATATATAACATTAAGCCTTTGACTTAGAGCCAATCCCATAGCTTTTGTTGTACTTTCTCCTTAATCAATTTACTTAGTATCTCTATGTCCAAAATAAATAAATAAGGGGATAATAGGTCTCCTTGTCATATGCCTCTACTAGGCACAATAGGCTACATCTAATAACCATTAACTAAGACTTGAGTAATAATAGTGCTTAAATAAGACATAATAAGCTTGACTCATTGATCTGAAAAGTTCATACTAACTAGTACCCAAGAAATCCCACTCTATTATATCAAAAGCTTTTTCTAAGTCAATACTAATAATCATGCACTTTCTTTTCAACTTTTTCTTCTCAAAACTATGTAAGATCTCATTTACCAAAATGATATTATCTATTGCCTTTCTACCCTTTACAAAACTTACCTGGGCAAGATGAATTAGCTTCTCTAAAATAGGCTTTAGTCTATTTACCAATAACTTTGAGATAATTTTATAGATGGTATTACATAGACTAATAGGCTTGTAATCTTTAAGGGATCATGAGCTATCCTTCTTAAGGTATAAGCAAAATAGGGTGTTTTTAAGCTTTATAGGCACCAGACCCTCTATGCTTGACAAGATCCTCTCCAAGAAATTCCTAATGCTTTTTATAAAAGAAGGTGTGAAGACCATCCATTCTAGGTGCCTTCCATGAATTTATCTATTTTAAAGTGTTATAAACTTCTTACGGCATGAATTTATCTATTTTAAAGTGTTATAAACTTCTTATGGCATAATTTCTAGACTCGGTAAATCTTTCTATTGCTGTGATAGTCCACCTCTTAGAGATTGGTCTAAAGGGTTTACTAGAGTACAACTAGTTCTTGTTGTCATGTATTTTTTTTTTTTTGAAATAATTGTTCATTATTTCCTGTATTTTCTCCATTTCATAATACCATTCCCTAAACTCATTTTCGATTGCCATGATTTTATTTTTCACCCTTCAATTTTACATAATGGCATGATAATGGATAGTGTTTCTCTCTCCATCTTTTATCTAGTTGACTCTTTATTTCATTTTCCAGACTCACTGAAATCGATTCTTTTTATATATGTAAGGAATCATGAGATATAATATGAATTGGTTTTATCGACAATATTAAAAAGGGGAATTTTATATTTGCAATTTATTTTCTAATAAAGTTTGTGCAATTTATTGAGAAAGGCTTTACTAAGGGTGCTTTTGTCACTGCAACGTGATGTAATAGGTAAAAGCATATTAAAATTTGATATGTGTGGTTATTTTATTTCAACTATTTCACGGTAATTAACCCATACAATGGATGAAATGTCAAATTTTTACAGGTTTTACCTACCATTACGAATTATACATGATGTTAGATGAGTATTTGTTGTCCTTACCTTGTTCTCTCAGAAGAGTCTACCAATCACAATAAAATAGTTACATGGTGAAAACAGTAATAAATGTCCAATGCATTTTATATGCTTAAAGTATTTATTTGAGACTTAGGTCCTTTGTATTCACATTCTTTCAATATTACCAAATGTAATAATTCAATAAGATTATAATAAGGTTATAATACGTGCTTACTACATTGTTTATATATATATATATATATTGACAATAAAAGATGATATTTTTAATTATAAATAAAACTGTACTTCACAAAACAATAATAAACATTATCTTTTGTTCATCATCATTAGTAGAGTCATTAGCTCTAAGATTAGTAACAACTGTTTCAAACTCTTTACAAATGCCAAAGCATGTCGTTTTTCAACAATTTTAGAATCTAAACAAGTGGAAAATGAACAAAAATATCATCCTTCTCCAAAGTCCGACTCATTTTGCTCAACTATCTAAGCTGCATTAAGCTCCATTAACATAAGTTCAATATTGATTTTGTTAAGCTGGTGGAGCTTTTACCTGTAAGCTATTAACACATTGTAATACTTTGTCTTTGGATTGATAACATGGTTTAATGAAGCGGTATCAGCATATGAGTCTATATTGATTACAACTTCATGATATCTTCTTTCTATGCAAACAAGAATTCCCCAAATATACTCTCCATAATACAATAAATAAGATATTAAGTTTACTAACTATTTGGCAAAACAAAAATTTATATATATTATTGCTATCTCTTATGAAACCCTTAATTAAAGCTTAATTTGTACTTGTAAACATTGAACCTTTAGTACCTAGTTTGATCATCCATGTCCAGGGGCTTGTCGTTAGAGATCATCATTTTTGTATGATTAATAGAACTTGCTATTCTTCATGGAAGTTCAATATTTAAAGCTAGAAGCTTTAATACAATGAGTTAGTAGTTCTGGTTAGACTTCTAGCCTAATCGTTTTTTTTTTTTCAATTTCATGTTTGCTAGGTTTTCCATAACTTAAACCCAAAAATATTTTCTAGGAGGATGAATTATTTTTGGCTTGGTAATTTCATTTGAGCCATGTGAGAAAATTATTTTGATCTGCAATTCCTCTTGTTAAACCTATGTTTAAAGTTTCCAGAAATGTGCCACTTCTTGATAATCTTTTGAAACGTGTTGCACATTTTTATTTCTATCTTTACATCTAGGACAAAAAGTGTTCTCAAGGATGTTGCCTTTTCTTGAATCCATAGCTATAGATAGATTGTTTTGTGAAATCCTTCAAAGTAGCAACTTGATTTTTAAAGGGAATATGGTTATCCAAATCCATTACCAATCATTGGTTTTTAGCTTTGCTTTCGTCATCATTTGACAATAAATATCACGATGGGGTTTTAGTTCGAGCATGTAGAGAGTATCTCTATTGGTCTTTTCATCAATGTAATAGCTCTACATGCCCTTTCTATTCTTTTACAATAAAGGATAGATGGAACCTTCCTAGCTCATTGCTACCCCATGGGTGCTCTCTTAACCAAGCTTCTCTTATAATTAGATTGATTACTTTTGCATGTATTATCCATGTTTCAGTGAAATTTCCTCCCTATTAATCAAACCATAAACTCATGGTTTTACCATTGCTTAGGATAGAAAAGCCTCTATTTGCAACCCAATTTTGGCTCTCATATATATCCTTATAGAAGAAGGATGTAGAATCAGAAAGCTATAGAGTTTGATCATTATTACCTTTATTGTATTTTGCATTGATCACTATTGTTTATGTTAGTTTTCTCTTCTTTAATTCTCGAAAGTGTTTAATTGGCCACACTCTGTTTCTAATATCCAAGTTTGTTAGGTTTAAACCTCCAAATTACTTGATGATGTAATTATATCACATCTTATCTAATGTATACTCTTTCATTCCACTTCACCATTCTATGAAAAATCCTTGATAGTTTGGTTAATTTTCTTAATGAACCTTTATAGTAGTTTACCAGCTAGCATGTAGTATGTTAGAAGAGCCTTAAGCACTGATCTTACTATAGCTCTTCCCATCATGCTCATGTCGTAGGATGAGAGGTTTATCCACTCCCCCCTTAAACGCCCATATGGTGCTCAACTATTTTTTACCTCATCATATTTGCTAATATTATGGATGGTAAGTCACCCTTTTTTCTTCCTATCTTCTTAGGACTATTCTAAGCTCTTTTATCTTTAAGACTAGTGTCTAGCATCATCACTATCTTTCATATGATTGGGAGACTCAACTTCTTTACTAATTTCAACCTATCATAGCCATTATTAGGAGAGTAGCATTAGTTTTTGACCAGTTTGTTCATAAGAGACCAACTCTGTCTTGAGAGAATACTTAGCTCCACAAACAAATCGCCTATTAACGCCACTCATTTCACATTAAGCTCTGAGTTGAACACCCCTATTTCCTTTTTAAAACACGGACTATAACATTTTCCCTTATGTAAGTCTACGATTACCTCATTGTGAGGCTAGTTCTTTGCCATTGCCTTTCCAATTAAGATCACCAACCCTACTCTTACATTGCCTAACTTTACACTAAGATTATCTCCATTAGGACTAAAGGCTTTCATAGGCATTACCTAGCACTTATTCTTTCCTCTTGTTCTTTGAGATAGCCTCTTATTGAGTAACCTAATGATTGGGTCTAACATTTGAAGTACATTTCATTTTCTTCATATTCAAGCAGAGTTTTGGTATAATGCTACTTATAGCATAGTTACCTCCTCTAGAAACGATGTACTCTACCTAGTGATTGCTCCTCCTCATGAGCTTTATCCATATGAGCTCAATTATAAATAAGAACTAACCATGTCATTAAGCACATCAAATTACATTTAGGTGGCTCGACTAAATTGAAACTTCTTTGCTTTGATATCACTCGTCATGGGATGAGAGGTTCATTCCCTTCTTATGTACCCATATGGCGTTTGACCATTCTTTGCCTCATCATATTTACTTAAATTACGGATGGTGAGCCGATCTTTTTTCATGTCTTCTTAAGACCATTCCAAGCCATTCTATCTTTAGGAGTGTTGTCCAGTATTATCACTGACTTCTATATGATTATACGGCTCAACTTCTCTTTTTGTTTCAGCCTACTATAGCCATCATTAGAAGAGTAGTATTAGTTCATGATCAGCTTGCTCACGAGAGGCTAACACTGTCTTGAGAGAATATCTAACCTCATAAACAAACTGCTTACTGACGATACTCACTTTATATTTACTCCCAAGTTAAACATTTCCATTTTCCTTTCCAAAGCATGGATTGTGACACTCACTTGTCTCATTTTCCATTATCCAATTTTATGCTATGCTTTTTTAATTATAAAGTTTAGTGGAGAAAAAATTGGCTTTAAACCTTATTCCATAGGATAACCTAAACATTTTCCAAAGGGTAAACTATTTTATAGCCCATAATTTACTTGATTTCACCTTTGGTTTTGGAAAAAGTGTTTTTTGACAAGAAAATTGATGATCTTTTCCTTTATTATGTGAAACCGACTCATCCTGCAGAAACTATGTTACTAATTACTTACTATCAGGATTAGCAATTTATCTTAACAGGTCATGTTTTATGCCAATGTCTAAAAATAGTTACATTTGAAAACCTCAATTTGCATAGCTCATTTGTCAATTATATTTAAGCATATAAACCCATAAATCAACCCGTTAAATAAACACATTCTATGCTTAAGTTAAACCCTTTTAATGAATTAACAAAAAGTCTAAAACAAATACATTATAACTATTGTGTCTCTATTTGAAAAACATGTTTCTTATATTGTCTTTACTTTGTTAAATACTTATAATAAAAACTACATTAAAGATTATAAAAATGTTTATGCACTTAGCTTTCTATTTCTAAGCTAAATTTATGGAAAAAACTAATGAAGACGTAACAACTCAAAAATCCAATCATCAATTAAGACTTAGGTACTATATAATTGATTCAAATGAAAGTTTATGATATATTCATGCTGTGGGTCAATGCATGGTATGTCATAGCTAACTTAAATAAAAACTAATTTATACATCTAATTTGATTTTTATCAAACGATATAGTATTAAGGTTGTGTTTGAATAAGGTATGTCTTGTAAATGAGATTGTATATATGAATAAAGGTTACTCTTGCTACAACTAGAGTGAAAGTGGATGAGGACAAGAATTAAAGAGAGAATGGTGGTAATTAATGTGACTAGTGGTAGAGAAGTAATAGTAATGATGCTTCAAGACATCATTCGATTGAACCAACTGACTTTGCTCAAATGAAATTTTACAACATAGAAATTACTCCATGACATTGGCTCCATTTGACGGAGAGCATGTATTTTAATAAAGTCCTCGGGATATCTTAATGAATAGATCCTTGCTTCGTTGCATTCCCTTCAAGTCATCGTATAAAAGCTTCATTTTCCCATATAAGATGCTTCATTTGAATGGTGGTGCATGCCAATTGAAAGAGCCATCATAGCTAAGCTCCTCCCTTGCTTCTAAATAATCTTTTCGATCAAGTTCTTGCGCACGGGTTCATTTATGCATGAAATCTCCAAATTCGAGCGAATTCTAGCGAAAAAAGATAGACATATATGCATCCGTGTATCATAAAATCGTGTTAAAATGTAGTAGATTTTGCACTTTTCATAGTTTAATCATTTATACTATCTAGAAATAATAGTTTAAAATGTTAAAACTTATTGATGAAATTTGTTGTTTAATTAATTTTTAGTTGATGTTGAACTTATATCATATTTGGTAGGTATGAATTATTTGAAATGGAATGAAATAGATTAGATTGGAACGGAATGTAATGTAATGTAATGGAATAAGAAGTGGAATGACAAATCATTTTTTATATTTAGAAATATTTATGGAATGGAATAAAATGAAATTAAATGCGTAAATAATAATTATTATAAAAAACACTCTTAATTATTGAATTTTAAATAAATAATTTGATTAACTATAATAAATATAGGAAGAATGAAATTACCGATTTCACCTTTAAAAAGATGGGATTAAATTCTTTTTTAAAGTTGAAATTGCTAATAACTTTTAAATGTGCTTTTAAACATAAAAAGAAAAAAAGAAATAAAACCCAAAATCGCGATTTCATTTCCATGTACTAAAGCATAACATTATATTATTATGGCTATTACCTTTGACTACCAAACCATTATAACATTTAAGCATTTATTTTAGATCACAATAACAAATATAGTAAAATTACCATTTTATGAAAAATGAATAAAAAATTCATAGGCTACTTAATATACTATAATTGGTACAAGTTTCGGAGGTTTTATAAGTCACACGCTATATGCACAAGAATAATGTAGAAGGTCTATCCTAGCCAAATTAAACCATACCACCATTTATACTTATTATACACCAAAATACACGACTAGTTTTTATTAGAAATAAAAAATAGTTACTTAATTTTTTTATATGTACGGCGCAATGCGTTCATGCTCAAAGAAAGCTAGGTTTTATTAATCAAACATACTGGCAGAGGAAGTGTTGCTTCATGGTCCTTGTTACAATCTAATCGGCAAGAAGAATAGAAAATCGGGTTTCTCATTTTGGCGTGTAGGACAGGATTGTAGTAGTTGGAAGCTCCTGAGAGTAACGTAACTGGGGATAAAAAAAGGATCATTATATATGAACCTAGATCAAGCCTTATAGGCTGTGTAGAACTCCCCGTCGCCTTCTGTTGCTACCTTTGACTTTATTGTCTTTTTGGACGGCGAGGAGCCAAGGGTGACATTTGTGATCTCTATGCTTATGTCTTTCTGTTGGCTGTGTTATATGGACTTCGAACACGGACAATATTAAATTTTATAAATCGATTTCATTTCTCCCCATTCCAACGATGTAATATTTCTCTCTCTCTCTCTCTCTCTCTCTATATATATATATATATATATATATATGAGTGGGCATAATAAGGATTCATCAATATATATTTGATTTAGCCAATTTTTGGACCAAATGAAAAGTAATTATAGAAGCATAATCTCGATTTTGGGTAAACTCATAAGTTAATTTTCTCATAAAATGGTCCTAATGACTAAGTCACAAAATTTAAACAAGGGAACTTCAATCTGCATAGTCGGGATTATTTTATGGTCCATTTCAATCCATTATTTGTGCAAATGACTATTCTTCGTAGTCCGTAACAAGGTTGTTAAACTTATGATTCTATCTAGAATTATTAAAAGGTTTGTATAATTGAAATATAAAATTAAAATATAAAAATATAAGTTTCTACAATTTATATAAAATAGTTTTAAAAAAACTATAGGTTTATTTATAATAGTTATAAAAACCTTAAAACTCATGATGAAAATAAAGAAATGAAAAAATTTAGTTATTTTTTCATAACAAATTCTTAATTTATAATTTAATATTTATGAAGTAAGGACAAGTAGGTCAAAACTATTTTTTTTCCCATTATTTTGTCTAAAAAAGTAATGAACTAAAAAAAAAAAGTAAATGTTTTAACTTATTTTGAATTGTTAATGGTATAACCTTAAATATACGGTATTTGTTATAAATTTTTTTATTGGAGCTAGAGCCTAGATAAATGCTATGAGAATCAAAGAAGAGATTAGCAAACTAATAAAGAGGAATAAAATTAGAATAGAATAGGGAAGAAGATGATTTAATATCTTAATAATCAATGAGATAATAAAAGCCTAATTATATTTTTTTTTATTTTTGATCTAGTCAATTCATATGTGTAGAATCTATAAACTAGATTAAAAATATGAGTTTCTACTAAGTTTGATATGTAAAATCAGCTAAAATTATAAGTTTATATAAGAAAATGATTTTATATATAAGTTAACTTAAAAGAATCTTCTAAAATCATAAACTTATAAAATCACATATATATATAATCATAATTTTGATAGCTATAACTCATAATATAGTCCACTATTATATAACCATAGTGCACTATTACCTTAAGCTTTGTTTTTGTTCAATTTACCATATGAATCATAGACTTAAATTATCTAATTTCTATTGAAAATGAAATTTGCTCTAATCTCTTCAACGAAATAAACCATATCGATGGGAAAATTCCCTTACGCACTAAATAATACGCAGACAAGAAGGAACAAGGTCTTAATTGGGCCATTATTATCATAGTAATTCAAATTCGAAAAGTCAAACAGTTGAGCCAAACAATTTGGAAGTCACCAGCCACATTACATTTTGGTGTAAATGTAGCATGGATCTTTCTTTTTTATTTTCTTTCCCCCTCGAACTACAAAATATTATAACTGATATATGTTAGGAGTAAAAAAATGTTATTTATCCCGATAAGAGATGAATACTCATATTACTAAACCATAAATGCTTTCCCTTAGTGCAAATCATTTTCCAAATTATAACCGGACAGGTAAAATATATAATAACTATTATTATATTATGGTATATGCTGCATGTGAGTAGACATAGCATCTAATTGCTAATGGAATTCAAATACATGGACTTAGTAACAAGTAATTATAAAAAATTCACTAGTAATATTGTTGTATATATAAATATGATTTATAATTAAAACATAATATATATATATATAGTATGTGTACTATCTATTGAATTTTTTCTATATTATAGTACTGCATCAATACTATAAAATATGTAAAAAAAACATAGATACGAGTAAAATACTTCAATCTTATAAACCGACAAACTAATCAACATACTAAAAGATATCCACGCACAATCTTTGCGTTCACATCTGGTAGCTGCCTCTCCAATCTCCACCACCAATTTAACATTCCACTGCTGTTATCTATCGTTACACCACCAGCCCTCCATTATTTTATAAGCCGCATCAATTCACATCACCAATTATCGTAACACCACATTAATTATATGAACAAGAAAACATTTTATGTAGCAGCATGATTATGACAGACACGCCGCATGGTTTTAATAAAAGAATAAATATACAGGGGTATGACGAAAGGTCGATTATATAATTAGGATAGACTTATATGGACCTAAATCCATATTCTGTTCGCAAATAACAAACTTACATGTCTAATTATTCATCATCCGATCCTAACATTTATCATATATTAGGGTGAGAAACTTTTAAAATCGCCAAAGAATCAATATCCTGTGTGGAACCCTGTAGCTAGATTTATCTTATAGGACCTATAGGCCTGTTCATTCATTTTTATTAAATATACTTTAATTTAAATATTAAATTTTAGGTATTGCAGTCGTTTATGTATAGAATTAATAATCATTAAAATAAAGGTTAAAATATGTAAAAACTTATTGTACCTTATTAAACTTAAGTAACATTAATCTGGATATTTTGTATGGCTGGTATTGCATTATTTTTTGTGTAGTTTGAGGGTAAGAAAGGTCGTCATATCTAGGCCATAAAATCAAGAGATGATTCCCTATATCTCACTTTATATATAGAAGTGGGTCTTAAAATTTGAATCATGAATCAACCATTTGACACGTAGTTCTAGAACTAAATAATTACAATGGAGAGAGTATGTACATGTGGCATCAAATATAAATAAATGAATCTAAATTTTGTGTGATGCAAATTGATAATAAACGCAATAACATGTAATATATATTGGAAAATATGTGTTTGTCTCTAAGCTGAAATTGAAAATAAATTATTGTATATATATGGTGCGTACATAAGACCTGTGTTTTTGCCTACAAGTATAAATAAAGGATATATTTATGACAAATCTAATGTGGTTATAATAGAGGGTTAACCACATCCTTGATATGCATCACATGTTGTAAGTGAAGTTTATGACTAATTTATACAACATAAAATTTATATATATATATATTCTATTTGTAATTTTTCTTTTTTATTTTGGTCTAACTATATATTACAACTTGAGGAAATGAAAATTAAACTTAATTCATTTAATTAAGAGATCAATATTTATTCCGTTATGTTACAATAGCATTAACCATCTATTTGTACTTGAAAGTAAATATATGTTATCTTTGTTATAAATATATTAGTTTCAAAGCCCTGGAGAGATTGGACAAGTGTATTAATAATTACACTTAAAAAAAAAACAAAAAAAGAAGTTTTCGCTCTTTTGGCCGCTCATCGAGCGAAAAGCATCACAGCCCCTCTCCCTGGTTGTTATGAATTTTTCCATATGCAATCGTGAGCAGTGAGAAGTCATGCAAGACATGGGTATAAAGAAAAAGCAACCTAAATCTTATATAGTTTAATATATATATATATTTTGCAAATTTCTAAATGTTACTTATTCACTGTGACTTGATTTTAAATGAATACCTGTATCGAAATCTCTATGTAGATGAAGCATGTAAATCAATCGTTGAGCCGTACGTGCTTTGATTTATTTTATTTAACTTTTGAATATTTAAGATTAAATAGCTTTTTCAAATGTCAACTCGTTGGGCCTGTTGTATTGTAGGAAAGCACTGCTGATACTAAGGTTTTCCATTCCTCCATACGGTATATGCCAAGTTTGGCTGATATATACAACTTTTTGATGATTGATCAGAGAAGAAATGCATTTAATTTATGCTAGATTTGGAAGTCATGTTTTGCATCAAAAATCAAGTTGTTTTTATAGAGATTATACTACGATGCTCTCCCATTGTAGAGAATTTACACAAGCATGGCATTGCTACAGTAGCATCCTACCCTCATAGGAGTTGTGACTGAGGAATTAAATAATGTATTTATTGGTTGCCATGCTATAAATGGTCACATTGAGTCATGGACTAAGGTGTCTTATGAAATTCCTTTAGTCTAAGGAAGTTTCAGTCATTGGCTCAAGCTCAATTGTCAAGTGGCGAGAAAGGAAATGTTAGATGTTTCTCCACCTAAATCTTTTAATTGTGTAGTAGCTTAGTGGAAAATTTGGCAATTTCGTAATTAGAGGGTTAAGAGCTTCGGTCCATGAGCTTTAGGCCCATATGCATAAGAGCAAAAGGTTAAGAGTATTGGAAACTATTAATTTACATCATAGGACACCTAAGGATGGATGGCCTACCTTATATACTGATGGTTCTATTCTTGCTGATGGCTCCATTAGAGGTGTTATTTAAAATGAGAATTATCAATGGATATGTGGTTTTGCTAAGAACGTTAAGAAAATTGATATAATTACTATTGATATTTAGGGAATCTACTAAGGATCAGAGTGGGTATAACATTGTAGAAGAACATTCATAAAATTTTAACTTACATTGATTCGCAAGCTACTACTCTTTCACTTACTAATTGCTGCAATCGTAAACTTAGATATTTTAATGCTCTTGTTGCTTGCAGGGAAAGCTTCTCCCATCTCCATGAAATAAAGCTTCAAGTGCTTCCATGTGAATTGAATGCTCTTGCTAATGGGCTTGTTGTAAAAATATGATAGGAAGGTGTTGATGAATTTTCTTAGGAGCATTCTCCAACAAATGTGCTTTCCCTACCACCACCACCACCCTACCCCCGCCTCTTTAAAGATGCTACAAATATCAATCGAGCTTGACAGGTACAACTTCACAATTTTGCTGCATAAAGTGCCTATTCTGTTTTGTTCAATGTAAATAGTAGAAGATGAGTTCTTACTTTTTGCTTTGTGTAATTCTTCGTTTAGTTAATAAAGCTTACCCAAAAAAATAGCTTTTCAAAAAACAAAGAAAAAAGGAAAATGTAGCACTACTTCATACTTTTTAAAGATTTTTTTTAGTTAAATATGCATTAGTTTAGGTGGTTAGCAATGTCATGAATATGCAAACAATGGGGATATTCATGGAGAGAGTTCTCAAATATAGTATAGAAAGAGGTTTTGCTATACAAATAGATTATTAATATTTGGAGTGTGTCTGTGTATTGGCTTTAAGGGTATGTTTATAAGGGGTGCTTGCCATAAATTTCCATACCAAGTGTCACGATTTGAGCTTTCTTTAGCACACAAATGGACCATGCAATACTTATTGTCCTGCCTCTTTAATAGTAAACAAGCTTAACTCACACGCAACACTAACTAATAAGGCTTAAACTTATAAGCAAGACAAATAAGATCAAAAGGCAACAGTAAACATAAGGGACATGGGCAAGAATCATAAAAAAGAACAACATAGTTTTATCAATCTAACGGTATTACAAGATTATAATTTTGTATGCATAAGGGTTATAAGTATACAATAAGATGCTTTTGGTCATGATTAACTAAAGTGGTAAGTATGAGCTTTAATCTGAAAGAGTACTTACACCCCTGTAAAGAACTTTGCAGCATTTTTGGACATGGTAGGAAGAGACATTAAAATTATTGAAATGGTATCATTCTTAAAGTAGAAATTTTCTAATAAACTAAAAGTACAAAAAATCCCCTTCTATGTTTCAATAATATACAAAAGGATTGAGCCTTTCTAGTAAAAGTATGTTACAAAAAGGAGACCCTGATGTCCTCCTTCACTTAATTCTATTGACGTCCTTAGCCCTTAGCAATATATGCTAGAACTTAGATCTAGTGGCGAAGGTTTTCTAGTTAGTAAGGCTAACTTTCTTTCAGATAAGGGCATAAGGCCTTCTTCATTTTGATAACTAGTATCTTCTTCTCTTCGATCTCTCTACTTAACTAAATACTCCATATGTTCTTCTCTATTGGTAGGATCTTTGACTCTTCATTCTATAAAGATGTCTTCAACGGCTTGACTTAAGTTAAACTTGATCTTGACGTGTGACCACTTGGATACATTATAAGATGGGTGTTCCACGTTTGGATAATATGACTTTAAGACATTGACATAAAAAATTAGATGGACCTTCTACTACGTAAGAGGCTCAACCTTATAAGCTGCTCTTCCAATGTTTAAGATGATAGGAACTAGACTAATATACCTCTAAATCAACCTATCGTTGTTCCATAATGATTTGACCTATTTTGGAAGAAACTTTATAAGGACCTAATCTCTAACATTGTACTCTCTGGGTCAGCAGTTCTAATTTGCCTATTTCTTCATCCTCTTGGAAGCCTTCTTAAGATATGCCTTTGTTACTTTGGAACTTTACTTCCAATATTTAGTAAACTGGTAAACTCTTAGGCATCTTTCGATATATGGTATGGCTACTGTATGGAGGTAATAGTAGTTGTTGACCTGTGATGATCTCAAGAAGGTCTTGTTAAAGGAAGAGCTCTAATGGATGTTGCAATAGAATAAGGTGATATCTAACTAGTCAACCCAAATCCTCTAGTTGGCACTGATAAAGTGCCAAAGGTATTCCTTTAGCAAACTATTGAATCTCTTCGTTCACCCATCATTTTGCAGAAGGCCACTAGATGTCATGTTCAACTTGAAACCCAGTAGATGGAACAACTCTGTTTAGATCTTCCCTATGAACCTAGCATCCTTATCACTTATAATATTCTAAGGCACTCCTAAAAGCTTCACAACATTCTTGAAGAAAAGCAGAGTTGTTACTTTTGCATTTAAGCTCTTTATAGTAGGAATAAAGGTTGCATACTTAGAGAACCCATCAAGAACAACAAAAGTAGATGAATACTCCTCCACTTTTGGTAGGGAAGTAATAAAATCCATGGAGAAGCTCTCCTATACATAGGATGGCATGGGCAGTAGCTCTAACAACTTAATAGTCTTCTGTTTCTTAACTTTATCTTGCTAGTAGGTTAAGCAAGTCTTCATAGAGCTCATCACATCCTCCTTCATATCCACAGAGTGTCATGGAACTCCCTTGTTAGTAGCCTTCTCGAGCTGCTCACCTTTGGGACATAAAAGCAATGCCCATTTGTGTAAATGAGGTCGTCCTCTACCTAAAATTTATGAGTCTTCCTTTCCTCAATCAGCTACTTGAGATTCTTGGCCAATAGGTCTTAGCCTACATACTATTTGATCTAGTCTTGAATTGAAGTTAAGACTTAACTCATTAATTGGTGTGAAATATGGGAGAAGGAAGCTAAATCAGCTTACTTGCTCAAAGCACCTGCTACCTGATTAGTTCACCCACTATGATACTTAATCTCCATATCAAACTCTACAAGGAACTCTTGCCATCTAACTTGCCTAGTAAAGAGCTTAGGTTAAGTTAATATGTAGTCAGCAATAGAATTGTTTATCTTCACTAGAAACTTAGATCCCAGCAAATAATGTTTCTAGGCCCTTAGACAGTGAATGATTGTAAGTAACTCCTTCTCTTGGGTTGATTAATTACGCTTTGTTTGATTTAGCTTCCTACTCTCATATGCCACTGGATGACCTTCTTGCATCAATATACTATCCCATGGTTATTAAAATTGTGATTCTAATGTTCATTTTAATGCATAGAATCATATAAAATGGTATAAAACTGGTAAAATCGTAAACTTATAAAATCATTTATAAAAATTCATAATTTTACTAAAAGTTTACACATAAATGATTTTACATCTATTTTAACTAAGAAAAATATTATAAAATCCTAAACTCATAAAATCATATTTTTGACTCGTAATTTTAACAATCATTCACCACCAAATATAATGCCTGAAGTATCCGTATGGACTTTAAAAGGATTAGAAATATTAGGAAGTGCATAGACTAGCTCCTCTGTCATTACATGCTTTAACTCTTCAAAGGCACTCCAATACTCCTCATTCCATGACCTTGCTTATTCTTTCTTCAACAAATCTATGAGCGATGTAATTCAACGAGAATATCCTTTAACAAATCTTTTGTAGTAATTAGTAAGTCCAAGCAAGGACCATAATTCCATCATACTCTTAGGCACTGGCTACAGCCTAATTGCTTTCACCTTGGCCATATCCATCTGGATCTACCCTTCCTCAACTACATGGCCCAAGAAGTTGATGCACTTTTGGGCAAAGGTACATTTCTCACACTTTACATACAATGATTCTCCTGTAGCTTCTAGAAAACCATTTGTAAGTACTTTACATGGTCTTGCAATGTCTTATTATACACAAAAATGTTGTCTAGATAGATGACTACAAACTTATCGAGATATTCACAAAATACATTATTCATTAAAATACAAAATGTTTCAAAAGCATTGGTGAAACCGAAGGGCATCATTAACAACTCATAAGCACCATATTGGGTTACATACATCATCTTAGGCTCTTTACCCCGAGCAATGGAAACCTAACGATACCCTAAGCAAAGATTTAGCTTTGTAAAGTACTTGGCTCTGCTCAATTGATCGAACAGATCAGTGATTAGAGGGATTAGATAATGGTTCTTAACAGTCAGCTTGTTTAGAGCTTGATAGTTAATATATAATCACAAATTGCCATCCTACTTCTTTTGAAATTAAACAGGAGCCCCATATGGTGCTTTAGAGGGTCGAATGAAGCCTACCTCTAACAACTCATCAAATTGCTTCTTCAACTCAACAAGTTCAGGAGGCAACGTTCTATAAGGAGCTCTAGTAGGTAATTTAGCACTAGGAATTAGCTCAATCTTGTGGTCTACTAACCATTTGGGAGGTAACTTCTTCGAAAGCTTAGTAGGCATAACAAAGTTATATACCTTTAGGACACTCTATATTACCCATGATATCTCAATCTTTCTTGCTTTCAAGCCAGGAAAGTTAGCTCCTAATGCTTTAGCCCTTTCTTCAACTTGAGTGCTAATAACATCATAGCCTTGATATTCTTTCCTTCCTTACCATCATTGCTTGCCTTATTCCTTTAAACTGATACATAGCATGGCTTCTTACCTATAAATAACAAGCAATCTACTGTAGGCATGGGAGTAACTCTAGTCTATCTCAAGAAATCTATCCCAAGGACTATGCTGAAGTCATCCAATGGGACAGCTATGAAGTTAAGATTTCTACTCCAATCCTCATCTTTCACCTTTACCCCCCTTGCAACTCCTTAGATAAGATGGGCCTTAAAGTTGATAGCTTTAATCTAGCTAGAGTCTTTAGCAAGCACTGCCCCTAATATTTTTGCCTTAAGCATTTTAATGAAGTTATGTGAAGCATCAAAGTCTACCATAACATTGGTTTTCTTCCTATTGATGTTCAACTGGACGTATATCAATTCATTATTAATCTTGGGCTCACATCATGTTGAGGAACTCTTTCTAATGGCCAACATGTGTGATGCATCCATTTAGGGTTGTTCCTCACCATCATTCCTCGACTTGTCATCCTAGCATACACTCTCTACCTTCTAAGCGATGGCATTAAGTGCAGCTCTATATGAACATCCAGCTACCTCGAGCATGTCGTTACATAAGAAGCATGAGAATGAAGGCTTCTTACCTCTATTGTTTGCTCTACTCTTTCCAAACTGGTGAGAGTTGTATGTTTCATTTAACCCCCTTAATGTTACTACTATTGCTACATAACCCACCCCCCACCTCGCCTTTTCTTAGGTTTTCCCATCTTGACTGACTTCGCACCCTCTTGCCTTGTTGACACATTCTTCCCCTTATGATCATCGTTGTAGTTAGTCAAGCGCTTAGCTACCACCTATGCTGTAGCCAAGTTTGTAACCCGTTATCTCTACAACTCATTCCTAGCAAAAGGCTCCAATCCTTCTAGGAAGTAAAATAGCTTATCATCTTCAACCATGCTCTTAATATCCAGCATTAGTGTTGAGAACTTGCACACATACTTTCTGATGTCATTACCTTGCCAAAGTTCCCTCAACTTCTTTTGGGCATGCACTTGATATTCTTAGGGAAAATTCGAGTTCGCAACTCAGCCTATGTATCTACATGTACATTACCATTTTGGATCTCTTCATGCTTGGTATGCCATTACAGCTTGGCATTACTAGTCAAGTACATTTTAAACATGGTGACTTTTATTCTCTCATCATTTGTTCCTACAGTGAAATAGTACTCCATATTGAATAGAAAATTCTCTTACAACTTAGCATCCTGTACGCTAATGAATGCCTTTAGCTCAAGCATCTTTAGATGTTCCGCATGAGTAGGAACATGTAATGGGGCAAAGGTAGGAGCATTCCCCACAACTTGATTCAAAATAACTACTTATGTCCTCAACTCTTCAATAGACTCAGTTGAGGCATGAATATTTACTTATCTTCTCAAGTCTTCAACATGAGTACCTAGTTGCCATCTCGCATCTTCAGTTATCACATGCATTTCATCTCTGAGCGTCTGCATTGTGATATCAAAATTCTTAGCCATCTCAATCATCCTATCACTTACCTCTTGACAATTGGTATTAGCTTCAACCACTCTCACAGAAAAGGCACTAAATCATCCATCTATTTGGTCATACCCTTGAGAATTTCTTCCAGGCTATCTAGACTCTTACTCACTTCTTCTTCTCTTGTCATGGCCATTCCCATTAGAATAACCTAGGCTCTGATACCAATTGTCATGGTCTAAGATTTCTCAGCATACAAATGAATTGTGTGGCACTTACAATCCTACCTCTATAGTAATAAGTAAGCTTTACTTGCATACAACATGACTAATAAGGTCTAAACCTGTAAGCAACATAAATAAGATTGAAAGTTAATAATAAATATAAGGGATATGGACAAGAATCTTAAAAATGAATAGCACATTTTTATTAATTCGATAATATTATAAGGCTATAATTATATGTGCATGAGATACACACACACATACACACACACACACACACACACACATAACAGGATGCCTTCAATTATGAGCAACCAAAGCAGTAAGTAAGAGCTTCGATCTAAAGGAGTACTTATACTCCTATAAAGAGCTTCATGGGCATTTTTAGGCTTAGCAGGAGAAGACATTAAATTCGTTAAAATAACACTATTCCTAAAGTAAAAACTTTCTAATGATAGTAAGGCCTTACCTAAAAGTACAAATAGTCTCCCTCTATGTTACAATAATATACA
Organism: Lumnitzera littorea; assembly: GCA_024138015.1. Classification (NCBI taxonomy): domain Eukaryota; kingdom Viridiplantae; phylum Streptophyta; class Magnoliopsida; order Myrtales; family Combretaceae; genus Lumnitzera; species Lumnitzera littorea. Next base: position 40,521,758 of record JAMXBB010000012.1, read on the forward strand.
AAAGGATAGGGCCTTATTGGCACAAGTTTATTACAAAAAAGGGACCTTAACACTAAGTATCCTTATTTCCTTTATAACAAGGGCTAGTTATGAAGAATGGAATGCTTATTTAAGCACTCTTTCTCTCTCTTGCTTTTGTCTAACAAAAGCTTCAAGGCTAACTTGGCCTTACATTTTTCATGGTCGTTGCTTAGGCAATGACCTATGCCCTTTTTTTTTCTTTTAACTTCCTTTTTTTTATATTTTTTTCTAGTAAATAATAAATAAAAAATTATCAATATAATATATATAAACAAAAAAATACTGTGTTTTATATATTGGTTTGAAAAATAATATTAATATGAGACTCGCAAAAGATTTCAAAATTTGGTTAGTAAAGTTAGTAAAATATTCCATTATAAAGTAAAGAAGTATTTAAAAAAGAAAGGTGCAAAGGATACGAATGTAGCATACTAAGCACATCTTTAAGCGCCTTACTTATAAATATACTCTTACTAGTTAGCTACAAATGTGAAATTTGAGCAAGTAATAGTTAGAACTGTCCTAGGTTGAATCAGTAAACCATGGCCACTTTAGCAAAGTGCACAAGGACAATAGAGCTATATGTAATGATTTAGACTTGTACATATGACTACATTTGAGAAGTTCTTGATTCTTGAACATAGTATGAGTTTATAACAATGATTTAGAAAGTCATACGGAGTACAAAATTCATCAATTTAGATAACCTCCATTGGAAGAATATTTTCAAAATTCTCCTATAAAAATTGCTGACAATGTTGGCTTATATGTGAATTTAAAGTGGCTACCAATGATACTACTTGTCATGGCAGTCATGGTCAAGGAGGCAGTTATTTGGTGTCATTTTCATAAAAGCTAGTTTCATCTTCAACAATTATTTTGTCCCTAAAAATCATGTAGTATTGTTAAAAGTTTATTCTCAATATTAGTAGATGATCTAATAAGTTAAATGGTTAAAGTTGTTAATAGTTTGCAAATTATTTAGATTTATAGATATGTTTATGAGTATATGCAATAAATCTAATATGAATGATCATAAATAGAAGGTAATGTATTAGTAATCTAATTTCAACTTCTGTAGCAAAGAATTAAACTCCAAAATATAAAATAAACTAAAATTGTTTCTAGTCATCATATGATGATTTTAAGTGTATTTCTGCGATTAAAATTGCATTAACTAACCACAAAGCCATAGCTTGCTCTCACTGACAAATTACTACTAAACCATCTTCCATAAGACCTGAATAAGGATTTACTTAGGAGGGAGTAGTAATTCCATTCCCCTCTTATTCCTTACTTCCTTTCTATTACCATGTTCACTTCTTTCGAATTGCAATTCTTAAGTAAAAATTAGGAATTGCAATTCTTAAAAATTAAGAATTAAGATTCTTTAGGGGAAGTTAAGAATTGTCGTTCCTAGAAAAAAAAAATGACCTACACTATCCTTCTTGTCTACTTCACTAATGAACCACCACTACTATCAACCCTACCATCATCACCCCTCACTGTCGTTACCCTCCACCTTTGTCATAAACCTCAACCACCATAAAAATTGTAGCATCAGCAACACAACCACCACCACCATTAGAAACATTAACCTCCATCGCCACAAATATTAATCAAAGCCTTCTTCATCAACTCCTATAGCCACAAATTGCCACTCTTTCTCTTACTTATGTCGAAAAGAAAACTCGAAAACCTAAGTACATCTGTGTGTATGTGTGTTTGTATGTATGTAGATGTGTTTAATTAATTGATGATGTAATCACATCTCTCTATATGTATGCATGGCAAGGTCTATGAACTACACAGCACACAACTAGTCTTATAAGGCTCACAAGAACAATATCAAGAAGCTTAGGAGGCAAAAACACACCTCCACTAAATGATATACTCTCTCTCTCTCTCTTCCTAATAAAGCTTTTATCTCAATGGAATATTTTGGCTCCATTTAAATTGTAGGGATACCGAGAGTTTAGAAAAATGAAAATCTACATTGTAATTCATGTTTTGATATAACTATTTCTAAGTTAAAAAAAAAAAAATTTGAACTTTAATTTGTTTTATTTGTTAAAATATCATTGAATTTTGTTTATTGATTTTTGATCCTACAATGTGTGCACGTGAATGATTGGAAGTTGAAGATGAGGGAAAAATAGTAACATTAATTATATCACATATATATTCCTTGCATGTATTTTTTTTTAAAGTGAATAATCTAATTACAGTTGTAGCCTTATTCAATTCTTAAGGAATAAGAATCCTATTACATGTCCATTGCATTTGGTGAAATAAATAGGCCATCAAAGTATATCATTTTCATGATGTAAGAGTTTCTTCTAAAAACTCTATAACAGTAAATAGATGTAAGGGGAAGTAAAAATTTAATCATCATCATTTCCCTGCTCTTCTATTTCAATTCTAAACCTTCATTGCATTCCAATCCTCAACGTTTACAAACATTTATAAATGAGTTCTTTTATTAATGGTGTTAACTTTCTGTTAGGCAATGACATGTATGAAATAACTAATATGATAAAATTACATAAGTTAAGTAAAATTTATAAAAAATTATAAAAAGTAAATAAAAAATACAAAAAAGTTACAAGAAGGAATTCCACCATGTAGGCCTATCCCTATTGTTCACATTTTTTTTAAATAAATAATAAAAAAATGAAAAATGAAGTAATAAATAAATAAAAATTATTCTAAAAAATAAATAAAAGAATAAAAAAATTAAGAGAAAAATTGGAAAAAAAAACAACAAAATGAGATGATAATAACACTACATATATATTATTTATGTCAATTATTAAAAATAAAAAAATTGAGAGAATAAAAAAATTAAAAAATATATAAAAATGCTACATATTAAAAATATTGGTTTTTCTAGCCACCTAATTTTTTAATTTCCAAAATTTTTAAAATTAATTTTTAATTTAATTTATTACTATTATATTAGTTATTTAAATTGAGTAATGGAGAAATTAAAGGTCGCCACATATCAAACATTAGTGGAAAACGTAACGATTGTAAATAAATTCATCATTGCAAGTGTTTACAAACATTAAGGACTTGAATGTGAAAAATAAAAAGGTTTAGGACTAAAATAGCAAAACAGTAAACCAGAAAAACATTAAGGATTAAATATGTACTTTTCCCTAAAATTGTATGATGAATAAAACTACCATACTATGTTCTTACACACTAGTACCTCGATATTTGTCATGCTAAATGGAAACTTCTATAAGAAATATTACTTATAGTAGGGTCAAGGCAAGCGAACCTTCTCTCTATTAATTCTCTATGTTAAAATATTGGATAGAATGAATTGTAATTAATATACATAAGAAAAGATCAAAACCAATTAATATAGGAGAGGGTAATTTAGGTCTTTCCCACCTCTTCTTTTCCACAAATGACCTTATCTTCTCTTCTTTAAAGAGACAACAAAACTAATCAAAAGAGATTAGAAGCCTTTTGAAAACCATCAAAAGTGCTTAGAAGATGTGAGATCAAAAAAATATACTCGATTTTTCAACTTGCATATAAGCTAACTTTGCAATAACATAATATATGAGTTTATATAAGAGAGGAAATATTAGAATAATTTGTTCTCAATGAAAGATATGGAAGACATAAGTATCAAGATTTCTATTTTCTATGGAAAATATTAAAACTAAATAGGTCAAATAGAAAATAAAGCTATTATAATGAGTAGATGAAGCTCCTTTAATATATTGCATCATGGAAGCGATATGAAGCTTACTTCAATGTATCATAAAATACTTGTTAATGAAACCTTCGTACAATAGTGATGGCATAGGATAAGTAAAGTTAAAAAGGAAAAAAAAGAAACAAAACATGTATATAACAAACTTTCATAAACATAAAGAAAAAGGAAACTATTTCAATTAATAACTCATAAATTTGTAATAAGCAGGCAAAGAAGAACAACGATATTATTAAATCTTTTAACTAAGCATTTTTTAGTCATATCAAGTTCAAGTCTTCTCTTTCCCTCCGATCTGTTTATACTTCTTTTTTTTTTTTTTTCCTTCTTTTCCCTCTAAACATAAATGGTTTCTTCTCCATATTACTCTATTGCTTTAAGAACCAATTTTTCAACTCAGGATTGAGAAGATAAATTAAGAAAGAATCTAACTTTTTCTTGTACTTCAAGTAAATTTTCATTTTTACTATGCTTTTCCTCATAAAGTTTTCATCTTTATAGTTTTGGTATAAGTTTAGGCCAATGTGGTTGTTGTAGCTTATGACAATGGTGTGTAATGATTTTACTATTGTAGTTGTTGATGGAGAGTGTTGTCATTGTCGTATGGGTTGCACTCAATGCTATCATTGCATGTACATGTCATCATGCATGTATGTATGCATCAAGTTGTGTGTGCATGAGTTGATTTATGTATATGTGTTGGTGATTTTGTACATGTATGTTATTATATGTTGTGATCGGCGTGCATGAGCTTTTGTATGTATCAAAGTGTACTAGTAGTGTTGTGTAGTTAATCCTATAAGGTATGTGTGCATTTGATTACGTCGTCTATATGTGTACATTTGATTATGTGTGTTGGTGTTGTGCATGTGCATGTATGTATTCGATTTTTGCGTATAACTGTGTCAGTGTTGTGTATATGTGTTGTTAGTATCATGTATGTGTGCATGATTAATACATGTGTATGTGTATAGTGAATGCATGGCATGAATACGTGTGTTACGTAGTATGTATAGAGTATGTAGGTAACATTAGGAGCATGTATAGAGTTCATATAGTGTTATGTAAGTATGCAAGTAGGTGCATAAGGCATGTATGTATATATAGAGTGGCATAGCGGGTTTGTATGTGTATGTATGTGTGTGTATATTTTGGGAAGTTAGAGGATAAATCAAATGATGAGCTATATGTGGACATGTGGTTTTAGAAGTCAAAAGATAAATCAAAAGATGTGTTGTATGTGAATTTTTAGTTTTAGAAATTAGAGGGTAAGTCAAAGGATGTGTAAATCAAGCAAGGTATTGGTTTGGTGTTTAAAGGTTGAGGTGGAGGGTTTAGTCAAAAGGTAAAAGAGTTAGATTGAGTTGGATAATATTAAATGGAGTCCTAAACCTGGTAATTATATTTGTGATCAAGTGTTAGGAGTTGTATGGTTTTGGAACTTATTGAGATAGGTGCTCTAGATATGAGATACTTGCTTATATGGTCATGTGTATTAAGCTAGTTAATCAAATAGACTTAATTACATATCCGCCTCAATTAATTAATGTGTTGCATGTGTTTGGCTTTGGCCAACACCTTAGGAGTATTAGGCTTTAGCTAAGACCTTAGGAGGACCGATGTGTTAGTGAAGTACCTAATGATCTTTGCGTAATGTTGTCCTTAGTGAAATCCTACATTGAGACGACTTAGGTAGATTTAAGGAAGACCCAACATCGATACTATATGGTATTTGTATGTATTTTCTTATTCATAGGGTCATGAGTTACCCCAATTCTTAGGACATTAAGATTGTGCTGTATATTAGACCTATTAAAAATAATAAACTAGTGCGTGATGCATTATTGTTACTTATGTTGCATATGAAGTTGTTTTTGCTTGCTCATGCAAATGTATTTGTATATTCTGCATTATGCATAACTCATCCTTCAAGGACTTTTTGTTTTTTCAGCTGCCGGTATAGGTGCTTATTATAGACTTAAGGGTAAGGATATTAGATATGATTATTATTAAGATGAGGAGGTTGATTGATACTACTTCAATGATGAGACCGGTTATACTTAGACAAATAAGCCTAGATATTTTAGGAGATGAAACTCCTTCATATGATTTAGTTTTACATATGGTTACTTATTTATTTCTATTGGAGTAGTCACTTAAGACTCTTATTGTGTAAACCTTACAGGTTTTTAGCAATCAGAAGCGAAATCAGATGAAAGGTCTTTAGATAATCCCTATAACCATCTAAACATAATAATAAGACCTTAAGTAAAAGAACTGAACCCAAAATGTTAAACCAAAACCCTAGAAGAAGCAAGACCCTAAAAGCCTAGCTATACGTATAAAACTCTAGAAACCTTAATACTTGAGAAACTCTAGAATGGTAACGAAATCCTAAAAAGATTGCTAAGTTCTAATTGATTGACAAAATACTTAGACATGACAAATAAACCCTAATTGTAAGGTTAAATGAAACATTAAAAGTAATCGAACCTACTAATCACTTAAAACCTAGAATTCTAAGCTCTTACACGAATCAAATAACTACAGACATACATCAAACCTTAAGGTAACCCTAGGTACATGTGTAGAGTACTTGGACTAATTAAAGTGTAGTATTAAAACCCAACAAAACCCTAAACATGCCCTAATTACACTTAACTAGCCTAGTTATGCTTAATTACCATCAATCACCCTAAATAAGCCTTAATCCATAACCAACCTTTATTATATTTTTATTAACTACAAATCAAACACAATTAAGGACCAAAGGACAATGTATTAATAGCCTTAAAAATATCTTGTCCTTTGGGGAGACAAGACCTTTCCAAATTAGGCAAAAAAACAACTTAGTACATGGTCCTTAAATGGACTATATCCTTCACTTCTCAAACAGCCTACATGTTGTCCCCCTTCCCTTACTTTGTTGCATCAGCCACTCACTCATTTTCTTCATTTCTCAAACCCTAAAAAGACACCTAAACACTCTCTTAAATATCTCACTTAAGGGCCCTTCAAATCCTCTTAAAACTCTCCTCTCTTCCCTTTACACACTTCAGCGCCACCTATACTCACACTACACCCACAACACCAAACCTACCACCACAAAGAGCCATGCCACTTACATACATCACCCTACACCACCGACCACCACTCACTCCACCACCATATCCTAACTGTTGGCTACCTTTGGTAAAAGAGGAAGACAACACTCCTAACTCTGGTAAGTGTATAGGCTCAACTTTTCATTGTTTTTCTTTAGGATTGATGCTAGTAACTCACATTTTAAGTGCTCCTAATTCTTCTATAGCCATGCTATAGATATTTTAAGATGTCTTCATGAAAAACAAGTATGGTCATGATAGGAAAAAGGCACCCTAATGGAAGTTCTAACACCAATATGTAAGGAAGTGTAGTGTTTTGTTAGTTTTAAGGCTAAACCACCTAGAAAAGCACTAAACACCCACTTAACCAAGTGTGCCACCCCTTCCCTAGTTCCCATCTTGTTTGTCATCCACATATCATGTAGTAAAATTAACCCTAAGTGAGTAAAAATATAGTGTTAATTAAGGAAAACCTTACTAAACAAGTGTTATATGAAGAAATGTGTAGAAACCCCCAAAACCTTACCCTAGACACAACTTCTATGAAGGTTTCAAGTTTTTAAATTTTAATTTATTAGCTTAATAACATGATTATTTAGTGTTAGGTATGGTTTAAGACTTGATTAATTGAGTTAAGTAGGTTAACGATGAGTTAGAGCCTTAAACTAGCCTAATTAGTGATTAGAGACTTAAAAATGGTATTAATGGCCACCTTAATTGATAGGAATTGGAGTATTGGACCTTTGACCTACAACCGAGCCCGAGGCCTGGAAGGACTAATGAAGAAAATCTTCTTATCCCAATCAACTCTTGTCGAGGTCGAGCTAATCCTTACTGCTGACCACCTTCTTATGCTAAGTTGAGTAACTACACATCTCTTGGAAGTTGTATGTTAACTAGATGAATGTCTTGTTGACAACTCGACCCCTTACATATACCTTAAGCCATGACCAAGCCGACCCCCAACTCAGTAACATTGGTGCTGAGAAGCCGAGAGCTCCATAACATATCCATAGCTACTTCTTTTCGGACGGGTCTAGGTCTAACCAGTACCTCTACCCAATACCCTTGCTTAGCCCTCCATCCCGACCATACTATTTTGTCTGTTTTTACCAAAAGCATCCCTAATAAGTTGTTGCCACGTATCCCAGTCCTATGTGAAGGAATTTGCTATACTATTATTAGTTTCTTTAAATATTCGTTTTTACCCTTTGTATTCCTTATACATAACTTCTTTTGAACATTACCCTTTTTGTCTTTTTCCATTTTAGGTAGGTTACCCTAATTTCTCAGGTATAAATACCCATTATACATATAATCACAAGAGATAGGCAACATATCATCATTAATATACTAAATACACTTCTTTGTGAACATTGCTCTTGTTTGCTTGTTTACTTACCTTACTTTTATCCAAACCCTTAAGTAAAGCTAGGTGGTGAGTAACCTCACCAAACCACCTTGCGTATCATATCGAGTTGTGCCGTGAGTCATTAGAAGTTCCATTGGTGTACATATCTTATGGAACTACTCATAGGTTTGCTTGTATTTTACTTTTCCTATTGTTTTTTGCACCTTTCCATCACCTTTTTCAAGCTTTCTGCAAGCTTAGACCTACCCCAGCAACCATTCTTGTCTGTTCTTGGTTATGGTCTGCACCATCTTGATATCAGAGTGGAGGTTTCGTTTGAGTAACATGTATTTGTGTTTTGTGAAGTAGTGTTTGTTGTAGTAATGTGTTGAAGTTGTGAAGGGAATCACTAAAGTGTTTGAGTAAGTAATAGGGTGCAATAGTTAGTTCTCGAGTACACTCTGTTTTTCCCTGTTTCAAACATTTGAAAACAAAGCAATTTTCTGTGTAGTGATTTGTTCATTGGCATAGTTATAGTACTTACAGGTTAACTAGACATTTGTGTAAAGAGTGTACATATTGTTTAGTATGGAGAAATAATGTTAATTGTATCTCAGATTCGAAGTTTGACACTTAAAATTGTTGAAGAAAATGATAAACTTAAGTGTTAATGCTACTATTATGAGGGACAATAGTGGTGTTGTCCACCATGGCCGATAACCTTAGGGCATTGCTAGAAGCACAAACGATAAACTTAATGAGGTAGCTAAACTCTTAGCCGACTTAACCAGAGTCGTTCATACAATGGCCTATTGACCTATTAAGGCTGTATAGAACACTCCACATGCTGTCCGACCTATTAGGGGATAGATCCCAACTTAACAAGTTCAAGGCAGAGGAATAGGAGGATGAGTGAAAAAGACGATTGACTTAGGAGATCTAGATGATGATAAAGAAGAAGAGTTTGAAGAAGAAGAGCGAGCTTGAGCAACTTAAGCTACCAACCATGTAAAGCTTCAGATTCTAAGCTTCAATGGGTCTGAAAGAGCAAATGATTATTTGGATTGGGAGGAGAAGGTTGAACATGTCTTTAATTATTACCAATATGAGGACCAAGAGAAAGTGAGGACTGTTATTGTTTGCTATGCTACAATGTGGTAGAAAAACTTCTAAATCATAAGGAGATGAGAAGGATACAGAGAGGTAAGTACTTGGCTCGAGATAAGGAGGATACTCAGAAACAGATTTGTGTCGGATACATATCTGCAAGATACTTTTGCTTAATTTCAAGAGTTGAGACAAAGAGGCCAAATTGTTGATAAATACATTTAAGATTTCTAGATACTTTTGATTTGCTGTAAAGTAGAAGGGTCATCAACATGAACAGTGTCTAGATTCCTTACCGGATTAAGAAGTGATATATGAGACATTGTGGAATTTCAACAATTTACTACAATGGATGAGACTATAAAAGTAGCCCAATGAGTGGAAAGACAAAAGAGAAGCAAAATATCAACCCGACCCTCGATGAGTCGGCTTGGTTAATTAAGCCAACTTATTCAGGGAGGTTATTGAGACCAACCAAGCATCAAACTGACCAAGAAGACAGGTGTTAGGGTTAAACATAAGGGCTAACTTGATGGTGATGCACTGACACGAATATATGAAAAGGGACAAGGGTTTGGGAGGAAAACGGGCTAAATCAAGTGTTTCAAATACCAAGGGTTTTGGCACATGGCTACTTAGTGTTCGAATCAATGAACTATGATTATCAAAGGAGATGTCTCTAAGCTTAAAGTAGATAGTACTAATGAGGAACTTAAGGAATAAGTTGTTCTCAAGAAGGAAACCACTTAGGAGGATGATTTAGTTGACATGTACTCACCGAGGACTTGGATAAGTTGATTCTAGTTATCCATCATGCAATGAGTTTGAAACCCTCACCTAAGGAGGAGCAAATGGAGAACTTATTCCACAACACCTATAAAGTAAATGATCAGGTGTGTACACTCATAGTGGATAGTGGGAGCTACACCAACGTGGCATTTGCAGACTTGATCAAGAAGTTAAAGTTGCTAACTATCATTAATATGAAGCCATACAAGTTGCATTAGCTGTTGATAGTCAATTTTTGCTCACTTGGCTTATCAAACATTGATACTCAAAGCTTCACTCACTCATCCATTCGGCTGACGATAGGCCAAGAAATCTTTATTGTCGGCATCTTGTCGAGTAACATAGATTCATTCCTAATTTGAATTTAAGGGAATTGGTAAATAGTTATTGCTAGCATAGTTATATTACATAACTACTTACTCTTCCTACATTTCAGGAAATATGTCTAATCAAGAGTCTTCTACGTGTCTCAACAGTTATTCCGATAACTACTACTTTAAACGCAACATTCGCCTGTAAATACAAAAAAGAAACATTGTAAAAGCATCTGATACATCTTAACTACTCTCTTAACTTTCTCTATTCATATTTACTAACTTAAGCATCAAAGTGGTTGCATCAGACTGGCCTCGATACCAATAGCTTTTCCTTTGCAGGATAATTCTAATTACCAAAATCTACCAATAACATTTGGCACCATCTATTTTTTCTCGAACATACCTACATGGCAAAAACTAAAATGACTAAGAGTGCAGGTGTTGGCACTTCTTCCCAACACCCTAAAGGAGGCAGTGGGCATACTAATGAGCAACATCTGGCTAAGCTTGAGTAACTTTACCTTGATTTGACTAAAGAAAATCAAGAATTAAACACAAAACATGAACAAATCCTTAACCTTCTCCATAATAGTGTTCACCCAAATCAAAACAAAGAGCATGGCAATCACAATGCCGAGAACAATGATAACTCAATTTATTCACCCAAAATGCCGAAAAAGCAAGCCAAGGTTGCAATGGGACCTTCAACTCTTGCACTAAAAAAGATTAACAAAGGCAAGCAACTACTGTAAGTGCACCATGTTGGACCTTTACATATCAGCACTCCTGTTGCAATGAGCAAGCAGTTCCAAATTAAGAAGAGCTCCTTCACTCCTTAGGTTTTAGAGGAAGTGATATCATGACACATCAAGTTGCCATAGTTTGAAACTTATGGTGGGACAAAAGATCCTAAAGACCATTTGGAGTACTACTGTATGTTGGCTAAGTTGCACGATATGAGTGATACAGTAGCCTGTTAAGCTTTTCCCTCAACCTTAAAGAATGCGAATGGTACGTGCTTCAAGCATTTGAAACTAAATACTATTTCCTATTTCAAAGAACTAGCAAAAGTGTTTCTTTAACACTTCCTTACAAGTAAGCTTCTTGTTAAGGATTCCTTAATCCTTAACACAACCAAACAATGATCAAATGAGTTAATCAGAGATTACTTGGCCAGGTGTATGGTTGAGATGGTCTAGAAATCAGAATTGGATGAGTGTAGCCTTGAATGCCATAATTGATGGAGCCAAGCCCCATGGAGACTTTTTCAAGTCTTTTGTGAAGAATAAGCCAAGAACTTTTATCAAGTTCAAGGCGAAGGCCACCTCATACATTTGATAAGAAGATAACATAAAGGCTCAATGAGAAGTCGATTAGAACATAGGAGATAGGAAAAATGACAAGCGAAGGAGTGTAAAAGATAGACTTGGGAGAGATGACGATCAAAGTTCGGACGCCGAGAGAAAGAGTCTAAGCATTCCAACATATTTATCCCATACAACTGTTAATCGTCCAATTTTAGACATACTAATGGAGGTACGTAGGTAGAGAGGCATTCTACAGTGGCCGAAAAGAATGAGAGGAAATCCTTCAAGGAGGAATTCCAATAAGTACTACGATTTCCATTACGATAAAGGCCATAACACAGATGAATGTATCCAACTTAAGAATGCAATTGAGGATGCCATTTAACATGAGCATTTGTGAAAGTTCTTAGTGCATGATGTTGAGAATATTGAGAGACCATCTCAAAGGAGATGTGAGGAATAGGAGAACGACACTCAACCAGCTATTGCCGAGAGAGATGCAAGGGACATGAGTTCTAGTAGAGCACTTAATGGAGTAATCAACACTATTGTCAGTAGACATATTATAGGCCAGTCAAGCTCTTCAAGTCTGACTAATGACAAAAATTATGTTTACAACGTCCAAGGCAAGAAGGTCAGGATTAATAATACAATCTCTTTCATAGAGGAAGACTTTGAGGGCATCTAAAGGCCACATGACAATGCACTTGTTATCAATGCGAGTGTTGTCAACTTTGACGTTAAGAAAATTCTTATTAACATTAGCAGTTTGGCAAACATCATTTTTCAACATGCTTTTGACCAAATGAGACCAAAGCTCAAAGTATAGCTAAGATCTTACAAATATGATTTGTATGCCTTCAACAATCAACTTGTCCAAGTAGCTGGAGTAATTTCTTTATCGATTCAAATAGGAGATGATGAGCATGTCGTAGAGGATGAAGTGGACTTCCTCATCATCAAATGTTGGTCCCCATACAACATGATCATGGGATAACCATATCAACATCTATTTAGCGTTGTCTCTTCTACTACTCATCTCAAAGCCAAATTCCTTACTCTTATGGGAGTTAGCATGTGCAAAGGGGATCAGCATTTGGTAAGGTCTTTGTACATGAGGGCCTTAAGACAAGAAGAAGTATTTCAAATAGAAACCTATTCAGAAGGAAAGTCAGTTGGCATAGAAAATGTTGAGAATGATATGAAATCTCTCTAGGAGGTGATCCTAGGAAAACAACAAAGATAAGGAAACCCTTGACGACAGACATTCAGCAAAGTTTGATCAACTTCTTATGAGTCAATGTTGATGTGTTTACATGGTCCCCTTTGAACATCCCAAGTATCCGAAGGGACGTCATGATACATAAGCTCCAAATTGATCCAAGCATGAAAGTGATCTAATAAAAGAAAAGGCATTTTGCCATCAAGAGACAGTAGCCATAGAAGAGGAAGTCTAGATGCTATTGAAGATAGGATTTATTTGGGAAGAGCCTTATTCGACTTGGTCAGCGTGTGCTAGTCAAAAAGTCTAACAGTAAGTGGTACATATGCATAAACTTCACGGATCTCAATAAGGCTTATCCTAATGATTTTTTCCCACTACCAAAAATCGATCAGATGGTAGATTCAGTTGCTAGACATGCGTTGCTTTCTTTTACGGATACTTTCTCGGGTTACACCCAAATTAAGATAGATAAAGAGGATGAAGTCTACTAGTGCAACTTACTAGAGACTTGTTACCAAGATGTTCAAACCTTAGATCCACCGAAACGTTGAAGTATATGTTGACAACATGATTGTGAAAAGCATGACAGAAGTTCAACATCTCACTAATCTTGAGGAGACATTTGCTACTTTAAGGAGATACAACATGAAGCTTAACCCGTAGACATACGTCTTTGGAGCAACTTAAGGAAATTTTTTAGGATACATGGTCATTCGGCACAATGTTGAAGCCAGCCTAAGAAAAATTGAGGTGATAATAAACATGAAATCCCCTTGTAAGGTCAAGGAAGTATAGGATCTCACTGGGTGAATAGCCGCCCTCAATAGGTTTGTGTTAAGAAGCGCAAATAGGTGTACAAAATTTTTTAAAATCTTAAAGAGTCCGAAAGAATTCAAATGGTCCGACAATTGCAAAAGAGCTTTCAATGATCTCAAAGAATTCCTCATGTCACCTTCAATACTCTTGACACCCATCTCTAAAGAGAATTTATATTTGTACTTATCGATAAGCTACCAAGCTTTTTCTTCTATATTGGTCCGAATTGACGGCAAGGAGCATTGACCCATTTATTACATGAGTCATTTATTGTAAGGGCTAAAGCACTAGTACACGAAAATTGAGAAGTTTGTTTTAGCAGTAGTTCTTTTGGTAAGCAAATTGAAACCGTATTTTGAAGCTCACTAGATCATAGTCCTTACTGATCAGCCTTTACAGTAGGCATTGTAACGGTCAAACTCATCCAAGAGGATGATGAAATATGCCTTAAAGCTAAGTACCTATAGTGTACTATACTAATCCAGAACGACATTAAAAGCTCAAGTGTTAGCAAATTTTTTGGCTGAGTTCATTGGTGAAGAAAATAGTATGGAGCTTGTTGAGAAACCCGTATAGTACTTTTATGTAGATGGTTCTTCCACAAGAGAAGGAAGTGGTGTAGGCCTTGTTCTTTAAGGCCCCCACAACGTCGAAGTAAATTATGCTTTGAAATTTAGATTCTTAGCTAGTAATAACAAAGCTGAGTATGAAGCTTTGATTGTAGAACTTAAACTGACAAAAGAGAATGGTGTTGAGAAACTTAAAGTGTTCTCTGATTCACAAGTGGTAGTGAATTAAGTTACAGGAAGTTATGTAGTATGGGAAGAAGAAATGAGCAAGTAGCTCACTAATGCGTCTTCAGGGTTAGACATACGGAGAGGCACTATAATGAACTAAAACAAGAAAATGAAATAGGGGTTCTAGCAAATCTATAAGCTATCTAACTGGATATGATGCACCAACAAGATCTAACACGGCTTAAGACTCATTAGATGTGATGCACTGATCTAAGGGATAAGGTTTCTCGCTACAATACTTGCTAAAGGGATTGATAAGAGCGGGTAGAAGAGAGTTTTCTAAGAGAAAAGTCTTAAGAGTTTTTCATTAATTGTTAGTCTTCTAAAACCCTATACATGTGTTCTATTTATATATAGAGGTAAACGTATAAATCAAAAGACTAAAAGGATGCTCTAGTGGTATTCCTGTAAATACAAAATAAGTATGAGGGTAATTTAGGAAAAATACAAGAAATAAGATGTCTAAATAACAAAAACAAAAATAAGTAATCAAATGAGATGTCTAGATGAGTAGTGGACAAGCTAGGCTTCGGCATTTGGTGGGGTAGGTTCCTTGAATCTTATCATCATCCCCCTCTTGAAAAAGTTCAACTCAAAAATTGGCAAGTCACTACTCCAACTTCCACCTAAATCAAAGACAAATTGGCAAAAGCAAAATAGAAATAAACTACAACAATTCAAGTCAAAGATCATGGAAAATATAATCTGACGCTCTTTCCACTCATCATGAGCACAATCAATCAAGCTCTTCATTAGATAGCCTCCCTTCCACTCATCATGTATCCTGTCAATTACCTCTAAGTAGTTCCAGCAGTTATCAATCATGGGGAATAACACAACTTCAGGCTCAAACATAACATGAGCTTGGGGAATTTGTACTTATAAGACTTCAAAATTCCTACTTAACCTCAAGTACTTCATTTCCAATAGTTTTTACCTCATTCACTTCCTCATAACCAGTTTCTTCTTCGATCACCATGGATAGTGTAATAACTCCTTCATCGGCTTCTTCTTCCTCCTTGATGGCCTATTCAGGAACTTTCTTTTCAACCTTCCATCTCTTTATTGAAGTCCTAACAATCCTTAAATCGTCTTCAAGACTAGCTAGGGATATAGGATAGAGCATAACTCATTCTTTGTCATGGAAGGAATAAGCATTCTTCAAGGGCGCATGACTCATGTTATGTGATATAGATTTGTAGATCAATACACAAACCCAATATCATGTGTAACTAAAGGGATGGGTCTAAGCTGCAAGATGGCTTGAAAAATAAATGATAGTCGAAAGAGAGCAGGGGTCCTCGTACACCGACGATGGATTTGATGCACTAATACCTCATACGAGCTCAGGTCGTACTTGATATAATGTACAAGTGTAGCTGAAGGTCACTTGCCACAAGTCCACATTCAAATAGGCTAGATAAAAGTAGCTCAAAAGTAAGTAAGAGAATAGTTAACTCAAGAGAAAAAAAAAAAGGTTCAATAAATTCTTCTGTATTATGATGTCCTTAACTTTTACAATATGACAGTATTTATATCTTCTTGTTAGGGCAAATCCTAAGTTATAGAAATTACAAAAAGAATGGTCCTTATTTGCTAAAAACAAAAGAGAATAATTTACAAGGAAAATATGAAATCATGTAAAAGAAGGAATGCAGACGTTCTTTGTCAGAAAAGACCGTACGGATGTTAGTAAAGGATAGTATGTGTACGTTTTTGCTGCGATTCTAGCAGTATTGTGGTACGGGTAGGGGTGAACCTTGATTCAGGCCTGTTCGTTGTTAGAAGGGACTGGATAGTAGTTGGTTCAGGGATGACTCACATTAGGGTTAGCCTCGAGTGGTCAACTCCTGACATTTTTTCTTGGCCTCAGCATAGTGGAGATTACTGCATTCAGATTTGGTACTTAGACTACGGTTTAGTAGAGGGTATGGCTTGGCATGCTGGTTGATCACCTAGGCAACATCTTGGATGGTATGGAGTGTAAAGTAGCTCGGAAGATCGGACTGGAACAAGCGCTGCTCCTCGACCCTTAACTCACCTCGAACGGCTCGACAGACCACCTAAGAGAGCCTTTGGGCTCAGGAACGTATAATCAGTCCTTGATCCTTATCATTCCCTCTGGGTTGTTTAAGATTTAAGATCAAATCTGGTTCAGTCCCAGCTTACTCATCTTTGGGAGTGTAAGGTTGGAGGTAGGCAATGTTGAAAGAGTCTAAGACTTCATATCCTTTAGGTAATTCAATCTTGTAGACATTAAGATCGATCTTTTTAAGCACTTTGAAAGGTTCGTCGGCTTTTAGAGATAACTTGCTCTTCCTTAAGTTTAGGAATCGTTCCTTGCTAAAGTATATCCAGATTAAATCACCCGGCCGAAATTCTCTCTTCTTCCATCCTCAACTTCGCTTCTCAAGCTTAGTAGTAGTTCAACCCAGTTGCTCTACAACCTTCTAGTGTATGGTTTTGATGGCTTCTACTTTCTTGACAGTTGGCTAGTCATCACCATCAACTCTCGATTAAGGTACTTGGTCCAATGGGAGCTTGGGGTTGAACCCGTAGGAGACTTCGAATGAAGACATGCTTATGATGTTGTAAGCAATTCAATTATAATCGAATTCAATGATTGGTAGACATAGATCCCAATCAGCCATGTTTTGTCTGATAACGACTCATAACAAAGTTCCTATAGTTCGATTGACAACTTTAGTTTGCCCATCGATTTGTGGATGGTAGGACGTACTGTATAGTAACTTGGTTCTTAGTCGCTTCCAAAGTGTCCTCCAAAAGCGGCTCATGAACTTGGGATCTTGATCTGAAACTATGGCTTTGGGTACACCGTAAAGCTTAATCACTTCCTATAAGAAATAGCCTAAACATTGTTAGTCTTGGAATAGGGCACAAAATGTGCCATCTTGCTAAATCGATCCACAATCACCATGATGGTATCCTTCCTTTAGTACGTCCTAAGCAATCTTAATATGAAGTCCATACTTAGTTTAGACCATGGCTTGGTTGAGATTGGCAAGGGTTGGTAGTGTCCCTATTCGGCTTGACCCTTCGCTTTTCGATAGGTCGCACATCTTTCTAGCATGGATTGAACATCTCTCTTGATCCTTGGCTAAAAGAATTTAGAGTATAATACCTCATAAGTTTGGCACTAGCCAAAATGTCTTGTCAATCCCCCTCCATGTACCTCGCGTACTAATAGTTCTCATGTGGAATAGGTCGAGATACATAGCCTCCTCTTCCTGAATAAGTATCCATCTTCCCTGTAATAATCGTCTAGTGTCTGTCCCTCCTCACAATGGGCGTAGATAAGACCAAAGTGTAGGTCCTTAGCATATAAATTCTTGATGGTTGAAAAACTAAGTAACCTCATCTATAGTTCAGTTAAGAGGGTATGTCATCTCGATAGAGTGTAGGCCACTACATTGTTCTTTTCATTCTTGTATTTTACAACATAAGAAAATCCCTCTATGAATTCAACCCACTTGGCTTATCTCTAAGACAACTTTGGTTAGCTCTTCAGATATCTCAAGGATTCATGATCAATGTAGATCACAAATTCCTTAAGAAGCAGATAGTGTTGTCACACTGTTAAGGCTCAAATTAAGAGTAGAACTCCTTATCATAGATGGAGTAGTTAAGTGTGGCTCCTCGAAGTTTCTCACTGAAATAAGCGAAAGGTCAGCCTTCTTACATTAGCACAGAACCTATGCTTAGTTTGGATGCATCATACTCTACTTTAAATATCTTGTCTAAGCTCGGTAGAGCTAAGACGAAGGCTGTAGTTAGCCTTTCTTTCACTTCCTAAAAACTCTTCCTTTCTTTCTCTTCCCATCTAAATTCAACATTTTTCTTTGAGAGTTCAGTGAGTATGGCCACAATCGCACTAAAGTTCTTGACGAATCGGTGATAAAACAATGCCAAGCCGTGGAAGCTTCCCATATCAACAGAACAGGTCAACTTAGTCCATTCTATGATTGCTCTTATCTTCGCTTCATCAACTCAGATGCCACCTCCGCTCACAACAAATCCTAAGAAGATCACCTCAAAACGACAAAAGTTGTACTTCTTTAGATTGGCATAGAGTTGTTTAACCTAAAGTTTTGCAAGCACTTGTTAGAGATATCCTTGGTGTATCTCCAGGTTGAGATTGTACACTAGAATATCGTCAAAATAAACTACGACAAACCTTCTTAGTAATTCTTGGAGCACATGATTCATAAGTCGCATAAATGTGCTTGGCGCATTGGATAGTCCAAATGGCATTACAAGCCACTCATATAAACCATGTCGTGTCTTGAATGGGGTTTTCCACTCACCTCCTTTACGCATTCAAGACACGACATGGTAGCTTGTTCAAGGTTCAGCCTATAGGTAAGCTTGTTTGGCAGTACAGCTCCTAACTGTAGGTCAATCGCATGCTCGACACCTCAGATTGGGGGTAGACCCTTTGGTAGCTCCTCCAGAAACAACTCGGCAAAGTCTTTTAGTAGGGGTTTTACCTCGGTTGACAGCTCTTCCTCCCCGGGTCTCATCTCCAGAAGTCTCCTTACAATTGGATACGTCGATCCCCCTAGCTTCATTTCTCTTTTCAATTCGGCTCAAGTCAATACTAAAGCCTCCTTCTTCAGGGTTCGGTTAAGTTGGGACTGCATGACTTTTACTTACTCGACAGTCATAGGACCCAATTTTACCCTTCTTCCTTTATGCTCCACAGAGCATGTGTTCCTCCTACCGTCATATACAATTGCTTGGTCAAACATCCATGGTCGTCTAAGTAGAAGGTAGGACGCACTCATGGGTAACACATCATAAAGCACTTTGTCTTTATACTAGCCTATACAGATCAACACAGATACCTATTTATTCACTTGTAAGGCTCCCTTATCACTGAGCCGATGAAGCTTGTAAGGTTTCGAGTGGGGCATGGTCGACAATTTTAGCTATTGGACCATAAATTTGGAGGCTGAATTGGTGCAGCTTTCATTGTCTACAATCAGCGTGTATAGTGATTCATTTACCTTGTACCCAATATGGAAGAGACTTTCCCTTTGCTCGTCTTCAAGCACAGGACTGACACTCATTGTCCTCCTCATTACTAAAGCTGTCGACAAGAAGTTGCCTTCCTCGCTATAAATAACTTCCTCCTCAGACAGCTCAGTCTGTTCATCCTCCTTCGACTCTACTTCTTCATTAGTACTATCGACCTCAATGATTAGTGCCTCACCTCTTATCACCATTCCTCACCTGTTCGAATACTAAGTGGCTATGTGTCCAAAGCCTTGGCATTTGAAACACTTGATTTCACTCGTCTTCTTCCCTAAACTTGAGCCCTTCTCAAACCTCCTCGTGGGTTCTTTCTCCTCTGCTTGGGTGGTCCGAGCAGGATGGGTCTTAGTGACCTTACTTGGTTCTATTTGCATAAGTCTACTTGGAACAAGTCAGCTACTTCTAAGACGATTGATAAGTGGTTGGAATCTTCTTGTTTGGCGCTATCTATTCTCTGGGTGGCTTAAATTGTATCATTGAGCGTTTTAACATTGTAATACCCTAAATTTCGAGCTCATACGATTACCTTAAGATCCGAAGCCCTAAATTTAGGGCGTCGATCTAAGATATCAATTTAATTTCAAACTTCACAATAAGGTTAGAAAAGTTAGATGAAGTCATTCAAGTAAAGTCAATTTCTCAAAATAAACTATACAAAAATATTAATTTAAGAAAATGTTAATTTATTGCTAAAGTCGATAAATATTGAAAATATAAAATTTGAACATTTAGATTTAACAGGATATTAGAGATAAGTTATTTAACTTATAAAAATAATAAATGAAATTGAATTATACATATATTAACATAGAACATGCATTATTTGTATTAAATACACATATATAATAAGAAATTATTATTTAAATAAGGTAAATTAATATAAAAAATTGGAAACTTAATAAAAAAATACAAGGATGAGTCATCATACTTATGTGGCAGCTTAGAATTAATTTAAATGATAAGTTAAAAGCAAAACAATGAGGAAATGACACCTCATGCATTGAAAATCCAAAAAAATGACATGTATAAGCCACATGTTCAATTTTTATAAATTCTTATCCAATTAGAAAATATAAATAGGCCTTATACACTTCAAAAACAACATTTTGGAACTTTGGAAAAAATAGAAAACCACTCAAAAATATTTCGAAACAAATTAGAAAAAAAAAATTAGAGCAAAAATAGAGCATGGAATCTGATCAAGTCAGTTCAATAGGCTATTGGTATCCAGTTGTAGTGGTTGTTTGGGGTCAAGGGAAGCACCACTAGAGGAGGTGTTTCAACAAGGTTAGGTGGCCAGTTTAGGTAAACTAAATTTTCAGCCAAAACTTTGTAATTTTTCTAAAAATAGTAAATGATATTATTTAATTATGAAACTTCATTTTCTAGGGTTATTTTATGTGTAGAATAATGTGATAATTTTATTTTAGTGAAATAATTATTTGAAATATAAATTCCTTAAGAAATGGCTCTGTTTGGACGAAAATTGAATTAAAATTTAAAAATATTAAATAATGTTCTTTCAAGTTGAAAATTTGTACATGACATACTCATTATATTTATTTAATATTAGTAGCAAGAACTTTTGAAAATAATTATGTTTACTATTTATTGTAATTATTTTGGATAAAATTAGCAATTTCGTTGTTTTAGTGAATTAATTAGTTTTTAACAAAATCAAAGTATGAGCCCCATATATTATGATTTCTGAATGTTCATAATGATGTTTGGGATACTTAAATTTTATCTTGTGATTAAATTCACTTGTTCACTTAATTTTCGCTAATTTCGAGTTAAAATCTCTATTTTCATAAAAATGTATAATAGTTATTTTAGTATAATTCATGGTTCAATAATTAAACTACTTATTTTTGTAAGTCTATAGGATTTTTCATGGAATGAATTGGGCTTGTATACTATTTATTATGTATTTTCATAATATAAACCTATATATTAACTTAATATATGATATAGTAATTAGCGCTAATGTGATATTTATTAAATATGCAAAGGACTAGTATTTTGGAGTACATAATGAATGCTAACCAGCTCGGGGAATGAAGAATTTTGTGATGTTTAATTTAGATTTAGGATTTAATCGAGTTAATTACGAGGTTATAATAACATACGGTCGAATCGGTAATACAAAAGGGTATTTTTTTTTATATTTGGAAATATTTTTTAGTTATGATTGTTAAGATATCTTAATAGTACTCAGAATAACGATCATGAAACAAATAAGATACAATCAGATTAAGCTTGGAAGCGCAATAATGAAAATACATAAGAATTAAGTATTGACTCGATAGTTAACTTAGGATTTGCATGTGTTTTTCTAGGTGTGATAGGTAAGGAACGACCATATTGTGAAGTTTAGGATTTTATGCTACTGTTGAGCTTGGGTAAGTGGATATTTCTATTTTTATGCAAGTAGACTTATGTCTACTTGACTTAGAGTCAGTTGCATTATGAATTGTAAGGATGTACTGGATTGATTGGATACTTGATTCTGTTAAATGTGTGTTGAAAAAGTGAAATGTTTATTTGTGTATGATTGATTCATCAATATGTATTTTTGTATGGAAAACTTAGAAACTGAACTGTTCTTTAGGGTATTCGCCCAAGCGAGCCCTATGCGAAGAAATGTAAGATAAAGCTAAGAAACAAAGCTAAAGTTGAGATAGTTAAATTGTTTATAAAGTGAAACTTAAGATTCGTACCTGATACTAGGTTACTATGTGTTTATTGCATTAATGGTATGGCACAAAAGGACCTACTGGTTGAGTTTTTGAAAAGCTTGAAAATTGTTAAGTTGGCTTTAGGACATATAGAATGCATTGCTCGACTTATTCTAGCTACATTGAGTGACTAACTACGTATTGGATTTTGAAACCATAGAGGGTTGTTTTTGTTAGGGGTCTTACTCTTAGGTAGCTCCTTGTTGCCCTAGGTTCTTGGACGTTATATCCAGATGCCAGGGTATGTCGACTAACTGGATAAGGAATTGGAAAAGAATAGGATATCAGTACCGATGCATGCTACATGCATGAGCATAGCACGGATTTTCTACATAAACAATTTGTATTGACAACTCGAGTTACGAGATTGAATGTCTTATAGTACTGATCTGTGTGAATGTATGTATGTATGTTCTATGTTTTGTTTTATACACTATCACTTAGCTCACAAAGAGCTAAGGGGATACTTGTGTATCCTCAGGTTATGAAGAGAACTGACGGAGTAGCATCAGTTAGGGGAAAAAGTCCTTTCAGAGATTGTAAGACGGAGTCAACCACTTTTAAAGAAGTTTTGTTATATTTTATTCTTAGTTATATAAATGATCTGTACATATAAAAAAAAATACTGTATTTTTGGTTTGGTTAAGTTTGTTAAATGTAATCTTTTATATAAACAGGTGTTAAGCTGAACTCCGTTGTAGTACTCTTTTGTTATAAATAGAACTTGTGTTAAGTATAAATAGGCATTCCTATATAATGGTACATCTTGTGCAATGCCTAGGATGTGATAAACATCCAAGGTTTCTAGGACATCCCCAACCTCATACCTCAATCCGCCAATGAATCGAGACATAGTTTGGACTTCTAGCTCTATAACTTCACATTGGATCATTAGCATTTAGAACTCTTTAATGTAAGCATCTACACTCGATCCTCTTTGCCTCAGTTCTTGCATTCTCTTGAAGGCATCCTACAGATAATAGCTTAGCACAAACCTCCTCTGCATAACTCTCTTCATTTCATTCCAACTCTTAATCTCTCGCTCTCCTTACCTTCTTCTAGTAGCTTATAGGTTCTTCCACCATAAGGCGGCATAGCTAGCGAACTCTAACACAGCTAGCCTAACCTTTGCATTTTCGAGCACTTCATGGCATTTAAACTACTTTTCAATCTAATCTACCAAATCAAGATAGTCTTCAGCATCACCACTTCCAGAGAAACTTGGAATATGCATCTTCAATCCCTCAACCCTAAGGGCTCGTACATTCCTTTCCTTAGGTTCGTAGTACTCCTTTGCCTCGTCACTTCCTTCTGTTTCCTTCTCAATCTCTTTAAGTGTTAGTCTTTGTCTAGCGTCCTTACCAATTCATTCAGCTTGGGATGGTCGAGCTAGAATGTTATCTTGGCCAAACTGACTATTACCTCGGCCTTGCTATTCAAATTCCCTATTGGGGCTATTTCTAGCTCGCTGCCTGTCTTCTTAGATGATAGTCACTAGACTAGCTACCAAATCGGTAAGCCTATCCAAGTGATCACCCATTGACTGTGGTGAGGAGCTTCCTTCCTATCTTTGACTATGTCGAATACCACTTTCTTAGTTTCCCAAAGTCCCTTACACACTTGAATTTGACATTGATGTTTACTTTACAATGACAATTTCCTAACAAATACACAATCACCCACACTCTATTTTAGCGTATCGAAAATAAGGGAAAATAGAGTACAAAACACTTCTTACTACTAAACTTCAAAGCTAACAAAAGAACTAATTTCACACGAGAGTAGTGGCAAACTATTAAAAGAATATAGTAGCAAAATCTAGCTTCAAACGTAGCCAAGCTTTGATACCAAGATGATATGGATTCGTAGATGAACACACGAACCCAATATTATGCATAACCAAAAGGGTGGGTCCAAGTAGTAAGATGGCTTGAAAAATAAATGACAGTTAAGGGAAAGTAGGGGTCCCTGTACACTGATGATGGATATGACACACCAACACCTCACACAAGCTCAGGTCGCATTTGATATGATGCATAAGTGTGGTCGAAGGTCATTTGCCACTAATCCACGCTTGAATGGGCTAGATAAGAGTAGCTTAAGAGTAAGCAGGAGGATACTTAGCTCAAGAGAAAAAAAAAAAGGTTCAGTATATTCTTCAGTATTCTGATGTCATTAACTTTTATAGTATGACAGTATTTATATCATCCCATTAAAGCAAACCCTAAGTTACAAAAATTACAGAAAGAATGGTCCTTATTTGCTAAAAACAAAAGAGAATAATTTACTAGGAAAATATGAAATCGTGCAAAAGAAGGAACACGGACGTCCTTGTCAAAAAAGATAGTACAGACAACAGTAAAGGACAGTGCGTATGCATTTTTGTTGTGATTCTGATAGTATTGTGGTTCGGGCAAGGGTGGTTTCGGTTTAGGCTTGTTTGTCATTAGAAGGGGCTGAACAGTGGTTGGTTTAGGGATGACTCACATTGGGGTTAACCTCGGATGGTCGGCTCCCGACCGTTCTTCTTAACCATAGCATAATGGAGATTGTTGCATTCAGCTTTAGCGCTTGGACTACGGTTTAGTGGAGGGTTCAGCTTGACATGCTGGTTAATCACCTCGGCAACATCTTGGATGGTATGAAGAGCAAAGTAGCTCGACAGATCGGACGGGTACAAGTACTACTCCTCGATGCTTAATTTATCTCAGACATCTCGGCAGACCACCTGAGAGAGCTCTCGGGCTTGGGAATGTATAATTGGTCCTTGATCCTTATCGTCATGACTCATCTTCCATGGAGAACCTAAGCACATGTAACAATCTCTAATGTCGACAACATCAAATAAAACTTTATCTTGATTCGGATCTTAGTGGCTCAACATGGCCTTTACACAATCAGTACAACAAGAGTCCACCTCAAGTTAACTCGATTCGGCAATTTACTTGTTGTCAGCTTAGAAAGTCTAGGATATAGCAACTTGAATGCTTGTATAGTTCGGATCTTTCACCTCACTTCGATTCAAATCAGCTTAGCTCGAATACTTGTAGTTCAACTCGAAATAGATTACTTCAACAGTTTGAACTAGATGATCTAACTGCTCATTCAAGTCGGTAAATAAGGATTTTCTCATTAGCTTGGTGACTTGGATTGGCGGTTTAGCACTTTGAAAACACCTTCTACGCTTAGCTACCTATTGCAAATTTCAAAGAGGCTTAAACCCTTGCTTATAGCTTAGCAACTGTAGTTCGGTGATGATACAAAATAGCTTGGTTGAATCATTACCTCAATTCACTTTAGCACTTCAGATTGGAACAGCTTAGGCTCGAACACTATCTTAGTTTGGCTGCAATTTAAATAGAAAAACACACTCAACACTAGCACTGCTTTACACTGCTTTGGTCACTTTACTCTATCAATTACAACTACGGACTTCAACAGTTTTCAATGAAAAGTAGAGTAGCACTGCCATAGCAATATATACTACTAGCAAACTTACTCAACTCTAGCAACCACCAAACTAAAACCTACAAACTTACACACACATGATTCACTACTTTCTTCTATTCGCAACAAGGATTTGCTATAACTACATAAAAACCCTAATCGCAAAAGTCAATAGCAACTCATATAGCAACCCCACAACTAGCGTTACCACTACATGCTATTGCGACACTACTGTTCAATATACAGTAACTATTGACACTAACCATAACACCTTTATCGACTACCCCTACCACTATTGTAGCAATAAACACCAAACCACCTTTTCAAATGCAAACTCTAATCAACAACTCAAGTGCCAACCATTGGAGACAATGAAGCCATAGTGTGATAGTAGTAACTCCAACTAGGAATACCTACTGCAATACTTGAGTGATTAGGCCAAAGCCTTTGTGACTCTCGAGACTACTCACAATTTCAAAACCTTAAGTCATGGTCTTCATGTATCCATCACAACATAGTAAATATACCCACTATAAAGTTCGAGAAACCCCAACAAAGGCCTTTACATCTCCTTCGGCACTTTCTTTTCCATTTGAAAGAAAATGTCACAACTTAGTGTCATATCCCATAATCTTGATTTTCTAGAAAATAAACTCTTCATGGCATAACAAAACCAACAAATAAGCATTGCCTCAAATACAAAACAATAACTCTAACACACTTACTGTGGTAGCTACGGGAAAACATAGCAGCTACCTACAATACTCGAACAAAACTTCACAAAAGCTAACACATTCCTTCGTAGGAACCTGCTTTGATACTAGTGAAGTTAATGTGTCTCTAGGGTCAGACACATAGAGAGGCATCACAATGAACTAAAACAAGAAAACAAGATGGGGGTTTTAGCAAATTCGTAAGC
Source organism: Lumnitzera littorea (assembly GCA_024138015.1). Classification (NCBI taxonomy): domain Eukaryota; kingdom Viridiplantae; phylum Streptophyta; class Magnoliopsida; order Myrtales; family Combretaceae; genus Lumnitzera; species Lumnitzera littorea. The sequence continues at coordinate 40,548,484 of JAMXBB010000012.1, forward strand.
TATCTAGCTGGATATGATGCACCAATAATATCCAACACGGCCTAAGACTCAACGATGTGATGCACTAATTCGAGTGATAGGATTGCTCACCAAAATCCTTGCTAAAGGGATTGATAAGAGTAAGTAGAAGAGAGTTTTCTAAGAGAAAAGTCTCAAGGGTTTTTCATTAATTATCAAAGTTTTCTAAAACCCTATACATTTGTTCTATTTATACATGGTGGTAAATGTGTAAATAAAAAGATTAAAAGGATGCCCTAGTGGTATTCCTATAAATATAAAATAAGTACGAGAGTAATTTAGGAAAAATATAAGAAATAAGATATGTAAATAACATAAACAAAAATAAGTGATCAAATGAGATGTCTGGATAAGTGATGGATGAGCTGGGCTTCAGCATTTGGTGGGGTCGGTATCCCAAATCATATCATACTTATTGATGGTACAAACACTTATAGAAAAATTTCAATCGTTTTCAATCCACAAAGTTTTGAGAAGTAAGAATATTACTGCCAATAAGTTGCCAAAGTTAGCCAGTATGGCACTCCCTGACCTGAGTGACAAACATTTTGTTGAATTTCTTCCACAAAAAAGTTTATCTATTGTATCACAGAGTTATGAATTGGCTCCTTACCCGAACAAAGAGTCTTGGATCAATCCACTTGTAGATTATTTGAAAGATGGCACCCTATCTAATGACAAGAAAGAAGCATGAAGATTAGCTTATCAAGCTGTGAACTACACGCTGATAGATGGTCAGCTGTACAAACGCGACATATCACAACCCTATCTTCAATGCCTTCCTTCAAGAGACGCCCAACAGGTGTTATATAAACTACATGGTGGTGTATGTAGTAAATACATGAAAGCTCATACATTGTATGTTTATGCTCATGCTCTACAACTCAACTACTATTGGCCGATCATGAAAGAAGATGTAAGGATAGCTATTTGGCATTGTCCACAATGCCAGAAGTATGAAGCATCGAGTGATGTGCCTTCAATAGAATTATGCTATCCAGTCTTTGGCCCTTTGCCTAGTGGAGGTTAGATATTCTCGGACCTTTCCTGAAGTCTATCACCTAATGACTTGTCATTGTTGCTATGGATTATTTTAAAAAATGGGCAAAGGCTAAGGTAGTGGCGAGGATCACTAAACAGAAAGTGGAGGCATTTGTTTTTAACTCCATAATATTGAGATTCCTTTTATGATAATCATAGACAATGACTTATAGTTTGACAACAACAAGTTCCAAACATTTTGTAGGAAATTTGTAGGAAATACGACATTCACCTGAACTAACATACCTTTAGACGAATGGACAAGTTGAAGTCATTAACAAGATCATCTTGCATGACTTAAGGAGGAAAGTAGTTCAAGTTAAGGGGAGCTAGGCTGATGAGTTGCCGGATGTCTTATGGGGGTACCAAACCACCTACAGAACCATAACAAGGGAGACCCCCTTCAGGTTAGCATTTGGTATGGAAGCAATTTTATCCATTGAATTAGATTTGCTTAATTTACGAATACAGAATTTTCATGTGATGGTTAATCAAGTTGGATTAACAGGAAATTTGGACACCATTGAAGAAATTAAAGATATTGTAAGAGCAAGGGTTACAACATACCAGCATAGAGCAGCTGAGTATTACAATAAAAAAGTAAAGTATAAGTTTTTTCAACCTAAAGACTTAGTTTGCCAAAAGTTGGAAGCAATTAGCATACAAGAAAGTCAAGGAAAGCTTAGTACAAATTAAGAGGATGTTGTTAGGGTTCAAGAAGTCATTGGTGAAGGGGCCTATCGATTAAAGAGGTTGGATGGATTAATTATCTATCGAGCATGGAATGCCGAGAATTTGAAACTCTATTTCAATTTATTGTCTAGATGATGTTCATTTGCATTTATTTTGTAAGGTGATAGCCTACTTGTTTGAGATAATTATATTTCAAGTTTTATTTTGTTTCTTGATCTATTTATGACTGATAAGTTAATAAGTTCAAATTGAATGGCAAACAGACTGACGTAAGTTCAAGCCTAACACAGTTAGTGAACTTTAGAAATTAATCCTACAGTCGAGTAAAATGACTAGTCCACGTCTCAAATGACTAATGGAAAATGTCTATAAAAGACGCAAGAAAGGCATGTGAAATAAAACATGCTGAAAGAATTTGGCGTATAAAATAAAACATGTTGAAAACTTAGCGTGTGAAATAAAACATGCATATTAATAGAAAAATCATACATACTAGGAAAACATGATGCGTAAAATAAAGTGTACTGGAAATGCTAAGTCATATGAAGAACAAGTGTTTCTCATTTGTAACAATATTATTGCAAATGCTCAGCCTATCGGCCCATAGTACTACATATAAAGGACATAAGTACAAGACTATCCTACAACCTATTTTCGGAGTGAGCAAATGCAATTTTTAGATCAAAGGCTAGGGCTCTCTTGGAGCATACTTCTTTTTCAATGCTTGGGGTCTCAAAATAGGTGGATTTTTTCTTCTACTCATAGGGGATTTCCTTTTACAAACATTCTTCGCCTTCCCCAGGATCCTTGACACGAGTTTCCTTATCACCCCTCATGATAATCTCGACACTTAATTCATCATCATCACCTTCATCGCATTTGCTAACTTTGTCATCGACATCGGCAAAATCAAGGCAGGAGAGATCGTAATCACGATGAAGCTAGAGGATTTCCTCTTTCACCGCTTAGACCCCCTCTAATAACTTCTTCTATAAGAGTCTCTTGTATTATCAACTAGGAGTGATGATGTCTAATGCCTCTTCGATAAAGGGACCTCTTTATAGTCTCCTCCAACTTAGCAATACGGCTTTGCAAATTTGTGTTATTGGTCTCTAGCTCCTTCATTTACACTCTGAAATTATCTTCCTCATTGCTCATTATGCAAAAAGTTTGGCCTAAGCTCCAACACTCTTCCTTTTTCTTCTGTAACTCCTCTTTCAAGCCTTTAGATTCCTTGTATTTCTTTTTAACCTTAGCCTTAAGGCTCGAGACTTTATCGATAGCTAATCAATGTGCCAATTTATTGATAGCCAATTCTTCTTGGTATTTCTTAACCTCCATCTCGTCCCTTATTCTTGAGTTCTTGGTAGCAACCGTTTGAGCCTTAGAGGAACCGTATACATCCTCAATTTTCTACAACAAAATAATGAAGAGTAATGAATATTCCAAATCACCTGGTAGAATACATAAAGACTATTATTGCTATTACCTTCTTCATCTGTTTGTTGGCCTAGTCTAAAGCTATCAAAACGTTGCTGCTTATCTAGAAACAAACGGAAGTATTAATAATAAAATAAACTTGATTGTTCAAAGCATGCTATAGATACTTACATCATACAGTTTGGCTACGATATGAGCCTTATTACAATCGCTGACCTTATCGACGTCTTTCTTTGTGATCTCTTTATCCTTAGGAAGAATAATACCTTCCATCAAGGCCAAAGATTTCGTCTTGTTACCTAAAGCCAAATCAGTATGCAGGATGGTGTGGCTATAATACGGGACAAAATACTCGCTGACATCTATGTTGGGGAAGAATTCGGTATTGTTGATGCTGAGAGCCTTGCTGTGATGGCCTCCATCATCCTTTCGTCTAACTCTTTGGACCTCTTGGTAGGTGGTTGGTCGATAAGCTCCTTCTTAGGTCTCTTACCAATGCTCGATACCACCTCCGCTACCAGTGATGACCCATTGGTGGCAATGGTGATTTCAACCTCATTTTGTAGTTGGGTTGCCTAGTTATCCTCACTTAGCTCTATAGCTGATGAAACATTCTTGGCTAGAGGTGCCTCAGTTGATGTGATCTCATCTAATGTATGCTTCTTACTCCCTTGCTGCTTCTTAGTCGGTTAGGATGTCTTTTGGGCTACCACCTACTTTATTGTACCCTCCTTTGCCACTTTCTTCACAGTAGCTAGCCAAGTGGTAGTGGTAATGGAAGCCATACGCTTATCAGCCTGTGACTTTTTAGCCTTAGCTTAGGCCAATAGTTTGGTAGAGTTTACCTCACCAACACTCATATTTGCAATATATAGTAAACATTTTAATATTAATGTGAGGAAAAAGAACGAAATTACGCTCTTCGTGTCGAGCAAGGCTCAAAGGCAACAATTCTTCCCCTAAGTCACGAGAACGGCTTTCCTCTTGTAACTACACTTGGTATGGTAGTTACTCAGTAGCGTACCTTCCTTATCGGAAAGGATTGGCTCTCCACTTTCATAATGCCTTATTATTCTTTTGGTATCCTAGAATAACATTTTGTTCTTCCTCCTTTCTTGAATCTTCTTTACTGCAATGGCATTATTCAGTATCAACTCTATATCCTTAATGTAGATTAGCTTAGTCTATTGAGTCTAGAAATCTATCTTTATCTGACACTATTGGCATGAATTTGTCGTATTGCTTATGGATCTTGGACTCCAACCTATCTATGAACTTCTACCCATGCCTCGCAGTGGCAAAGTACCAATCGTTAGATTGCCTCCTAGTTGTAAAGAAGTACCGGAACAATTGAGGCGTAGCCCTGACTTTAACATCTTCACAAATTATTTCGAAAGCCACTGGAAGCCAATATGTATTTGGTGAAAACATACTCGGTGCAACTCAGAAATAATTGAAGAACTACTTAATGAATGTTAAGAAAGGGAAGCACAATCTAAAATCAAGATATTTCAAATAGATGTAGGACTCATGCTCCCTCGGAAAACACACTCTTTCTTCTCCTCTTAGCCTCTTAAGATTCCATGCCCCTAGAAGGTCTTGCTAGTACTTGTTATATTTCAAGACAAGGACCTTATCGACTGCACTGATTGCTTTGTCTAGCGAGTTACGAAAGTAGACTATGTTATTTTACAAATACTTAGCCACAGATCTTCCCTCTTTATCATCTAGGTAGGTATTTGCTACGAGGGAATTGATTCAGGCGAGTTTGCCCCACCGCTCCACTACACTATCGACCATACTACTTGAAGAATATGCCATCTCGCTCCTGTTTTTTTTGCCGAGGGTAGGGGGGTGGAGAAGTGGTCTTAGTCTTCGTTGCTTTAGAATCTAAAAGGATAAGTTGACGAATTACGTTATGAGCAATACCTGATTGGTTATAAATTCACAACATTTGAAGAGTTTGAAGTTGAAGACGAAAATATTGAAAGTAATAGAAAGTTTATGAGTGCAATTGTAAAGTTTGATTCTATTATCGAAAAGCTTTTAAATACTTTGTTGGAAATGACATGTTGAATAGAAGATGGTGCGGATTATTGACGCGTGTTGTGAGATAGAGATCCAACAGTTGCCAAAGCTCTGACAATTATTATAGCCTGTAGTATAATTATGGCTAATGTGATAGTTGCCATTCATGCCACCACTTGACCTTCTGATAGGAAGGAAAATTGAAAGTTGCAACCTTTCACATAGGACATGATCTACCTCTTGGATATTAAAAAACTTTTTTGATTATTTGGCATTTAGGAAATTATTCCCTACTTGACCCCACAAAACATCAAGATGTTTACTCCCTTAGCCAAATCTTTGTATATGGGAGTTGAGAGGCAAATGTTGATAGTCAGTTTCCGCTCACTCAGCTTGTCAAACGTTAATACTCAAACTTCACTCACTTATCCAATCGGCTGACAACAGGCCAAGTAATCTATATTCTTAGCATCTTGTTGAGTAATATAGATCCATTCCTAATTTGATTTCAAGGGAATTTGCACGAATAGTTATTGCTAGCACGTTATATTACATAACTACCTAATCTCCCTACATTTTAGGAAATGCGTTTGATTAAGAGTCTTCCACGTGTCTCAACAATTATTACAATAACTACTGCTTCAGATACGACATTCACCTATAAATATAAGAAAGAAACACTATAAGAGCATCGAATACCTCTTGACCAATCACTTAACTTTCTCTATTCATATTTGCTAACTTAGGCATCGCAGTAGCCATACCAAACCGGCCTCGATACCAAGAGCTTTTCCTTTTTTGAAGAATAATTCCAATTACCAAAATCTACCAACAACATTGGCTGAATGAGAAAGGAGTATTACACGTCACTTAGCAAGTATCATTGTTGATTTGTCATAACCCTAAAGGCCCTAGAGGGGGAGGGGGATGGGGGAGGGGCCTTAATAGGATTACTTAAAATTTTCATACCACGCATATACCCATGATATGAAAATTGTCTTGTAAGTTAAAGATTATAAGACTTTAATTAATTAATCACTAGGGTTTTCAATTTTTATTTTATTAACTTATTGTAAATTATAAATAACTATGGATATCAAATATTCTACAGTTCCTCAAAACTGTATAGAATCAGTATCCCCTATCAAACAATAAGATCAGGTAGTAAAGATCTAAAATTCAAACTTACTGAAGTTACAAAATCTAAGTATAAGAATAGTAATTACATGTAATGTTTTAAACTAATTATACAATCTATCTTTAGATTCTATCTTCTAAGACATCTCAACACTTGTACTCAACACCTAGCTCTTAACTCATGCCCAATTATCTATTAACCTATAAAGGAAAATTGTTGGAGAGTAAGTTATATAAGCTTAGTGAGTCATCTCTCTTACTATACTATTAGATAAGTCATCAAATAATTAAATAATAGACGTATGAATGCATGAACAAGTGATATGCCAAATAATATATGTAGTTGACCGATACTGCATATAACTTTAGAATTAATGCCTTTTAAGATAAAGGTTTGAGATCCATCAACACCAATCACAATCAAATTCTAGCACCTAGGTTTTTAACCATATATTGAAATTTTGTATTTCATAAAATATATTTCCATTTCCAAAATCTAGTAGTATACAAATTCTCAAGTCTAGAGATGAGGTGGCCCTTGCAATTTACTTTCATGCTCTATAGCAATGGTCTTTATACTTAAGCCTCAATTACTTACAATTTGCATCTTCGACACTATAAACCTACTAGCTAATGGTAAGGTTTTATTGTACAAGTGCTTCTACATTGTACTAATCAAATCATATGAGATTCTTATTCTTATAAGGCCCTTCATTACCATTCGTGTGAGGTGACGGTCAGAACAATAGATGCAATGTTCGTCCTTACGTATGATCCATTTAATTTAAGATAAGTCAAATAAGATTATGTCAAATTGTTAAGTGTCAACCATATCAACAAACCATCCAAATCATGCAATGGCCAATCATACAAGCAATTCTTCAATCATCACATCTGATAATATTTAGCATAATTTCAATAACAGCATTAAGCACATGCACATCCTTAAACCCTATGCATCAATTTATTAATATATATATAATTTAGGTACAATAACTACAAGCATAAAATAAGTATAGAGTCATTATAAACACTCACTTGACCAAAGCTAATAGGAATCATAGAAATCAATGGGCAACTCAACTTCCTAATTAGTGTCTCTTAATAAATAAAATAATAAAAACCTAATAAGTATCTAGATGTAATACTAAACGACCTAATTAACTAACTATTTACCTTATGATTCCCATTTTCGCTTAGGTATTAATTTGCATGTAACCTTTCTATTTTAATTCCAATTTTTATGAACTTATAGTCAATTTTCATCATAGGCCTAAAATGTTACCAACTTTATTATTCTTACCCAAATATTTTTAAATTATTATTTTAAGCTTTTCTTTATTGATTTATGATTTAATTAATTTCTAAGCTTTATATTTTTTTGAAGTTTTCTTATTTTTGAGTCTATTTTATAATTATTTACTTATTTCCCTATTTTAAGATTAAATTTCTATTTAAATCACTTTTTGTTATATTTTTAATTTTCTATTTTATTAATTATTATTATTTTTATAATTTGTGAATTTAGTTAAATAAATAGGAATGCTGACGTGTTAGCTTTCCAATTGGCCTATGTAGCAATTTTCTAAATTCTTGTAATTATTACATTTTTCTAAATTTGTGATATTAATATATATATACTTATATATTATTATAAGTTATTAATTGTTGAAAATTAATTTTGACTTTTCCTTTAAGGTCACAATCCATATGTGTACATATATAAATATATATATATATATATATATATATTTACTTATTAACTTGTTTAAGGACTTAAGATATTAATATAATTATACCTATACTATACTAATATTATACGTATATCTATACTTGTACATATACACATATATGCTCATGTTTTCTTATGTGTTCATGTATGCATACTTATACTCTTTTATACTTTAGTTCATATATGTACATGTTATATATATATGTATGTATGTATATATATATCTATATACTCCATACATAGACATAACTAAATACTAGTAACTTATGTGTACATATAGTTATATATAATTAAACATATAAATATATAAATACATAATATGGAAGTGAACAATTATATGTAGAACTTCAGTACATGTACATGAGGTTTTATTACAAGGATAGTAAAATACATGTAATCCCTTTTTCATACTCCTAATGTACATAAAACACTACAAAATACATATGTAACAAAGAATACATATAAATTGATATTACAAAATAAATCAAATACAATATAAATAATAATTAATTACTCTTTTTGTTTCCTGAAAAGTTGTACAACTAAAAGACATTTTTCTTCTTCTTAAATTTGATGGAAGATGATGATAGGATATCTTGTAGAATCAAGCTTGTAGTGGATAGTGTAAAGGAAAGAAATGAGAAAATTTTGCAAGGTTAAAGAAAGAGAGCTTCATTAATTTGGGAAAAGAAAGAAAATAAGATTTTTTTTCCTCACTTTGAATTGTAATAAACAAAACAAATTGTGGAGCTTCTAGAGGATACAAGGTAGGCAGTGGTGGGAAAAAGTAAAAAAAAAAAAAAAAAGAAAGTGTTGACTCATCTAATCTCTTATCAATTTGTTTTCTCACATGTGCTAAATTCCATGGACACTCATGTAGTCGAATGGGAAGAGAAAATACAGAAAAGAAAGAAAAAAAGGAAAAAGGAAAAAGAAACAAGATAAGGTTTAGCATAAAAATCAAGGTAATCTTATCTTAATTAATTGATCACATGGAAAAAAAAAAGGACAAGTGGCAGTCGAAAATGCCCAAAGTTGCGGAGAAGTAAAAAGAAAAAAGAAAAAAGAAAGGAAAGAAAGAAGGAAAAAGAAAAAAGAAAAAGGGAAAAGAAAAATTATAAAATATTGGTTTGACTTTTCTAAAAGTGTGTCAAACTTTTAAGTGGTATTTAAAGAAATATGGGATATAAAATTAATGTATACCCTTAAGTACATAAACATAGGATATGTTATAAAATTAACTCAAAATCATTAAATCAACACAAAACTAACACATATATGTACAAATATGGAATTCTCAACAATCACAAAATAATATTCATAATTTTATAATTTTGTTAGTTAAGTTGTTACTCTTTACATTTATAAATATTTAAGAGTTATCTTCACTTATTTGTTAGTGATTTTACGTGATTACGCGTGCTGATTTGTAATCATATCCATTTACAATTTTACTACTATTGAGGTAAATTTATACATTTTATAAGCTTAGGGTTATGGTTTTGGGGTTTTTTATCAGGTTTGTGTTTAATCTCTTATATTTATGCATACATAGGATTTAGGATATTCATATGCAATTAAGGTTCCTATTAATAAATTAGGGTTTTTCATATTCGTTTTAGGTTTTGAATTTAAAATTTTAAATCTATTAACTCTGTTGATTTAGGGAAATTACCTACAATACTCGAGTTAGACTCTATACTCAAAAAGCTAAATTTACAAGGTTTATATGATTTTTATCAGGAATTATTCCGACGAGATCCTTTATAACATACTGCCCATGTATGCATCACAGGTGCTACTTAGCCGACCTTCGCTTTTTGACTAAAGAGTTATGCATGACGGATTTAGGAATACCTATGTGTTCAAAAAAGGTGGGAGGAAGGTTACTTTAAACCCTACGATGCCGAGTCAACTTAGCAAACTGCAAGCTAAACTTGCTCAAGGATCTAAGAAGACTTTAATTTTGAGTAGAGCTAAGCTTTGGGAAGCTATAAAGGCTGACATGTCGACTTTTATATTGGTCAAAAGGCTATTAGAGTTGAAGGAGCAAATTGAGCTACCCCGTAAGGTGAGAGAGCTACTAGATGAATATGCTAACCTATTTCTAGAACAATTACCCGAAGGATTACCCGCATTCAAAGGCATTGAGCACTACATTGATTTGATACCCGATACCACCTTACAAAATAAGCCAACTTATTGGATGAATCTCAATTAGGTTATTAAGCTCTAAAGACAAGTCAATGAACTAATAGAGAAAGGGTATGTAAGGAAAAGCCTCAACCCCTATGTAGTGTTGGCACTCCTCGTGCCAAAAAAGGATAGTACCTAATGCATATGTGTAGATAATAGAGTTGTGAATAAAATTATGGTTAAGTATAGATATCCTATCCTTAGATTAGATGATATGTTGGATGAATTGAGGGGAGCTAAAGTCTTCAACAAGATTAATCTAAAGTTTAGCCACCATTAGATTTGGATGAAGCCGAGAGATAAATGGAAAATTGCTTTCAAAACTCGATGTGAGCTTTATGAGTAGATGGTTATGCCTTTTGGCCTATCAAATGCCCTAACCACCTTCATGAGACTAATGAACCATGTGCTAAGGAATTTGATTGGGAGATGTGTCATAGTGTATTTTGACGACATCCTTGTATACAATACTGATTGATAAGTGTAATTTATTTTATACTTTCAAGGCATGTTTAGGCATAAAATTGATCATAAATGTGATTTAATTCTTAAGTTTTGGGTATGTAATTGTATAAAATACTGATTTAAGGTAAATTACAAGCAAGGGGATGAATTATACATAAGAACAACAACTTTTTAGTCAATCATGGCCGTGAAGAGAAGAAATCAGTGAAGTAGTATCAATCACGAGCGTGATAATGAAGTAATGAAGCATCCAGCCTTGATCATGTCCTCAATCACGGCCATGATCGAGGAAGTATTGATGATTCCCTTATCAATCACAATTGTGATTGAATAGCAGTAGGATGATCACAACCATTGTTACAGGCGTGATGAAATCTACTAATACGATAAGAAGTTCATGGCATTCATCACGACCATGATTGGTTAAAAATAATTCTTTTCGAAACTATCATGCTCTGAGTCACAGGTGTGATGGAAGGCGCACAACTATTCTTTTTAACCTTTTCACACGAACCGGTACGTAGAAAATGTCAAGTGGTGCCATGAAGGGGTAGATTCGAGTCCTTTGACAGGGAGAATATAAAAATACCACAACTTGTGGAGAAAAGATTATCATTTTTTAGACATCAATTTTTTAGAGTAAAACATAGATCAGATCATACATCATTTTAGAATATCAATTCATAAGAAATACCAAATCATCCGTATCTGTATGCGTGTGTTTTCAATTACAAGTAGAGTTGTCTAGATATTATATCATACATTTCCTAGAACAACTCAAGAGGGATGACGGGAATTCATTGTTGTATGTTGTGAAGATTTATACAGTGAAATTCAAACAGGGTTGTATTCCTTACCGATCTCATGTTAATTTCATTGTTATTTATGTATTGTGTTTATTTATTTTATTCTTTTATCATGTGTGAATAGTCTATTAAGGCTTGCTACATCACTTAGTATGATCAAGTGCATGGAAAAGTAATTTCATGATATTGTTAATTCCAATGAATGGCACTAAATGAATCTAAGTATGGTATAGTACACAACATTGACTTAGGACAAATTTCAATAGAATATGTCGAGAGACAATTCTATTGAATAGATCTAGTTTATTAAGATAATTTACTCCTGACAATAGAGATATTGTTACAAAAGTTGCTGCGTCTTTAGGGGAATCAATACATTAATACGACATTAATGCAATCTTAGTTGGCTGTTAATTAGGAAGAGATTCCAATAGATATAATTAGGATTAGAAGTAAGTAGTTCTAAGAAGAATGCTTACATACTATAATTTCCCACAGATAACAAATATTAGGATAAAAAAAATGTTTTGGTAGTATTATGCTAAGTGATTAAGTAAGTCTACATGTTAATTGTGTCGTTAGTAATTGTTTGGTAACCATTGTGTTAGCCGCATTAGCTTGTGGTTTAGTGTAGTTTAGTTAACAAATTAGAGTCCTAATAATTGATTACTTGATAAATTGGATTGCTAGATAATAAGAAGATTATTAAGTACTAGTGTTTGAGTCATTTTCCCAATGGAGACGACCCTATACTTATCCATGCTATAAAACGATAGGTACACTTGCTTGTCGAACCGAGTTAAGGATAGAATATAGGTTTATAAACTGTAAAACTCGGAAGCTCTATTTAGAGGTAATCACCAACCTGTCGAGTCACTTAAAACATCTCCATGCTATGCTCGATGTTTTTTAAGTCGAGAAGTTATTCAGCAATCTAAAGAAGTGTTGCTTCTACCAGGAGAAAGTAGTATTTTTAGGTTATATAGTTGGTGGAGGTAGCTTACGAGTGGATGATGAGAAGATCCAAGCTATTGTCGAGTGGTTGACTCTAACCACTTGTGTTGAGGTAAGAAGTTTCCATGGACTGGCATCCCTTTATTGAAGGTTCATTAGAAATTTCAGTACCATTGTCACACCCCTTACCGAGCTGACGAATAAGAACATTGAATTTAAGTAGGGAGAAAGAGAGGAAAGAAGTTTTGTTAAAGTGAAGGCAAGGTTGACTTCTACACTTATATTAACCTTACCTAACTTCGAGAAGGTTTTTGAGCTAGAATATGACTTGTTAGGCATTGGTATAGGTATTGTCTTAATGCATGAAGGCCGACCAATTGCCTGCTATAGTGAAAAGCTCAAAGGACCTCAACTGAACTACTCTATTTATGATAAAGATTCCTAACCCTCATCCGAGTGCTCTAAGTGCGGCAACACTATCTATTGCCAAAAGAGTTTGTCATCTATAGAGATCATGAATCTTTGAGGTTCCTCCGGAGTCAGATCAAGCTGTCGAAGCGATAAGCGCAGTAGGTTAAGTTCTTTGAAGGATTCAACTTTGTAATTGAGTATAAGTAAGGCAAGAACAATGTAGTTGCTGATGTTCTGTCAAGAAGATATACACTCCTAACCAAGTTACAAACTAAGTTGTTAAGGTTCATAATCATCAAAGAGTAGTATCAATAAGACCCCCATTTTGGTCCTATAGTGTCATGTTGTGCTGAGGGAAGGATAATAGATGACTACCATACTATAGAACGCTATCTATTTTAGGGAGGCAAGTTGTGTGTGCCATCCTGTTCTTTAAGAGAGTTTCTTGTTAAGGAAGCTCATTCTGGTGGACTTTCTAAACATTTTGAGGAGAAGAGGACATAAAAATTGTTGAAAGGATGGTTCTTTTGGCTGAGAATGAGACAAGACATACACCAAGTTCTTGAGAGTTGTGCTACCTGCAAGAGTGTCAAATGCCGAATTAGGCTATTTCTTCCTTGCGTAAACACTCTGTTTACTCTTGGCATCAATCTTATCCTAATCTTTGAACAAGGCTAAGTGGCGAGTAACCTCATTAAACCAATTCATGTGTCATATCTAATTGTATTGTGAGTCCTTGGAAGTTCCATTAGTACGTCATATTCTCTGGATCTATTCGTGAGTTTTGCTTATCTTTCATTCATCATTCATTCATTTCACACTCCCTTCCATTAGTTCTTTCGAGCTTTTTACAACCTTAGACACATCTAGCAACTGGCTTTTTTTGTTCTTGGTCTCAGTTCGCACCATCTTGGTATCAGAGCTGAGGTTTTGTTTAAGTTTATGTGTGTTTTTGAAGTTCTATTATACTCAATTTTGTGTATATGAAATAGAAGCTAGTTACTATATTCATTTGAGTGCTTTTTTGTTAACTGTTTATTACCTCAAGTGTTTGTTTGGGCTTTGAATTTGTGAGGAAAAATGACTAGCCCAAGTACGAATGTTGGTACCAGTAATGACAATGGAGTTATCTACCATGGATGATAGTCTTAAGGAACCTCTAGAAGCACTAAAGAGATACTTGATGAGGTGACTAACTCTTGGTGGATTTAACTCGAGCTGTATATGCGTTGTCTTCCCAACCCACTAAGGCCATGCATAACACCCCATACGTTGCTCTGCCTATTAGAGGTCAAAACCAAGCTCGACTCGTTTGAGGTAGAGGATTAGGTAAACAAGTAGGGAGAAGGATTGATTTGGCAGGCATGGGAGACGAAGAAGAAGAGGAGTATTTTGAAGAAGAGTGTATATAAGTCCTCAAGGGATCTAACCATGTGAAGCTTCAAATTCTGAGTTTCAATGGATTTAGGAATGTTGATGAATATCTAGAATGGGAAGAGAAGGTGGAGTATGTGTTTAATTACTATTAGTATGAGGATTATGAGAAGGTAAGAACTGTTGCTGTCGAGTTCTCTGAATATGCCGCTATGTGGTCGAAGAATTTTTAGGCCATGAGGAGGCGAGAGGGATACCAAGAGATAATACTTAATCGGAGATGAAGAGAATACTCAAAATCAGATTCATACCAAAAACCTATCTTGAAGATACCTTCACTCGGCTTTAGGAGCTAAGATATGGAGGTCGAACTAATGAAGAGTATATTCAAGAATTTCAAATGCTTATGATATATTGGGAAGTGGAGAAACCACTACCTTGAACAGTCTCAAGATTCATTGCTGGGTTGAGAGGAGATGTTTAAGACATTGTAGAGCTTTAAAGATTTGACACAATGGATAAAGCTATTAGGATTGCCCAGCGAGTAGGAAGGCAAAGGAGGAGCCTACTAACAGCCAGGTTGCTGACTAGCCAACTTGAACAAGCAAGTCACCGAGCTTAGTCAAGTACAAAGTCGAATAGAAAGATTGATGTCCGAGCTAAGCAAAAAGGCCGACCTGATGGGGAAATGCCAACCTGAACATATGAGAAGGGATAAGGATTTGGTAAGAAGATGAGTCAGATCAAGTGCTTCAAGTGTCAAGGGTTCGAACATGTGGCTGCTTAGTGCCTGAACCGTAGGATAATAGTCATGAAAGGAGACGTCCTGAAGCTAGAAGTAGATAGCACAGATGGAGAACTCGAAGAGGAGGAGGTCCCTATCGAGAAAGAAAATGCTGAAAAAGAGTTGATTGAGGAGGACGTATTTGTTGAGGACTTGTACAAGTTACTCATGGTTGTCCAACACACTATAAACGTGAAGCCCTCGCAAAAGGAAGAGCAAAGAGAGAATTTATTCTATACCACTTATAAGTTGTACAATCAGGTGTACTCTCTCATCGTGGATAATGGAAGCTACACCAATGTGGCATTAGCCGATCTTGTTTCAAAATTGAAGTTATCGATTGTTGCACATCCGAGGCCATACAAGTTACACTAGTTGAGTGAGAAAGGAGCATTACATGTCACTTAGCAAATACTACTACCAATCATTATAGGGAATTACTTTAACTAGATTCTCTACAGCATACTGCCTATGTGCACTTCCCACGTGTTGCTAAGTAGGCCGTGATTGTTTGATAAGAGAGTTATAAATGATGACTACAGGAATACATATATGTTTGAGAAGGATGATTGGAAGATCACGTTGAATCCGATACCGCCAAGAGAAGTTAATAAGTTGTAGACAAAACTTGCTCGTACATCGAAGACGGCTGTAGCGATGAGTAGAGTCAAGCTCTGAGAGATCATCAATGCTGATGAGCCGACCTTGTTGTTAGTCAAGCGATTATTGGAAATGAAGGAGTAAGGTGAGCTACCCTAGGAAATCAAGGAGTTACTAAATGAATATATCGGCTTGTTCTTAGAACAGTTACCTAAAGGGTTGCCCTCAACTTAAGGCATAGAGTATTGGATTGACTTAGTATCCGGCGCTGTACTGCTACATAAGCCGGCTTATCGAATGAATCCCAAGCAAGATTCAGAGCTCCAATGTCAAGTCAATGAGTTGCTGAAGAGAGGCTATGTAAGAGAGAGTCTCAGCCCTTGTAATGTGCCTATGCTTCTAGTG
Source organism: Lumnitzera littorea (assembly GCA_024138015.1). Classification (NCBI taxonomy): domain Eukaryota; kingdom Viridiplantae; phylum Streptophyta; class Magnoliopsida; order Myrtales; family Combretaceae; genus Lumnitzera; species Lumnitzera littorea. The sequence continues at coordinate 40,564,568 of JAMXBB010000012.1, forward strand.
CCGAAAAAGGATGGAACTTGACGAATATATGTAAATAACCAAGCTATGAACAAGATCATGATCAAATACAGGTATTTGATCCTTAGGCTAGAAGACGTGTTAGATGAACTCAACGGAGCCAAGATTTTCAATAAGATTAATCTTAAATCTAGTTACCATCAAATTTACATGAGGCTAGGAGACAAGTGAAAGACTGCATTGAAGACTCGACATGGACTCTATGAATGGATGGTCATGCCCTTTAGCTTATTGAATGCCCTGAGCACTTTCATGAGACTAATGAACCATGTGTTGAGACATCTCATTGGGAAGTATGTCATAGTGTACTTTGATGACATTCTGTTCTATAGTGCCAATATGCCGAGTTACTGTAAACATCTCAAAGTAGTTCTAGATATCCTTTGTATCAAGAGACTATTCAGCAATCTAAAGAAATGTTGCTTTTGCTAAGAGAAAGTGGTATGCTTGGGCTATATAGTCAATGGAGGAGGCTTTCTTGTCGATGGTGAAAAGATCTAAGCAATTGTCAAGTGGCCAACTCTTACTACTTATGCCGACGTAAGAAGTATCTACAGACTGGTTTCATTTTACAGAAGGTTTGTTAGGAATTTCAACACCCTCATCGCACCACTTACCTAGTTAACAAAGAAGAACATCAACTTCTAATTGGGAGAAAAGGAGGAGAGGAGCTTTGCTTAGATAAAAGAAAGATTAACCTTTGGCCTGATGTTAGTACTACCTAACTTTGAAAATTTTTTTGAGCTAAAATGCGATACATCAGGCATTGGAATAAGTACTATCCTAATGCAAGATAGCTGACCAATTGCCTTCTACAATGAGAAGCTCTAAAGACCCTAGTTGAATTGCTCCATGTATGACAAAGAACTTTTGGTACTGATCCAAGCACTACAAGTATGGCAATACTATTTACTGCCGAGAGAATTTGTCATATATACTAACCATGAATCGCTGAGGTACCTCTGAAGTTAGACCAAGTTGTCGAACTGGCAGGTGAGATGGGTTGAATTCCTTGAAGGATTCAATTTTGTAATAAAATATAAGCAGGGAAAAAGTAACATAGTTATAGATGCTCTTTCAAGAAGACATACGCTTTTAACTGAATTGTAGATCTGGCTGTTTAGGTTAGCAATTATTAAAGAGCAGTACTCTGAGGATCCACACTTTGGACCCATACTTGCACGATGTATTGATGGAAGAACAGTAGATGAGTACCATGTGGAGAATGGCTACCTGTTCCGAAGTAGGAAACTATGTGCTAACTTGTTCCTTAAGGGAGTTATTGATCAGGGAAGCTCACAGTAGAGGACTCTCTGAACATTTCGGAGAAAGGAGGACCTATGAATTGTTAAATGGCCAATTCGTTTGGCCGAGAATGAGGAGAAATGTGTACCAAGTTGTTGAAAGCTGTGCCATGCGCAAGAAGGCCAAGTGCCGAGCCGAGCAAGGGAGAGCAATGCCCCTACTTGTCCCAACGAAGCCGAGGACTGAATTGAGCATAGACTTTGTTCTTGGACTATTGTGAACTATTCAAGGCAAAGATTCTATAATGGTCATTGTGGATCCGTTCAACAAAATGGCATACTTCATGCCTTACTCAAAAACTAACGATGCTTCGACTATTGCTTCTCTTTTCTTGTAGGAGATTGTATGGATACATGATGTGTCAAGAAGCATAGTCTCCGATAGAGACTAAAAGTTCTTAAGCCATTTCTAGAGGACCTTGTGGTGTTGGATGGGGATCAAACTACTATTCAGTACTTCTTACCATCCTCAAACTGACGACCAAACAAAAGTGTTAATCACATTTTAGGATCACTACTCTGAGTTGTAGTGGGCAAGAACTTGGCTGACTAGGACATTTGCTTACCCATGGTTGAGTTCATTTATAACCAAATAGTACATGACACCACTAAGCAGACTCCCTTCGAAGTGGTCTATGGTTTCAATCCTAAGTTGCCCCTCGATCATGCCCCTATACCCATACCTGTACAAGAGGACCATGATGCTTCGGCTAGAGTACAATCCCTTTAACACATCTGTAATAAGGTCACTTAGCACATTGACCAAGCTACTAGAAGAATGCGAGAAAAGACCAAGGGTAAAACGGCTAAATAATTTCAACCGAGAGACTTGGTGTGGCTGCACCTCAGTAAGGAACAGTTCTCGAACAAGAAGAGGAGCAAATTATTTGCAAGAACAAAAAGACCTTTCAAAATCCTCCAGAAGATCAATAGTAATGCCTACAAATTGGAATTGCAAGAGGACTATGGGGTTTCTGATGCATTCAACATTGCTGACTTCAGTTTGTATCACCCTAATGGAGAATTGAGCGAAGACCATTTGGATTTGATCCCAAATCTAAGACAACCTGAAGGGAATGATGGGAATAAGGCTACCGAACCTTTGACCCGTAGTCGAGCTTGAGGATTAGAAGGATTGGCACAACGAGTCCTTCTATTCCAACCAACCTCTACTATAGCCAAGTACTTCCTTACCAAGTCACTCTTCATGCCAAGCTATATGACTGCCCATCTTTTTGTAGTGTGTCGAATTGAAGATTACGCACTCACGCTTGAGTTGATCAATTACTCAGCATTTTCGTTACCGAGAAGCCGAGAAAGAGAGACTTTGGACTGACTAAGCCATTCATACTTGAACAAGCTTGCTGTCCATACTTTTTATCTGCATCTTCTAACAACCTTACTAATATAGCATCGCCATGTTTACAATATCATATGTAGAATCCATTACACCAATGATTGTTTTTCTTATATATTCATTTTTACCTTTTATATCTTATATATTACTTCCTTAGGAAATGCTCTTTTTGTTTCTTCATTTTTAGGTAAGTTGCCCTAGCTTATGGGTATAAATACCCTTGTACTTATAGTTGTAAGGATCAAATTATCCTTAAATACACTTGAATATTTTCTTCCTTGTATCAATACTCTATTTACTCTTGGCATAAATCTTATCCTAACCCTTGAGCAAGGCTAAGTGGCGAATAACCTCATCAGACTGATTCATGTGTCATATCGAATTGTACTATAAGTCCTCAGAGGTTCTATTGGTGTGTTATATCCTCTAGAGTTGTTCGTAGGTTTTGTTTATTTTTCAATCGTCATTCATTCCTTTCGCACTTCCTTCTATTAGTTCTTTTGAGCTTTCTGCAAGCTTATACCCATCCAATGATCGGTCTTGTCTGTTTTTGGTCATGGTTCGCACCACACCCAGCATTCTCAAACAACCCTCATTAGCTCATTTTCTATTACTAACTTGTTTATTATTACTGTTATCTTTGTTTGTTGCCGAATGACCTTTAACTCTCTGTTTTCGGGATGTACTTCCATGAGGAACTTTTCCAATTGACGTCTTAATCCTTCTTCGCCGAAGTCGACCCAAAACTTTGAATAGCGTTAGTACCCATCTTCTTTGTTAAAAGAAGCTCTTTAAGTCTGATTCATTAGTGAGTAAGTACTTCTCCGACAAGGAGTTCTAGCATGCCTTTAACTAACCTCACAACTGAAGCTCTCCATTACCAAGTTATAGTGGTGGTGGCTTTTTTTTTTTTATCATCTTCGGTGGGACATCATTTTCGAGCTTCAACTCTTGAGTTCTACTTTGGTCCCTTACCCTCCACTTTTTCGACCATTAACTCAAGGATGAGATATGAAAAATTCTTCTCCTTTGGTTTCCTTTGTCAAGTTGACCCAGTTTATTTCATGGAGCAACTATTGTCATCTTCTTGCTTCTCTAATGACAACAATAATGGTCAGACATTTAGCTTCGTTTGGATCTTCTCTGGTCTTCCCTTTACTGAAGATACTATAGACATTTTCAATCGAGTTTCGATGAGTCCTTATAAACCTTTCCAATCACCATTTTGCACTTGTTTATTCATCGAGTTGAAATGCAAGGATCACTTCTTATTTCCATATAGCTTACGTATTGAGCTATAAGCTTTTGTCCTTATTTTGAAATTCTCCTGTCGGTAATCTAAAGCTATTATTATATGTTATGTTACTATTACCATATACTTTAGGTAGCATATATGTATATATATATAATAATAATAATAACATCGATTTTTATAACAGTTTCATATTATAATGTTATGGCAATTAACCCTAAAATGTAGATTATGCATCTCCTTCATAATTTTCATTAACAATTTAAAACCTCCATTTATATTACTTTACTAATTGAAGTTTCCGTCCTTCTTTTAATTTTTATTAATGTATTTACTTATTTAATCTTCATTGAGTTGATTTGACTAATTTTAATTGAGACATTAAATTGATTCAAGATTGGGTAAAGACTTATTAAACAATCATCTAAAGGTTGATATATACTTGTTCCTAATTTCAAATAGATTTATATTAGATTTTGAGATTCTCTTTGGATGGGCTATTAGAGGTAGTCTATACGAGACTTAAAGTTGAGGAGTTTTAATTAACTGTTGAAAACCTATCCTAGGTACGTGATGCTTGGTTGTTGCTTGTGCTTGATAAGACTTAGTAATTGAACCTGACAAACATATATTCAGCCTAATGAATTTGGTTGCTGGTTTTACTTGACTCGCTTGCTCTAGGGGCCCATAGTAGTAATTCCCTAGAGGAGCAACTGTTGATCATATATAAGAATTCCCTAATGGACTTGTATATGGGATGATGCAACTAGAATTTTAGATTTCTAGTCTCTAGACTTTAGACTCTAGGCGTAAAGAACTTAAAGGAAAGCTTATATTATATCTGCCTATGTATGTGGACAAAGATCAAGGTATAGTAAGGTCATGAGTACCCCTGTGTTGTATATTGGCTCAAATTAAAGATAATTTAAACTATTATTTGCTTTTATTTTGTCATAGTTGCATCATATGCATGCGAATGTTTGGGCTTGGCATCCATGTCTGTTTGTACACCCGTACTAAGCTTCAACTTATTCTTTTATTTTTACAGTTGCAAGTTGATTCAATAAGTTGTGAGAAGTGAGGAAATTGCTATCATCAGAATTGGAAAGAAAGGCAGTTAGTTTCATATATTGTAGATGATCAAGATCTAGTTATTTAGTTTATTTGGAGTTAAAGTGACTCGCTTATGAGTCACTTGAATTGATGTATTTAGAGAATTGTTATTTTATACTTGATAAACGATTGTTATAAGTGATTTTAGAGATTATAGTTGATTTTGGAGCCTTAACGTGTTCCTGAGTAGTGGAGACACGTGGCGGGTTGTAACACCCTTAGGTTCTAGGGCGTTACATAATACACTAACCATTCAACAAAATAAAAAGGGAAAAAAAAAATCATCAATTACCTTAAGAGATTGATAAGAAATGATGGATCACTTGCTCATAGTAACAAACATTCAATTGCAATACAACATTAATACACTACATAAATGTAGATAGATATATATATATATATATATATAAAGTAGCAAAAATGTATTAACCACATTTAATAAATGTAGCTTTGTAACATAGCAAAAGGCACATGGTAAAAAGTTCCGCTACGTTTCAAAGTGAAAACGTAGCCAATGGAAGGAAATATAGCAAAATAAATAAATCATCTACCATGTTTACTCGTAGCAAAACATTCATGGCAAATATTATAGGTTTTGCCACATTTACATGTGGTTAGAAGTTACAACCTTACCACATTTATACATGGCCAACATTATAGGTTTTACCATGTTTCCATGTAGTCAATAATGTAGATTGCTACAGTTACACATGGCCAAAAGTTATATGTGTATATGTACAACTACAATCTTCTACATTTATACATGGTCAATAGCTTAGGTTCTACCATGTTTACGCATGCAAAAAATTTAATGTATAAATGTATATCTAAAATCTACTACATTTACACATGGTATATATAGTTGGTTTAGCTACATTTACACGTAGCAAAAGATAATTAATGCCATGTATAGATTGATTTGCTTTATGCAAACATAGTCAAATCTATATTAAAAGTCATGTTTAAAAGTGTTCGATGATATTTAATAAATCTTATCTAAGATTTACTACGCTAGTATTTAACTTATAGTATAGGTTTGGCTACGTTTATATATGGCAAAAAGGTAACAAATGTATTTTTCCATATGATTTGCTATGTTTATTTGTGATTGAAATTAAGTTATAGGACACGTGTAAATGTGATAAAGTTTGTTAGGATATGATGGCCACCCATTATTTTTCAAGATTATTATCACTTCTATCCATTATTTCAATCACACTTGTTTAACTTGTAATTTGCATCCAATATTTCATTGTACTTGTTTAGCCATAAGCAGCCTTTTAATTAAACATGTCTAACTTGTGATTTACACCTGACATTTCAATCATACAATTGAATACTCAGTAAATCCGTCTTATTTCACCATAAATGGCATTTCAAATTTCAAATACTAATAATATATCTTTACAAAATCATACTGTAATATACATTACTAAGAGTTGATGACAAAATCTATATCTATACTATAACCAAAACAAATATGTTCACAATATAGATCAAAATGCTGTTAAAACTTCATTATATCTAATATTAAAGATCATGTTAATACTGTCTAAAAACTATATATTTCCTTAATTTTCCTTATTTCTTTAAGCATCATCATCAACCTCACTATTGCTTGCATCTAGAAGTCATGTCACATCATATATAAAGCAATGAGTAATAAGAAAATGTAATTATATTTAGAAAACAAACAAACAACTATAAGAATTGTTTTTAAACCTTACTTGAATTACTAGGAAAATCTCCAATAAGCTATTGGACGAGTTGAGTAAGTCGAGATAACTACAAAAAAAAAATTATATCAAGTCAATAGCTCCAGCAGATTTAATAAAACTACCAAGCTTAAAGAACACATACTTATAATAAGATTTCACATTTGCATTCATTCTATACATATATTTGTTTCCAATTATAAATAGAAAATATAAGAAAGCAACCATAGCAAGAAAAATAATAAATTTCAATTTTTAATAAAAACTAATAGCAAAAGGCAAAGTTAGAATGATAAACTTCAATTTTTTTCAATTTTTATATGATCATAAACACTATAAGTCACTGTTTTCTATCATTCAATAGTAAGTAAAGAAATAGCATACACTCTCAAGTTAAAATAAACATGCACACACCCTACTTCACTAAACCTACAACCTTAAATAACAAATGCACCTAAATATATCAGCATATACACTTGTGCTTTGTTCATAAGTCTGAGAATAACGACATATAAAGTGGAACAACAATATACAAGAGGATGGTATTAATAGAAAAAATATAAGAATCGGCAACATGTTATACTATTGCCAACGTAAACTACTCTTATAATAAAACAAATCGAATTCATAAATAAACCAAAGGAATGTAGGCAAATATACATGCGAATTTCTTTAAAACCAGAGTATTGACTTAACTCCTCCATAGATTATTTAACCCAACTGTTAACAAGTGTCTATATAATAAAACTAAATGAAGAAACAAACTAATGAAAAGTATAAATTATGTGTCAAGATAATATCTTAATAAGAATATATTCCATGATCATGAAAAGATAAACATAACTTACATAAATTAGTGAAGAAATTAGAGCAAATTGTAACTTTTTTTAGGTAAGTTCAAAAATTGTAACTTTCAAAAAGACTATTTTGAGATTTAGAAAAATCAAATAAGAAAGGTTAAACCTCTAGGATATTGTAGACACCATATTTTTGCCTTTTGTAATTTTAGTTTAAGTGTGTTTTTAAAATTATTTATTTATTTTTGGCACATACATGATTTGATCATTTCAGGTTAGTTTTTGGTTGGACTCAAGTTTAGTGTTATTTTATTTTATTTTGTCCATTTATTTATTTATTTTATTTAAAAAATTGTATAAAGGGGGCCTAGATTGGCCCCATTTAATTGGAGCCATCCAAAATAAAATGGGTAAAGCTTATTCAGGTAACAAAGGGGCATACATTTTTAAGTGTAGCAAGTGTTACAAGATCGTGAGTTACATACCCAACATGTGATGTGCACCTACTCATTCTTCTTCTTCCCCAATTTATCATTCGCAACTCATAGAAATAACAAGGGAAGTCTTCCTTTTTGAACCCCTTACTTTCAACCCACTTTCCAACTCTATATCTTGAGATATCAACCTAAATTTTATGTCATTGAAAAGTAAACATAGCATATTGTAAATTAGGACAAAAAAACACATCTTAATTTCCTTAAATCTTGTATTAATTTGGGCTTGAAAAAGGAAAAAAAAAATTATAAACACACTTGAATAAATTTGCAAAATCCGATTCTTTTGACAATTTCCTCTAAACCTAAGATATGAACATAGTTCACTAATGTATTCTTTCCTATTTTCATCATTCAAATCAATACTTTCTTCAAATTTTGAAGATGGATTGGATAAGAATATCTTGGATCTTCATACTTATGATCTTCCATTCTTGCACTTTTTCAAATTAAATCCAAGCTTTAATAGTATAAATAGGATGCCACACTTCACATTGAGCATAAATTACAATTTGAAACTCACTCAAGCATACTTAAACTAAGCTTTCTCTAAGGCATGAATTTTCTCCCTGTAAAGATAGCACCACCTTACTGGAGGTCGCCCAAAACCTCACTAAACCGACCATTGATTTGTTACTGTGCAAGATAAACTTCTAAAATCCTTGCTTATTCTTCTTATTATTTTTTTGTGAGTTTGATGTATATTATGCATTAAATACCTACAAATAAGAGGCTTTTCTTTTTATTTGATTCATTGAAAGCATTGGTAAGCTTGAGATAAACACTAGAGCTCTATTGAAATCACTTGAAAGAAAATCAAATAGAGAATTCATCAAGAATGAATCAGGAGCAATCAAGAACACCAAGTTTGATCCACTATCACACGTGTGCATTCAAGATACCGAGTTTGCCATTTTTTTTATCATGCCTCTTTTTAACAACATCCTTTTATGTGTCATCAACTCAAGACATCTCCTAGGTCGACCGGCATGCCTGTCATACATGATTGGCTAACTATAACAACCCTACCATATGGTGACTACATGAATATTGTAGGAATTTTTATTTAAATGCTTTACGTGACTTATTTAATATATATATCTTCAATAGGTTTCTTTTTCTATAAAAAGTGTTTTACAAAAAAATGTTTTGTGATCATAAAAAATAAAACGTTTTTTTTCAATAAAAATCTAAATGGACCTTCTTTTAAAAGAACCAAGGATTTCTCGGTTTCTTTATTTTAAAAATTTGGGTAGAAAATGAAATATATTTTTATGAACCAATTAACTTGTAAATACTTAAAGTAGAATGCTTTTCAAAATAAAATAAATCAACCTACTAAAATTTTTTGAAAATAAACTACATTTATTCGATCCTAACTAGTAGGTAAGTATGTGCTTATGGGGTGACTTAAAATATAAACAAAAATATTTTTCCTCTTTTGTAAAATAATTTTTAATCACTTAAAATACAAAAAAAAAAATATTTTTCCCTCTTTTAAAATAACATTTTACTCTTGTAATTTTATTTGCTATTTGTGAATATATTTTGTTCATAGAAGCGTGATTTGAAAAATAAATTAAACTCGAAAGGTTAAAAGGGTACTCGTTTGGGTTTAATAAGATAACCCTCGAACCTAAGAAAATTTAGTTTCTTGAAAAGTTCTTTTTAAATTTTTTCAAAATGCAAGCTAATGACTAAATTAAAATCGATATGCCTAATCGATTCTAATTCAATCATCTTTGCCTAATTCTATCAAGTGACAACTCTAAGTTTTAAAAAAAAAAATAGAAGAAACTAGCTTTTCTTATTTTTAGTTGAGGGTTTAAACTAAATAGGAATAGGCTTTAGTTTAAATCAAATTAAGGAAAACGAAAAAAGTAAAAAATTTCAAGCTCAACATATTGACAGTGAGAAAAGATAGCTAAAACTTACAAAAAATAAATTGGAAAGTTTGAGCTTTTGGAATTTTTAAACATCCTTAGACAAGAAGAGTTTTTAAGTAATTGACTTCCCCTGACAAGAGTTATAATCTCATGATTATATAAGAAGGTTATAAAACTATTTTTTTTTTTTCTCTTTTTCTTTTGCAAATAACATGAATGACTCATGAGAACCTAAAAAGGAAGCTAAAGTAATTTCCCCCATTAACATGAGAAATAATTTAATTTTGAAATATTAATCTAATAAGGCTATTAAAATAACATAATTGGACCCTATTATAAAAAACATAGGAACACTTAAGCCATGAATGGCATTACATCAATTTGCCTATATAAGACCTAGTGGAATAAAAGAGTTGGAGAGCTTCCAACAAATGTTACAAAATTGCTAAAACTATATACATGTTAAAACCTATTGCAGATTTAGGGTGCAATTATTTTGCTAGTATACAATATACCTAAAATCAAGAGAGCCACATTATTTGTTAAGGAAAAATGCATTTAAAAAGCTAAAGAATGTACTGATGTTTGCACATATTTTGGCTCTTCCAGATTTTTCAAAGACCTTTATTGTAGAGATAGACGCATCAAGAGTTGGATTAAGTATTGTGTTGCATCAAGGTAAAAATCCTATTGCCTATTTCAACAAAAAATTCATCATGTAAATGCAAAAAGCAAGTGCATATGTATGAGAATTATCTGTTGTTGTAGAAGCAATATCCAAGTGGAGACAATATTTGTTAAGGAGCCATTTTGTTATTCAAATAGATTAGAAAAGCCTCAAAGAATTACTTAATCAAGTAATTCAAACTCTAGAGTAACAACAATACTTAATGAACTAATGGGCTATGATTATGTAATACAATATAAACTAGGTCTAGATAACACAATTGCAGATGCACTAGCCAAAATGTTTCAAGAGGAATTTTAGTTGCTAGCCTTATCTATTCCTTCTTTTGATTCACCTACTATGCTTAAGAAGGAATTAGAAAAAAATGAGGAATGGACAACATTAAGGGATAAATGCTATAAAAGTGTTGGGTGGGTAAGGGGGGGAGGAGGGGGCTAGGGTTTTATTCCCCCAAAATCATCCATCATTCCTATTTTGTTGATGGAATTTCATGTTACACCAATGGAAGGACACGTAGTTGTGTTGAAAACTTTTAAGCACTGCTTTTTTCTAGAAGGGAATGAGGCAAGATGTAGAAGAATATGTGAAGTATTGCTATGTTTGTCAACATCACCAACACGTCTGCTTTAACCATTACCTATACCACAATAAATTTTTGATGATATTTCAATAGATTTTATTATTGGACTACCATTATCTAAAGGGTATTTAATAATCTTAGTTATTGTGGATAAGGTAACTAAGTACTACCACTTAGGTCCACTATTAGCTCATTACACAGCTACATCAATAGCAAAGTTGTTTGTTGATTTGGTGGTTAAGCTACATGGATTTCCCAAGACAATTATTTCATATAGGGATAGTGTGTTCTTGAGTAAATTTTAGAGAGAGCTTTTCAAGCTCAGTAAGATGCAACTCAAGATGAGTTCTGCTTATCATCATCAAACAGATGGTCAAACAGAAGTTTTGAGCAGGTATTTAGAACATTATTTGAGAGCATTTGTTATTGAGTCACTAAAGGAATGGCCTAAATACTTAGCTTAGGCAGAGCTTTTATTTAAGACTAGTTATCATACTAGTACTAAGATTACTCCTTTTAAGGCAGTATATGGTAAGGAACTTCCTTAGATTCCTAACTATATCAAAAGGCTTTTATTAGTAGAGGCAATGGATTAAGAATTACAAAACCAAGATGAAGTGTTATCAATTTTGAAGACCAACTTAGCAAAAGCACAATAGAGAATGAAAGTTTTTGCTGATCAACGGAGGTCTAACAAAGTAGAGGGTGATTGGTCTTATGTGAAGTTACAACCTTATAGGCAAACTTCATTAGCTAATCGACTATCCTATAAGCTATCTAGAAGATTTGGTCCGTTTGAAGTATATATTGGATCTACCAAAATAGTTTAAGATCCATACTATCTTTCACATTTCTCTCTTAAAGAAAGCAAACGGTAAACAAGATTCTCCTAAACCTTTACTAGCTTTAGCTTTTGGACAATCATTTTATAGTCCAACCTAAAGCTATCCTAGATGTACGAGAATTGTTAAGACAAGACACAATAGTGACACAAGTTCTAGTTCAATGGGAGTCACTATTTTTAGAAGACTTTACATGGGTAGACTTAATAGGATTTTATCAATGATTATCCTGAATTTGACCTTGGGGACAATGTCAATGTTTGAGGAGGGGAGAAATTTGTTATGATGGATAATAGAAGAGAGACAAAGACAGAAAGAAGATGTCTAAGGTATTTGGATGATTACACATGAAGAATTATGCATACATAATTTTGTAGAGTCACACATATAATTGAGATTACAAGTAGTTGTAAAAATTAGTTAGAAATTGTAAATAGTCCCAATAGAAGAAATAAGAAACCATTATATAGTTGTAAATAGATACAAGCAAAAGATACATATAAATAGAATAGAAAAAATCAGTTAGGGTATCAAACCCTAAAATTTGCAGCCTTCTTCTGCAAGGAGCCCTTCTAGGGCTCGAAGTCTAGAATCCAATTGTTCGTTCTTGATTCATTGCGAGAGTGAAGTTCTTGTTAACCTCAAAAACATAAAACCATAAGTATAGAGATATTAAGAGAGATATGAGATAAATCATACATCAATAGAGGGATCAAGAGCAGATCTGTAAGAATTTGTAATTGTTTTTTCAAAAATCATAATTGCTTAAACCACAAAACCAAACCGTAATTCATAGGGGATAGTATAATACAAGAAAAGAGAGAGAGAGAGAGAGAGAGAAGAGAGAACATACCCATACGTTTGATTGAAGCTTCTAGAGGAATGACATATTTTGTTAGGCTTGGTTATTGTTGGGGAATCAAAATGTTATGTTTTAAGTAATGGGGTAAAAATTAAACTAAGTAGGCCAAGCTAACCCTTAGTCAACCTAACACTACCCTTTTAATTTCAAGCAACCTTAGGTGCTGAGATATATGTTTCTCAAATTATATTTAGTCATGAAAAACAAAAAAAAAAAATAATAATAATAATGACAAGCTAACCTTAAAATACAATGTAGTAGTACACAATACATACATACATATATATATATATATATATATATATAGAGAGAGAGAGAGAGAGAGAGAGAGAAGAGAAGAGAAGAAGAAGAAGAAGAAGGACTTATTGGGCAGTAGCAAATCAAAATCAATGAGCAAGCAAAGTAAGATAAAGGAAGGTTCCGTTTTCCTTTTTGTAGAGAAGTTAGGTTGTTCTCATAAAAGAGAAGGGTATATGTTGTTGGTTTTTTTTTTTTTTTTTTTAATGAAAAGGCACGCAAAGATTTAGAACAGGTTAAATGTTATTAAAAATTATATTTTTGAATTGTAATTAGCTAGTTGGAAAAAAAGAAAAGAATTATAAATAGTTAATAGAATAATCAAGTGGGGTAAATTTCTTTTGTTTTCTTTTTTTTTTTTTTTTTTTGGAAATGTAGCTAATAATTCATTATATGCCCCTTTAGTAAATGGTAGTTGAAAAGGATATTTGAGAGAAAGAGAACTAGTGGGATATGATTCTTTTATTTCTTATCCTATCAATTCTTTTTTTTTTTTTTTATTTCTCAATCTATCCATTCTATTTGGATATATGATAATGTCATACCTAAAAAATATGAAAATATATTTTATCTTAACTACAAACGTTACCAATAATATATCTTGCATTATGTTTAATAATATTTTTTTAACAAGTATAAAACATATAATTTATTTCCTTAGGATTGATGAGAGGAGAATGATGAATAGAATAATGGAGTTAATGAATTTAGATAATTATTAATTGGTATACCCGTAGTTGTTATATTTCAAATATATATCTCTACATAATCGATGCATTTTATTTTGTCAAATGCTGCAAAGAAAGTTAAATTCTAGAAATATTCCAATTTCATTCAAAGAAATTTTTAACTTTTCATATTTTTTTTTTTATAGCCAATTTTGACTTGCTATATTCAAATGAGGCTTTTTCCTTTTCTTTAACTATATAATATGGCGAGCTTTTGCGAGATATCTTGAAAATCTTATAAAATAAGGTCTTATGTACTATTATTATTTAAAGAAAAAAGAATTTTGAAGTATACAACTTTATATAATATTGTTAGTATTTTTATAAAAGAAATGCATATCTCTTACATCATGTTTGGTTGGTGAAATCATCATTCCATTCCATGTTTATTCCTTATAAAATCTTTATTTCCATGTTTAGTTTATTTTGTATAACAATACCATAAAATTTTTATTTTTAAAAGTTAAGAATGGCCATTCCTTTTAGAAGGCCAAGTAATAGTCATTCCAGCCATCATTTCTAATTTTTCTTTCCCCAAAATAACAACATCATAATTACTTTATTCCAAATTTTCATTCTCATAAAAAGACATCTTTTTACTTACTAAAATAACATATCAAAAGATATCTTTTTACTCTTTGTCGAAAATATATATATATATATATATCTTTTTACTTTCTTCTATGGACAAAGTAATAATCAATAGTGGGGATTTATAACAAGTTATATGTTTATTCTCATGGCAACAATATTTTATATATTCTTTTTTTTTTTTGGACGCTAGCATTGAATTAACAAAAACAAGTTAATTTTATTGCAATATCTCAATTTTTTATTTATCAATGATTGATAAAACAAGTTACTTATAAAATAAATATTTATAGAGCACTTCCAATGACTATTCTTGACTTGAATAAGTTATATGTTCTCTATGTATATGTATATATATATATTTTTTGGATATACATTACAAATATGTTTTATAAAACTAGCAGGGCTTTTGTTTTTTATCCTATTGATTTTTTGTTTATTTCCTAGTCTATCCCCTGTATTTGGATATATGAAAATATCATGCTATAATAACTATGACAATATATTTTATATTGACTACAAATATTACTAATAACATATCTTGCACAACGTTTAATAACATTTTATAACAAGTTTAATATTTTATAATAAGCGTAAAATATATAATTTATTTCCTCATAATTGATAAGTAGAGAATGACAAATAGAATAATGAAGTTAATGAATTTAGATAATTATCAATTAATGTATGTGGTTGTTATGTTTCAAATATATATCTCCACATAATCGATGTATCTTATTTATTAATTACTACAGAGGAAGTCAAATTCTAGAAATATTCCTATTTCATTCAAAGAAATTTTTTACTTATCATTTTTTTTAGGCCAATTTTGACTTGTCATATTCAACTAAGGCTTTTTTCTTTTTCTTTGACTATATAATATGTTGAGCTTTTGTAGGGCATCTCAAAAACCTTATATAATAAGATCTTATTTACTACAGTTATTTAAAAAAAAAGAATTTTATAAAAGAAATGCATTTCTCTAGTTATTTAAAGAAAAAAGAATTTTATGAAAAAAATACATTTCTCTTAGTATCTGTACAAACTATACGGAAAAAATTCTTTTTATTGTATCACAACAAGTGTAAGAAAGTAAAATCTTTGGTATGTTAGTATTGTAGAAAATGTTTTCTAAGGACTCTTTTATACTTGTTATAAATTATCCTTCCACTTTATTTCATATTATCATACAATAAATTATATTTGTATTCAAAATATATATTAATGCCATGCCATGAACAAGTTAATATAATATATTTCATGTTTAACCACAAATATAGCCAACAATATGTTTTGCGTGATGTTTGATAAACATGACTAAAACGTACTAAAATTAGCTACATTTATAAAATCTTCAAACATTACTTAAGGTCAAAATTCTAAAATTAGCTACATTTATAAAATCTACAAACGTTACTTAAGGTCAAAATTCTTATAGTGATATGCTTCTTGACTAAAACCAAAAGCACCATGTATAGATGCCATAGGTTGGCCAGATGAGTTATGCAATAGGTTAGCAAGATGAGTAATGAAGTATGTTAATAATTAGTAGTCTTAAGCGACCTTTAGCTAATAAGGGAGAAAGAGAGGTGACCTTAAAGCTTCATAACTACTCATGGCATTAGACTTAAAAGACTAAAAGACATAAGTCTATAAAAACTTAAAACTTCCTCATTGCTTGAGGCCTTAAGTGAATATGTTTTCTCATGAAAAAAAGATGCAAAGGAGAGAGAGAGAGAATCAACACACTTTAAGGGTTTGAAGCCAATGTTGTTGATGCTTATTGTGAGAGAGAAGGGGAGTTAGAATGAAAGACACTTGTTATAGAGGGTATAGATAGGAGGGAAAAAGCATTTTACAAGAGGCAATATTAAAAGACAGTGAAATATACCCATTTATAGTTAATTTTAATTTCCATCTATCAATGACTTCAATAGAAGCAAAATTAAAAAAAAAATCACCTCTATATATAACAACTAAAAATACCCCTTGTTTTATTAGAGGAAAAAAAAAATAAAAATCACCTCAACCATTTCATGGTAAAATAGCCACATTGGTGTAGTAACAATGAAGAAGAAATTCATTGAACCATACCTATTATGAAAAGGTAAGGAAACCAAAATTTCTAAATAGAAACATGGAGATAAAGAAGTTTGATATATTTTAAATGACTTCTTTATGTGATTAAGAAAAAATAAAACAACGGAAGGAGCATATCACAGTAGTTAAGTAGAATCAATAATATAAAGGTTTCAATGTGTTCATTGTAAAGATGCAATCCAAACTTAAATAGATCACATTTACCCTAGAAAACAATATAAGCAATTGAATCATAATATTGTAGACTTAGATCCATAAAAGTTAGAAGATTAAAATCATTATATATCGAATTTGTATTATAATAATAAATTTAAGCAGATTCTAGGAACCTAAGCTAAATTGGACGATTTTGTAAAAAATGTAATAGTATGAATTAAAGATAATTAATCTATCAAAGATAATAACAAAGTTAATGTATTTCAAAATAACAACTACTAAGAAAGGATCTTATAATTAGAAATTCAAACTTAGCATGCCTTAAGTCAAATTTCTAAATTAAAAAATAAAAAAAGTTAAAATAAGTAAAACCAGCCATGGTTCGAGTTTAGGTGGACCACTTGGGGAGTTTAGCAAACTAAATTGGGATTAGGTTGACTTAACTGGGTTAGAATATAAACTAGTTAATCAAATAAAAACTAAGTCGATCAAGTTTCTCTTATAGGCTCCAATCATCCTATATTAGATCCCAATCAATTAAATTGAGTTAATTGAAAGACTTATAAGATAGGATGGTGATCCTTTAGCAAAAGTAAGCTACTAATTGAATTTGTACCTGATTTTAGTGTTTATTCAAAGTAAGCCATTAATTGAAAAGAGTCGATCAAGCTTCTCTAATAGGGCTCAAGTCAAACCTATTTTGGACCTTAGTTAATAGATTGAGTTAAATTTAAGACTTCTAAGATATGATGATGATCATTTAGCAAAAGTAAGTCATCAATTGAATATCTTATATCTAATTATAGACTTTGTACGATTCAAAGTATAATCTAGATAGTGAGCTATGACTAGTTATATGGGTTACTATTGTATGTTGGATGTGCTATAGGATTGAGAAAAGAATGTACTATTCTACTATGAAATGGTATTTGTTGTTTCATTTGCATTAAAAATTGTAAACAATTGGATAAGGCAATCAATTTTAACCCATTAAGGATCAAACATATGGGATGACATAGTTAGCAGATTTAGGCACTAAATTGAGATGTAGAGGTTAGCAAATTATTGATATGGCAAACTACTTTGATAAAGGTCAAAGTATCTAAAAGAAAGTTGTCATTTCATACTAGTAAAATGAGACACTATTGTGATTGGTAATAGTGGACTAGTACATCAATGTCTTACATGAGTAATGCCACTAGTATAAAACAATTCATCATTAGGTCATGAAACCTAAAGGTTCATATTGCTCTTAGATCTTGGAATCTTTGGATTGATATGTTATTGACCTATGGAACATATTGTTCCTGGATCTTTAAATCTTTAGTTATATATTGTTCTTGGTTCCTTAAATCTATAAATCCGAATTGATCTTGCGACTAAAGTCGATTATTGGATCTTAGGATCTAAGGGTAGAAATTTGTTCTTAGTTAATGAAATTTAGTTCTCAAGATCTATAGATTAGTATTTATTCTTGGTCTTTAATCTATGATCCAATCACGTGTATTAGGTTATTTGTGACTATTGTTTCTACTTAAATGAAATAAAGAAGGGGAGTTATATTGGGATTTACTAATGTACTTAAGAGCTCAATTATTACTAGGGCTTACCACTAGTAAGGTATAAGTCCTTTGAGATATCGAAGGGATGGGAATGAGGTTGAACTAACTAGTAGCCACATGAAGCAATATGACTCACCGGTGAGCTTAACACAAGTTAACCCTCACTTGATATGACTCACAAATCAAGGATTAAGGTTCACTTACCACTAATCCTCGAGTACCATCGGAATTAGATAAAAGTGTAGGGATAAACTTAGAGGGATGATCTCATAAGGAAGGTGAATATTCATATTAGGCAAGAATGATTCCTATCATACAAAGAAGAGACTATTTATAGTAGGTCTCTTAGGGCAACAAGAAAATTGAGAAATTACATAAAAGGGTAATTTCAAATACATTTGCCTAGTAGTTACCAAAAGGGGAATAAAAGACAAATGCCAACAAAAAGGAATGTAGCACAATTGCGAGAAAAGAGAAATACATGTCACGGTATTGCTGGAACCATGCTCTATTGGGGAATCTTCCTTGGGGATAGCCGTTTTAGAGAGTTGAGGTTCAACTTTTGCATAAGTAGCTATAGTAGGTCAAGGGTCTTCTTGCCTAGCACCCATAGGTCAAGCATTATCTTGGATTACCTCCATATGGCGGTTATCAATAATTTGGCACATGAAAGTTATCATCTCTACCATCATTGCAACCAAAAAATCTATCTTCTCATCTATCATCTACGGAGTTTGTTTTCTTTATCCACCCCGAGCAATTACATCACTCTTGACATCAACGATGGTAGAATGAACACTGGAAGTAGAAATTGTTACTACACTATCTCAAGCACTTTACAAAAATAATACTACAATCACAAACTTCACTTATACCTACTATCGAGGCTTGGCTTACAAGTATAATAACCTACCTTGTTACTCCAACTAGTCTTCATAAAATCGCACTCAAAACAGCAACGATCTAAGAACAATTGAACCCAAAAGCTCACTACTAAAATACGAAAAATATAGTAAAATAGAGTATGCACTACTTCTTGATACCTACCAAGAAAACACGCATATGTGACACTTACAACATTATCACACTACCACAACATGACACTCACAAACACAAGTCCACCACAAAACACTTCAAGCTTTAAGAATACAACACACACTCTCGATGGAAACCTAAAGCTTTAACACCAGGATTATATAATATGCTTAAGAGCTTAGTTATCATTAAGCTTCGAAAGGTAAGTAGGTGGAAGCTTAGTCCTTGGTGGGTTGAAGGTTAGTAGAAGAAAGTTCATCAATCCATGGATTGGTCGGTAGGTCGATAGATGATAGTTTAGAGTTTTATAGGCCAACTAGAAGAGTATCTCTAAGGTTAGCATTAGAATCATCACTAGCTTAGATTAATGTGTAGATGGATTGAGCAGGAAGTGAGTTTAGCCTGGTACCGACCTAGTATTGTGACTCATCCTTGGTTGGTTATAGAAGTAAAATGCACTTAGCAAGTCCTTATAGGCCTCGAAGTCTAGCACAAATGATGGGTCCTAAGGTTAGTGGTTCATCATTTGCTATTATGGGTGCATTAGTATATATGTTTAGAATTTACATGCAGTGTGGTTTATTTGCTGATGCATGTGCATGTTGTATCTTCCTATTCAGCTTCGCAGCTCATACATGTTGAAATAAATTTCAGGTTAGATGAGTTTGACGAAACTATGTTAAAGAGATTTTGATTTTGACCCATAGTACGATAGTGGGATCGACAATCCCGCGATCCATGGTTGAGACTGTAACAAGTTTAGTTCAAAACTTTATAACATTTTAATATTTTCAATGGGAAGGTGAACCTCTATAGAAATAGGGCTTCGGAAATATTATCCCTATTAATTGGAAATTTGCAATAAGGACATAAAAAGTTAAATAAAGTGAGCCGAACTTCAGTTTTCAAAACGGATTAGTTGAATTGCTATTATGGCTATAGACCTAAATTTACAGTTATAATTCATTATTAATCAAAAAAAGCAACTCGAAATTCAAGCTAATTGAAGATTTCCAATGTTACTAATATGGTTAATTTTGGATCACTATATATATATATATATATATATATATATATATATATATGCATTAATCAAAAGTTTAATTTTACGATGAGTTTTCGGAAACGAAGAGGTAACTTAACAAATGAATTCTACGTTGCGCAGGTTAAGCATATCAAAAGTTAGTTCAATTACCGTTTTACAATATAAATTGCAAGTGTATCTGTACTCTTAAACTCTCATGTGTATGTTTGTATATACCCACTTTTCATAAGGGTACTTTGTATGTGTATGTGTATATTTATGTTGTATATAGATACAGCCCCTTTCCAAATAAGTTTTATATAAATCTATTTTTATAAAGCATAGTTATATATATATATATGTACAGACGACTTCTTTTATAGATATGCATACATATAAAGTTTATTTTTTTCATAACGTTGGTTGACGACAAAATTCGCAAACCATAATGTATAAAGTTTGTTATACTTAATAGTTATAACAATCGATTACGGTGATGTAACCATAAGTTAGAAAGGATTAAGTAGAATAACATCTATACCATATAACTCGTAAAACTTCATTACATTATATTGGAGTGCGACTTGAAAAAAGGTTTATAAATGAGTGAACCTATTTGAGTAAACACATATACAAGTTAATAGGTTTACAATTTATGTATTTGAAGATTGTAAATTATTGTACTTGTGGTTATAAGTAATTATTTATGTGCACCTGTGATGCTAGTCCTTTAAAATTGCTGTGACTGCATGGTAGCTATGCTATATGATTAGTGTACTATTCGATTACTTTTCTACACTGTCGAGTGTATGTGAATTATTTGGTCACCGTTCAAACAGCTTAAAAGCAATCGACTTAAACTTAAATTCGACATGTATAGTTGCTTGATGTTAATTTCTCAATGGAATAAATGAATGAATGATAGGTGATAATATGGCCAACCCATTATTAAGGGTGTCACTTGGTCTATGCTTATTGTTTTGAAAATTTAAATTCGAACAACAAATTGGCAAGTCTACCAATCACAAGCATAGTCTAGTGGTAGAGATAAGGTTGATACAAGAAAGCTAATATGCTAAATACTAGATTCTATGAGTTTTTCCATATTTTAACAATTGAAATTTATAGGAAAGAAAGTGAAAGCTAATAAAATAATTGAACACCAAACCATATGTCATACCAACAAATTAAAGGGTTCCGAGTTAAGACATGCAAAAGAAAAATGACTTGGGGTTTGCCAATATATTTTCGTTTGAATTGCTGTGATGCTTTAAATCAGTAATTGAAATTGACTAAATGCTTTAATTCAAATTCACAAGAACTCACCCACTTTTCAAAATAATGGAATTCAAATTATAGCATAAATCATCCCATAAAGTAATTGATCTATAATAGGTAAATAGTAACATACTCACACTGGAAATTAATATTCTAGTTGGAAATATAGACAAAGCATATCCCCCATCCTAACCATATTTCTAATTGCATTAAGTGTTTGAGTTGATGAATTTCGTCAAGACCTACTTATCCATATGACAAGCTTTTTAAAAACCCAAGATATGTTTATCACAAATTATTGAATATTTACAGATTATCTTTAACTCTATCCATCTAAGAAGTATTGGGCGAACACTAAATAAATAAAAGATAAACACGACAGCTAAATTACTAAATGTTCAATATCAACATCAAAATCAATCATAAAAAAAAATCAACTCATCTAATTCATCATTGCAAAACTTATACTATTAAGCTCAACATCTCAACATGAAATACTCAAATGAATCAAAATATAATACAAATGAAATAGCAAGGATTAGAAACACCTCCAAGATTATCTTCAAATGTATGACTCAATGTGAAATTGATATATCTAAATATCTTTGAAACCTTGCCTCTAATATGCTAAAACATAAGGCTTTTACTATCGAGGAATGTACCCAACAAAAAAAATTCAAAAAAATGGGGCTAAAGGAAAACATATTATGTGCAAGGAGTAGTGAAGGCACTTTTTGAAAAAATGCCTTCCTTTCAACATTTGTTCTTACTTTGGAGAAGTTCACATTTATTCTTACTTTCAACATCTTCACGGGATTCCAATCATACTTCGATCCTGAGTTTCCCCTCACAATATTTTCATGGGCATAAATCATAAATTTCACTATGCTCACCATTTTCAACCTATCCATATCAACATGAACATCTAGCTAGCACATCATGGTTCATGCACCGTACGTTTTATCTTTATGCCGTTACTCTTAACCTAAACTAAACTATTCTATATTCTCAGAGGCATTTCATCGAACACCTAATGTGTGATACATTAAACACCAAAATTTAAACTCCACTTCAACTAATACATGTGCTAATGTATAAATTACAACCTAATTGTCTATGCACTATTATATTAACAATTACACACAAAAAAGACATCAAATTGAAGAAATCACAAATTTACTTAAACATGAAAACCTAGGATAGAAATTGTGAAACTTGCATAAAAATGGACGAATCATGTAAAAAGTAGAGAAAAACGGGGAATAGAGTAGTTTATCTTTGATTTTGGTTGAAGAAAACACAAAAAAAGAAAAAAAAAAAAAAAAGGATAATGTTGGGTTGGAGAGCTCTTTTGCAGTTTGGTCTAGAGGAAAGAAAGTTCTTTTTTTGTTATTTGGGTCGTGTGTCTGACAAATTTTCATAGCAAAGGTATTTACATATAGAATAATGAAAGCATTTATGTGAAAAGCGTCTTCTTCTTTTCTTCATTATTATAGTAAAGAAGAAGGCGCTTTTTAAAAAAAAAAAAAATACTCTCCTTTGCTTTATTAATAAAGAAGGTGCTTTTTTAGAGTGTGCCTTTTTCTTTACAAACAAAACGTGCTCTAAAAAAGTACCTTTCTCTTTTATTACAAAAAAGATGAAGGAATTTTTTTCTTTTTTTTTTTAAGGCAGGTGCCTTCCTCTTTTATTGCCCATGAACTAAAGAAAACATAATGTAAAATAAAGAAAAAGAAGTTATGTTCGTTAAATGAAAAAAAAAAAAAAAAATGCTCTCTGTGCTACACTAGGCTACTGCACTGTGTTTATCGACCCCTCACCTAAGCTACCGTGTGTCTTCTTCCCCCCAAGCTACTGTCCCCTCTCCACCATGTATCTTCACTCGGTGATGCTTAAAGTTGCCAAGCGGGCCTCCAAAGCGAATTGAATAATGAAAAAGAATAATGAGGCCCCTAACGTGTTCAATCTTTCCTTTATGCCCATAAGCTCATCCCTTTGATGTTCTCCACGCGTGAGCTTTCGAAAATGAGGCGCAATGGGCTGCTTGGTATCTCGATTTGGATCCAATTGAGGAAATGAAGCTGCTCTCTGTTTTAGGTTGAGAGGTGAGGCTTCTGGTAATTAAAAATAGTATGGTCAAGCCCTATTGCATGAAATGAGGAATATATCCTGTTTTATCACCTAATCTCAATTACTGGTAGGCACAAATCATTTGGTTCGGTTTCCTCCAAACCATACTAATCCATAAAAATACAGCTTGACATTTTATAACTTTGAATCAAGTCGTATAATTTGGATTAGAAATTTTTTCAAACCATAAAATTTTGGTTTGACTCAATTTAGTTTATGAATTGAACCATAACTTCTAATTTAAAAAGATATATTTAGAAAACATGTGATCTCATATAAAAAATATTGAATTAATTTAAAATTAATAAATATTATCATAATAAAGGTTAATAAAATTAATATTCATGTAACTAAAAATTTTAGAATGTTTATTTATAGCTAATTTTATTTATAAAAATAACATATAGTACAAACTTTAATATACAATTTATACATCATAGTAATCAAAAGTAATACATATATATTTGAATAAATGCAAATGAAAAATTCTTCTAAATACTATATCATAATAAAAGATATTCTTTAATTGATTTAATTTATCCTCTAAAACCAACCATAAATTTTTTATTTGATTCGAATTGAAAATTTTCTAAACTAAATTGTAGAAAAAAAAACCTATATTTTCGGTTTATTTGGGTGTAATTCGATTTAGTTAGTTTTTTGCCTATCCCTAATCTCCGTACAGGACGTAATATAAATGGCCCCCCTTCTACAATATTCGAGACATATGGCTTGGCTCCAAACGAAAATGGAAAGGCCTCCAAATTATTCTCTCCTGTGTCCATTGTAAAGTTCATGTGCTGCTGTGATGAAAGAGTGGCCTGGTGTCTTTGGTCCTTCACGTGTGTTTATGTATGTCATTAAGGAGCTGCTGCTCGTTACACTGCTGTTAGCTGGACTGTTGCATGCTCGGGTTTGCCATGGAGTTGGCTTCGGCAGGAGAGGCCCATGTCTCGGGTGTCCATTGCTGAGTTGCTGTCCACGTGTGGATACTCTGCTCCGCGGGCTGCTGCTGTGCGTGCTTGCTGCTGTCATTTAGGCAGGCTGCTACTTGGTGCTGCTCGTTCATGTGCCGTTGTTGCTGCTCTGTTTTAATCCAAACCAGTCTGCTCGGATAAGTGTGTGCTGTGGTCGTGCTCCGTTTGCCTCGCTGATGGTCGGGTTGAGATGGTCCTCGGCTCAGGTGTTTTTTGAGCTCAAGTTTATGGAATCCCTAAGGGCAGCTCCTGTTCGGTTATATGTGTGTGATCGAGCTTACAATTTGCTTGCCGTGCTGTGTTTCAAGTTGTTGGCTCCTTCAATCGGTTCTTTCGTCTCCACAGGCTGGCATCTTTTGTTCTCTCCTCACAGTACACAAGATAAGCTGGTCTCCACATGCTGCTGCTGTCATTCCCTTCAAATGAAGGCCAAGTGTACTGGATTGCTTTCTCTATGAGCTGCTTTCGCTCACAATGGCTGCTCAAACGAACAGCAGATAGATACTCTTATCTTGTTTTCACCATGACTCCGCTTCTTCCTTCTTCTGTTGCACTCGCACGAGTTATCCGAATGAGATGTGATAAGCAAATATGTTCAAGCTTTCGCTGTTTCCCGGAAGAAAAGAATGAGATAAGGTGCTGCTATTTTAGAAAGTGGGGGAGAAAAACAAATTACAGCAAGTAAAAATGAAAGAGGTCATAGTCATAAAAAAAAGGCACAAGCAATGAGTGCATCATTTTGAAACATGGCTAAATGACTAATGAACATATAGATTGATTCGGGATACTGATCCAATCCGACTACCAAAACTGAGATCATCTACTTGCCGACTCATTCTGTTCACCGAGCCGAATAATACTATTTCCTACAAATAAAGTATCGAGAAGAAGAAAGTCGATACAACAACCGATCCTTACTCATGCCTGACCAATTACTTACTCAACTTCACGCTTGTCAAAATGCCGAGAGATTACATTATTGAGAGTTGGATTCACTTAGCAAAGTCTACTGTCAACTTAGTGGTTGAGAGCTCATGCTATCGAGAGTTGGATCCACTCGGCAAGACCCAAAGAGAGTAGCACGAACTAACTTCAAAACTTGACAATTATAGGCCGACCTCTCTAGTGTCTCAACCAAGCATTGTGAGATTACTTCCAAGGCATACTAAATAACCACATGCCAACTTCTCCCTATAAAATGCACAGTTTTATATTTTTGTACATGTTTGTCTGTATTTTATTTATGAGCCCAATTCTTTAGGATTTAAGATCTTATACATTATTTACAGTTTTACCATTAGAATTTAAGACATACTATAAATAACAATATTTGTAACAAGAGCAAAGATACATATAGAAGATTAATGAAAAACCCCTTTTGAGTCTTTTCTCTCAGAAAGTCCTCTTTTTCATTAGCTCTTATCAATCCCTTTAGTAAAGATTATGGCGAATAACCCTATTACTTGGATCAGTGCGTCACATCCAACGAGTCTTAAGTCCATGTAGAATCTAACTGGTGCATCATATTCATTTAAGTGGCTCACGGATTTGTTAAAACCCTCACCTACTCTATTTTTCATTCCTTCAGTAAGATCGAACCCACCCCAACGGCCTACCTTGTCTGTCCTTGGCCTGATCCGTATCATCTAAAGACAAACATGTACAAAAATATAAAACAATGCATTTTATAGGGAAAAGTCGGCATGTGGTCATTCGGAATGCCTTGGATGTAGTCTCGCAGTGCTTGATCAAGACATTAGAGAGGTCGGCTCATAATTACAGAGTTTTAAGTTAGTCAACACTAGTCTCTCTAGGCCTTACCAAGTAGATCCAACTCTCAACAGCATGAGCTCTTGGCTACTAAGTTAATGGCAGACTTTACCGAGTGAATCCAACTCTTAGTAATGTGATCTCTCGGCATATCAATAAGCGAGAAGCCAAATAAGTAATTGGTCAGGCATGGGCAAGGATTGGTTGTTATCTCGACCTTTTGCTTCTCAGCATTCTATCTGTAAGAAATAGTGTCATTCAGCTTAGCAAACAAAATAAGTTAGTAAGTAAATGCTCTAATACCAAGATGATACAAACCAAGCCAAGGACAAACAAAGTCGGCCGTCAAGGTAAGTTTAATCCTACTGAAGGAAGGAAAAATAGAGTGGGTGTAGTAAGGGTTTTAATAAATCTGTAAGCTACCTAACCAGATATGACACAACAGTTAGTTTTATATGAACCTAAGACTCGCCAAATATGACACACTGGTCCGAGTAATAGGGTTGCCCGCTATAATCCTTATTAAAGGAATTGATAAGAGCTAGTGAAGGAGATAACTTTCAGAGAGAAAATACTCAAAAGGGGTTTTTCATTAATCTTCTATATGTATCTTTAGTATTGTTACAAATATTGTTATTTATAATACGTCCTAAATTCTAGTGGCAAAACTGTAAATAATGTACAAGGCCTTAAACCTTAAAGAATTTAGCCCATAAATAAAATAAAGACAAAAATGTACAAAAAGATAAAACTGTGTGTTGTATAGGGAGAATTCGACATGTAGTCATTCAGCATGCCTTAGAAGTAGTCTTGTAGTGCTTGGCTAAAACACCAAAGAGGTTGGCTCATAATTGCCAAATCTTGAAGTTAGTTGGCGCTACTCTTTCCGGGCCTTACTAAGTGAATCTAACTCTCAACAATGTGAGCTCTCGGCTACTAAGTCGACGACAAACTTTGCCAAGTGAATCTAACTCTCGGTAACGTGATCTCTCGACATATCAGTAAGCATGAAGCCAAGTAAGTAATTGGTCAAGCATAAGTGAAGATCGGTTGTTGTCTCGACCTTCTACTTCTCAGTACTCTATCTACAAGAAATAGTGTTATTGGGCTCATTCGACTCGGTAAACAGAATGAGTCAACAAGTAAATTAGCTCAACTTTGACAGTCAAGTCGAGTTGGGTCGGGTCGGGTCGGGTCGGCACCCCGAAGCCTATCATAGATCTTCCTTTTATAAATGTGCAAACTCAAACATTGAAAGGCATAAAATCAAGAGAAGAACATGTGAGTTCAAAGAAGCTAAATAAATTAGATTTTGATCCTTTTTCTTATTATTCATGCAATTGATTCGATAATCCTCATTCTATCTTCTCTAAATTGAATACAATAAAAACATTAAGAAATGCATGAATATTTTACACATTTATCAATGGCGCATTTAGGGTTTTATCAACCAGCCAAATACTTACCTCTAGGAGATGTGAACAATCACCTTTTTCCTAACCTCAAATCTAAACTAACTAGCAGGGAAGGTGGTTGTACTATTGTTGAGAGCTTATTCATCATCCATTCGCTTAGTATACCTTTCAGAATTTCCTTTAAACTATCTAGCCTCTTGATCACTTCCTATTATCGTGTCATAATCATTCTTATTGGAATAACTAAGGCTTTGATACCAACTATCGTAATCTAAGGCTTTCTCTAACACATAATTGGATCATGTGGCACTTATTATCCTGCTTTTACAATGGTAAGCAAGCTTAACTCACACAGCGATGACTAATAAAGCTTAAATTTGTAAACAACACAAAACAAGATAGAAAGGTAACAATAAGTTAATAGGGCATAGACATGAACCATAATTAAATAACATACTTTTATTAATAAATTAAAGTTATAAGACTACGATTAAGTATGTACAGAGGTTTGTGCATATAAAACAAAATGCCTTTAATTATGATCCAATCAAAGTGGTAAGTAAGAATTTTAATTCTAAAGAGTACTCATACCTCCCTCTCTATATTATAATAATATAGAAAAGAATAAGATTTTACTAGTATAAGTGTATTACAAAAATGGAATCCTGATATAGAGCATATGAGTATCAATATTTTTCTTTTTCTGATTTGGACTATCAAGTATTTATCAAAGCTAGCGAAGCTTACATATAAACGAATTATTTATTATTTTCATTAAAAATAGAAAGCCAAAATGGACCTAGTAAACGTCGAGAAAGTGGATTAGGTTGTTTGTACGATATATTAAGACAGAAGGTTACGCATTCAGAAACGTGTATGGAAAAACACATATATTGAATTGACTTCAGTATATATATAAAGTTTTCAATATTGACTTTATAGATACCTAATCCCTTAAACCAGCGTGTCAGGAAACCAAAATGTATATAGTACACAACAGTGTTATATACATATATATATTATTATATCTTCCTTCACATTGCTTGTCTTGTCTTCCTGTACAATTTCTTTGCAACTTGATTTACCAATCTCTTCCTAGAACCCATCGTTCTTACTTCTCAAAACTTCAAAGAAACGGCTCTTAGAACTTAAGACTTAGTTTAAAATATTAATAATAGCAAAGTTTATGCTTAGTTGATTATGTCAACGATAAGAATCCCTCCTTGCAATTTCACCTTCCATGATGCTCGCCAGAGCAGGAACTTTGTTCTCAACTGGACTCGTTCTCCAGTGGTATTATCCTCGCATTACTTTAAGAGCAATCAGATCCTTCGGTCGAAGAGGTAAGTAATGGTATTTGATGACTTTCTAAAGTTGAGCTTCAAGAAAGGATCAATGCTGGTTGTGTGCTTTATCATTTTACAGATTGTTGTCGGTTAAATTCGCTAGTTATTGATTGAAAATGGCGCGTGAATTCTTCTAACAAAATCCTAAATCATATATATCCTATTCGAAAATCTTAAATCAGACAAAACAACACACTGGTTTAGGGTTTTGGAGTGAGAAGAATTGTTACCTTTTTCAACCGAGCATTGATAATTGTTTAATGGATAACAAATACAAATTAATATTTTTGTAAAACGATAATACACGAGTAAGTCTTTCCCTATGATTTACCCTTTGAGAAATTAGTTTTCACGTCTCCTATTGGGGGATTGAAGAAATTTTTGGTTTTATATAGGAACATAAATTTTGTACGAAGTAGTGCTGACCCGGGACATTTGCCTTCAGATCCTTCTTCTCCTGGTTCATGGTAAGTTCAAATGAGCACTGATTTAATTAAAACTCAGATGCTAGTGATCTGCTGAATTTTCTGATATGGTACCTTAAGTGATTTGCTCGGTAGGAAAATGTGGATTCTCGGCGTGGTGATATCAGCGATTCTTCCTTTCTGGAAAAATAAATGGTGGCCATTGCTGACTCTAAAAAGTAACAATTAAGAACCAAATCTTCCTCTCTTTTACACATTAATTCTACAGGGATTAACACTTAATTACAAACTTAACCGATTTTACGTGCAGATAAAGTGGAGACGGTGGTTGAGGTTGCTGAGGAAGTCGCAGAGGCTGTCGAGAAGGTGGCGGAGGAAGTCGAAAAGGTGGCTGAGGAAGTTGCCGATCACCTTCCTGATGGTGGAAAACTAAAAGCTGCGGCTACGGCGGTTGAAAATATAGCCAAAGAAACAGCTAAGGATGCTCATTTAGTAGAAGACATCATTGAAAAGGTAATTTTATCTATTTAATCATTTATCTTTTTCGCCATTTTTAGCTATTAATTGAGATAACGAAAGCAGATAAAGTAATATTCAAATTAAATATTGTAAAATTTCTCCGCTAATGTTGTACCAAATTAAATCAATCTTATGTATTAATTCGTAATTATAATTATATTTTAATATTGATTCACTAAATAATTTGACTGGTATATTTGCTGAAATCGGAAATCATTCTAGTAAGACATAGGTCAGATAATAAATTGGCTTAAGAAATATAGTTACAGACGTATTTCATGCAAAAAACTAACTTATTATTATATGAAAAAGGAAATTTTATGATGTCAATATTTTTAATGTGGCTATATAATTTTAATAGGCTTTAAAAGGTGTCACTTATTTGCTGTATTCTAAATATGTCAAAATTAAATATTTTTTATTTTTGATATATGTAAAGAAGAGGAATCTGGCACGTGATAGTATATTTTACTATTTAGTTAACAATGATCTGTCGTACATATGACCACTTAAGTGATTGCGTATGGCATATACTTCATAATATACGGATCCAACTAATTATTTAACTCAATATTTTCTCACATATATTACGTTTATTCCCTCGGTCTAACTAAGTTCCTGTAATTAAATTAAATTTACGCAGGTCGAAGACGTTGAAAAGGAAGTGGTTAAGGATGTGGAATCCTTCGTTCCGTTGACCACCCAAACCCCAGATAAAGAAAGTCCCAAAGTGGCAGAGGAAAGCCCTACAACAAATGTGGATTAAACTGCAATATAGCTTATAATAAGATTTCAATGCATATGCTTTTTATCACATGCATGCACGCCACCCGGTTTGATTGTTCCAATATCAACCCTATTTAATTATCAAGTTTCAAAATAGATTATTTTAATTAATTATTTCTTGCACGTCAACCCTACAAGTGGATTTTCTTATTGAGCCCAACTTGTATTTGTATACCAAGGCAACTACAGCTAGGTTAAGTTTTCAATTCATTTATATTTCTCCCCAGCTTTTGC
Organism: Lumnitzera littorea; assembly: GCA_024138015.1. NCBI lineage: Eukaryota > Viridiplantae > Streptophyta > Magnoliopsida > Myrtales > Combretaceae > Lumnitzera > Lumnitzera littorea. Next base: position 40,595,849 of record JAMXBB010000012.1, read on the forward strand.
TTCGAGCAACTTCGATTAGAAAAATGTTTTGGCATGAATTTCGTGGACATTGCCAATTGAGTAAAGAGTCGAGGTCAAAGACTAATTAGCCAGACATTGGTTTTCGTAGAAAAATTGTAGAGAAGATGCTTCTATATAAGGAACATATTGCAAATATAGACGATTTAAGTATAAATTATTATCTCATCACTTTTCACTATGTACAAGGACTTTACACTAGGGAAAAAAAAATGCCAAGTACCAACTAAATTACCCTGCTTCCAATGGATATAAACTTTGTTCTTCATTTATTGGCGATCTTGTGACAAAGGATGCATTAACTGAAAACGTGCATGGTTGTCTATCTATAGATGCATGAGGTGTGAAATATCTTATATGAATAGAGTCTCACATTGATTGTAGGAGACTTTCAATAATAGTATAAAAGGTTAAGTAGTTAGTCATTTTAACTACTTGACTCAAAAGTTTATAGCTAATATATTAACATGTTATTCAGTATTTAAATTAATATTCCACTTTCCTACATCTTCCATAATTCATGTAAAACTCTGTTCACGTACTATTCATATGGAGTATCACAATCTCCTATCCTTATATATACAATATTTTCATCGTAAGACCTTATAATTGAGCTAAGATCTTCCCTTTTTTTAGTCATTCCTACACCTATTCATATAGGGCATCACAATCTTTCTTCCCTAAACACTCAATGTTCTTATCGCAAGACCTTATAATTGGACCCAGATCTTCCTCCTTTTTAGTTATCTCTACAATAAACATATAGTAGTAAGGAGTTGGATTTAATACTATTTATAATACTCTAAGCCAAAAGTAGTTACTAATTAGGCCAACGAACACTAATGAACCTATGAGGTATCACATATATGACATATTACTAACCACTTAGGCTTACATATCACTACTTAAAATTTTCCGTAATCCATATAAGACTCTATTCACATCCCATTCATATGGGATATCACTTTAACTACTTTAAGCCCAGAGCATTACGAGGTGTATCTTCCATGTGTCTCTAATAACCCACTTTTCCACAATACTTGTTAAATCTTAACATTGTTGACTTAAAGAAAGCCCCACGCTAACCATTATTCTATTGAAATATTTTTTAATCTAATGTGAATAAAATGTTGAGAATTTTTTTTTTTTTTCTTCTAGAAACTCTCCTTCATTTACATAGTTCTATCTTTGATTCTTTTAGAATAATTTTCACATTCCCCCTAAAAACTTTAGTAAAACCACTATTTCTCCTATGGATTTGTTGTAACTTCAGTATTGTGCCTTTTATTCTCTTCAATTCAATGTTTTATTCCCTTACCTTCATGTGTTTCCTCACCAAACTCATGCATCTAAATTCTTAGATAATATGCTCATAAATGTTCACAAAATAATAATTTATGAATATTTATATTTCATAACTTTTACCTTTTCAATAATTGCATTTTGACCATGACTTGCCTCAGTTTAAGTATATGTTTTTAATCTTAATCATCATATTAAAACTTAGAAGTCATTTTACATCTCTATGTATTCATCTAATATCATTTCTTTTTAACCTTTCTGTAGATTATTCTCCTCGTTCATATAATGATCTTCATCCTCTTCTCTAAATCTTAAAATAACCTTCATGCAATGGTGGTAAGTAGTGATATGAACAATGATCTCCCGATAGAATAGACTAGGTTCACTTCCCTCTTTCCTAAAGTTGTAATACGATTTAGTAGGCAAAATAATAATAATAATAATAACCTTTCATGCAATCTCTTCAATAATTTTAAGCATTTTTGTGTAAGTCTCAAGTAAGCAAAGAGGTGTAGAATTTGTGTTTTATTAATGTTTTAGTCTACTTTTCATATATCCCCTTTTCCATTTGATTAGGGAAATCATTTTAGATTTATCAAAGTTATAGCACATATGCTCTTATTGCTTAGACAATCAAATGACATGTAAATTATAAAAAAAAAAAAAAAAATCTAACATAAAGTAAAAGAGTAAAAGTGAGTGTAGATAATCCTAAATGAATAGAGTTTCAACTTTATGCTTAAGTTTTCCCTACCTACTACCAATTTAACCACTAAGAATCCATTGATAGCCAATTTGAGATGAGTACAATGATTTTGTAAATGTGATTATTCTCAAGTAAAAGCCATCATAATTGTTGCCTTCATGGCTTTGCTAGATTCTCCATTAATGTAACTATTAACATACTTCTCATATAGTTCTCCTAACTTCTCGAACTTATGATTATAATCAAAATTTATGTTTATAACTCAATCTTACTACAACTAGCATGCATCAATAAAGATACTTAGCTCTAAAAAAACACAACAAACTTAATTGAAAATCACAATATTTTGCTAGTTATAATCTTGAAAGCTTAAAATCCCTCGCACACAATTACTCACATATGACTTTTCTTCACAATTCCTAAAAATGCCATCTAAAACCATTCAACTAAATTCCAATATACATAACTAGTTCAACTTATCCCAAAAAAAAAAAAAAAAAGAAATTTTTCTCCTTGTTTAATGGAAGAAGAATTCTTCTTCTTTTTTTTCTCAAAAGAAAATTCAAATTCAAATGGCTAGAAAAGATTTTGATTATAAATATTTATGGAAAATTTTTGGAACAATCCAAAAAAAGCTTCCTTACCAACAAACAATTTTGAAAACATTGAAAGAATTAGCTAAATTAATATTTTCTAAAATCAAGAGAAATAATGCATCTCGCAATAAAAGCTAGCAATAAGCACTTTTGAGATGACTTCAACTTCAACTTTATCATAAAGAAATCCATAACAAGTGGCAAATAAAGCATATTTTTAGACAATGAAAATATATTAGCTAAAAATTATTATTTGCATGGATTTCAACTATAACAACATTTAAGGTAGAATTAGTTGAAGTTTAAGAAATACTTTTCCAAACAAATCACTTAACACTTTATTCAAATAAATAATTATTCGTAATCAATCAAATAAGAAGAGAATTTGTAGACACTCTATTTTCACCTCATAAAATGTCATGCCCAACCATGGAAGTCCAAATAGTCCTGCTATGTGAATTACCTAAGATAGAAACTACTCTCATAGTCATTATCGTAGACTTAATCCATACAAAGCATACTTGACTAACCACTTTGAAACACTCAATTCAACACCCATTTTGATATAAACCTACAATATAGTTCTTTAATTATTTTTATATAAGGCTTACAATATATTTCTACAAGACATAATCATGTGTACATAGCTTATATTTACAAGAAAGGTTTACAAGTCTCATGGGTAAAATTCTTGCTTTTCATATTACATTAGAGACCAACAATTGAAACCATTAGGTTACTTAAGGTAGCCCAATTTGCTTCTTAAAGACAAAAGAAACTCTAAAAAGAAACAAGCTCCTAGTTGTGTCTTTGTTTATACTCACTCCTCAATCCTATTAGCTACTAATCTAGGAAATATATGTAATGCTGCTGTATGGACTTGTAAAAGAATCTATAAAGATATGAGCAATCTAAAGCTCGATAAGTGGTATGGGGATAGAAACATGCGTACACTATAATAAAGTGATGTTGTCAACCAAGTTAGTTAGAAGTAATCTACCTCCACACGATATTAGTCTGTCATGAGATTAGATAAATTATACCCACTCTAATTTGATTGGGAAGTTTGCACTTTTGGCTTATTGCTATAAATCATGGCCAAACTTTGTCTTGTGCGATGAAGACCTTGTTCCTCAACTACCTTTAGACCAATGACCTCAATGTTACTGTGATCTCCTTTCCTACTACTTAATTCAACTAAAAGTTAGGAAGAGAGTAATCTTGCTATCTCTTTTGAGGAGTTAGCATTTCATCGAACAATTTTAATCATCCCCTAATGAGTTGTAATGCATGTTAAGCTAAGAGTTAGGTCAAGTTTAGGTTGGTTAAGGTTTATAAGTGACCAACCAAATTAAAGAATCTAAACAAAGCAATATATATAAACTCTTTAAGTACTTTGATACAATATCTTGAAATGCGGTAAAGTATTAATCCCAACTTACCTGGATTTCAGCTACTTAAGCTGATCACATTTGTTACGCTCTACTCATATTCTTTCACACATTCCCTAGGTACTCTATGTGTTACTCTATAAGTTAATTTAACTAAATGTTTCATCTAGCCTACTATTTGAGTCACTTTCTACCTCTATTGTATACCTTATAATCCAATTAAATCAATACTTCCTGGCCCATATTTAACTACTACATTGATGGTTAATATATTATGATCAATATTTTTAGTTTCCATATAAATTATGAAAATTTGATAATCTGCTCATTGTCTATAGGATTATGTTGATTGTGTTAAGTTAATAAACTATTTGTTCTTAAGTGTTGAAGGTTTAAAGTCATTACTTAGATGGGTTCTATCTTATTGCTTTTCGCTTAGATTCTAAATTATGGTAAGTTTCGAGTTTTTAGTTAAGAGACCTTCTAAGTCAACTTCAGAGCACCGTTTAAATGTGAAGTTTTATTCAATAAAGGTTTTGACCTACCTTCTAAGTTATTCATTTTGCTTTATAATTCGCCAAATCATTACATTTCGATCCCACTCCACCATTATCACAACAAATCATATTAATCAATTGCTCCAAAACTCATTCCCTTCAATAACAACATATCCAATTCACATTGTAGCCACCTCATTCACCAATAGTTTAAGTTACTCTCCTTTTAGTCACTCAATATTATAAATTCCATTCTTATATAACAGGATCATTAGCCCAAATTAACATGTTCATTTTAAAAGATTCATGCTTATCAATAGAACTTCAACAATCAAGTATATATTTACAATTGAAAACCATGCAATTTCAAGCTTAGGAATTGATTCACTCACATAATCAACAACTTTTCACTCAAATTAGTTGTTTTTCCTTTTATAAAACATCAACCCCTTAACACTTGTAATACCCCAAAAGAGAGCCTAGTAGTTTTGCCTAAAATCTTCATATCATGTGTAGACCTATAATATAAAAATCGCCTTTTTGTAAAACATCAAGAACCCCCTGACATCTATAACACCCCAAAAAGGGGCCTAATAGTTTTGCCTAAAGTCTTCATATTATGTGTATACTCATAATATAAAGATCGCCTCACAAGTCAAAGGTTATAAGGCTCTAACTTGTAAGTTTTTAATCATACTTCAACTTTTTACATATGTCTACTTAAATATATATGTAGCCAAAAGATCTAATATTTTAGGGTATCTCAATTTTGCCAATCATAAAGTTACTAGACATTTTAAAAGTTTAATTCAACTATCCTACTTGCTTTTCTAAACTTATCCTTTTACTTACTCGACCAATGGAGCACTCCGCACTTGAATCCAAGCTAAAACTCATCTTTGTAAGACCTGCAAAAGAAACTATTAGAGGGTAAGCTACATTTAGCTTAATAAGTAACATTCCTATCTAATCAACAAGAAATTTAAGCAAGTTAATTAAACATGCATATGAAATGCAATAAGCATATGAAATTCATACATTGTATACAACCTACTAGTGATTGTATAAGGCACAATTTTATGCTTATCATTGCTCAATTTGGGAAGTATTTGGATACATCAAAACTTAGGTCTCTACATCTAATTCCAAGATCATTTTGCTTAGTAGAGCCAAAGTAATGGACATAGCTCGGCATTAAGTAAAGGGCGGAACTCCCTAAAGCTACGTAGATCCTAAAAGTCGAGGCAACCTTGTGCGAATCAACAATAACATATCATATAATAATCAAATGGATCCATCATACATAATCTCCTACTTCACTACGTAGTGCTAATGGCCTTGTTCTTAATGCTGTAAGAAATAATGTACATCTGATTCTCTTACAAGTCAAATAATTATTAGTCTAGTTTACAAGTGACCTAACAATATATAACAAATAACCCGAATGACTACTGTAATAATGAATCTTAGTTCCAATATATTATGATCTCTTACCAAGCAATTGCAATCAACCCAAGTACATGCAAGAATTTCCAACCCCAAGCACAATTTTAATTATATATAATTAAGTAATGCTCTACACTACAAGCAAATACACGATAAGATAGGAGTCGATATACTCATTCAGTTATGAAGTCTAGCAATCCAAGTATTCCTCGGTAATCTCGAACTAGGTTTCCACATCACCTGAGTAATGTAATTAAAGTAAATAAGACTTATCTTAAACTTAATATATTCACCAAGCTCATTTTCAATCTCTTTTTCCACTTATTTTGTATTTTGGTCAATTTTCATCATTTTCAAGTATTTTTTCATTTGATAAGGTCCATTTAAGGAGTTTAGGTTTAAGTCAAAAATTTTCGTTGGTTAAAGATCTTAGTTTGATTGCTTTAGGGTTTGAGTCTAGTTTTGAGCTTTAGCCTTAATTTTAAGGTATTAGGCCTTGCGCTTTGAATTTGTAGGCTTTTACTTAAGTGTCTTAAGATGAATTTTCATTTCGATTTATAAAGTTTTTAATTTAGGCTTCAATTTTACTCTTGTAGTCCTAAATAAGCCATTTTTATTAGTTTTAGGTCTTATTTCATTGAAGGGCTTATAAGGGGTAGCTTCAATTGGCTTTTAGACTTAATGAGCCTTTAATGTATTATTTCATAAGCCCATCAACTTAAGGTTTAGATCTGGTCCTGTAGTTATTAGGCCTCCTTTTTTGTCTTTCTAAGATGTTTTGTATCCAACTCACTCTTTAATGCCTTAAATCCAATCCTATTTGTTGTTTTGAGCCTAAGCCTACTTAGAACTCTAAGATAAGTCCATTTTCTATTAGGATTCAGATCTAGTTCTTTGCATTTATTGGGCTTCTAATTCTATTTCTAAGACCCTAATTACTATAAGCTAGTTTAGACCATTAACTCAACATCACCTAACTTAACTCAATTAATTATATCCAAATCACGCTTTACACTAATTAATCATGTCATTACACTAATTAATTAGAATTTACAGCTTATTAAATCCATTAATAGTAGCGGCTAAGTAGGGTTCTTCTAGGGTTTCCTTCCAACTTATTCTATTCAATACCTATTCTAGTGTGTTTCCTCGTTTTGATCACATTTCTACTCGTTTTAAGCTAATAACATTACATAATATGATGATAACAAGATGGATATTCACTAAAGAAGGGCTAACATGCATGATACTTAAGGTTTCATAGAGTTTTCTCAACTACTTTTCAAGTTAGTCACACAAAACTATTTCCTATACTTCTAGATTGCAAGTAAAAAACTAATTAAGTATATAAATGAATGTGTGATTATATGGCTCTAAAATGTCGTGCACATGATTATAGTATGTTTATCTAATATTTCTAATCCTAAACTCTCAAGATATCATGAGTATAACTTATGTGAATAAGAAACTTGAGTTAGGTGAGTTTTACCTTAGGTTGGTTTATACGTGTTTAAACTATTTTACTTAAAAATGAAGTTGAAACTTATCTCTTTGGTTGCAAATTTTTGTTAGCAAGATGCTAAGGTATGTATTTGACCTTTGAGTGGTAGTGGTTTGTGATTTGGAACCATGTGGTGGTGGTAAGGTCTCTAGGAGCTGATATGCACGAGAAGATTCAAGAGTATTTCTTAGTTTTTCCTTTCTTCTTCCTTTGGATTTTATTTAGGTTTCTAAGGAGGGTTTCTTAAGGTTTTTTAAGAACGAAGAATAAAGTTAAATGAAGGTTTTAGTGGGGTGAAATGGCAAATTATGAAAGTAGGATAAAGGGTACAAGAGGGATAAGAGGTAGTTATTTTGGGGTAAGAATACATAGTCTTTTTTTAATACTATTGTACCTTGTTTAATTTTTTCCAAATGAGGAGGAATTTTGTCTCCTTAAGGACAAGAGTCCTTTGATTTGCCAACTAACCCTTGTCTTTTGTCCTTAATCATTTTATCCTCTTATTAATTAAGATGTAATAGGGGTTGGTTATAGGATTAAGGTATAACTAAGATAATTAACCGCAATTAAGTACAATTAAGTATAATTAAGGTTAATTTAGGGTTTTGTCATATCTTATCATTCCAATTGAGTTTATTAACTTATATTATCTAATTTCTTAGGGTATCCAAGAGTTTAGGACCGTTTATAGTGATTGGATTTGCGTACGTGATCGGTACTTAGTTTTTTAAACAATTAGTGAAATTTATTATATTTGGTGAGTGATTTTGCTATCTAATTAGGGTTCCTTAGTTATATTAGGGTTTCTAGTTGTAGAATTATCGTTTTGGTAGATCTATTAGGGTTATATAGTCATTTTAAGATTCCCTACGTATTAAGGTTTTTGGTGTTTAACACGTACAATTAGGGTTTCAAGGTTTTACTTCCTTTAAGGTTCTTCAACTTATTATTTAGGGTTTGTGAATTTTTTATGTAGGTTTTATTCATTTTATTTAGGATTTTTAACATTATTTCTTGAGCAGTTCTAGGGTTTACCCATTGACTCCTATATCCGACTTCAAGTTTGGATCCAAAAGTTTACGGGGTTTATATTGTCTCCCCAAGTACAATGTCAGTATTGTTAAGAAGATATTTTCATATAATTATTTTGGTTTCCTATGATTAATCATTCTTAACTTATAGTTAATTATGATGTAAAACCTAATTAGTGGATTAAGGTGTAATTAAGTTTTTTAATCTTAATTACTAGTATACATGACGGTAATTAGGTGTAATTTAGGGCTTAAAGTGTCAAATTAAGTTAGTTAAGCCCATTGGGTCATTTGATCTATTTAGTTTAAGGAATTAGGACCAATTATTATTGCTTGAGTGTGCCTAGAGGGTAGATTAAGATTTTAGGGCAATTAAGCAATTAGTCTACAATTAGCGAAAATTTTAGTATTTAATTAGTGATTAGTAGTTGGATTAGGGTTTTTAAGACTAGATTGGAGTTTTACAATCATTTTAAGGGTTTGCATGTATAGGGTTCTAATTAGGGTTTTAAGGTCTAAAGGTTCATTTAGAAGTTTTAGTGTTTATTTTAGAGTTAGTTATCTTACCAACACTAAAGGTATCTTTTGGAAAACCTCATTAACTTCTAACCCCCCATTTAGAAAAATTATAAGGTTTACAACATCAGTCTTATGGTAGATACAACTCAAACTCCTTAAGAAATTTAAGAATTCCACGCACATTTCAACTCATTGTTTTAGAGAATGCTAATTAATGAAAATTTAGCGTCTTAATATAACAGAACGCTTCACATTACACAAAAATAGACACTTTAGTGAGCTTATATAAAAAAAATTGAAGCCAAAACTTGAAACTGCAATACAAAATTCATTAGTGAGCATAATTTCTTAAGAACCACATATATGCTAAATTAATTTTGATAATCTTTTTTTTTTTTTTATGAATCTACATGCAATATTATTTAGTAATACCAATTTTCATATATTTTTTAACAATAGTAAGTATTTTTAAAAATCGAGTGAAAATAAAAGAAAAACTAAGTATTCACAAGCAGAACAAATTCTAACCATTGACAATGATGAGGGATGTGTCAACCATACTAAACGATTGATTTCCCTTCAAGTAGTGCTGGTTCACTTTCAGCAACTGCTTAGACCCTTTAACTCACTACACTCAAATTATTTTCTTATTTCTTATAATTTACTCTAAAATGCATGCAAGCATTCCTTACCTCTCACTCAATTTTCTCTCTCTTCAAATTTTTCAAAAGAGTCTAAATGTAAGTTTAAAAAGATTTATATAGCCTAAAGAAGCTAGTGGAAATTAGTTAGTAGAGTGCATATGGATTTTTCCCAAATTATAATACATGTAATTATGTTGTTTCTCCATCTCCATTGCACACCAAATTTTCTTCTTATTAATATTCTACTGATGCTATGCCATTTCCTTCTATTTTTGCTACTCTTAGATTATTTCTTATTTTTTAATTTATTTAACAATTTTGATGTACATTGTGCACATTTAGAAATTCTTAATAATCTATGGATATATATATATATATATATATATTTATACAACAAATATAATTAATGTATCGACATATTCCTAAATACTATTTTAATTTATACACCAAATATAATTAATGTATCGACATATTCCTAAATACTATTTTATGGCATTTTACTAATTTTAATGCCTAAATATTTTATCTCTACATGCCATTTAATTTTCAAACTTTAACTTATGCATTACTGATAAATAACTAATAATATTACTATAATTAGCTTTTTAGTTATATTATTTTTTTTTTATTATATTTCAAAATCTAATCTCACAGGTCATTTAGACTAATTTCTATAACATCATTACAAACTCCAAGCTTAATCGAATAACTTTTGCAAATATCCTAAATTAAGTGCATAGATCCTAATTGCGAAAATTATGAAGCTTAAATAAAATAAAAATCATAATTTTCCTCAAGAAAATAAAATATTTTGGCCAATTTAATTGTCAAGGTTAAAAGTAAAAATTTTGAGTCATGGTATACATATGCAATTTAAGGGTAAACACATACATGGTGAGTAAAGTACAAAATAATACTTATAGTCTAGCCTATAAGTACAAATTTCTAAATTTTAAAATAGAAACCTACCATATGACTCATTGAAACTATCTTGAAACTAATACCTTGTAAATATATATGGTATTACCTAAAAGAGGAATAAAAAAAGGGAAAAAAAAAAAGGAAACTGCATTAAGAACACAAATAAAATGTTCAAACTATTGATAGTCTTTTTAATTTCGTAAAAAAAAAAAAAAAAAAAAAAAAAAAAAAGCCTTCTTTCTCTCTCTCTATGAGAGCTCCCTCCTCTCTATGGGAAGCTTTTACACCTATACATGGTATCTTCTAAGGCATGAAGCACGTTGATTTAACATATCTATAAGATCTTTCTTCCCTTTTTTATTTAGATATCTTTGATGGCCTTTTTAATGTTAGGATTTCATATATCTAACTTTCATCCTTTCTCCATCTTTTTTCCTTTTTATACTGTTTTTTCTGTTTCTCCATCTATCTTTATTGCTTACCCAAATTAATTACTTTGTTGTTAATTCGCAGAGATCCTACTATGATGGAACCTAAAACCAACAATGAAATTGATATTTTGGGCCCAAAATTCATCTATTTAGAAATGCAAAGCTTTAATAGTGAAAGGTATATGGTGGGAAAAATCTTTTCCTCAAAATCCTTTAATATGAGTAGAGTGATCAAGATTCTTCATAAAGTTTGGGATAGATTTGCTCCTTCATCAATCAACAACTTGAACTAGAAGTTAGTTCTTATTAAGTCTTCTAAGCAAATATTGAGGAAAATAAAGGATATGGAGCCATGGAGAGTATCATAAGTACTCATCTTATTGTTCAATATAAGCAAGGGAAGATGAAGCTTGAAGATCTAAATTTTGTAGAGTTTGCAATGTGGATTCAAATTCATAATTTGACCTTGTAGATGATGACTAAGGCTAATGAAGTGAAGCTTAATAAACGAGTTGGAAAGGTATGTTATGTTAAAAATTATGATGTTATAAAGAGAGCTCTTTTATGAGCCAAAATTCAATTTCAAGTTGATATGTCCATAATCCTAGGGTTATAGACAAAAGGCCTAAATGGCAAAAAATTGTGGATTGCTTTTAACTATGAAAAAGTGTCAAATTTTTGTTATGTTTATGGTAAGCTTAGACAGATGGAAGCCTATTATGTAGAGAAAGATTATGATGATTCCTAGCATCAACACTTAAGTAGTGATCTTAAAGTGCCTCCTCTAAGAGATATATAAGATAATTCATCAAAACAAAACACCATGAACAAGCATGAGATCATTACAAATTCTAAGGAGAAAGAAGGCCAAAAAAGGAATAGACAAATTGATAAAGCAATTAGGGGGACACAATTAGAAAGTTCAAGACCAAAAGAGGAAAGTTTTGATTGCGATAAAAAAGTTTTGAAAATGAATAAATCGATCAATCAAGAAGGGGAAAATAATATAGATCTCAATCAAAGGAAAGGATAAAGTTTCCATTTTTGATGATTCAACAAACTCCAAAAAGTTTGAGGAATTTAACGTTGACAATGTGTTGAACTCTAGATCTATATCTTTCTCAACCACCAACTCCTATGTCGTGAATAAGGTCTACATCAGCGAGTTTGGACACAATATGCCTAATCCCATTCATAAAGTTATTGCCAACTTAGATACCATTGTGGACACTCATCCTTTTTCTAATATGGGCAAATAAATCATTCAACCAACTAGCTATTCAACCATTGTCCATCCTAAAGTTTTGATTTTTCCCCTCCTTATGAAGATAACACCCCTCATCATTTATCTACCAAACCATATCCTTCCATCTCCATCTCAAAACTTAACTCTTCAACTTTTGAATCATCTTCCTTAGTTTTCCATTTTATGGAAATCCCCCCTAAAAGATCGAACCATTGAACCTTCCTTCTTTATTAAATAATTTAATCCTTAACTCTATACAAAAGCTTCTTCAATTTATACAATCGAAGAACCAAAAAGCCCTTGTAAACTTGCCAATATACTAGCTTCTTCCCCTAAAAACTTGACCCTTTGAGCCCCAAAACTAGATTACGTCCCTTCTCCTCCTGCAAAAATACCTATACCATCTCCTGTTATGAAAGCCTTAGGAAATCTACCCTTAAGAGGAGCAAAGATAATTTTGACTTGGACTTATGTGACCTATCAATCAAGAAAGAATCACATGGAAGAAGAAGCAATAAAAATGAGAGGAAGGCAACCTTTGAATAAGAAGGGAAAGGAGGGAGGGGTGGGGGGGAATCTACTCATGTAAGTAGAAGATCTGTGAAGGATAAGCTTGATTTTGAGAATAACTTGGTTGAAGTGAATATTAAGGAAACCAAAAGAATTGATGTTTTTAGCTATGGTGACTAGCCTCAATCAGCCACTAAGGAGCCAAGAGTGCCATTTCTTAGAACTGTCAAGGTTTGTGTCAACCTTATATAATTAATGAGCTTCAACAATACATCTTCAAACATAGACCCAATATTGTTTTCATTTATGGAAACAAGAAAGAAGAAGAGCTATTTGGACAGGTTATGAAGACAGATAAGGTTTGAGGAGGGGTTTTATGTGGAGCTAAGAGGGCTATCAAGAGGTTTAGCTTTGATCTAGAAAAACCAAATTCAAGTAGAAGTTTTACAATTCTTTGAAAATATGATTGATGCGTGGATTCTTTTGAAGGATGAGGAGAAAATGAAGATTACATGGACATATTCTTGTCTAGATATTCAAAATAGGCTAGTGATAAATTGCATCAAATCGTATCTTGAATAAATGATAAGTAGCTTGTGATTAGTGATTTTAATGAAATCATAAGTCAAGAAGAGAAGAGTGGTGGTCATATAAAGCCATGGAAGCAAATCTAGAGCTTTAATGACATGATTTTTTACTATAATCTTATTGATCCGAGATTTAGGTGTCGTAGATTCACATGGTTCAACAAGTGGTTTGAGGGAGTTTTGGCAAAGGAGAGCCTTGATAGAGGGTTAGTGAACTTGTAATGGTTACAAAGATATCTAAACACTCATATCTCACACCTAATAGCAAGTGCATCAAACCACTCTCCTCTTTTGATTGAAGTGAGCAAATAAGACCATAGAGGGGAAAAATTGTTCTGCTATGAAATGAAATGGTAATAGAGAGAAAGCTACAATGAGGTAGTTGAAACAAGCTGGCAGGAATGTTTAGAGGAGCCAAACCTTCAAGGTTTCATCTATAAGCTTAAACATTGCAAAAAGGATCTAAAAGGTTAGAGCAAACAATAGAATTGTAATATTCCCCTAAAGATTAAGGAGCTTTCTAAGGAGTTACAGTTCCTATAAAATTTGGATGCCACAAATGAAAAGAGTCTACTAGAAAGGAAAGTGAGGGAAGAGCTGAATTTGATTCTAGTAGAAGAGGAGTTACATTGGTTCCAATGTTCCAAAATCAATTTGTTGAAGTTTAGGGACCGAAACATGAAATTTTTTCATCAAGAAACATTGAGAAGAAGGGCCAAGAATAAAATCTTTAGAATAAAAGATGGAAAGGAAAATTGGGCAGAAGAGAAAAGGGATGTGTTCGAGGTGTTTTTACAATATTACAAAAATCTATTCACGAGCTAAAATATTGAAGGAGAGGAAGAAGTGCTAGATTTTTTGTCTACAGTCATAAGTGAAGAAGATAATTTGATTCTAACTAAGGATGCTACAAAAGAAGAGGTTAAACAAGCAGTGTTTGAACTAGGATCAACCAAAGCACCAAGCCCTGATGGACTCAGTGGAATATTTTATCAATCTCATTGGAAGACCTTAGGATCTTACATCATAAAAGTAATCTGCAACATTTTTCTTTCATGTACCTTCCACAAAACTTTAATATTATTAATATTGTATTGATTTATAAAATCTCATGCCCAAAAATTGCAACACAATTCAAACCTATTAGCTTGTGCAATTTTTCTTGTAAGAATATCTCAAAGATATTAACTAATAGGTTACAACCCCTTCTTAATAAAATCATCTCTCCCTTTTAAAGTGCTTTCATTCCTAGAAGGCTCATTCAAGACAATGTAATAGTTTCCTATGAGGTCTCTCATTCTTTAAAAATTAAATCTAGGTCTAAAAACTCCAATTATGTAGTTAAATTAGACATGACAAAGGCCTATGATAGAGTATAGTGACCCTCTCTTGAGAAGACCGTGAGAAAAATGAGTTTTAGTGAGAATTGGATTAATTAGATCATGATGTGCCTCTCATCTATGTCTCATACTTTACTAATCAATGGCAAAAAAGTGGGAAATTTTAAGCCATCGAAAGGGATTCGTCAAGAAGATCCCATTTCCCCTTATCTATTTCTATTCATTTCTAATGTTTGTTCAAAGATGATTTAGAAGGAGAAAAGGTTAGGAAATTTGAAAGGAATCTATCTTAAGCAAGGTAGCCTAGAACTGACTCATTTGTTAATGATTCTCTATGTTTTGTTCAATCCTCGGTTGATAATATGTATGTTCAAAAGAAAGTCACAGATAGTTATTGTAATGCTTCTAGTTAATTGATTAACTTTGATAAATCCTCAATTTTCATTAATAAGAATTCTATTCACTCAATTAAGAGTCACTATGATAGTTTTTTGGCCATTTCTTTAGAGAATAAGCCGAGTAAGTATCTAGGTTTCCCAACAAAATGGGAAAGATCTAAATCAAAGGCTTTGGCAATCATAAAAAAAAAAAGAATCTCTACCAAGTTACAAAGCTGGAAAAGTTTTTTGCTATCACCAAAAGGTAAAGAAACTCTTATTAAATCAATTGCATATGCTCTACCCACTCATGCTATGAGTGTTTTTTCTTACCTCAAGAAATGGTGTAGAGAAGTAACACACCTCATATCAAGATTCTAATGGAGTGAGGATATCTTTAAAAGATCTATTCAATGGAAAAGATGGTTAGATTTGGCTAAACCAAAGTACTTGGGTGGTCTTAGCTTTAGAGATTTAATGGACTTTAATAGAGCTCTTCTAGCTAAATTAGCTTGGTGGATTGGTAACCATCCTGATGAATTCTGTGTTCAATTTTTAAAGAGTATTTACTTCCCTAGACGTGGGTTTATGGAGTCTACCAAGGGAAGGATATGCTCTTGGATTTGGTACAATATTTAATAAGGGAAAGAGATTATCGAAAAATAAATTTCCTTTGGCAAGTAGGGAATGGTGAAAGAGTTCAAGTTTTTAAGGATCCTTGGGTTGTAAAGTTACCATAGTTTCACATAAAAGGGAGTTGGCTAAGTATTAATAGAGACAGTAGCCAAGTTATAGATATGAATTTAAGGGTTAGTGAATTGAGAAGTGATAATAAAATGGTTGGGACCTTAGCATCATAAGCTTCGTGATTACTAAAGAAAAGAGGAGGACTATTGAAAAAATTGTTGCTATAGATAACAGGTTGAGGATAGAATGGTGTGTTCTCACAACAGAGATGGGAAGTACTTAGTTAAGTTAGGCTACAACATGCTGCAAGTTGGAAAACAAGAGCTGAATATTCATGCCGCCTCAACCTTACATCAAACAAACAAAAGAATTTGGAAGTTGATTTAGAGTTTAAAGGTGCCACCAAAAATTAGTCATTTTTTGTGGAAAGTTTTAGCAAATGCTATAGCTTATAATCTTAACCTACACAAAAAAAAAAAAAAAAACCTAAAATTAAACCCCTTATGCAACTTGTGTCATTCTAAAGAGTCAGTTGAATAAGTGCTTTTTAAGCCCATAGACTCAATATTTTTTGTTTGAAATTTTTGGATATCATATCAATATTACCTCTGTCAATCGATTTGATGATTAACTTATGAGTGTTGCTAATTTTTGTATGATGAATAGGTCTCAAGGTGTTAAGCTATTGAGTAAGATTGCATATGCAATGTGGTTTATTTAGAAGGTTAGAAATGAAAAATGTTTCCATGATATTATTCCTAATCCTCTGGTTGTTGCTCGAAATATCAACCTATTTTTTGTTGATATCTCCAATGCTTCTCAAGTCTATCAACAGATGCAAAGATGGAGTTATCATTCAGACTAAGAATAACTAATATGGCAACCTCCATGAGTAAAGTCTGTAAAACTCAATTGTAATGGAGAAAAGGACCAAAAGATGCAAAAAGATGGTTATGGTTTTATTATTGGAGATTACAATTGTAATTTGCTTGCAGCTATATCAAGAAGTTTAGAATCGATGGAAATAGAGTATGCAAAAGCACTTACTATTGTTTTAGGCATGGAGTATGCTCTGCAAGAAGGATGGAAGAAGATCAATTTTGAGTCAAACTATCTTGCTCTCATTGAAGGGTTCAAGGATCTTGCCATCTACGTTTTAGTAGAATTTTCCTTTGATTCAAAAGATTAGAGACATTTCCTTGTGTTTTGATGATTTCTCTTTTGTTAAAATTATTCATAAAGTGAATGTGTATGCCAATTGGGTTACATCCTAAGGCAAGAAGGAGATGAGCATCTCATTTTGGGTGGAAGCACCCCCATCTCCTTTAAGATCTTTGTTGAGTACTAATTTAGGTCAGAGTGCCTTGAACTCTTCTTGATTTGGTTTCAATAATACTAAGTTTTGCACCTAAAAAATTGTTTAAAGTTTTGATCTATAAAAAAAGTGAATCGAAATTCAAATGATATATTTAAAAGAAGTGGGCATACCTTTATTATAGTAATAAAAAAATTAATAATGGAAAAAATGAGCAAGAGAAGCAAGAAATAAAGTAGAGGTAAGGTTCATAACAGGCAAAAAATAGTACAAGAGACATAGAAAATGGAAATATATACAATTGAGGCTAAAGACAATCGGAATGAATTAGTTTAGATTGAAGACTTCTTGTGAGTGATATTTGGACTATAGTCTATATGTTTATTTCTTTCTTCTCTTTTTAGAACTTAGAGCATTTAAAGTAGAGTAATTTCTTTTTAACATAAATATAATAGATTATTTTCTTACCCTAAAAGATATAAGGTTATTTTTCTTTTGTTGATATATATTTTATTATTTAATAAATTTTACAAAGTGATTATAAGGTACACTACAATACAAGTTCCAAGATAGGTATAATGTTTAAAGATATCATACTTGTACTCTACCGTGTAGGAACAAGTTCTGAGAAGTTATTGCATAGAAGATAATCTGTGACCCTCGAGACCTATCCAATTGAGCATAGTATAGGTAAATACTTTATACAATAAAATTATCCACTCACCCTTATTAATAAATGCATGGAAAGAAAAAAAAAAAAGAAGTAAAATGACTATGATACAAATTGGACCATGAGCTCTTGTTTACAAAAGTACTTATCTAATCTTAAACTATATGAAATATTTTATTAAATTTTAATTTTATAATATACATACAATATATATAATTTATCATTTTTATTAAATAGTTATAATTAATTTATTTTCCGAATTTAGGGAAGCAGAGCGTCCCCCTTCGTAACCCACACCGCCCCCCTTCTCCTCCCCAATGACCCGTAAATCCGTCCCTGTTTATATTGAACAAAAATCACTCGTACCAAGAGATTAAAGAAACATAGGATTTTAATCTAGTCTTTAATTTGTTTCTTTTCCTATTTCACAGCAGTAGAGTTTTTGAGCTTTTAGTTTTAAGCTTTTCCCCTTTCAATTTTCCTAAGCCAAAAGGAACAGGAGGCTAAGTCTTAGTTTTATTATGTTTTTATTTTACCTTCTTTGCCCTTTTGCGACTTTGACATTTTCCAAACGCACAGGGAGCCCCATAACTATTCTCTTTTCTTTTCCTTTTTTATTTTAATTTTTGTTATCTAAACTTAGTTTTAGTTAGTTTTTGTTTGAATAAGTGGATTACAAACCGACAAGAAGTAAGGATAGACCTTGCATTTTGCTGTGGGCATGAAAACTCTAAGATAAGATTTTTTTTTCATTCCCTTTGTATTTTTTTTTTTTTATTATGGAATGTACTTTTACTCTTATCTATTCTATACTTAATTAAAATCATGAATTAGATATTACGAATGGAGTTTTAGGTTGGTGGATTGTGATATTTTTCCACTAGATTTTTGTTTAGTAGAGCTGTTGATTTTCGATCTCGGAGTATGCGATTTATTAGACTAGAATGCAAGTTAGATTAGGTTTGGGTTTAAAATGTTCTTACCTAATCGATTTTATCATAATCTAAACATCAATACGTGCTATAATTTGGTTAAGTTTAACAACTTGAAACAATCAATCAATTCTTCACCTTATCTAGAAATAGAAATGACTAATCGGTCAACCTAAGTGATTACCACTTCAAAAGAAGGAGAATTACCTTACTTTAAATTTTTAGCAAGCTAAACCACTCAATGAATCAGCATATTCAAATGAGGTATAGACTAATGACACAATTGCTGCTGCGAATCCTAATATTCCATATGTCCGATTCTTGATTGTATTCCTTTTAAGTATTGAGTATCTCATTTTGTTAGAATAATTTAATCTTAAATATAGATTAATAAAATACTAATCATTTATCCTCTGCTTAACCTTGGACGAGATGACTAAGAGCAAGGATACCGGTTCCTATGGTGTATTACTTTAATTCACAAACTATTGCTTACACGATTCAGTATCCTTCTATAGATTTTCTCTCAAGAAGCAATTTCTATAAAACAATGCAACTGCAGAGATTTACAAGTGTAAGTAGGAGCTAGGAGTAACTTCATCAATTTTCCGTTAAAACATAATCTGTCAAAGTAAAACTCCCAATTGAGCTTATTTAAATCTTCTAAGCCTAATTATGTAGGCCTCTGGTAATTAGACTCCAGACTTTGGTAATTAGACTGGTTGAACTTAGATTCTCATCAAGGAAATATATATATATCAATATAATAGGTCGATTCGATTGGTAAAAGAACCATATATTAGTAGGTCACAGGGCACGAGTCATAAGCCCTGTTGAGTTTTGACCGTTAATCGAGTAATGCTGTACTTTATCAAGTAGGATCAAGTATCAAATAGCCATCTATCCTTACCTTGTGACAATAAAATAAGAATGAATGCTCAAAATAGATCAATCTTTTACAAGAACTAAAGCTAGAATTTTGACATGATTATAGTTTGGTAAATACATCGTCCAATCTTGAAAACTTTTGAAATTATATTGATATCTCTATTTTTTTTTTTTAATTGTATACGTCTGTCCTTTGTTTTGAAAGTCAGACCTCATAATAACCTTTAAAAATTCATGAAAATCTTTATAAATTTTTCATAACTGCATATAGCATTCCATGAAAAGCTCTATAAAAGTGTGCCTAATTTATTTCAGAGAGGTGTCGATATAGTTATAGTATTAAGAGTTTATAATGATGATTGATGTAATTTACACGACTAGTTTTATAATTTATTTCTCTAATGTTCATATACCTTACTAATATAAAGACTAAAAAGTATCAAATAAGATAGATATTTAACAGATAAAAGAAATAGAATACATCATGTTTAATTGGATTCAATTGCTAAAACTATTATAGTTTAAGGGTATCATCACTGATTTTTCATTGAGATAGACTAAGGTTCGAATCTCCTTTTCTCCAAGTTATGAAATGGTTAGAAAAAAAAAAGAATTGAATTGAGTGGATGCTCAATGAAGCGAAGAGAATGAAAAAATTTTGCATTCAGGTATGAAAAGAAGCATAGACATCTTAATAGTTTTCCTTTTTTTACTTTTCTCTAAACCAATTAAAGAGCCCACACAATGCACAAGTAAAATTTTGAATAATGGTTGTAAATTTCTTTTCATAAACAAAAAAAAATGCAAATATAATATATTGTTTTACTTATTATTAGGAAAACACGTTCAAAATTATTCAAGTAATATAAGGTCAAAAAATGAATAATCCATTATATATGATTTATTGACTATTCGAGGTGAGGGTGTGAATATAAGTAAACTCTCTCTCTCTCTCTCTAAACATTTTTTTATCACCAAAAATTATATACATTATATGCAATTTCTATACAATATATAATTTTCATATAAATAATTACTTAAGATGAACTATTGAATAGTAATTTATTACAACAAAATATAAAAGGCAAGAGCTTCTGAAAATATATTAAACTAGCTAAAGGCAAAAAGAGAGTTTGAATAATGACTATAAATTCCTTTTTAAAACAAAAAGAATGTAAATATAATATAATGTTTTACTTATTATTAGAAAAACATGTTAAAAAATTATTTAAGCAATACAAATGAATGACCTATTATATATGATTTATTGACTATTTAAGGATGGAGGGAGAACACATGTAAACTCTCTCTCTCTAAACATGTTTTTATCACCAAAAATTATATACATTATATCCAATTTATATACAATATATAATTTTTATATAAATAATGACTTAAGATGAATTACTGAATAGTAATTTATTATAATAGAATATAAAAGTTAAGAGTTTTTGAAAATATATTAAATTAGTTGAAGGCACATGGTATGAATGAATTTTCACTTAAAATATATAGAACACCGAAAAAGCATAATGTAAAATTGTTGTGAAATTGTTCTGAAAATGGCATATTATAATGTTACTGTAGAACTTGAAAAACATTATTAAAACTATTACCTAAAGTCTAATAATTTTTTCCAAAACACATCCACATGATAAAACGCATGATATAGGAAACATAACCCATTCAAACTATGATCCTTATAATGAAAAGACACATTTTAATAAACACTCGTACACCATTAACAATGAAATGATAAGTAATAGGAACTAACAAATACTTTTGAAAATCGTACACCATTGAAAATAATAACCTTTAATTTAGTTTATTGGGATGTATAGATGATAAAAAATTCAAGTTGGTTTAAATGTAGTTCAATCGTTACAAATTCGTTTTTCTTTTTTAATTAATTCGATATTGTACAAAGTGGAAAGAAGAGCGGTGTATATTCCATTGAAGTAGAATAATAGTACATATGCCACAGGGACCACAAAAACCTTAATAATTAAAGCATTATGTAAATGTCAATGTGAAAATTTGTTGAATAATTTCATATATATATATATATATTATTAGTACATACTTAAAGTTAAAGTGTAAAAGATTATAATGATTATATGGCTAATACAAAAAATATGTCGCTAAATTCTCTTCTCCGTCCGGATCTAAAAATATATTGAAGTAGAAATATTTAAAAGATCGCTTTAGTACTTCAAAATTATGATCTAAAATATTATTCATGTAGTATTATAGTAACTAAATTAAAAGCATTACCTTAACTTTTTTTTCCTCCTTGGAAACATAGGAAGGTAGAAGCTTTTTGCACAAATAACTATTATATTATTCTTTAAGTAGTCCAATATTTTAATAAGTATATATATATATATATATATATATATTTAGCTAACTACTATATTACAACTTAACGAATGGAAGATTCAAACTTAATTCATTTTATTAAGAGATCAATGAATACTACTAAATTATCATGATCTTAGCATTTTACATAAGACTTTCTAAACAATAATAATTAAATTTAGTAAGTATAATTAGATTTAGCATCCATGCTTGTTAATACAAAATTAGCTTGACAAATTTTTACTCTTTCAAATAATCCTAAAGAATACATAGGACTTTCTAAAGATGTCCATTAGTACAGGAGATGAAAAGAATCGAAAGGCAAAAAGAATCAATGTCCAACAATTTTTCACTTAACACATAATGACCGGTATGATTGTACACAAGAATTGGAATCAATAGCAAGTATTGTTTTTGAAACACCCTACTTATTTAGTAATTTACTTAAGCCATAAACTCCTTAAGCTAATATCGCTAAGAATTGAAATTAAGGTCTCGATTTGATTATTCTTAAATCCCTATTTTATGTACCTATTAAGTATATAAAATTTTATATTTTATGTATACGACACAATAATTTTTATTAGTAATTTACACTATGATATTTATATAAAAATTTATTTTAGTACATGATATTTATATATTCCTATTAATTTCTATTTTCCTTTTCTATATATATATAAATACTATCATATGTCTTATAAACTTATAAAATCTACCTAAAAACCCTATCCTAAACCCTATTTTTTTTCTGCTACAGTTATCCTTCTTTCTCTCGTTATCTATGTTTTTCTTTTCCCCTCACCTGACTTCTGTCTTGCCATCTCCCTTTCTCCCTCGTCTCTGTTCTCTCCTCGACCCTACCCCTGCAAATCCCCGGCTATTGTTCCCCCTATCAAAAATAAATCCCCCTTCCATCCCCTTCTCCTCATCATCCTCACTCTCACTCTGTCCCCTGTCCCTATCCCTCTCTCTCGATTCCATTCTCTCGTAAGCCCCACCCCAATACCAATCCCCCTCCTTATTGAATTCTCCGTCCCTCAAATCAAAGCCCCTCCCTCCAATTGGAACAATCCCATCTCCCACTACCCCCCCCCCCCCAAACCGAACCCCAATTCCAAAGCCTGATAACATTCTTCACAATTCAATTCCTGGAGTAGCTCATCAGAACTCAATTGGTTTTTCATGCCCGGTCAGATTTATTTACCTTCATTCCACGATTTCCATATTAACCCGATAAATGTTATTAATTAACTACTTAAGTATATTATTTTACAGATTATAATTCATGTATCATTGCCTATGTTAGGTCCTCGTTCGTATCATCCAGTGATCTCATCTTAATTTAACTTTTCGTTCTATTTCCGATTTTGTATTCGATACCATACTCTTAACATATATTTTTCTGTTATTTTATTTATTATCTCCATGTTAGTTTTGATTAACTATTGTTAGTATTCAATTAGCACTTTTAAATTATTTGTTTATCATGCTATAAAGTGTTATTTATCTAAGAGTTATTGTTAAAAACATTTTATCTTATTTCAGATCATAAGCTATAGGTATATATTTTGGGGCCAATTTTTGTTTTTATCGTATTCAAGTTGAGTCACTATTTTCTGTTTATTTATAGATTGTGTTAATAACCGTATTTTACATAAAAGTTCCAAGTGTCAATTTAGCATGCTACAATACTATATTATTATTAGTATGTCTTTTTTTTTTTTATATATCGACGGTATTATGATTTGAGTATTTTTATTACTTTAGTGCGATTTATTATTGTTATCAATGTTTTCATAATCTAATTATGGTATCGTATTAGTGTTATGTATATACATATATAGCATATTATATTATATATAGTATGTCGGTTTTATTTGTCAATGATTACTCTGTCATTCCTTATGAGTTATTACGAATCATATTATTTTTCCAATTAAGTACATGTTACTTATTTATCATATCGATTCGATAATCTATATTATTTGATACCTTAATCATGTATCCACTTATATTTTCTCTTATATATAGATAAATATATATATATATATATATATATATCATATGTCACGATTTATTATAAATAAGTGATCTTATCTAGTTATATCAACTTTTTGGCTTACTCGTATTATGTTCAATTTCTATATTGAAATTATTATTTTGATCCAACGATTTTCTTACGAGACCTTGATTAGGTAGACTTTAAGCTCATGAATAACTCTTAGGTAGGACTTAGTCTTAGAATGCTTAATGGTTAACGTATTATTGGTTTCCTTTTAGATTGGTAGTGCTGGGTTTCCTTTGTTAAGGTCTAACTTTTGTTCGGGTTTGAGATCAGAGCATTGTATTTGATCTTTGAGCAATTTCAAGTATGTGGTATTAATTGTTGCTTGTGTTTGATAGGAAGCAATAATCAAACCAAACTAAATCTTTATTCGACCTAATTAATTTGGTTTGTTGGTTTTGCGTAGCAATTCCCTATAGGAGCAACTACTGGTCTTATGTGAAGATTCCTTAGTGGACTTGTGTATAGGATAACACAACTAGAATATTAGATTCTAGTCTTTAGACTCTGGTTTTTTAGCGTAAAAAACTTAAAGAAAAACCTATAATTATATCCACCTATGCATGTAAGTAAAAACCAAGTGTGGTAGGGTTATGAACACCCTTTTATTATTTTGTTAGCCTAATATAAGATAATTAAACTGTTGCTTACATTATTCTATTATAGTTGCATTTTTGTATGTGGACAATCTAGCTTGGTACGCACATATGTTTATACACTCGTACTAGGCTTCAGCTCATTCTTTTCTTTTTTAGGTGCTAAGTCTAAGGACTGTCTTATTTATGAATAGACGTTTATCAATGACATCTAAGAGGAGGATGGAGTCGAGTACCTTTATTTCTATGGTAACTAGGATAGTCTTGGTTTCTATTTACTGGATTTTACATTTTGTTAAGAATTGTATTTTAGGGAGATAGACTCCTTTATAATGTCTGAAGATTTAGTTATTTGACGTATTTTGTATTTTGGTTGTGAGTAGGAACACTGTTGAACTTTGTTAGATGTTCCGGTTTATATGAGATTATGATTAGATATAATTTTTCACTCCCTTGTGGATTTTTATATACTATGTGGTAAAATTCTTTATGTTTCGATTATGAAATTAATAAGCCTTACATATTTCAAATTAGTCAAGATATACAGTAGGTTGTAGT
Source organism: Lumnitzera littorea (assembly GCA_024138015.1). NCBI lineage: Eukaryota > Viridiplantae > Streptophyta > Magnoliopsida > Myrtales > Combretaceae > Lumnitzera > Lumnitzera littorea. The sequence goes on from JAMXBB010000012.1 coordinate 40,620,984, forward strand.
GCCCATTTAGAGACTTGGAGCGTTACAGTTTTTCTTGTTTTTTTTTTTATTTTTGGAAAAATACAATAAAAGTTCTTGACGTTTCAAAAGTTCTATTTTGGTCCTCAACATTTTAAAAGTTTTATTCAATGTTTTAAACTTTTGTTAAAAAAAGTCCTTCCCTTAGGTTTTGTTAACATTTCCATTACTAGGAATATGTAGTAGCACATCATTGGCTTGTGTGTAATTTTTTAAATAAAAAATAATAAAATACTTTTAAAAAGAATAAAAAATATATGAAAATAACTAAAAATCAAAAAAATTAAAAGAATATATACAAAATTAAAAAAAAAAACATACATGTAATATATTATATATACTTATACAAATATTTATATATTAATAAATATTTATTAATAATATACTAATCAAATGATTTATAAACAAAAAAAAAAAAAGAAAACTAAAAAATATATATATATTGAAATCCAGCTACCCTTAACCATTAGGTGGACAAATTTCAATCTAAGTGGTGAAATGGGTTGCTGCCTCCTTTACGAAGTGAGTTGTTCAATCCTTTAATAGCCTAAGATAGCCACCAGCCACCAACTACCAAGAGAGAGTTCACATAACCCCACTTAGGTGATGAGTAGCTACCTTAGGTCACCTAAGCAAATATATATATGGGATGAAAATCTTATTAGATCTAAATCAAGTCACATGACCTGATTAGATTTTCACGTGACTTTTTTTTTTATTTTTGGCAACTTAGGGTGGCTACCTACCACTTGAGGTAAAGGTTCATATAACCCCTCCTTGGTGGTTAGTAGCCACCTAAGGTCACTAGTGGGTCACATGACCCACTTCTCTAAGGCCAACCAAAAACCAACCACCCAAGACAAAGAGAGGTTGACGACTAGCTTTGGAGGGTTGTACAAACCCTTACCCCTAAAAAGGTGACTATCGGCTATCCTTTATGTTGGGTGGTTAGATTTCTTTTTTTCTTTCTTTATTTTTTCTACTTTTTTCCTTTTATATTTTTTTGTATTTTATTTTTCAAATATATATATCAATTATATATAAGTCTATATATTACACCATAATTTTTATTTTTTGCAGATTATTTATTTTTAAGATTTTTTTATTAATTTTCACTATTTTATTATTTTTTTTAATATTTTATTTATTTAAAAAATTATACGTGTACCTGCCACGTATTATCACTAACAAAGAAAATTAACCAAAGTAAAGGAAGGACTTTTTGACAAAGTTTAAAACATTGAGAGCTAACATAAAACTTTTAAAATGTTAATGACAGAAATAAAAAAAAAAAAAAAAAGTAAATGCTAAAGATTTTTTTTGTACTTTTTCCTTTTTTTATTAGCAAACAAAACAATCTTTTAGATTATATCGTCTTATTCTTGATTAACATTTAGATTAAGTGAAATTTTCATATATGTGATAAAAGTAAACCATTCATAAAAGAAGAATTTTTCTTTTATATATAAAAAGACAATAAATTATATGTTTTCGATACAACACAAAACACTAAAGGGATTTCTCCATCAACGGAACTCTAATATATATAAACATTATACATTCCAATTACACATGTTGGTAGATTTATTTGTTTTTATATTTTACCAATTAATATCTTCATCACTTTACAATTAGTTCCAAATACATGCAAAAGAAATTAACCGTAACCAATCCATTCACACTAGTAAATCACCCATCCCAATCTTTAGGCTACTCAAAATATGCGTTTTAACTTCCATGTTATTTATGTAAGTTAAGCACGAATTGAACTCGTCTTAACGATCGTTGTGCCCATTTTAAAAAGCAAACTTCAGAAGCTTTGATAATGTTAGGATGCATTTGCTTTTATCTCCAAAATAAAATTCAATAGAATCCTACATCAATAAAGAAAGAATGTTACAAGCAACTATTTGCAAGACAAAAGCACAAAAAATGAACAAAGCGAACATCAAACCGTAATTACTAGTGGCAACAATCTATTGTAAAGAATAAAATGATTGTACATAAATAAAAAATAAATGTTATCAACATTGATTTCTAAAAAAACAAAAATAAAAAAGCAGACCCAACCATAACCACTAATGGTTGCAATTTGCAAGTATAAAGACTAAAAGAATTCTACATTAATTAAAAAATAAAAAGAAATTGTTATAAACAATAACTACCAACAACAATAATTTGCACCATTAAAGACAAAAAGAATTCTACACCAATACCAAAAAAAATCATAAATAATTGTTTTAAAGATGGGAACACTTAAAAGTAGAGAAAAAGAGCGAACTAAAACTGTAACCTTACTAATGGCAGCAATTTATAAATAATTACTCTTCAAATAAGAATTGAGCATGAGTTAGGTTATCCAATTGAAAAAATAGAAAAGACAACCAATATATAAGAGCAGAAAGAATAATAAATTGGTTTTTAGTATTGCCTTAGAAGGAGAGTTGAATGTTTTAATATAATAAAATTGACTATTGGCCATTGCCTTAGGGTTTGTAAATTTTGCAAATTTAGTCTCTTGAATATAAAGTAGAACTCGAGTATTATAAATAATTTTTTGATGTCAACACAGTTGATAAATTTAAAACTAATTCAAATTTTGATTACTAAACCTAAAACAAATGTGAAAAACACTAATATATTAATCAAAATCTTAATCACATATAAAAATTCTAAACCCTATGTACTTATAAGTACAAGAGATAGAATTCGAACCTAGTAAAAAAAAAACCTTAAAGTTAAAACTCTAAGCTCATAAAACATATAAATTTACTCTAACGATAATAAAACCCTAATTAAGTATAATTATTGATAAATACGTTTAATCGCATAAAATTACTAACAAACAAATAAAGATAACTTCTAAATATTAATAAATATAAAGAATAACAAATTAATTAAATAAATTAACAAGATTTCAAATATTATTTTATAATTATTGTGACTTCACATAGGTATATATATATATATGTATGTTAGTTTTATATTGGTTTCATTATTTCAATTTAATTTTATGACATATTTTACGTTTATCTATTAAATAGCATGCATTGATTTACATCCTATATTTTCTTCTATAATTACGTCATATATTATTCTAAATATTACTTATAAAGTTGGAAACATTTTTAGAAAAGCCAAAAAATGTCTTCTTTTTATTTATTTCTTTATCCTTTCCTTCTTCTTTTCCCTTTTCTTTTTCTTTTCTTTTCTTCTTTTTCCTTTTCCAAAATTTGGCTGCTATTTGTCTCACAAAACTTTATCACATGTGAGAAATTAAAAATAAAGATAAAGTAAAATGTCATTTTCACATTTCCTTTTCCTTCTTTTCTTTTTCCTTTTCCTTATCTTTTCCCTTTCTTTTTATCAAATAAGAATTTGGGTTACTATCCAATTGAAAAAATAGAGAAGCCAACCAATATATGAGAGAAGAAAGAATAATAAATTGGCTTTTAGTATTGCCTTATAAGGAGAGTTGAATATTTTAATATAATAAAATTGACTATTGGCCATTGACTTAGGGGTTGTAAACCTCGCAAATTTAGCCTCTTGACTATAGAGTCAAACTCAAGTACTATAAATAATTTTCTTATGTCAACACACAGTTGATAAATTTAAAACTAATTAAACTTTTAATTACGAAACCGATAACAAATATGAAAAACACTAATATACAAATCGAAATCCTAATCACATATAAAAATTCTAAACCCTATGTACTTATAAGTACAAAAGATAGAATTCAAACCTAATATAAAAAAAAAAACCCTAAAGTTAAAACTCTAAGCTCATAAAACATATAAATTTACCCTAATGGTAATAAAACCCTAATTAGGTACAATTATCGATAGATGCGTTTGATCATATAAAATTACTAATAAACAAATAGAGATAACTTCTAAATATTAATAAATATAAAGAATAACAAATTAATTAAATAAATTAATAAGATTTCAAATATTATCTTATGATTATTGTGACTTCACATATGTATATATATATATATATATATATGTCTATATTAGTTTTATATTGGTTTAATTATTTCAATTTAATTTTATGACATATTTTATGTTTATGTATTAAATAGTATACATTGATTTACAACCTATATTTTCTTCTACAATTACATCATATATCATTCTAAATATTACTTTTAAAGTTGGAAATGTTTTAGAAAAGCCAAAAAGTATTTTTTTTTTTAATTTATTTCTTTATCCTTTCCTTCTTCTTTTCCCTTTTTTCTTTTCTTTTCTTTTCTTCTTTTTCCTTTTCTAAAATTTGACTGCCATTTGTCTTACAAAACTTTATCACATGTGAGAAATTAAAAATAAAGATAAAGCAAAATATCATTTTTATATTTCCTTTTCCTTCTTTTCTTTTTCCTTTTCCTTATCTTTTCCCTTTCTTTTTATCAAATAAAAATTTGGGTTACCATCCAATTGAAAAAATAGAGAAGCCAACCAATATATGAGAGAAGAAAGAATAATAAATTGGCTTTTAGTATTGCCTTATAAGGAGAGTTGAATGTTTTAATATAATAAAATCGACTATTAGCCATTGCCTTAAGGATTGTAAATCTCATAAATTTAGCCTCTTGAGTATAAAGTTGAACTTGAGTATTGTAAATAATTTTTCTATGTTAACACAATTGATAAATTTAAAATTGATTAAAATTTTAATTATAAAACCAAAAATGAATATCAAAAACATTAATATACTAATTGAAATCCTAATCACCTACAAAAATTCTAAACCCTATGTACTTAGAAAAACAAGAGATAAAATCTAAACCTGATAAAACAAAAAAAAAAAACCCTTAAAGTTAAAACTCTAAGCTCATAAAATATATATATATTTATCCTAATGATAATAAAACCTTAATTGGGTACAATTATCGATAAACACGTTTAACTGCATAAAATTGTTAACAAACAAATAGAAATAACTCCTAAATATTAATAAATATAAAAAGTAGCAATTAATTAAATAAATTAACAAGATTTCAAATATTATTTTATGATTATTGTGATTTCACATATGTACATATATATGTATGTATGTTAGTTTTATATTCGTTTAATTATTTCAATTTAATTTTATGACATATTTTATGTTTATGTATTAAATAGTATATATTGATTTACAACCTATATTTTCTTCTATAATTACATCATATATCATTCTAAAAATTACTTATAAAGTTGGAAACATTTTCAAAAAAGCCAAAAATTTTTTTTTTTATTTCTTTATCCTTTCCTTCTTCTTTTCCCTTTTTCTTTTTCTTTTTCTTTTCTTTTCTTTTCTTTTCTTCTTTTTCCTTTTCCAAAATTTGGCTGCTATTTGTCACACAAAACTTTATCACGTGTGAGAAATTAAAAATAAAGATAAAGCAAAATATCATTTTCACATTTCCTTTTCCTTCTTTTCTTTTTTCCTTTTCCTTATCTTTTCCCTTTCTTTTTATCTTGCCATAAACCACATTAGCATCTCTAGAATTTTCATCTAACTTCCTTTTTCTTTTCTCAATTTAACACAAATATTTAGTCTCTCAACTCCTCTCTTGAATTGACAATTTCTCTCCCTCCTTTTAACTTTCTTTCTTCCATTTTTTTCTTCTCTTTTCTCCAACTACCATTACACTACAACTCCTACAACTTACTCCTTATTTTATACCATCATCTTGCTATCAATTTTAAAAGGGAATAAGAAGCTTCAACCTCAAGAATTTCAAGATCAAAGTAATTAAAGTTCTATTATGTTATTTTAATTTTGCTTTATAATATATGTTTGTATATTTTCTTATGTTAATCTGTTATTTAACACCTTATGTATTAAGAGGTATGTTAGTAGGAAATATATGTATTTTTAGCATCTTGTAACTAAAATTAGATGAATATGTATTTAATTGTATATACAACTTTTTTTCTTCATACTTGTGTATTTATACTTGTATATATATATATATATATATATTTAAGCATATTTAACGTATTGCATATATATGTTATATTTATTTAGTCGTGTATATGTATATATATATATATGGTTTAGTACATGCAAATACATGTACTACTAAAAATACACACTTCAATGTATATTTATAAATATATTACCAAATAGTGTACATATATATATATATATATATATATA